>NW_024121199.1:7637192-8310748 GCF_016745375.1 Pimephales promelas | reverse complement strand
CTCTCTTTTGCCCTCCTCCTCCTCCTCCTTCTGCCCTCCTCCTCCTCCACCTCTCTCTTTTGCCCCCTCATCCTTCTTCTTCCTCTTTCTTGCCCTCCTCCTCCTCCTTCTTTCCCTCCTCCTCCTCCATCACTCTCTCTTTTGCCCTCCTCATCCTTCTTCCTCTTTCTTTCCCTCCTCCTCCTCCTCCTCCTCTTTCTTTCCCTCCTCCTCCTCTCCTCTTTCTTTCCCTCCTCCTCCTTCTGCCCTCCTTCTCCTCCTCTTTCTTTCTCCTCCTCCTTTCTCCTCTTTCTTGCCCTCCTCTTCCACCTCTCTCTTGCCTCTCCTCCTCTTCTTTCTTTCCTCATTCTTCTCCTCCTCCTCCTCCTATTTCTTTTCCCTCCACCTCTCTCTTGCCCTCATCCTCCTCCTCCTCTTCTTTACCCCCTCCTCCTCCTCCTTCCTCCTCTTTCTTGCCCTCCTCCTCCTCCACCTCTCTCTTTTTCCCTCATCCTCCTCCTCTTTCTTTTCCTCCTCCTCCTCTTTCTTGCCCTACTCCTCCTCCTTCTTCTTTCCCTCCTCCTCTGTCTCTGTCTTGCCTGTCTGTCTCTATCTATGCCTACCTCCTTTACTTGGACTACAAATCTATCCATCTATCTATCTATCTATAATAAGCTTTCTGTCTGCCCATCTGTCTTTATCTATGCGTACCTCCTTCACTTGGACTATCAAACTATCTATATGCCTACCAATACCTATCAACTATAATAAGCTGTCTGTCCGTCTATCTATCATAAGCTGTCTATCTATGCCCACCACAATCTCCTTCACTTCGAAGGTCTCTATATATCTAAATATCTATTATAAGCTGCCTGTCTTGCCTGTCTGTCTCTATCTATGCCTACCTCCTGTCTGTCTCTATCTATGCCTACCTCCTGTCTGTCTCTATCTATTCCTGTCTGTCTCTATCTATGCCTACCTCCTTCACTTGGACTACAAATCTATCTATATACTTACCTATTACTATCTATCCATCTATCTATCTATGATATATCTGTCTGTCTGTATATTTAAATATTATAGCACATTACAATTAACAAATAGCCTATGCAAAGTTTTTTAATTGACCCTTCGCTAAGCCCCGCCCTCCCTAGTTACTGTTGCTACGCCTGTCAAGCTTTCGCGGCTGGCCCATCTATTATAGTGTGGATGCACCCGGTATCAGACATTTCAATGAGATAATTAGTAATTTTCGGCGAACAAGTGAAATATCTGAGAGAGCAAGACAAAAGGTGACTACAGTATACGTTCGAGGGATATATTCACGACATTATATGCAACCGATTAGAGAATAATTTCTTAAAAATTGAAGTTAAAGCCTAACGTTATAGTCCCAGCGCAAGCAGCAGCACCGTTCAAATGGGAAACACAAATTGAGTAACAGCTGTGTTCATACACAGCAGGGTATGAGAAAATAATCTTAATAATTATAAATCAAACAGCTAATCAATAAATCTTGTGGAATAACACTAATACCGGGAGAGCCGCGATCGGATTGGGTTAAGTTACTTAGTAAGAGGTAGGTTAACGTTAGTAGGATGTCGATTAACAAAATGCTGAAATATATTTTAAAGTATGTCAGTGAGCCTTTGTCTTGTCTCTTTAATCGTCTTATTTTACGTTATCATTATGACCAAAGAACCGTCAATATTTCCAAGCAATAATAGGTGTTTTTGTTAAGCATGTCGACATTTACCAGAATGGGTCTCGCACATAGATGCTAGATCACGCCAATCATTTCTCCCCTTGGCTTAATGGTGTCATTTTCTCTAAACTACACAGAACACGCAACTCAGATCAAATTAGGTATATTTACACTATAAACAGAAATGCATAAATTATATGCATGAATATAAATTATTTAGATATTTAGTTTTGAAATCTTATGTGTTCAATTTATGTAAGTGTTTTCACACATGATCATTGGGCAAATATTGTTTTGTTTTTTTTACACTGTGTGTGTGCGCGTGTGTGTGTGTGTGTGACAGAGAGATTAGCAATTTTTGTTTATAGCAGGATAGACTAAGGACAGGAAACAGTCAATGAATGTATAACATCAGATTGATCAGAGATGCATCAGAAGAAGGGAGACAGATGTCACCAAACACAGCATTTTACATTACAGCACACCAGATTACCATGGTAAAGACATTACTGTAACACACCCTTATAAAGGTCAACTGCAGTATAGATTCAGTGATATGGCACAGTGAAAACGTTTACTGTATCGGCAGCAAACTGTTCTAACACAAAACTTCATGGCAGTTTCATAACTTCATTCTTTTGATAACAGATACTATTACAAACAGTATGAACATAATTTAGGTGATGTACATATGTTTTCTAATGTGGCATCTGTAGCATGTGTTACTTATCAAATTGGGTGATCTGAAACATGAATATTGCATTGTTTTCTATTAAATTAGCTGACTGTTAAAGGGATAGTTCACCCAAACATGAAAATCCTGTCATCATTTACTCACCTTCAACTTGATCCAATCCTGTATAAGTTTCTCTCTCCTGATGAACGCAAAAGAATACGAGTAGAAGAGTATCTGTAACCAAACAGTTGATGGACCCTCATTGCCCTCCATAGTATAGGAGTAAAAAATACTTTGAAGGTCAATGATAGTCATTAGGGGTGTAACGATATTCGAACCAAACCCAAAAACCGCGATACAGAACCCACGATTCGAATCGCGATACTCTCATGGCCTACCAAACACGCCCCGCCCCCTGCTACCCCAGCCCCGCCCACCCCGGCTCATTGGACCGCATGTGTACACAACAAATTCAGTTTTATAACCTAACCACCATTAACACCAATAATAATAAGCAAGCTGTAATCTTTCAAATTCTGACTATTGGTATAGGTATGTTAAAAGATACAGTAAACTTACTGAAAGGCATCATAACTCGTGTAATCGCTCAATCAGTGTTTCAGCAGCGGAAAGAAAGACGTCAATAAAACAGCATAACTTATCACTAGCATTATATTTACCTCAACAGAAGTCATTCAGTGTCCACAACTTGTTGTTTCCTAGAGAAATGAATTCTTGCACTAAATAAATGAACTATTTTAGCCTGTATTATATACTTAACCTGTTAATTTTGATTATTTAATGTATGTTTAAAATATCTTTCATGAAAATGACAGCAACTGTGCCAATTATTATATTTCAATAACAAATTAGAGTAAAAACATAAGTTAATGCAAAAACTGCCTTACGTTCAGTTTACATGTTTTCATACAATATGTTGGGTGTTGATTATTATTTCTAAAAAATAAATAGCATCTGAATTTAGGCTACAAGTCTAGGCTCTGTTGTGTACCTTTAATGTAATAGTAATGTGTGGCTCCCGATATCGTTTACATTAGCAGATTTTTTTTTTAATCCTTGCAAAATGTTTAATTGTAATTCAATTAATTTAAGACAAAGACACTATTTTTTTCTTTAAACCAGTGTTTAAAAAGAAAAAAAAAAAGCAATTTAGAAGTCTAAGTCAAAGTCAAAACCGTGGGAAAACCGAACCGTCAGTTTTGTGTATCGTTACACCGTCATCAACTATTTGTTTGGGTGAACTATTCCTTTAAAAGTACTAAGGTCATACTGTTGTGTTTTGGTGATTAAACCAAATGTTCTCATTACATATTACAATCATCTTATGTTTTTACATGATGATTATGTGTCCTGAAAATGTGCTGTAATGAAAGCATGGGATCATGTTTTGGAAGAATGACTAGCCTAATACAAGTGTGATCATATTAGACTTTTGAGCAAAGAGTTTTTGAGCAAAGAGTTTTGACAATTGTGAAAATAGTACCAATGCCAATAATAAAAAAAAAAACTACTAAAACGAGAGAAGTGATCAAGACTAAAATATATTTTTTAAAAAACATACAGTGCAATTATAAATGCAAAACAACATAATTTACCAATAAAGCTATTATCTGCAGTAATTTATCTTTATGAAACGGTAAGTTACAGTCATTCTGATAGGTGGAGGTTTATTCACGCTAAAACCATAGACTGTAAAAGCCACGGCAATGACTACACAGCACCCCTAGCAACCACTCTTAGCAACGCAAACATACCTTTATCATTAATATTGTTCATTTAATATAATTATTGCGAGAAGGTATTTACAGTAGATATAGCATCTTCCTTCAAGTCAGTCCTATATTCGTAATAAAAATCCGTTTGAATGTCCTCAGCGATATCTTGACTTTTAAACAGTTAGGGGGGTTTAGCTCTGACACGCTAGTCATTTGCGTCTTGCTTCTCCGTGCTCAAAAAGTCTTCACTACTGACAGACTGTCTCATAAAGACCGTCTTTGCCGCCATCTAATGGCGAAATAATGTATATATAGTTTTGCCTACCTTTGATGCAGCGTGATGCAGATGTCACTCACTCTTCTCTTTAAAAAAAACAACAACTTACCACTCTGTCGTGTGAAATCCCTGCGTGGAAAGTCTGTAGTTGCTTGAAATCCGTTCAGCACAATCCTCTTGTTCGTTAACATTAGCTGCTAGCCGTTTCCACCGTCGGCCCGAACGGAGCTGGAACGGTTACGGTTTTACGTGTGTCAGACTCGCGGCAGATCTTTGGAATGTACACAAAACACGTCAGTCGTTGCCTTGGTAACGCGGTAGTCAATGGCGAGAGACAACAAATACTTTGATTTCGTTTGAATTGTGCCCTGAATTACACATAATACGCACAACCGGCGCTGCGTCATAGAATGTCTCTGAATAGGTTCACGCCCACTTTTGGGGGAAAACAAACTCCCCATAGACTTCAATACAAAATAACAGCAAAAAACAACGTCCGTACACAGCCGATAGGCGTAAATAACTTAAGAAATCACTTATATAAAACATGTCAAGTAATTATATGTCCACCCTGCCAGCCATAGAGCGTAAAAGATACACAAACTTAATTTGGCCTCCGCTTCCGGCTCATGGGACCTTATTTCGGAAAAAATATGAATGGTAGTCAATGGCGAGAGACAACTTATCTTTTTATTCCGTCTGAACTGTGCCTTCAATTACACATATGATGTTTGTCAATTTAAAAGATAATTCTGAAAGTCAAAAACGTTGCAGTTTGTCATACAACAGAAGAGTAACATTTAGTTTTATGTGAAAATCGCTCTGTGAACTACATCTCCCGGGAAGAGAAACGAGATCCGCTGCTCGTGTGTGTGCAGTCTGGTACAAAACACTCAGGCATGACGGCGTAACGTTACGATTATAACGAAGACTGTAGAAACAATGACAGACAGCCTCAGTAAAGTTAGCTTCATTCATTGAGAGAAAATGTGCGCCTTTGGGGTTTGTAGTCTTTGTAATTACGTATTTTCACTGTCTTATACCTCAATGGTTTTACACCAAACTACGACTTTCTTTACTTTAAAGCACTGCATGTACACTGTAAAAAATATTACATGGTATCTACTTAAAAAAAAATGATGGTAATATTACACGTATTATATTTGAGTAGATTTTAAGGTGTGTTTTTTTGTGTGTGTGTGTGTGAGATCTACCCGAATAAATTAAGTAAAATGTCCTAAATTATTTAGTCTATGGCACATGATGAATTTAATATTATTAGTGTAATGTGCTTTTTTTTTATTTAAGTCACCTCACAAATAAATCAAGCAGAATTTACTCATTTGTATTAATGAAATTTACTTAATTTTAACATTTATTGCCTTTTTTCAGACAGTAAATGTTATAATAATTAATACATAATGCACATTTTGTTATCAAACATGCTTTTATTCTGTATTTTTTGCACAAATAAAACACATCTATATAAAATGTAAGACAGCAGTTTTAAGATATGAAAAATAAAAGCAAAAAAAAAATGCTAACATTTTTCATGTCATTGAGAAAGATCATTTTGTTACACAAAAACATGTGCATACAAATTTCTGTTGGAAAAAGTCACATTCTTGACTAACTTGTGAATAACTTGTAGCAAAACATATAAAATAATTTGTACTTGCTGATAGCCTGTATGTAGAACAATATTAAACGTTCATCAATCAATGCCGTTTTAATTCAGAACTTGCCTTGGTCATAATGCATTGTCTCAATCAAAGTCATGAGTTTGTTTTTAAGTGTTAGTAATTTCGGGGAAAACTTGCAAACATCCAGTTCCAAGAAGAGCTACGCCACTGTATTCGTGACAGGCGTGTTTTTGATTAAAAGATTTTTTTTTTTAAGATTTATATTTTTAAATACAGTATAATTGTGCTTAAAAAACAACAAAAAAACTACATCTTATTTTTGTTTAAAAGCATTTACATAATATATATGAATATATGATGCGTAATAAAAAGGTGGCCTTGAAATTGTGGTGTTAAATCCGACGTGAGACGAGGAAAAATTTGAGTGCACCTAAATTTTGTGCTGGTGCACCTAAATAAAAAAGTTAGGCGCACCATTGCAACGAAGGCAAAAAGTTAGTCTGGAGCCCTATATATATAAGATTTAGTTTAATCTTGTGAAAATGGCATTTTACCACCCCTTTAAAATAAACTTCAACCTCTCTAAGTTTGTCAGCCTTAGGACACACATTTTACGGGGTAGAAAAACAGCAACAACAATCTTCATCTTCTCGTCTTCTCACATTATGATTACATAAGTTCCAGAAAAGGTGCGTTGTAGTCCAAACAAGCCATACATTGTAGTTCTTGGAAAGTGGATTCTGTTAAATAAAATATCTCTCTTTGGAGTGGACTTGAACTTTGCAACTTTCCAGATCTTTTGTATGTTCGAACAGCAACACTAACAAAGTTTAGATTGAAAAAGCAAGTTTAAATTGTTTAATAAAGGTGGGGCGAGCAGGACGAGGCAGAGGGATGTTCTCTCACGACCCTTGGCCTCGTCCTGCTCGCCCCATAAGGTTTATACATAGCTCTGTTCTAGATAAATCTTTTCATATTACAAGAATGATTTTTAAACATCAAGCACAAGCTATGCAAAAGCCCTTCTGGTATACTCAGTGTTGCAATACACTCACTCGTTTTCATTCACCTCTTTAGGTGGACTATATTAGTGGACACATGTTGGGAATAGTGAATGAGGGTATTGGGGGGGGGGGGGGGGGGTGCAATTTCGAACACATCCATCAACTTTTGCTGAAGCAATTATACCATTTGCTGTTTCATGGTTTTATGGGACTAATAGTCTCTGAGGGCTCCCAGAGCTTGATGCTTAATTTTTCCCCAGGAGCCCATGTGCTTAAAGGAGCACATTACTAACTTTATGGCCACAATGAAAATTTGTCAAATAATGTGTTTTTCCTTAATAAAAGCATATAAGAAGACATTTATAAACAAAATAACTTATTAGAATACAAAATGTACACTAGGTTTTTAAAATATTTGAAGAGTTCAGATGCAAAAGCCTCTAAGTGCCATTTGAAATTTTCTTCTAGAATGATCATTTTTATCAAGCTTGTATATTTAAGTTCAGTGATTTCACTTAAATGGCAATGATAATTACCTATTAATTGTTATTTAAGTGAAATTACTGAACTTAAATATGCAACTTTGATAAAAATCATCATTAAAGAAGAAAATTTCAAATGGCATTTAGAGGCTTTTGCATCTGAACTCTTCATTTCTTCTTCAAACTGTAATATGAAGCCAAACGTTCTTTCCTTCCAGTGATACGGCAGGCCAGACAACATCTGCAAGAGTTATTTTGAAACAACTAATCTTGTACTAACTATTAGTTGTAATTAAATTGTAGTAAAGCATAACTTTAAGTGTATTTAGTGTACTTTTGTGTTCTATGCCTGTTTAGGGACTAATTACATGCTTGATTAGTGATATTAAAGTGTACTTTATTTGTATAACAAGTACATTAGAAATTCATTTCGACTGCCTTCGAAACATATTTTTGGCGTTTTTGCCTTTTGGACAGGACAGTATCTAGAGAGAGAGAGAGAGCGAGAGAGAGAGAGAGAGAGAGACAGAGAGAGAGAGAGAGGGGGGGGGGGGGGGGGGGTCAGGAAAAGTCAATGAGCCGGGACTCAAACTTGTGTATACTAAAAAGTGTAGGCTTATTAATACCTTTGGCTTATTCGAAATACTACATATTGCAAACTTCGTCTTCAATAACAAATGTACATTATTAGACAAATAAAACTTAGCTATAGACCATTTCACAAGATGTAAACAACACTGGCCCAGAAGCACTTCCTGTCTCATTTTTTTAACACTACATAAAAGCTGGGATAAAATACAACCAACAGAACATTTAAAACTGAATCAAAAAGTTAAACAAACATCTTTAAAATGTTTTCTTTACATGTGAAATAAAGAAAACAGTTACAAACTGAAACAGGAAGTGTTTCTGGACCAGTCTTGTTTACATCTTGTGAAATGGTCTATACTTTTTACATAATACTAGTGTATACTCAAATGTATTTTGAAAGTATACTTTCAATGCATTGTTACAATGATCATTTCCAGCACACAGTATATTCATCAAATATATTTTAATAAGTTGCAAATAAATATACTTTTAAAAAAGAACCAGAATTTTCAATTAATTTTTTTTGAAAATATACTAAAGTACAATTAAATGGGCCACACCTTATTTCCACTCGTTACAGCTTACATCCTACTGAGCAGGTACCGGTATACAGGGGGAGGGGATCAGGCCGTGAGTGCTGAGACATCTCTGCGTGAATGCTATTTACGACAGTACAAGTACTCCACAGCGACTCTAGGGGTCACAGTTTGACAAAAACGGAAATCCTGCATAGTGTGGCTTTAAATCACAGACCTTTGAAATTTAATAATCACATCATAGGCTGTTTATCCATTCCAAATTATTAAGTTTGTTGTACCATTTAAGATACTTAAGACTTTTTATGACCTTACGTAACACTTTTTTTCCGCAAAGACATGCTCCTAAATACATACAGTTTGCACACATCTCTTTTTAGTCAAACATGTTAGTGAAATGGACTGTCGAGATCTGGCTCCGGATCACAAGCACACCACTGTACAAGCTGAGCTACTGAGATTACTGTCTGAAAAGACTGACAGACAGATGTGAAGCTATTTGATGCCGAAGTCAAAATGTATTAATTTGCAAATCAAGCACTATTGTAAAAGTGTTTTGAGGTCATAACATAACAATGAGTGTTGATTATTCAGTACTCCGCCTCTAATTACTGTTTGTGTGCAAAGGAATACATTTTGACGGTGTTGTACAGCCCGTTCTCATCCCAAGCCGTAATCTAACTGACGCTTTTGACCATGCGTCAACATCCGACGCACATAGCATCCTTTAGCGTCATGAGACGCGCCTCCTAGTGGGCTAAACCTAACCGCGTCATCTAACTGACGCTAAAGGTTGCCATGTGAGAATTGTGTTGTACTGCCACCAGTGGTCATTTCAGCTTGAAACTGCAGTGGATTGTATGTACAAGTTTTGCAAGAATGTCGGTAGAGGCACATTTTTCCAATGAGCCTATGTTGCAACTTAACCTGCTATTTAGACATAATATTCTCAAACATTAGAGTCGAAAAACTACAATTAATTTGATTTAAACATTTAACATTCCATTATATACAGTGGGGTTCAAAGGTCTGAGACTTATGGACTTCACTGTATGTCTTTGAAGATCTTAAATGATCCATAGTTGTAGAACAATATATAAATTCCCATTAGAAATGTTGTAATTGTGGCCGTATTGACTCCTTATTTCTCTTTAATTACATTATTAACTCATCACTGGTTTCTTACAGTGACTATAAATGTATTAAAGCCTTTTCTGGTCCTGACTCGCAGACTTTTGTCTAGGAAATCTGGAAAATGGACATTCCTTTGTCATTAACTTTGATTTGAATCTATAATCCATTCGAAGCCAACTGTATATTAAAGCCTTTTAGTTGAGCCACGCACATTCTGTAGCCTGCCTTCAATGAAAATTAGTGCTATGGACATTTTGTGGCAAAGAATGCCATGATTTCAAGCCAAACCATAATTTGAACCATCAACTGTAGTTTCCATTATATGCAACCACTAATCTTTCCATTTCATTTAAATCAGAATGCAAAATATGTCCCCTGTCTCACTCTGTGTAGTTTGATTCAAACTATGAGCCTCGATTCCTAAATGACAATTGACTGCTATGAGACTAGAAACTAGAAAGCTTTCTATAACGCATGTTTATTTTTAGTAAATAACTAGGAGAATCTCAATAGGCAGCTGTTGCCTTTGCATTTTTGGTTGAATAAAGATCCTAATTACTTCCATCACCATGGTTTGGTCAGACAGAACACAATTTTGTGGCCGTTTATCATGACAGCTGTATTTATTCATTAAAAAAAACAAAAAAAAACACGATTGTTTTTCAAGCCAAAGAAAAACTAGTTAAAAATTGTTATAATTAAAATTATTAATTTAAATATCTATAATTGTTTTAATTAAATATAATAATATTATGTGCAAGTATATAATAATATTAAATAAACGGTGCCCTGATAGTTCACCCAAAAATTTCATTTTGGCCCCATTGACTTCCATAGTAAGTCAGTGGGGCCCCATCAACTGTTTGCTTACCCATATATCATATTTTGTGTTCAACAGAAGAATTAAATGTATATAGGTTTGGAACAACTTGAGGGTGAGTAAATGATTACAGAATTTTCATTTTTGGGTGGAGTATCCCTTTAAATACCATCAATGCAGCTTTTATCTAGTACCGTAATGTGGTTCTGTGGCCAGTTTCAGTTCAAGTGGTTTTGCTGTTGTGACGTTCAGCCTGCTACAGTTACAAATAATGGGTAATGGTGTAGTTCTGTTAGCCCGACATAGGAGGAACTACAGCTCACCTAATGACACAGCAGAGATAGCAGAAAAGGTCACCATCATCATTCTAGTGCGTAACTAGAGAGGTTTCACTCTGAATCACGGCTTTGGGTGTGTAGTTCCTTTGGGCATTCATGCACTGATTCAAGAATCAGCTTTCTTACGGGATGATGTTTTCTGTTGTAGTGTGGTGAGGCGTGTCTACGCGAGCGTCGTCCAGGCCTCGTCTTAAACATGGTCTTGACGCGACCCACGCTTATGATGCTCACGGTTTATGGTTCGTATCTAAGTAATTCACAGATCATTTGAAAAGTCATGTCCTAACGTGTAATGTTATATTGATAAACGTGAAACTAAGGGTGTTGGTTTCAATCAAGCACGACTAAGAATTTCCCACAGCTCATTGCCTAAAGGATGAATAATGACACGGAGGGCGGAGCATGTTACGCCCTTTGTGAGATTCTCATTGTTTCCAAAAACGTCACGTGAATACCACAAAGATTCAAAACAACACGTAAATCCAGTGGCTTATTTTAAAGTCTATACAACTTCAACCTCAAGATACAAAGTTAGTTCTGTTTCTCTAAATCTATTCACTTGTGATACACTTGTGAAAAACTAGTGTACATAACTGTATTGATCAAAAAGTATAAAACTTTATTTTACAGTGTCATTGTTACACATGTAGTGACTGTAGTAATTACTATAAATTATGCAACCCTATGGTAATACATGTGGTTTATTAATATTACTCAGCACTTAAATGTAAACTTACACTCTGGACACCTTAAAATAAAGTGTGACCATATAGTTTTAAAACTGCATGAAATTATGCATAATTTACTGTTATTACAAGTACATGAAACATACACTGTAAAAATGAATATGCTTTATCTAATCAAAAAAATTGTGGCAACAGATTACAATCAATATTATTAATTAAATGTAACAAATTAGAATTGAGTAATAATTCATCAAATTAATTCCTTAAAAGTTAACCACTTAAAATGAGTAAAACTTACAACAACAACCAAACCCTTGATTCTTGATTAATCTTTGAAGTCTGTCTGTTAGTGAGATATTTTTGTTTCATTTTTTGGTGTAAACTTTACTCATTTTATAATAGTAATAATTTGATTAATTATTACTTAATTCTAATTTGTTAAATTTAATTAATAATATTGCTTGTAATCTGTTGCCACAATGGGCTTTATGCCCAGCTGCACTACTTCCTGAACTTCAGCCAGCTCCTTGTTTCCTGTCTGCCATTATTGGCCAAATTGATTAATTCAGGTGTACCTGACCTCAGTAGTCATGGCAACAATAATCAGACACACCTGAATTAATCAATTTGGCCAATAATGGCAGACAGGAAACAAGGAGCTGGCTTAAGTTCAGGAAGTAGTGCAGCTGTGCATAAAGCCCATTCTATTGATTAGATAAAGCATATTCATTTTGCTTTAATTCATTTTACCTTAAAGTATACATTTTAAATAATTATGTTTTAATAACCCTTTGCTGTGCTTTCGATAAACATAAATACCCCTATGTTTTTATTTTACATTTTAAATGTCATTTTTTTTATAATCAACATTATCATGTATTGTCCACTATCTTTATTTGGCTTTTGGATTATGCAGTTTTGTGGTCTGGCTCTTTAAGTGCTCGAACTCTTTAAAGAAGGAAGGACTCTGATTGGCTGCCAATGTTTTTCATTCATTTTTCAGCTGAAATAAAATCATTCTAAAAAATGTTTCCAATGACATTGTTTCTCAGTGCCGTTAAAGGGATAGTTCACCCAAAAATAAAAATTGTCATCATTTACTCACCTTAAGGTTGTTCCAAACCTGTATACATTGAACAAAGGCCACTGACAGGGTCTGAATTGTACCGACAGTGTGGAACACAATGTAGACGACTTCTGTCCACTTTCAACCGCATCTGTCCGGAATGGTTCAAGGGGAGGTGGGTAAATGTATGCTTTTTCAGGTCTTTCAATCTAATGGACAAAATAAGCTCAAGTAATTTCCATATGAACGCACTGGAGATGACAGTAAAACACAAAACTTTAACTTCTGCTCCGACAGCCGCAAGATCACGCCGAACGCTGTGAGTGTGTGTTAGAAATCAGGAATGGTGAGAGAAAGCTGTGCTTGGTATGTTTTCATCTTCAAATCAAACTTGGGTCTTCAGCCAAAATTTGTTTATTATAGGTCAGTATTTACTAGGGGTGGCACGGTACATGAAAAAACACCCGAACCGTTCGGTTCGCTTGTCTCGGTTCGGAGCGTGTGTGCGTCTCACGGTTCGACGCATGCGCAATGTAACCTCGTGCCCTTATGTGACGTGTGTTTTCTTTTCGCGCGACATAAACTTGTTCGACTTGGACCGGCGCTGCACAGAGCGACCGGTGAATAACATCAGTCTAGCGCGAGTCGGCTCCGTATGCATTCATCACTTTCGCGGTATTTGATGTCATTACCGATCGCTCTGTGCAACGCCGGTTCAAGTTAATAAACAAGCCAGTAAAAGTGGAGTATGGAGCGCTGCAGGTCACGGCACGCGGAGAAATGGAAAGTGGGAGAGATGAGGGAGTTGGAGGATGCGCCAGCGTCGTATAAGTCTATGGTATAAGTCCGGTGTGTGGGAACATTTTGGATTTCATGTTATGATATTTTAATTTAACTACAGTGGCACTTTATGTATAGATAAGAGCTTCAGTCATACGTTTCCAAACCCTGCACTTTAATTTTAAGTGGAAAAAAGTACCCTCACATTTTGGGAATAGAAGCATTGTTGATAGTACTGTTTTTGTGTTGAGGTTGAACTTAAATTTCACTTTATGTTTATGGCCTTTGCTATTGCTATAGCTAAATTATCTATAGGCAATGAGGTTTCATGTATATTGACATTTAAAAGACAGTGTTTTAAGAGTTCCTCTCTTTTTCTTTTAAAATATAGAATTTTGGTAAGAGCTACAAAAGTTAGCAGTTGATACATGAAAGTTAATTTCTTTGTGTAAATAAGATTTATGTGATAAAAATGCACAAGTTCTTGTAGAGATATACACATTCTCCTTTTTTTTTGCCAAATAAACAAAAAGCATGTCAATTTCTTCTCTCTTGCTGTATCTAAATCTCACCTAGCTTTCCTCTGAGATAGTCCAAAAATGTGCTTAAAGTCAAAGAGTGAAATTCAGTTTGTGCATGATTGCATGAATATAATATATTTTTTTTTAATACTGTATCCTAAAGTGTGGATAATTAAGCTATATATCACATGCTGAAGTACATTTCTGGAGTGTTAAAGATTAAAAGAAAAAATATCAAGAACCGTACAGAACCGAAAACCGTGACCCTAAAACCGTGATACAAACCGAACCGTGGGTTTTGTGAACCGTGCCACCCCTAGTATTTACACTATGAAAGCAATCCGGTCGAATGCTTTTAAGCTCAAAACTTCGTAGACCCCGTTTACACCTGTATAGCATCGTCCACTTGTGTATATGGTGGAATCTAAATTCCAGGTGTAAACAGGGACAGATTTCATTCTTTATTAAAAACCCGTTTTCTTTACAAGAGCTTAATTATAAACACACATGAGGCTGTAAAGGTGAACTAGTGAGTAGATGAGTTTATATGTTAGGCGTGATGACGTTTAATGAAGTCGTATTTAGCCACTTGTCAGCAATCGCATTTTTCAAGGCAATACTGATGTATTTTCTGTCATAGAATACCACATAAAAATATCTTGAGCTTATGTTAACCACAGAGCTTCTTTCTGATATTTAACCAAAAACCCATTGACTTCAGTTCTGTCAGGACCACTATTGTCAATTACGATTGACAATAGGCTACGTGCACAAGCGTAGTCACGAACTTCCGCTATTGTCAGAAGTCGGCATATCAGTTTCCGGTTTATGACTGTTCATCTGCATACGCTAATAAACAAACAAAATGAGTGCCGCTGTTGCATGAAAAAAAGATACAAAAAAGAAAAACATACCCCGTTTGCAGTGCGAGTTGCGGTGCAGGAGCAACGCGTGCTATAGTGCTTTCACATATGATGCGTTTGCAGAAAATAACTGATCCGCGGGTGTACCAAACCAGCGCAGTCTCATCCCAAGACGTCATATAACTAACGTTTTGGGACGTCTTTTGACCATACGTCAATATCAGCTTTTTTAGGGCCCCCTTAAACGCCGGTAGATGAGGTTATCGGATCCTAACTCTTCCCCAGACCTAAACCTAACCCTAAACCTAACCTGTCACCTAACCGACGTTAAAGGTAAAACGTCAGTTGTATGACGGCCCGGGATCGCCATCTACCGACGTAACAAGGCAGATATTGGCGTATGGTCAAAAGACGTCCCAAGACGTCAGTTATATGACGACTTGGGATGAGACTGTGTTGACCAAACATATACTTACTATTTTTATTATTTTTTTGCGCGTCGCCCTGGTGTCAACCTCTGCTGAAGACGCCGTGCATTGGGCGCTTGAGAGCGGTTTGGCAGCGCAGCGTTTTTTCCGTTGAGACGTTTCGTTGCTATGATACAGAATATCTGCAGCAGTTTGAATGTTGACAGTTGGTCGGTGTGGTATGAGTCCCGCCCCACTGTGATTGGACGGCTGGGTAAAAAGTGACAGTGATGAGCGCTACGCTTTATCCCAAGTTGAATATTTTTCAACTCCCAGCGACCAGTAAAAACGCGGGGCGCTCAGCGCTTCAGCGTGGAAAAAAAAAACGCTCAGTGCCTTGGTACGCTCCTGGCGTTTAAAAAACGCGGTGCTCCCATTGAAAACAAGTGAAAACATATGCCAGGCGCGTGGAAAAACGCTTTGGTGGACACACGGCCTAAATGTCGATTTTGTGCAGCCACTGCACACGAAGGTTGGTGTTTTTCAGGAAGCGGTGGAAGCTCAAATGGCTGTTAGCGACTTGAAGCAGAGCAAAGTGCCACACAGCAGTCCTCCTAACTAGGGTTGGGTATCGAGAATTGAGTATCGATTGGAACCGAGACTAACTTTTAGTTTTTCCCGGAATCGTTCAAAAGTTAAAATTTCGATTCCTAGTTTCGATATTCACAGTCCGCCGAGCGGAAGAAGAAACCGCTGAACAACACCAACGAAGAAGCGTCTACTGGAAGTGTTGGCATAACCGCGCGAGTCGAACATTAGTAGCTTACGTCAGCGATCCAAAGTGTGGCTTCACTTTTCTAAAAATAACGAAATCTCGGCAAAACGCAAAATTTGTGACAAAAGGAGTATTTTTACAGAAGGAGTATTTCCTTCAGAAAGGATTAGTTCCTTCAAAAAGGCCGTTGGTTAGCAAGGTTAGCTAAACTTTTTTGACCCTGCCTCTTAAAAGAATCGGAATCGAGAATCGCTAGGAACCGGAATCGAAACAAGGAATCGGAATCAGAATCGTTCAAATTCAAACGATACCCAACCCAACTCCTAACGCACCATGTTAACAGGTTAGGGTTTTCACTTTTCAATGTGGTACGTATAACAGCAGCCGATCGTGCTTCGTATTCCTATAGTGGGCTCATAGGCGTCTCATATATAAGAGTCAGCTGATGTGAGCTTGACTAATGTGACCTGCCAGAACTGATGCTACGCTTGATGATTATGGAACCGTAAGTGCTCAAATGCTTGTTTCCAGGTTTGGGCCAACAAAAATACATAATTCCTGCAGCACTCTATTTATTCACTTGCCTCATTGTTGCGTTGCATTATGGGATTGCCCTGTGCTGTGAATGATACATGTAATGCTGCCTTAAAATTAAGTATAAATTGCTCCCTAGATACATAAAATGCTAACTATAAACAAAGCCATAACTTTTTTTTGTGTACATCCTTTAGGGCATAAGGAAACTACTTTCAGCTATACACTTGCATCCGGCTTTCCATACAGCAGCTGTGTGTAGGAAAAGGAAAAGGGAATTAGCCTGCGGGAGCAGTTTTGCTGAAGCGCTTATCTAGGATCAGAATAGCCCTGTGCTGAACCCACGCTTACCCCCTGCGCAGCACAAACCTTAATCTACTGGGCCCGGCCTGAGTTTTACACCACACTCTACTATATGCAATAGATGGAGAGGGAAAGAAAGATAGAGAGATGTGCCGTATTTATCTGAGATTTTCTATGCCGAAGTCCACCCACGTGTTTTCTCTCTTCCTGCTTTACCTCATCCATTCTCCCTGATTCACTCTTCCTTAAACCTCCTCTTATGGAAAACATAGAGATATGGATATTGCAGGGACAACTAGGTCATACAGTAGGATATTTGCACACACGCACATAGAGTACAGACGCACCAGAAATTATTTGGATTCGTACAGCAATGGCGAATCATGAAAGGTATAAGGAAAGGTAATTTATGCATAAAGCACAATTAAAAACAGCGTTGACCAATGTGCTGTACAATTACAATAAAACTAATATTATACAACGCATATACATCTAACAAACTCACAAGCTACTAATGTATCAGCAGGTAGAGTTAGAGAGAAAAGCCAGAGATAAAAGCTGAGTTTTTAAAAGAGATTTAAAAGACATTTGTACATTTAAGTATTGATTATGTGCCTAAATTCTTATCTGGTCTCTTATCTTCATCTCTCTGATCCGGTTATTTAAAATGATCAGCATTTTTTTTTTTTTCTATTTGTGATTTCAAAATTCATTTAAAGCTGTGAGACAGTACATGGTTTAATTTATCCTTAAAATCAAAGTCATGTGGTGCAACCCACATGCAGAAATATGCTGAAAATGGAAAGAACTTTTTGTGACCATTTTAATGACATTTTTATGCTAAGGCAAGGTTGTACAATGTCATTGGCTGCCTAAAAATTTAAGGATATTTAAATTATGAACCCTATAAATCCTGACATATAATGCCAGTCTAAAAAATCGAATATTTTTTTGAAATGGAAGAGTTTATTGAAACTTTAGACAAAATATAAAATTAAATATTAATATAAAATGATAAGAGAATGTGAAGCTCATAGGGAAAAATTGCATACATTTTATGCAGTCCCAAACTAAGCAACATTTATACAATTTGGTGCAGTTGCTGATTTATATGGATTTGTATTACTTCCATAAAATGCATATAGGCTACGTACATATAAGTTGTCACTCTATAGCTCTTAATAATATATCTAAGATATTTAAACAAATAAACGTGTCATATCTGATCCTCACATTTATATACACAATATAAAAGTATGATACACATTTTTTTGTATCATCTATAAATCACATAGATAAACCTGTCATGTGTTTTAAACTATTTTTTTTCTATAATGGACACTCTTATTATTGACTCAAGTAGTATAGCATTAGGTTATATCTATGTACGTATTCATTCCTACACAGTGTGCCTCTATTTCTCTCTCACATTTCCCATCTATCTCACATCTTATATTATGACAGAATATGCAAATTCTGACTCATGAGTTGGAATGCCCTGACACAATAAAGTAGCCTGGAGAGCAATGATCATCACAGGATGACCAAACAATTCCAAATAAACTGCTATCATTGTGGAAATCCCTTCATGTTTAATGACACATTTTAGGCCTGTTGAGAACGGAGCACAGTGACGACATCCGAACACATACGTGCATTCAAACAAATGCGCAATCACTCAATAAGGATATGAGTTTTACAGGCTGAGTGGGTGAAAGTTCAAAAAATGACACTAGAACAATGAGACAGAGGGACAGTGACACTGAGGTGGAACTTGAGACCAACGCAATACCCCTGCATCTTTTTTGTCTAATTACTTGCTTCCTCTTCAGCCAAGGCAAATAAAGTGCTTTCCGTATTGCCCAAGATCTCTGCACTCCCTGGCAACACACTCACAAACACAGCAGCATCACTAAGGATGTACTCATTGTATGTTGTGAGTAATAGTAGTCAAGGGGGGATGTTGAACACAATGTAAAGACGCATGTACCGCTGTGCGGCACGAACTGAGAATGTCTCTTGGGTGATTGGCCGGCCTCTCCCATGTTCCCAGGTCAAAACTTGGGAATTCCTTCCATTTCATTCCATTTTGCTTGTTCATTATTGGCCTCTTTTTTTCCCCCAGTTAACATTTGTAGTGAAACCTGCTCCGTTAGGTGTGGCGCTCATAGCTTCTGAGATTGTTTGTTTAGATTGTAATGCTAGGAGCTTTCCTTTAAAGGGATATCCTAACCTCTGGGTGGCACACGATCAACCACAAATCTCTCAAGCTGCAAAAAAGGTCACAAAACATTACAAAAGATACATATGACTCATATTCCGAAGACAAGTCTTCTGAGGTCATATGATGCAGTTTTGAGTCGTGTCCTTTTTTGAAGATTGACAGTTGTGGTCACCATCTATGGCCTGTAGAGGTTACAAACTACACTATAATGCCAAAAGTATTGGGACACCCCTCCAAATCAGTAAATTTAGGTGTTCCAATCACTTTCATTGCTACAGTTGTATTAAATAAAGCACTTAGGCATGCAGACCGCTTCTACAAACATTTGTGAAAGAATGGGTCAATCCAATGGATGAGTCTGGGTTTGGTGGTTGCCAGGAGAACAGTACTTGCCTGACTGGATTGTGCCAAGTGTAAAATTTGGTGGAGGGGGCATTATGGTGTGGGGTTGTTTTTCAGGGGTTGGGCTTGGCCCCTTAGTTCCTGTGAAAGGAACTCTTAATGCTTCAGCATACCAAGATATTTTGGAAAATTTCATGCTCCCAACTTTGTAGGAACAGTTTGGGAATGGCCCCTCCCTATTCCAAAATGACTGCGCACCAGTGCACAAAGCAAGGTCCATAAAGACAAGGATGAGAGCGTTTTGTTTGGAGGAACTTGACTGGCCTGAAGAGTCCTGACCTCAACCCGGGTTACCTCAGTGGCAAACAAGGATGCTCATATCCTGCATGCAGAGATCACAGTCCTATTGGCAAAAGAATGTGGTAGAGCCGGTCCTTCCAGTCGACATAAAGTCAGGGTTTTACAGCCCATACTTCATAGTGCCCAAGAAGGTGGTGGGTTACAACCTATCTTAGATCTGTGCATCTTGAACTGGGCCCTTCCCAAACTGCCGTTCAAGATGCTGACGAAAAAGCACATCCTCACGTGCATTCGCAGCGGCATTCGTAGCAGCGGCTGTCCTTAGGCCCCTGAAGGAGGTGGGCATTCGCATCCACTACTATCTCATTGATTGGCTCTTACTGGCTCAGGCGCGAGATCAGTTATTTGAACCCAGCAACATGGTGCTCTCCCACCTCAGCCGTTTGGAGCTTGGGTCAGCTGGGAAAAGAGCAAACTCTCCCCCATGCAGAGAATCTCTTTTCTCGGTATGGAGTTGGACTGTCTATATGACTACGCGTCTCATGGACAAACACACTTAGTGCTTTGACTGCTTGAATGTGTTTAGGGGTTGGACAGCGGTTCCACTGCAAATATTTCAGAAGCTCCTGTGGCAAATGGCATCCACAGCCGTGGTCACGCCATCCAGAGTACTTCATACGAGACTGCTTCAGAGCTGGCTTCGTGATCGAGTCCCGGGAGTCGACATGGCACTGTGGCACACACCAAGTAAAAATCACTTTGTTCTGTCACCAAACATTCAGCCCGTGGTCGGACCTTGCTTTTCTACAGTCAGGCGTTCCCCTAGAACAAGTGTCCAGGCATGTTGTTGTCTCAACAGATGCCTCCAACACGGGCTGGGGTGCTGTGTGTGACGGACAAGCAGCTTCAGCCACCTGGACTGTACCCCACCTGCATTGGCATATCAATTGCCTAGAGTAGCTGACAGTACACCTTGCTCTGCGCCGGTTTCTGCCATCGTTGCAGGGCAGGCGTGTACTGGTCCGGACGGACAACACTTTGGCCGTTGCGTACGTCAATCGCCAGGGTGGTCTTCGTATGTTGCAACTTGCTCACCATCTCCTCTTGTGGAGTTCCTGCAGTTTACATTCCGGGCAAGCTCAATCTTGCAGCCGACAAGCTCTCACGATTCGTCCAGGAAAGAGTAGCGACTTCACCCCGGACAGTCCAATTGATATGGGACCACTTTGGACATGCTCAGGTAGATCTGTTTGTGACTTCAGAGTCGACCCATTGCCAGTTGTACTATTCTCTTTCCAGGGGGACCCTTGGCAAAAATGTGCTGGCACACAGCTGTGCAAATATGCTTTCTCCCCAGTGTGCCTACTTGCACAGACCATGTGCAAGGTCAGGGAGGACCAGAATAGGTCTTGATGGTTGTGCCTTACTGGCCCACCCGGACCTGGTTTCCAAAACTTATGCTCCTCTCGTCAGCTCCTGCCTGGTGAATTCCCCTGAGGAAGGAAGGATTCCCCTGCTTTCTCAGGAATGGGGCACCATCTTGCACCTATGTCCAGATCTGTGTTTCAGGACTTTGCAATAGCTCTTTGTCTGCTATGGAGGACAGGAGAATGGTGAGTGGATGCCATCCTCTTGGCGTACCAAGCCCAAGACCAGCTGTACCCCCTGGGAGTGAGATTCCTTTTGGGCATTGGCGCACAGCGTCTCTTCGGCAGACACATGCAGAGCTGCGTGCTGGGCTACATCCAACACATTCGTCAGATTTTATAATGTCAGAGTGGAACCGGTGTCTTCCCATGTGCTGTCTACAAGTAGATAGCCACGGGTCCCGCTTGCAGTGCCCTTCCCCTCCAAGGATGGGATACGTGTGCTAATTCTGCTCCTCGGATGCTCCCCCAGATGGGTAGTCCTGCTGTTGTGTTATTAATGTTAATAAAATAAAAATACAGCTTTAACAAAGATTAACATATATTTAATTTCTACAGTGAACAAATAGTGTTATTTTACATTTAGGCAGCTTGTAGGATAAGCGTCTAGTGTGAGTACCAAGCAGCATCTCCAGGTGCTCTCTTGAAACCAGTTCCAAGTGCCCAACTAAAAGGAAACAGTAATCATCATAATGGTGACACAATTTTAGGAAATCATAATCAAATTATGAAGTCAATTTAAGTGATTTTCTCTTAAAATTTTCTCTTGTTGACAATTTAACAATCAAGATGAATTTGGAAAATAAGAATACTTTTGCTTGACAGAATACTACTCAAACCAATCAAGCAATCTTAACTTGGGTGACAAAGGGATAGTGAATAATGTGGATAATTAGATTTGTACAACTAAGTTCAACAAATTATTGGATATTAAATATAGTTAACTAAAAAGAGTTAGTTAGAACAACTGTTTTACAGGAACTTTAAACCCTCATATCCCACCTAAACACTATGTGTCAAAAATGTATGCAAACAACAGCTCTGACAAATTATGACAACTACATTCACTGACTGTCAGTCATTCTGTCCATATTTATCTTGCCATGTCCTTATCTTCATCATTGTTTTCCATTTTCCGCTAATGCATAGCAGAATCACCTGGAAGGCCAGTGCCCACTCTTCCCCTTATCGGACGCTTACCATCTGGGTGCTACACACACACACGTGCATTGAATAATGTGGTTAGCATATTACAGGTAGATAAATCAGATTACAAAGTAGGTAATCGAAGATAACTCAAAGGTAAATCTGTGTGGGCCTGGAAGTTTGCAAAGCCACCAGATAGCAGTCAAAAATCCACTGCTCATTCTTACCACATCCCTGACAAGTCTTATTTGGGTCAAAAAAGCATATTTTAAAAGAAGCAAATATCTTAACTCTGGCTAAGGGGCACTAAAAGTAACTCTACAGTTCATAGGTCACACTTCCTCTGACTGAATGTGCTAAAAGAAACTTAAAATGGTGACTTATTTTTCCAATATTCTTTTGTGTTCCAGGAGAAATAATAAACTGTACATATTAGACATACAACTGACATGAAATTAGACATTTTGGGTCCTATTTTAACAATGTAAGCACATGGTCTAAAGCGCAGGGCGCAAGTGCACTTAGGACGTGTCTGAATCCACTTTTGCTAGGTTAACGATGGGAAAAATGTTCAGTGCACTCGGCGCATGGTGTAAAAGGGTTGTCCCAATTCTCTTAATGAGTAATGGGTCTATTTTGGGTGTAACGTGCAATAAACCAATCAGAGTCTCATCTCCCGTTCCCTTTAAAAGCCAGTTGTGTTTGCGCTATGGTGGATTCTCTATTTATAAAGGCAGCACTACAGAAGCACTTCCTGTTTATTTCACATGTAAAGAAAACATCTTAAAGATGTTTAACTTTTTGATTCAGTTTTAAATGTTCTGTTGGTTGTATTTTATCCCAGCTTTTATGTAGTGTTAAAAAACTAAAACAGGAAGTGCTTCTGGACCAGTGTTGTTTACATCTTGTGAAATGGTCTAAGCTCATATTACCAATGCGCCCTTTAAATAAAAAAAAAATAAAAAATAAAAAAACTGCACCATTGATTTTAGACCAGGTTTCAATTGGTCAATGGCGCAGTCTATTTCAGTTGCCTCAAAAACACCCCTCGTTTTCAGACCAGCGCTCCCAGGGGCGCACAAATAGGCCCAAATGCATTTTCTATTTGCGCAAGACGTGAAAATGATAACTGCGTTGGGCTGAAACTAGCAAAAAACACTTGCATCGCATCTGGTGCCGCATTGCGCGGGTGTATGATAGGGCCCTATAATTTGACATTTATTTTGATTTTGTATAAACATATCAGATAAAATAATTCAGATAGAATAATTCGCTGTTACCTTAAGTGCTAGATTATCAAAAGTGATTAAAAGTGATATAATTTAAATTTTTGGGGAACTATTCCCTGATGTTAGTGATCAGAGAAACACGGTTAAATGTGGAAAAGAGAATATGATGATTTTTTCTTATCATATTTATTGTTTGTGTCTGACATTCAGTTATCAGAGAAAAGGTCTTTTAAAGCAAAACAAAAGAGGTGAAACAGAAACTTCTATTGATGCATGTCAAAGTGACAGTAAAGCAGTGGAACAGGTAAAAAGAAACAGATTTTCACCCTTTGACACAATCAGTGTCCATAAGAGAGAAGGAGGAAAGATAGGTGATGTCATGGTTTCAGGCAACGAATGATACCATGATGATTATATATATTTGCAGCAAATATCAAAGCAATTTTTTAGGGAGCATCTGTTGATTTAAAATAATAACAAAACATTTTCATAGGAAACAAAAGATGACTTTCAGAAGTAATTTTTATTTATTTATTATTATTTCTAATATAAAAGTGATAATGTCAAATGGGAGATTACACTTACTATACCATAATTATACACTGGTGTGTGCGTGTTTTTTTTCTAGGTTCTGCTTTCCTAGCTTGCGAAAGCAGATCTATGTAAACATCTGTGGGCTGATTTTCCAGAAAAATGCAACAGTGTGATTTTAAAGCACTCTTAAAACATTGCTCTGTTTGTTTGAGCATCCCGGCCGCCCGACACAGCAACATTGACATTGTCATGAGACTGTTTGTTTGACCAATGGCAGATAGTGGGAGTTTTCGGGAAAACCTTTTCAACACAATACTTTGCAACTTGCGTCACTAAATCAAATTGCAAAAGACATCCAACAGAGATCTATACAGTGTTTTTAGGGCTGAAGATTATCATTGTACATGTTTTACGCACAAACTCAATAGGCTGAGCTGTTGGCTCAAAAAGATGCTGTATATCAGAACAGTTTTTGCATTATTGAAATGCAAAATAATGATGGTAACACATTACAATAAGGTTCCAATAGTTAAGGTTATTTAATGCATTAATTGTTATTAACAAACAATGAGAATTTCATTCGTTACAGTACTTATTAATCATTGTTGACATTAATTAATCAAAATACAACTGTTCATTGTTAGTTCATGTTAGTTCAGGTTCATAAACAAATGTATGATACTACTTTTGATTTTAATCATGTACATTTTTAGATGAACTGAGATTAATGAATGCTTAAAAAATATATTTTTCATTGTTAGTTCGTGTTAAGTGATATATTTAACTAATTGGTAACACTTTACAATAAGGTTCATTAGTTAACTACATTAGCATGAACTAATAATGAACAGCACTTGCAGCATTTATTAATCTTGTAAATGTTCATTTCAATATTTACTAATACTTTATTCAAATCTTGTTAACATTAGTTAATGCGCTGTGAACGAACATGAACAAACAATGAACAGCTTTATTTTAATTAACTAACATCAACGAAGATTAACAAATAGAGTAACAAATGTATTGGTCATCGTTAGTTCATGTTAGTTAATACATTAACCAAAGGACCTTATTGTAAAGTGTTACCAACTAATTTTAGTATATTAAACCTTATAGTAATGTTACCATAATATTTTTTCTAAGAAAGATATGTTTCAGAATCCACATATGTTGGCTTGACAACTTCTGACAGCTTCTTCTTCTAAGACTAAATTTAAAAGAGTATCTCCTCCTGTTTTTTAAGCTACAACCACCAAATTCGGGTCAGACATTTAGACTTGTTCTGACTGGGTAGGCTATATCGTTTTTAACTGATCTGACTTATGAGTTTTCATAAACTACTAGACAATCAAAACTACAAAAAAAAAAAATCCCATAAACTTTCAAGGAACTTTTGCACAATTTGACTTAAAGGCCTTTCACAAACAAGGCTTAGATTAGCTACGCCAGGATTAGACTTTAGGACATTTAAGTATAGCTTTTATAAACGTGCCTTTGAAAAAACACATTACTGGTGTGCATCTTGAGGCAAAAAAAATGGCACTGACATTTTATTTGTCAGTGCAAGTTGCTTTCAGTTAAAACAGTTCAAACATGCATTTGAGACTATGTTTAAGACTTGTCTGTGAAACTGAGGGATAGTGTATTTAGGCTATCACTAGCAAAACTTGACGACTATCCTAGGACAACATGCTACGGCATATTGGCAAACATGCTAGCAGCATGCCAATTCATGTTAGCAATGTATGTTAGCAAAACGCTAAACATGCTAGAAATGTTGATAACATTTGTTCACTTCAAGTATAAATCTTTGTCAAGCCAGCACCAAAGTTCGTTCATAAGATTTACTCACCTTTTTATATTTGATATCTTAGTATTTTCCTCTTCACCAAACTACTGCACTCAATAAACAGTTTAGTTTTATACTTAGACATAATTAGCAAAACGGCAAAAGGTTTCTGAAGGTGATTGACTCCATGAATCATTTTAATACTGTAGTTCATTACGTAAGCTATATTTGTAATCCAAATATTGAAATCCAATGGGTAAAAAGTGAACAACTTATTGCTGGAAAAAAAAAAACACCTGCTTGTCTTGTTGAATGCAGACAGACAGACATACGGACGGACGGACGGACAGACGGATAGATAGATAGAGAAAGACAAACAGACAGACAGAGAAAATCAGATAGACAAACAGATATAGTGTGTTTATTTGAGACAGGAACTGTGTAAACGTGCAAGACGAGCTCCGAAGGAAACAACAGCTTGAACACATTGTACTTTTTATGTTATGTTTGTACTGACGTTCCCTAGCTGGCGCACCTCAAGGATAAAACTCATTAATCCATACTGATCACAGGCTTATATCCCAGAATTCCCTGTAGAACAGCTGCTCCTGTGGGAAGTTGGGGCTTGTTCTGGGCATTACAGGCAGGATACAGGTGGGAGGCACTATAAGGAGCAATGAAGTGGCGTAAAACTTGGGAACTACAATGTCATATATAAGGAATTTGTGGAGTTTGTAGGTCTTAGTGTCATGTGTGAGGAGGGTGAATATGATTTTGCCAAGTATGACAACTTCATTAACAGTTCTGGAAAAATATTTTGTCATCATATTTTAGGACTAGTGAACCATTGGTTATGTTTAGGGGTGGGGTTGAGGCTTCAACAACATTCTTATCAACCTATGATTTCCCTTTGATTTGAGTCATAATAGATGGTTTGGGTTTGGGGTTAGAAATGTTTCTCCATGACAGGAATGTGGATCCAGAAACATGGTGACTGTGTGAATAGATCATTATAAACTGATGATTTTTGGTTATATTTTATCTATATTTAAGAGCTGTTTCAGATTTGACCTAGCTTTCTACTAACACTTAAGCCAACAAGTTCATAGTTCAGATTAGTAATATTTCAAACTGTCCTGCCAGAGAATGTACTCCTTTAAAGACACAGACATCTAAATTAATGCTATCCAATATTGTGCCATTCAGTTGAGGCATGACTTCTGTGCAGCGGGATTAAAATAATCAGTGAGGAAAGTTTTGACTATATTGATATTTTAGCACTGATATACAGCCTTTCCTGTAGCTCATATGGTGTTAGGCCATGTTTACACAAAGTCGGGTATTTAGCGAAACGAATATTTTCCCCCTCTCCGTTTTCAAAAATAACATCGTTCACACACCCGCATAAATACGCCGTCGAGCGCCATCATAACTATGCCAAACCTATTGGCGGCAGTGTAGGGAGAAGGATAAAGCCATGCAAGCCAATCAGAATCCTCAGAATCGACAAGAGAGAACCTAAAACGCCGTTTCTCCCAGTTCACACGACAAACCATAACCGGTGTTTTCAGAAATCTCCACTTAAAGGACAACTCCGGCGCAAAATGAACCTTTGGTCTAATTACACATTGTTACCTAGTCAACCGTTATCTGAGATTTTTTTCATGATTGCCGAATGTAAATAGTTTTATCTCTAAAAACAGTTTAGCCTATAACGCTAGTATAATGCTAGTATATAGGGCATAGAGTAATGACACATAAAAATCGCTTGTTATTACCACTAACAAGGCTCAAAATAGCCCCACACCAAAACGACAGCATAACAAGGGTCCCTACATTCAAACCGAAGCATTGAGAACTTTGTCAGTGTCCATACAGTTTAATAAGCAGATGTTTTATACACACAGTAAATTTCGCGAATTCAGGAAGAATCCATCTTGGAAAAATAGTCTCTACAAGTCGATCTACGAACGCCGATCCAAGTGCGCTGGTGAGATGTGAATAAGGTGATAAGGTGAGCGCGAACAGTAGGCTACATGTACATATTGAAGAGAAGTAAACGGTTTGTGTTTGTGTTTCTTCTGGAAACAACGGATCATATGAGATTCTGCACAGTTCAGCGCACTTGGATCGGCGTTCGTAGATCGACTGGTAGAGACTATTTTTCAAAGATGGCTTCTTCCTGTATTCGTGAAATTTACTGTGTGTATAAAATATCTTCTTATTAAACTGTGTGGACACTAACAAAGTTCTCAACGCTTCGGTTTGAATGTAGGGACCCTTGTTATGCTGTCGTTTTGGTATGGGGCTATTTTGAGCCTTGTTAGTGGTAATAACAAGCGATTTTTATTTGTCATTACTCTATGCCCTATATACTAGCATTGAACTAGCGTTATAGGCTAAACTGTTTTTAGAGATAAAACTATTTACATTCGGCAATCATGAAAACAAATCTCAGATAACGGTTGACTAGGTAACAATGTGTAATTAGACCAAAGGTTCATTTTGCGCCGGAGTTGTCCTTTAAGAAATAATCGTTTTCTGTGATTAAAAACGGGGTTTCATGTAAACGAGAGGCCAATCCGCAGGGAAATATCTGCGCTTTCCCTTCGTGTAAACGGGGCCGTTGTAAAATATAAAATATAGCTTCATTACAGTGAAATATAACAGACAAAAGCATAAAAAATGTAAAGTTTTACAAGTACAATAATTTCTGTCTCAAGTGCCAGTGTTCATTAATACAAGCTGTGGAAAGTCCCTTGCATATTATTTTGAATTTTAAGATGCCATTTTAGCAATTAAACGCCAGTTCCATACAATTTCCCTCAGTTCTTCTTCAACATAATCAGACATTGTCCTACGGTCT
Organism: Pimephales promelas; assembly: GCF_016745375.1. The sequence goes on along the minus strand of NW_024121199.1, from coordinate 8,282,035 downwards.
GGATTGAAAAAATCTTGGCCACAAAGCAAAGAAAAGCCTGTTATGTAAGAAATGAAATTATTAGCATACTCAAAAAGTCACTTCAGTGAAATGCATTCTGTGCAACCAAAAACATGGTGAATGTTTCTGTTAGTTTATTTGGTGGGAAATAACAGCAGGCAGTGATAAAGCTCTGATTTATAATTGAGTCGTGTTGTCCAGCTGTTGATCGAGTTTATTAATAGCAGCCAGAAATCTGGCCTCAACAAATGAAAGAATTTCCCACAGCTTAGCACATAATGAGAAAACAAAATGACTGACATATAAATTGACAAAACAAACATCACGAGAAGCTGCATCTTGTCACGGACTGCATTCCCCATGATCCCCGCTGGCTCTTAAGTTAACCATGCACACCTGTCATTCATCAGCCCTCATCACAAGCACTATACACGCCATCACAAGTTTTCTGGCCTTGTCAAGAGAACACAAACTCACTTACCTGAGAATATCCTGCCATAAGCTTGTGATCTTCTGCAAACTATGCAGTGTTCAGACTACACCAAATCAACCTGATTTTAGTATCCACGTTGGACATCATTATGCTTCATAAACAATGGGCATCAGGACACAAGACTCAATCGTTTTATCTCATAGAGTGTGTCATTGTTAACAGACGCCACGTCTGAGACGCTTCACAAAACCACGACCAGTAAGAGCGCAGAAGCTCTTCCGTACACATCTTTAAAACATGTCAAAATGAAAGACGATAGTATTGGTGCTGCTAGGTGGAATAATGCAATAGAGAAAAGGATCATGGAGCAATGGAAAAATAATCCTGCCGTAATGATGTTTCCTCGCGACAGAGTGAAAAAGATGAATGCTGGTGCAACCGGATGAGTACTGGAATTAGCATTGATATATGTTTACGAAAGCTTGTTCTGCCATCTTGATGACATCACGCATTGAAGGAGTCAAAAATCGCATAATCAGTGACTATCGTAATAGACAAAAATATTGTGCAGTTTGAATCTGGCATTACCTCACTCCAAGTCATCTTCTCGTCATCCAAGTCATCTCTTCGTCATGTCTGCTGCAATTTTTGTTCAGAGTTGGAGATGCAGAGAATATCGGCATCGGCTTGCCGTTTTGTACGAATTATTTACCTGTGTCACAGGTCGGGATGGGCACCACCACGATGACCGGCCACACCCTTGACTTGGACAGCACCATGAGGAGCAGACACCATAGACAGACATGGACAAAGGTTTGTTTAAAAAGGTCTTTCCTGAAGTTAAAAGGCTCATTTAAAATGCATTCTGTTGCAGCTGAACAGTGCGGACCTGGCTGGTTCTCTCCATGGGACTCAAGCAGAGAGGATGATCAGTGTTTCATCAACGTTACAGTGCATTCACAGGGCACAAGCAGAAAAAAGTTACACATCTCACCAGCGTTGCTGTATACTCATGGGACTCAAGCAGAGAGGATAATGCTTCCATAGCGGAACTGGTTCTCCCAACGCCGTCGCGATGCACTCACACTCATGTTACACTTCAACCCACACATCATCACACGTGACTATAGAGACTTTAAGCAACAGCCTCTGTGGAACGGCAACGGCATTCTGTCGGTCTATTGCGCATGTGCGGCATTAACTGCTCCTTCGCGACGTTCTACTGTAACCGTCTACTACGGGAGAACAGCTGATTTGCCGTAGTCGTTACTATGTGACAGAATAAGAAAGTTAATGTTATGGTTTAGGTCAGTGGTTCTCAAAGTGGGGTCCGCGGACCCCTGGTGGTCCGTGAGCTAAAGCCAGGGGGTCCGCTAAAGCCAGGGGGTCCGCGAAATAATTTATAACAACCTAACGTTTTTTCCGTGCTATAAGTCATGTTTTCTTTATCATCTGAAAACATGCTATTTATTCCTAAGTAACTTATATAATGCATTTAACATCAAAGTAGACACTTAAAGTTTTCTTTAGATAGATAATCTATGTCTGTGCGTCAAGTAGACTATTCGCTGCTGTTGATTTTGCGGGACGTGCGCCAGGCGTCTCGCGTGCGCGCACAATAGTTAGTTCTAGCACTGCTAGATTTGACAAGTCTGATCATTATCAAAATAAAAGTGCATAGGGACAAGGCCATAACCATTGAGGTTGCATGCACATCGCGATGATAACTGACCTTCTCGTCTGAGCTGCTTCAGCAGACTAACAACGACAGCTCAATGTCAAAATGTTTGAGTCGGAGTGAACTCAAAGTTCTCTGCACGACGTGAATCCCGGCACGACGTTTCTGTCAACGGTCATAAAGTGCGAGATAAGATGTAGGCCTAAATTAACATAAACTAAACAGCTGTTTTAGATAAAAGTTTTAAAAAACGACTGAAACAATCAGTTTGCAAAGTATTAACCGAGCTCAACTTTAACAAAGGAAAAAGCAGGTCAATAGAAACATACTGTGCCCATGAGATTAACATTATGGATTCATATATTTAACATATACTGTATGTTTTTTTAGCTAATTACAGTAGCTCAAATTAACAATGCACACACATATTAAACATAATGCCATTATCATTGTATTTATAGGCTTATGGGCTTTATGTGTGTGCAGAATAGGCCTAATCATTGAAACATTTCTCTTTTAAGGCCATTCCTGTTTGGAATATGTGATTGTGTTTCGTGACATCTTGACAAAAAAAATGTATGCCACTGCCCACTGACATGCTTCTAAATCTATAGTTATCCAATTGTGGGGCCTTAAAACACCTTAAAATGCACATGTGTAGATCAAGAACATCAAAAATTCCTAAGTGAGGGATCCTAAGTAGATTCCTAGCAAGATCACTTTTGGGACCTCAATAGGCTATTTAGAAATTCCTGCCCTGGGTGGAGACCATTAATTTTGGGCAAAAATATTTAATTAGCCACTCACACATTAACTTTGTGCTTAATAACGGTTATAAATATGAGGGGGGTCCTTGGAAATTTTTTCCCCCTGAAAGGGGTCCCTGGCTCCAAAATGTTTGAGAACCCCTGGTTTAGGTTATGTGGCATTGTAATCGTTTCTGTATATCATTAAATGCCTAAATCAACCCTTCTCTTACTTTTTAAAATCACTTTCTTTTTGTATTTAATCTTATGATTAAATTATCCCCTATGCCGTCCTCTTTACTGTTGCTTAGTGATGTTTGCGCTCTTTAGCTATGGCAGTTAACTGTTTACTTTCGGCTGCCGTTGCCGTTCTATCAACAGCTGTTGCTTAAAGTCCCTTATATCAATATACAGCACTGCACAGCCTTGTCACTAACAGCATAGGGCGTTGGCCTGGGGTCCAGTCTACTGCTCGTCAATACAGCTTCTTTAATAACCATGATGAAGCGTAGGGTATTCAAACCTTCTCCAAAAAGAATTCCAAAAATTTCACATGCCATGAAGTTTTTCACCCTTTTCCCGGCTTCTGATCTCTTATTACATCTGGAACACAAAACTGGCCTGAGCATCCGACTGCTGAGCCACACACTGGCTGGATGACACCCCGGTGGGAAGGTCCACCTGTTTAGAACGCACAGTCTTTTTATATTAGTCTCAATTGCTGTGCGTCCCAATCCCTAATGCCCTGATGCACTCACTCTCTTCCCGCACCTGTTTTCAATGATAATTTGCGTCATTACCCGGAGTAACTGGAACCGGATTCTTCATGGGTCCCACAACTGAAGTACTCCCGAGGGCCAGCAATTAAAGCTTCCGCCTCCTTATGATCGTCACTTGTGACACCTGTCTTTTTAAAAAAAAATACTCAATGTGTTCATAACATAGACTGTAAAAAATATGGACAAAGCGTCTGTGACGTCACCCAGAGACTCTCTGAAGAACGGGTTTGAGGCTGTTTATGGGGGGTATGGATGGCGCCATACTGGAAAATCTTGGGAAATACAAAATACAAAAGTTTCAGAAAGGATACAGAGGTGGTACGATGTGTTGTATCAGATCATGGCCGAGACGTCAAGTTCACTCGGCGCAGCCCGTTATCAGCTGTCAATCAAAGTTAACCATCCTTATTTGTCGTACATTTTGTATCTTATTATGATCTAAACTAACGAGTTATAAAAAAATTCACCCCCCTCACAGTTGTCAGGCACTCGGAAGATATTGAAGATTACAATAAAAGTCCATGGGACCAAACTGTAAACATATGAATTTATGCTGTGAAAACGGACATTATAACATGACGTCTATGGATATTTGCTCCCTTTTGGGACCGGCCTCTAGCGGATTTGAGATGTATTGCAGTTTATCGCAATCAGATTAGAAAGTTGCCGCTTGGTTCATCACCTTCACTGGCCAGGGATGGAAATTAACTTTGTCCACCGGGCACTGTGGCTGGTGGATTTCAAAATCTACCAGCCACTCAATGTTTTTACCAGCCACTTTCTTGTTTTTAACCGACAATGTGTAACTGCATGTGAAAATGAATACAAGCTCTACAAAACTTAACCAGTTTATTTAAACTCAAGTCTCAATGAAATACTCACATTTTCTCTTTCTCTCTCATACAGACACAAACCATCAACTGATATACATTTCGTTAAATTGGTAGGGCAGATTAAACAAAAAACTGAACCGATGCTAATCCGCACTCTATGCTGGAGGTTGCTCTCTCTGTGAGAGTACTGTAAAACTTCAACTAATAGCCAAGTCCCAAACAGAAGCCTCTCACTTTTGTGGCGACAGGTTTGGGTAAATAAAGGCTTTTTTAGTTTCGGGTTGTATTTAATCTTCTAAATCTTAAAAGTATATATTGAAAGAATAAACTGTACTTACAGATAAAATAATTTTAATTAAATTAAAGTCCACTTGTATGCTTCTTAACAGAAGACATTTAAAGACGCTTTTAAAAAGTTCAATTTGTTTACATTTTAATTTATTACATTTTAATAATCTTTTGTCAAGTTTACTTACAAGTATAATTATTTTCATGTATTGGCTATGTATACATTATAGCTTGTATAACATGTTTTTCGATATTACATTTAAAGGTAATATCTTAAAGGTACTAATTTGCAACTAAGATGCAAATCTGCAATTATAAATATGTTTAAATCATGGCATACAAGCTCAATAAAGGTGATAAGTAAAGATTTGTACATTTCTAAAGCTGCATGTGCATATACGTACAAACTTGTACAAAAAAAATGTTGTTTGGATTAACAAGGTGAATAACTAATCACAGAATTTTAATTTCTGAGGTAAACTAAGCTTATTGAATTGCATTTATTAGTGGAAAGTGCAAAGAATCATATGCATTTTTTTTTGTCACATTCCTCTATTACTAAATGAACATTTCCTGTAATTGTAATGCGGTCCACTCCTACATGCCTCCACACATATTCATATTAAACCATTTTTATACTGCCACCTGCCTAAAATAAATCTCTGCAATAATAATATCCCATCCAGGAACATCAAGACGTGGTGTCTGGCCAATCCTAACACAATGAATTCCAGAAGTCTGAGAATTATACGAGAATTATGCCAACAATTTACGGCTTCTGCCCACTCCTCTTGGCTTTATTTAAGAGTCAGTGATGACATGTGTCTGCAAAACAACATGCCCTCTCTCTGTAAGACTCATGTAGTGTTAGGTCAGTGTTGTTTATCAATCAAAACCCTGTCATTTTCACATTAGTCCCTCTCTGTTTCACACACTAAAGAAAAGCATGTTGCTGCGTCGTCAGAGGGTTTGAATCTAGGCCTCGGTGCTTTGGAGCTCTGGCAGTCTGGTCTATAAAACCTAATTGCCCTGAACAAAACCTTGTAACAACATGGTGCGCTGCAACCTGAATGTTATAATTTTTTATTTATAATTTTTGTTACTTAATAAATTCTGCTCTCATCAACGTCACTTACTCAAAACTCTAAATTCTCCCCTTCATAAGAATTCAAACATTCTCTCTCTCCTTGTGTCCCTCTGTCTCCTCACTCATTAAGGCCAATGGAAAATTCTTTCTCCAGATTTATCAGCATGTTAATGAAGAGAACAGAATAAAGAGGGTGGGAATCAAAAAAGCAACTTCATGCCAAACACTTCCAGAAATTCCTTTGCAGTAGTCGTTCTCAGCTGGTGGGTTAATGTGACCCAGAATTTCATCATGCATATTATGATTTTATTAGCTTTTTAAAAAAGATAAAAAAAATAATATAAAGATTGTGTGTTTTTCATCATCCTGGATAGAGGTCAGTCAGAAAAAAGTCTGAATCCAGTCTGGGGTGCAAATTCCAAGAGGAGGCTATGAAAGGGCCTGTAGATCTCCTGCTCTTCTAAACAAAGTTAATGCCAAAAGAAAAGCCACTTAAAGGGTTAGTTCACCCAAAAATGAAAATTAAGTCATTAATTACTCACCCCCATGCTGTACCAACCCCGTAAGACCTTCGTTCATCTTCGGAACACAAATGAAGATATTTTTGATTAAATTTGAGAGCTGTATAACTACCACATTGGCTGCCTAAGGGACTGGCTCTTGACGGCCCAGAAAGTCAATGAAGAAAATGTTTAAATATCCCAAGTGACTACCGTGGCTCAACTATATGTTTATCAAGCGACGCGAATACTTTTTGTGCGAAAAAACAAACAAAAATAACGAGTTTATTCGACTATTCCTTTTCTTCCTTGTAGGCCAGAAACGAGACATCCTTAGATTTCCACGACGCATGCGCGAGATTTGCGATCTGCTTACACTACTTCAGATCGCAATTCTCGTGCATGCGTCGCGGAAATCTAAGGAAGTCTCGTTTCTGGCCTACAAGGAAGAAAAGAAATAGTCGAATAAACTCGTTATTTTTGTTTGTTTAAAATTTCTTCATTTGTGTTCCGAAGACGAACGAAGGTCTTACGGGGTTGGTACAGCATGGGGGTGAGTAATTAATGACTTAATTTTCATTTTTGGGTGAACTAACCCTTTAAAGGAGTCAGTAACTAATCGGAGTATGACTCTTAGTGTTCAAGTAGATCGCTTCTGATGAGCCTTTAGGACCACAGAAAGATCCCAAGAAGGAACTGGCTACCTGCACATAGGCCTCAGTCGTCTGGCACAGCGAAAAATAGAGACACAAAGGAGTGCCTCCCTTCAGAAGCTCGGGGAGAAGGTATGTGGCTTGGGGAAATAGCTGCCATATATACTTTAATTGCAGCAGGTGCTAACGCTGCTGATAGATGCTCTTGGAGGAACTCCAGCACTTTAACAAATGAGCAGTTGGGTTCTGGGGACTGGGTTCAAGTGGTGTTTTTCACACCATGACTTGACAAGCAGTCAATTTAGGGGATACCATTTTTTTATGGATGGAGTTCTGGAACTCAGAATCGTCTCAACAATCTCAGTTGAGAGACTGGAATCTATGAGCTGGTGCTCCTTTAGGGCCAGACATAAAAACAAAGTTTTCAGATTGAAAGATCGACCCCTGCACTTGAGAAATGAGGTCTCTCTGGATGGGAATCTCCAAAAGATTGCCATCCAGGGGAGACAGTAGATCCTAGAACCAGACTCGGGCTGGCCAAAATGGACCCAATAATAATAGGTGTATTCAGTCTTGGCGAACCCTCATTAAAACTCCCAGGAGTAGAAGGAAAGGTGTACAGATGAAGCCTCTGCCCATGTCTGTAACCTGGCATCCAGCCCCAAAGGATCTGGAGGTGCAAGGGCAAACCAGTGGGGACAGTGGGCCAACTCCTTAAAGGTGAAAAAGACCACTTCCTCTCTACCTTACTTCTACCAAATGGACTCAACTACCTGTGGGTAGAGGGAAGGGTTCTGAAAGGGTTCAAAACTTGTTCAAAAGATACTTCCTGAGCTAAAAACAAAACTAGACACAACACCCTGTTCCACTTGCTGGCAGGAACAACTGAATGTAATAAAGAGGGGAGTTGTTGAAAGGATATGCCCATTATTTTTTATGACAGCCCTAAAAACTAGGGATGGGTATTGACACAAGGTTTTGATTTGATTTCGATTCACAAGCTTGCAATTCGATTCGATTTCGATTTGTGCACTACGCCCTGCTGCTTCTCAGAAACGACCCCTGAAACGTCGGTGCCTACGCCGCCCTGGCTGCCTGCTCAGCCTGCTCCGCCCCAGTCTCCAGGCCCTCTTCTGCTCCATGAGTCTGGCCCTCCATCCCGCTCCCTGGTCCACCTCCGGACAATTTTAGGAGCATCTGGACGCCGCTCTTTTGAGGGGGGTCTATGCAATGGTCATATCAATCTATTGTCATTCCCTCACAAACTACATCTCCCATAACCCACTGCCCGGACTCTTCATCCATTATCACATTCACCTCTGTGTTATTATCTTGTTTAGCTCACCCCATATTAGCCTGCTTTTCTCATTCATTATCTGCAAAGTCATGTTTAGTGTTACTCTGCAATTCCAAGCATTTTACCTGGTTTCATGTCTCTTGGTTTTTGGATTTATTTCCTTTTCCGTGGATTACTCTTTTGCCCATGTTCCCTGCCTTGTTGTGTTTGTTTGTAAGGACTGTCTGCTTGTGCTTGACCCTTTGCCTGTGTTTTATTAGGATTTTGGATTACCCTGTTCTGCTTGGTGGCACGAAGGAGCAGACAAGTGGATTTTTACACAGTCTGTTTGGAATAACTGAATGTGTGTTTTTCTTTTTACTAAAACAACCCAGGACTCATTGCACATAGCTAGAGAAAGAAAGGGGACACCTGGCTGCTCTCGCCTTAAACTATAAGCATAATCCACACACCACCTCTGCAAAACGCTGGATCTGAGCCGTGAAGTTGATTTTAGAGTCGGTACAAGAGATAGGGGAACACCCGTGTCAAGTTCTGCCTCTGCCAACTCAATTTGTGATTGTTACAATTGTTGTATATTTTGTTGTAGTGGGGACATGTGAGATCTGTGTAGGGGCTCATAAGTTCAGTAAAAAGGGACAGGTTAGTTTCAGCTGTTTATCTTTATAGAACAGAAAATATGCATAAAACAAATCCCCATTGAAGCCGCCATATCGTATTAGCAAACTCGAGATCAGAACCACGAGGCACAAACACCTGACTGATTGTTCGAGGGAGCCAGGCAGGAGTGGAGCTTCTCCTAACTGGAAACGCTTACGAGGAGGACAGTAAGGCATTTCGAGGGCTGACCGAACGTGCCTCACTCCCAAACACACAGGTCTTGCATCTATTACTATTAAAAATTATTTTTTTTTATCTTATTTTACTTTAAACGGACATATTTTTAAAGCCCGTTCTCATCCTAAGGCGTCATCTAATTGGCACTTTTGACCATGCTTCAACATCCGACGCTTTAGGCACCCTTTAGCGTCAGTTAGACGACGCTATCCTAGTGGTCTATGGTCTAACCCTACCCCAGACCTAAACCTACCCACGTAACTGATGCTAAAGGTAAAGCGGCAGTTAGATGACACCCTAGGATAAAGGGTGCCTAAAGCGTCGGATGTTGAAGCATGGTCAAAAGTGTCAGTTAGATAACACCTTGGGATGACAATGCGTTGATTTTTGGTGACAATATTTACTGATAGCATGTTACCACACTTATAATTTTATTACTAATAACAATGACACTGGGGTTACATTTACCTTTGTCATTACCTTTGTCACATTTACGAGTCTTCAAGTTCAAAATCCAGTCATTCCGTAAATAATTCACATGAACAGTTTTGATTTCCCCATGCAGATTTCACTTGTTGGTCACACGGTTTTATCACATTGACCATCAGAAAGCTTCTTGGTTTGAAAGTGATCTCTGTGTTTCTATGTTTGCATTGAGATGATGAGGTGAACAATGCAGAATTCAAATGAAGGATGCTAACTCTTCAGTAGCAAGTACACAACTGAACATTCTAGGGCTAATTTACATAAACTGGTACTGAAAAGTGCTATAGCCAATAGGAACAAAGCATGCATTTTCTCTAACATGTGTGTAACCCTCCTACACAATTCCACTTTTTCTGGATTTATCATACGCATGGGGAAATTAATTGGTGAAAGGTTACTAGAATTTAAAATCAGGATTTATCACAACAATTAAAACTTCGGGCATGAAACTCTGTCTAGAGTGCAGAGAGGCCTGGTTAGCTTAAATATAGCTATACTGTGTCTTTTGTTTGTTTACTGTGAGCATAAAACTCCCATGCACATATACATAGCCACTATAACCCTTGTTTGGGGAAAAAAAATAAAGTCACTCCAATCACACACACTTAGAAATCAGACCACAAAGATTGAAAGTTATACTCAACATGTATTTATAATTTTTTAGGACTAGGTGAGGGAACCTTTCAAAATGTCCTCAAGTTTCAAATGAGGTGACAATGAACAATACCCCGGGGTTTTTCTTTTAACTAAATGTCTCAGATTTTGTGGTACCACAAGGTTGGCACGCTTGTTGGAGCTCCGTTGAAAAAAATTATTGACTGTAACGTTACTCACGGTTCCTCGCCGACAGAAAGATTATAATGACCATCTATCCAAACCGTTCGGTCCATCGGTGAAATCCACATTGGAGAAAACACGTCCTGAAACTCTGTCCCTCCATGTGCAAAACACCGACATCTCCGGCCTACAACGCGAATCCCGAGAACATCTGACGCACACTAGCCAAAAGTTCACAAAATCAAATGAGCTTAATTATATATTGTCCAAAGATGTCAATTTCATTTTAGGTCACAATGTCCATACTCACTCAAAACTCAGTGGCAAAGAGGGTTTCAGGCTATGGCGTCGCAGTTCGCACATGGCTATGGCGTCACGGTTCACACATGCCATACAATAATTTCACTTCACTAGAATCTCCGCTGCAGATTTAACCAGCTCCAAAATGTATGCTGCGTTCAAGTCATCTCGTATATATCGTAATTCGTAATTACAAGTTGAATGCACTTGAATGCCACCACAATGTCGTAAATACCAGTGGGGAGCTCGGGATTTTCTTTAAGCCCCGATCTGTACGAGACGAGTTGGGGGCGTGTCAGTGAGAAACGTTTCAACGTCTGTTGACGGTAAATTTTAATTGAATTGCAAAGTTTACTCAATGACATTGTAAGGCTTTTTCATTTATAAAGCAAGCTCTCTGCACAAATATGATATCATTATAATATAAAAATTATACCTAATAATAGAGTTTACATTGGCTTCATAAGCTATAAAAAATATAAAAAGAAAAACACACCTGATGCGCATTCTTTGTTCTTCATTTTTTTATTAGCAGAGTTAACAAACCTTGCTGTATTTTCGTGTAATTCATTAAAAGAAGGTACACCGCCATTTTGCTCCGACGAAACTGACTTGAACGCACCTCACGTCATAAACACGACTTCCCACCTCGTACGTACGAACTTCCCAGGAGGACTTGAACGCAGCAAAAGCTCACCCTACCGTTTTAACATGGTTACACATTTACAAAACTCAAAAATACCCCACTGGTTCTTAACTTTGATGAACAGTAATGAAGGCTATCACTTATACAGACTTTGCAACTAGCTCGTAGCTATCTCTCTTTTACTTTTTCCTGTACTTTCGCCATCTCGCAGTTTTTAGCCCCGCCCCTCAACAATCCGGTAGGCTGTCAACTGCTCTCTGGATGGCACTGATTGGATAACAAATGAAACTGACACCTGACGATCCAATACGAAATAAAATGACAGAGGGTTCAAAGGTTACTTACAAAAGGAGGATATTTCAACACCTCACAAAATACAAAATACAGAACACAAAATAAACAATATATAAAAACAATATATAAATTTAGCAAAGTGCTACATGTGATTGGTTCATAGAAAAACATAAGAATACTGTAAGCTGTGCTTAATACATCACTACACTATTGACAATAGACAATTACCCTTTTTGTCCAAAAAATTTTACTAATGTGAACACACTGTTTGTTTTTTTGTTTTTTTATACTGAAAGATAAATAGATTTTTGCGGTGTTGCCTCATGAACTTATGAAAATATGGATGGAGTGAGCTAACAAGGTAATAGAGCAACAGCAACATTCCTGCTTATTGATGCATACAAAACTTTTCTGAAGTGAACAGGGTTCACTTCAAAATAAATAAGAAAAAATAAATAATCCAATGCAAAGCATCTCAGGATTGCTTACATACCTGCAGAAATACAAACATGTGTTGTATACACACACACACACACACACACACACACACACGTACACATACTCATGCAAAGGCATGCTCAGTGGAAATATCAGTCCATGACTCATGTGCGTCTGCTTCAGCATTTTTCCAAAATCTGGCCTTTATTACGAGCAACAATGGCAACATTGCAAATCAGGTACATCTGCAACTGAACTACAGAGACTAAAACTAAAAATATCCATACAACATTCATTTAATCAAGTGGTGCATTTTATACATGACACGTCAATGGTTGAGACACGCATTTACTATTATACTAGGTCTATACACACATTTTCTTCAATAGTATTCTAAATAATAAAGCACTTAAACAAAACAAATGGAAGTTTGGGAATTACAGTGACAATGTGTATTAAGTTTATTATACACTTCCAAACAACTGCTAACTACTATTAGTAATACTCTAGTAAAAGTATTTATATCATTACAAATAATAACAATGATAAAATAATCAAAAATTATATTTAATAACAATTATACATTATTTTAGATTATATTTTTTTTACTTATTTTGATTTTATTATTATTATTTGTAATAATAATAATTATTATTATTTGTAATAATAATAATGGTGCTACTATCCTCATTATCATCCTCCTCATCATCAATAATAATAAAAATAATAATAGTGTAAAAGTTATGTTTACTTAGTTTCATGTTCATAGACTTTTAGTTTATTTATCTTCAGTTTCCTGTTTCCATTGATCTAGTTTCCTGCCACTATCTGTTGTCTTTGTGATTCATTTAACACAGCTGTCTGCATTCAGTTCATTATCATTGTGTATTTCAGTCCCTCAGTTTGTTTTCTTACAGGGTCCGGTTTTGTTTGTGTCTACTGACTGTTTCGTTTGCGTTTACCTTTTGGATCTCCCTATGTTTGCTTTATTTTAATAAAGACTGCTGCTACTTGAAACTTCTTTGTCATCTTTGGAGCTAAGGCGTGACAAATGGAGCTTTTTTGTCTAGATTCCAGCTCTGCACACGTTGAACATCCACACAACCAACCACATGAAGTGCCTTTTTCTCTTTTTAAGAAGTATTGACAGAGTTTTTGTTTTGGTAGCCCTCAAACCGTATTCACTTTATAGCCTTTAATCCTGTAATTGTGGACAAATGTGGGCAGAGGACTCAGGTGTGATCCTAATTTTTAGGAATTAGGATCAAACTTAGGAAAAGTAGCCAAGTCTTGTACTGCTTAGATCAAGGGAAGTATTTTAAAATAAAATAAATCAATAAAATAAATAAAATTAAAAATAAATCAAAATAATTTTGCCCACATTTGTCCAGAATGCCGTTTTAGGGTTAAGCTTTAGTACAGTAAGACATACAGTAAGACATACAAGACATTTGGACAGTAAGCTGAATTTAAATGTATCTACAAACTGATTTTCAAACATTTAATCTTAAATCTTTAAATAAGAAATGTATTCCAAAATACCACTTGTGTTTATGAGTACAGTGTGTGTGTGTGTGTGTGTGTGTGTGTGTGTGTGTGTGTGTGTGATTAGTCAACTTACTATAATCTAGAAACAAACAGCACAACAATAGCTGAAATCTTAGATCATTATTTGTGTTTTTCTATTTTTAGCGCTCATATTATTTAAATTTAGCTCAGAGGTGTACAGGAATTCTTGTGAGCATTCCAAGTCTGGGAAAATTAGACAGGAAAACAAGTGCATGCAACAATACAAAAAGCAGCATAAATAAAACAACAGATTTACGCCACAGGTTAAGTGATCCCGTGTGTGTTTTAAGAAATCATACTGTTATTTACAGAAAGATAAACACTCTAATGTTGCCGTAGAATTAATAAAATCACATTGAAATAAATGACTATTAACTTTATTACTTTAGAAATATGTGTAGTTTTGCACAACCCCTCCAAATTTTCAATGGGTTACTGTAGCGCACACCTCCTCCACATCTTGTATCCTGATCATGTGACCTGTGGGAAGTTGAACCTCCATGTTGCGCTCCAACCACATCCATCCACCTTGTGGAAGCTTGTGCCTCCGTGTTGTGGGAATGGATGAAAGGAGCGGCGGAGGTCTACTGGCTGCAGTCCCATTCACAAATTACTCCTTACCCCTCTCTCGGAAGCCATGTTTCGCCAAGATAAAGAGAGACTCTGTCCTTTCCTGTTTCCATCCAGGAGTCAACCTACAAGTGTGTGGGAATTTCTGTGTTTTGTGCCGATGGTAATGGCTTCACAGCACATTTGCAAGGAACTCTTTGAGGGCAATTCTGACACTGCCTAGCCACATCTCAACGTTTGAATGTTCTCATGAATTTAACACTTCACAAACACCAGATAGTTACACACTGCAAGTGCAGAGGGTGAGCTGAGACTGTCAATGATGTTTGTAGAACACAAACATGGGCCTGTTACCTACTCAAAGGATGCTATTAATATAATTACTAACTTGTACTATTCTGAAACTTGTTTTGCAAGCACTTTTCTCATTTTATTTCCTCAAGATGAATCACATGTTGTATACCTCATTTGTAAGGCAGTTTAGATAAAAGTGTCTACTAAACGAATAAATGTAGATAATCTTTCAGTTGCCGGTTAAAGTCGGCTTGATATCGAAAATTGACTCGAAATGCATACAATTTATAGCCTGGATGCCAGCCCGAATTCCGCCCACAACATTTTTTGGTTCGGTCTGGACTCGATCCATTGAGGAGTAAGGCAAAAAATGTTCGGGCCAATCAGATTGCCAGAGCGGGCTTCATACGATGATGGACAGATGATCTGCAGGGACGTAATCATCACGTTATCAAAGAGCGCTAACTGGTTTCCCTCAGAGATGACTGCAGATGGAGAATTGAGATGTTCCGCTGTCGCGTCTGTTTTTAAAATTAATCGACAGCACATTAATTTTAATAGACAAACAGAGAACTGCAATCAAGGCGTTTGTCGATCGGAAAGATATTCGGCAAAAGTGTAACTTATCAGCTGGCTCTGACGGTCGCTAAGTTAAGAAGATGGGACGTAATGAAAAGCATGTGGTCGTTGTGGTTTCTCCTTTGGTCGCACTCATGAAGGACCAAGTGAAAGAAGCAACACTCGTTATTTTACTTCTAAAATAAGTAAGTTCTGTAGTTGACAACTATGCCATGCAAAGTATTTGACTTACTGTGTTGCTCTGATTGGTTGTAGGTCTGTCCGACTATCCAATTGAGTGCAGAGGTTTTTTTTTTCCTGGTTCGGTTAAGACACCCCTCATAATCAAAGCCCTACGGAGCGGTCTCAGACTCATTCTGACCAGAATATGAGTATGACGAAGTCAGGCTACACAATTTATTATCTTATTGTGCATGATTCATCCATGTTTCACTTTTTAAAATTTGTTCTAACCTTGTAATTCTTTTTTGTAAATTTTTCCATAATCCATACTCGGATCACAATATGCAAGAAGACCTTTACTTTTTACACTTTATTTTGATGGTCCACTTTATTCACTATACAAACTATAAATGATTTGCAACTACGTGTCAGCTAACACTTAGTAGACAATTAGTAAACTGTTAAAATAAAAATAAAGTGTTACCGAGATCTGTTGGTGCTTACACTTGATGATGAATTTAAACTGAATTTGAACTGTGGTACAAGGGAATGCATTGTGTTTCAGTTTCCATTGATCATTCATCAAGAGGTGTATTCCAGAAGCAAGGTTACCTAACTGTAACACGTCTTGTTGATAAGGGAAGGAGGCGGCGAACGTTTCAACACTTTAATAATCGCAAAACATGAAACGAAAATAAAAGCGGCAGCCCCTCAAGGACGACTGCCGCACAAGGACGACTGCTGCACACACATAAAAAAAACATGCCGTAAAATTGTCCAGGGGCCTCATGTATAAACGTTGCGTACGCACAAAATGGGCATAGAAATATGCGTACGCATTTTTCCACGTGCACATCGGGATTTATAAAAAATAAACTTGGCGTAAATAAGTGCGCACCGTAAGGATGCTCTTGACCGTGCGTACGCACTCTTTTAGAAGAGTATGGGTTTTGGCGACACCGCTGTTGAGCTGGAGTCAAATGTCTTTTTGCTTACTATTAGACAGAGAATCTAAAGAAAATTATACATCTACAGAAAGATAATACAAATATAATTTCACAAACCTATTATCACTTGAAGCAAACATCCATCCCTTCTTAAATGACCGCGCCAGCACGCGCGTTGGGCCGTTTGGTGAAACTGACGCACATATAGCCTATAATCTAACGGCAGATGGAGTAAAACCGTAAATCTTCATTATGAGTCCAAATCATAAATACAGTCCATATTCACAATAATAGTTTAAATAAATAAAAGAATGGTACTATGTTTTACTTCTGATATAAACATTTAGATTAAATATGCCATTCTCATTAATGGAGTTAAACTCTTAAACTACATGAAATCATTACTGAGAAGTTACAATATATATATATATATATATTCAATAAATAGAAATAGACCTATTTGTTGTGGATACATTGCTTTTGAACACTTTTCTTCTGGCATGCTGTGTTTTAATGTTTTAACTAGAGATTGTCTGAGAAAACTGTTTCGTGCAAATAATGCACAACCATGTCTATCTCTTCCATTAAAATCTCTTCCATTATCCATTAAAATATAAATCAATTAAAAATACTATTTGGCCAGTGGAAAAGATTGAGAAAAACTTTCTCTGAAATGTATTTAACACTATTTGATTTATTCATTCAAAAACAAGGCAAGGATATAGGCTACAAAAAAAAAAATGTTTGTAATAATGTGACGGCACATCCGCATTTCATATTTTCCTAACGTCTTGTACCGTTAAACTTGGTATCACGTGGATGAATAATCATATGCAAATGATATGCAGATGAGGATATGCATAGTAAAACTAGGCGTTGTAATCTCCATATATTATTTCGGGGAGGAGACGCACGTGCGCATAATCTCCCGCTGACTGGGATTTATAAAGTGAATTCTGCGCAGGTTCTGGCGTACGAACGGTTTTATAAATCTGAAAACTTTTGTGCGTACGCAAATTCTGCCTTATGTGCGTACGCACACTTTAAGGATGAAATCTATGCAAAGTTTTATGCATGAGGCCCCAGGCCTGGTCCTCCCTCATACTTCACTGTCGTTGCTCCTCCTTTTATGCTTCTGAAGCTCCTCTGTGAGAACCTCGAGACCAGTGAGCCACACAGGAGCCGCCCCTCAAAGGGACATCAGCTTGACCCAGGAGCATGGCAGTGATCTATCTGCCCCACCTGTTCTTCCATCGCTCCAGCACTGACGATCCCTGCTCCTTCGTGCTGACCGACCTTCCCCTCAGCAGCGAGGGCTCTCCGACAGCATGTCCATTCCTGACAGTAGGGCCCTATTTGTACTTATTTACTGCTTATTCTTTTTCTGCCTTAAAAGTGTCTTGGCATTACAGACCATAAGCTATAAACGAATCCGACGAGCCTTCTGTGTAGGCTGCCATCTTGTGGCGACGCCATTACTGAGCTGTTACACCGGCATAGACATATGCACCGGTATGTGAACAAACCTCGAAAGCACCCTCGGCAGAATGACTTGTTGGGTTGATGATGTTAGACAGCGGCCTCCAGTCACAGATTAAGGTACAAACGATCTTACAGATTATTTATGAAAATAGCTTGGCAAGCTAGCTAGGCTAACGTTTGCTAACGAGGAAACTATAAAAAAAAGGTCTGTCCATTTGGCAACAATAAATAAATAAATGAATGAAATCAAATAAACAAATTCATGTTTTTCCTTTGTGTCCATTATTTATCTCATTTTCAAATTGCAACGGGCAAGGGTAAGGTAACGGTAAGGTAACGTTACAGCTAGAAAGTATACATAATATCGACCAATTAGTGTTTTTAAACCATGGAAAGAGGTCAATATAACAGCAGGAGAACAATTATGTCACATAACGTTACATTTAGCTCAGGAAAGCCATTTAATGACCATGGCATGTTAAATGAATAGAAAAAATAGCAAGAGAGGAGATTTTATATCACATATTTATTATATTTTTTACTTACTGTATGTCATTAAATAATTGTTATTATACGCGAATGTCCGCGTCTTGTACTCGCCCAAGAAATCTGTGTAAACCGTACGGCACCAGACAGGGGCAGTCGATCCGGGGTATTCACAATGTTTTCTCTTCAAAATTGAAATTTTACTGCCACCATAGAAACAATTTATAACGGAAACTGTTACCCACTCGACATTATACAAGGGCTAACGTTGTAACGTTAGTGACAGTCGTAAATCGCGGGCTGTTTATTCCAGTGGACGCAAGTTGCAACTAAAACAATAGAAGGCAATAGCGCAACGCTACCCAGCAACAGCTCAGTAATGGCGCCCCTGCTTACTTCCGGTAGTTTCGCCGGATTCGTCTAAACTGTTACCCCCAAACTATTTACTATTTTTTCTTTCTTATAAACTTGGAAGAAAAGGATCTATTTAGAACCTTAAATGGGGTTCTGTCACACACTTCATATATTGAACCTTTTAGGTTTAATTAATAATAGATATATTTTTTATTCATTTATTTAGACTGAATTATAAATTAAACAGCTCATATACTGTACAAAATGTATCACTAGAATGTTTTTTGAAGTAACCCCTTAAACAATAATAAATTATTTAAGACACTTCTCCCTATTTACTATAGAATCTTTTTGGCATAAAGAGATCTTTAAAATTAACTCAATAGTTGAAGAAAGACATGCAGGTTTGGAAGTAAATGATGGAAGTTCAGATCTTCATTGATGGGCCAAGGGAATCCCAATGCTGCTAATCTCTTTGATGCTAACCAGGAAATACTGTATGTCAACACTTCTTTCTCTGTCGGCTGCACACAAGACGAGATCCTTGAATAATGGCCCAGTTTTCAGCACTCCGTAAACAGGAGGGCTAAATTTACTGATTACACTTCCAGTGCGAGTTGAGAGGAAGGACTCGCTGCAGTCAACCAGAAAAGCAGAGGAACTCTGAATCTTCTAAATGAGCAACCATATGAGTAAGTGTGGAGAGAGTTGTTTTCAGCACACCACAGGAACACATTTAGGAAAGTGTGAACATTAGAGGACCAAAAACAGAAACAGAAAAAAAAAAAACAGTAGATGAGGGGGTAGAGGACTATGTTGAGACTTGCAATAGCCAACAGGTCATGCTTAAGTTATAGTTCACCCACCAACAAAATCTAGTTCTTTCATCATTTACTCACCTTCCTGTTGTTTCAAACCTGTATGACTTAAAAACAGACGAGTGATTCAGTTTGCGAGTTGGAGAACGGCGAGAGTCATGATTACTCTGGCAACGGGGACGAGTGAGAGCAGTGTGGACTGGAGAACCAACTCATTGATCCAACTGATTCCAATTACACAACTCTCTGAAATTCTTGCTTCTGATTGGTCAATCGCTGCATTCAGCGATCAGACATTTCCAAATATTTATCAGCATTGCATCTATCAGTTGTTTATCACTCATCCAGGTACCAAAATCTGGCGCCACATTTATGTCTCTCATAACACACAGTGGACTCGTTTCCTCCTTTCATACAATGGCATACTGCGATATTATTGGAATATTTTGTGTCTTATTGCCAGGCTGATTGTTTCATAAATTGTAGTGGACTATTTTTTTTGGTAGAGGAAGTTTTAAGATAATAGGCCTATAGAGGACTCAGTCATTGTATTGCTTCAGAAGAATATATTGTACAATTTTAATGAGACCTTTATGGTATTTTTTGCATCTTTTTTTAAATACTCCTTTTGTGGACCACGGAGGAAAGTCAATAACCTGAGGGTGAATAAATGATGACAGAACTTTCATTTTTGCCTCAACAACTCCTTTAAGTATGAATCAATATGCGTGTGAACAGAAAATAAGCATGAGGAGGACCTGGAAAACAATGCTATAGCAAAAACCTGGACAGGAAACGAGGTCAAACGAAGGGGAAGTCCAGCAACTTCCTGACAAAGTGGTGGATGATTAGTGCTGATGACTCTAGTGCTAAAACATACACTCATAAACACAAACATGCAAATATGCACATACTCTACATTCTTGGACAGGTGTTCATTTGGACAGTTTATCTCAGTTGAACAGGCATGACACTTAGTAACTCATTCATGTAATAACCTAAAAAATATCATGAAGTAAAATTGATTGATTTCTTTTAAAAAAATCTGAATGATTTGTAAGCTTAAACTTCAA
Organism: Pimephales promelas; assembly: GCF_016745375.1. The sequence goes on along the minus strand of NW_024121199.1, from coordinate 8,261,629 downwards.
ATGTAGTTTGCAGCGGTGCTTTGTCTTCCATAGGCTTAACAGGCCAACACAATCCCACTGGATGGTGAATGAGACTGGCATCCAGTGTGGTGGACCCTCCACAGAGTGGTCTCAGTGCCCTCAAGTAGTAGTCAGCGCCCCATTGGTCTGGGAGCTCTTCCTAGGAGTTCCCAGTGACGGCTACTGCCATTTTATTTGTCGGGGCTGCACATAGGTCTCCTGAGGTGGTGGCGCCTGCCACAGCCATGCGGGGATTGATATAAAGTATTTGAGTAAATGTAATTAGTTAGCATTTTTGAATAAGTATATGTACTATTTACTCCAATATATTTGTATTACTCCAAATATATATGCAAGTACTCGTTACTCGTTACTTGTCAGTCAGTGTTTACAGTTTATGTGGATACCTGGCCGCCATGCTTCCCATGTTCCTTGATTTTATTGTTTGATGTTGATTAATTTAAATCATTAATAAACCCTGCACAGCTCTACTTGACATCAGCCATCTCGCTTGTTCCTGTCAGCATTACAATAGGTTGTCTTGCCCTTCGCTCCAGTAAACACCTCATCAGAGAATAGATGGGAATGAAGGTTATTTGATTGAAAATTACAAGGTCAAATGAATTTAAAAAAAATGATGTGCATGGACAAATCCTTTATTATAAATACTGCAAAAAACCATGAAAAATAAGATTGTCAATTTTGATTTCATGGAGACTTTCACAAACGGTTAACTGTGACAAGGTGATCAGGACAGGGCACCTATGCAAATCTGGGATGTCTTGTGACCCTGAAGGGGTTTATTTTGCAACCATGACTGACTGTACTTTACGCCACTTATCGCAAAATAATATTACCATTTAAATCTTTGCAAAAAGGGTGATTTTTTTACGATTGAAGTCCAAAAACATACAACAATTTTGGTGCAAACGTTTAGCATATGCATAACCTAACACACAGCCTTTTAAAGTTTACTCCTTTTGATAGAGTGTGCAAACACACTATCAAACACACTATTATTAGTGCCAAAAATTCAAGGTGCAAGTGTGAGTTGAGCATGTATTATGCTGGTGATGACAATACACCACTACAAGAGCTGAAATGTATTTTGGGCATAACTTTGGTAGACCTAAAATGCTAAAACTAAAATGAATACTAAATGAACTGAAATTAGAAAACTAAAACTAACAATGATAGAGTGAAAACTACATTGTAAAAATACATTTTCAAAGTTGTAACTAAATCAAACATTATTACAGTATGTTTTACAAGAAAATTTGGTTGCACTTTATTTTACAGTATGTGCTCTTACAGTGTATGTACAGTACCTAAGAAAAGTACTGTTAATATATAGTAACTGGGATAGGTTTACGAGTAGGTCCAGGTTTAGTATAAGTTATTGCAATACTACAATAAGTACAATATACATGGGGAACAGGACTGTAAAATTAAAATGCTATTTCACTCAGTGTGATACTTGCTCTTTCATTGTAATTAGTGAAATTTACCAGTAAATTCTGAGTTTATATACATACAAATAAAAAATAAATCTCTGTCAAAAAGAAATAAAAACTAAATTATAACAATCCTGTCCCCCTGAAATAAATGCAGTGCTGTCTGGCACAGTGTACTGTAAACTTTAGATGAATTAGGGTAAATTGTTCATTTGATTACGCTATTACGAGACTTCTTATGCCAAAAAAATGAACTTCCCATCAAACTCTGTCACTGGAGGCATTCCAGCTAAAACAATTGTGGTTTAAGCGTTCAAAAGCGCTCCAGCTCTACGACAGCTCAGTTAATGATAAGTTTTATTCAAATGGCCTTGGCACATTTTGTAATGAGAATTTCATTATGGAGGACTGCATTAATTGAGGCCTGACAATTTGGTACAGAAAATTCATCTGGCAAGAAAGTGTCTGCCAAGAAAGCATAATTTGCTTTTGCTCTCAGGGTAAATAATTGTCATTAAAATTATTTTGGCAACTTTACAGAGTCACTAAGAGTTATTGTCTCACAGCAGTGGGGATGTGAAAAGCTCAAAATGCTTGCCAGCCGTCATACAGTATGAACGTGTGGGCGGCTCTCATATTCCCAGTGGCCAGCCTCAGCCGGACATGCGCCTTAATGTTGCAGAAAAGTGTTAGTCATAATCACCAAATCCAGGAAAGCATCAGTTTGATAAAGTGTTGCGTTTGTAATGGCTAATTCTGACAGACTCCTGCTGATCTTCCATACAGGATACACTCAACAATCCACAAATGCTCTCTGTAATACAACAAGCAATCTGGACGGCACCCAAAATAAAGATTGACTGTGTTTTTTTGTTTCTGAACATGCTTGAAGGATGTCAAAATCACATAATTAGAGAAAAAAAACAATGTACTATTGCCTGCACTTTATTGATTGTACAGTTTATGATCTAAAAATATCCTAAAGGCTCGGAAATGAACATATGTACACACACAGTCTTGTACCTTTTACTTTTTTGGGATTTTCTCTTCGTTTTTTCACTCGAAATGATATGTTGTATGCTTATGAGTTCAGCCGTAGCTGGCTATCTTCAGACATGCTCTAATACTCTTTGGATATGGATTTTACAAAACGTCAGTGGGAGAAATGAATGGGAACTTTACACACGGACTTCTCTGCTTCCATGTCCATTGAAATGCATTGGAGTTAGTCAGTTTTCATTCATTGTTTCTTGTCATTTTAAGTTTTAAATGGTGAAACGGTGTGCATCGGGTACATGCAACTTGGTTCCCGAGAGGCTGGGCGACAGTGTGTTTTTTTACCCTTTACCAAACCACATCTCAACCGACATAGGTGTCTGCTCTAGATAAAGTTATGCGGTAGACCACAACACCAACTAAACGTGGAAAAATCAAACATGGATACATCTGTTCTAAGTCAACAACATATTTGAACGTTATCTTTATAATCTCTAATGTAACGTTAGCCTAACATTAGAAAACGTTAACGTTAGCTTCTAGCTACATCATGTCACTTAGCTTCATTAACGTATCTGTAAATACCCGAGATTGTTAACAATGTTGTGCTGAATGATTCATGTAAATGCTGTTGCACCAAATGGTGATGGCAACGATATGCGGTTTATCACGTGACCTGTACATTTTTGCCTGGAACTGAAGCTTTTCGACCTTCTCAACAATAAAATTATTAATATAAGGCCCTTTAGGTGATTTCGAGATTATGTATAACCTTTCTGTCTCCAAAAATCATCAATTGCCTTGTGAAATGTCTCCTACTGTGACAGTTGCCATAGCGCCTGTCCCCGAATGTTGGCTGTGTGTCCGAGTGAGGGGGCGTGGCTTAGCCATAGGTCAATTGTCAGTGATGTGGAAAATAAAGCGGGAGGCTTAAGCAACCCATGTGCGGATCCTTTTTTTAAACTACCTTTTTCCATCGCATTTTAGCTCGGAGAGGAGTTGATTTTAAATATAAATTTTAATTTATTTTTTTTTTAAATGGAAATAAATAATAAAATGCCTAAGAGGTATATATTGATTATTGTCAAGATTTTTGATTAAATTTTCTCTTGCACGGTTCGCAGCTCTTTCAAAGTATGTCCACTGGGTTAGTTCTTGTGCACATTGCAGTAGTTCGGAAATGAAAGGTCTGGTCATTTCAGAAGAGATTTTTAAATTAAATGTTATGTTATATGCCCATCGAGTAAAAACATTTTTCATGTGAAAGTGCAAATCCTCTCTGTATGATATCACTGCCTAGCTCATGTTTTTTTTTTCCATCTCATGTGTTTTTTCTGCCCATTGGTTGCACCACATGACTGACTTTTGATAGACAAAGTTTTTTCTACATTTAATATTTACATACGCGTGTGTACTGTATAATATTCATAAATATTTTGTATTTTTTCAAACATTTTTGTCAAAATACTGTAAGGTTTTCATACTTCATTATTATTTTTGTATTGAAGCATTTTTTCTTCATTATGATGTCATGGCAGTTTCATTCATAAATTAAATACATCACAGAATCAAATTTAGAATTACAACAATTTTTTTTCAAGCAGATGCTAATGAAAGTATCAACATTTACATTACCTAAGACTGATAATGCATCCCTGTGGTGACTGTTCAGTTTCAGAGTGAAATAGGTGGACAGCTATTTATTACATTGTCCACATCACTGACAGCAATGCCTTTTACAACTTCCACTTATAGAAAGAGAGAGAGAGAGGTTGGCATGCTTTTTCCACCAATCCATCAAAGCCACCTCTATATCTGGTGAAAAAACAAAAAAACAATGGCAGGTTCCCATTTGCGTCCGGATATTAGATGATATGATTTTGAAAAGCAAAATGGAGATAAGAGGAAAGCATGTGAAAAGAGTACACAGCAGAGGAGATGAAGGATTTCATGGAACTTGAGTGATATTAAAATGTTATTTTTGCCACATGTCTCTCGTCTTAGAATCATAAATGAGACCTGGCAGCGTTTGCAACAGATATCTCTCGAAAAAGAAATCATGAAGTAAACAAATCAATTTTGTTATGGGGAAATATGTCACCAAAGAATCAATCTTTTACCCACCCTCATCGCACTTATTTCTATTTTAAGAACAAAAAAGGAGATGTGAGAAAGTGAGTTGCTTTTTCCATTCACTGAAATTGGATGAGACTGAGCAGCATGAACATTCTACAAAAATTCTGCACTTGTGTTACATTGACAAACAAAACATCTTGTTAACTGAAAAGTGAGGGTGCATAAATTATGAATTCTTAATTTTTAGGTGCACACTGATCTGTGAACCTTAAATGAAACATACAATTTTACAGATTTATAGTGATTACCATTTCTTGGACAAATGTTGTGGAAACCCCACATGAATGTGCAGCTTTCAGGGAATACTGTAGTTCCACTGCCCTTTCTTGTGTGACTTGGGATCTCAGAGATACCAGCTCAAATGCTGCTCATACTCCTTTATATGTCAAAGGGATACTCCACTTTTTTTGGAAATAGGCACATTTTACAACTCCCCCAGAGTTTTACCGTTTTTGAATCCATTCAGCCGATTTTTTGATATTTAGAAGAATATCAGTAACCAGACAGTTTCTGGTCTCATTGACTTCCATAGTATATTTCCTATTTATAAAACCTAATACCAGCAAAAAAACAAGGTCATCCGGTTATTCTACAAATACATAAAATGCATGTTGTGGCCATTTAAGTAAGTTTATTTGGTTGCATATTTGTGTTAAAATTTTATGATATTATTTGTTTGTTTTGTTTTAATTTAATCTGTTTATTAAGAAAGAAAATGGGATATGTGTGGAAATGGATTGGGAGATATGGAGTGGGTTGGACTCGCAGATGATTTTTGACCAATTCATACGTTTTTTTTTTGTTTGTTTTGTCTGATTTGTACCTTAATTTCAGTCAATGTTTTGTAAGTCAATTATCTGGATTTAAATAAATAATAAAACAAACATTGCTTGGTGCAATGAAGAGCATTTACAAAACACCATGCTTCCACGGCCTTGAGAAAAGGCTGAAACAATAATGCATATAGAAAAACACACGTAGCCTACTTCATACTGCAGAACCATGCTATTTAAAACAGCTTATTTCTCTGTAATTAATTGATCTTGAGACTGTAAATGATGCAGAGTCCATTACTGTATGGGGTATAGTGAGGGTGTGGATGGATCACTGGCCGGGGGGAGCTATGGTAATGGAAACTTCTCGTGGACAAACTTCACTTCCACATGTGACGGGAAAAGCTGGCTGCACCCATCAAAGCAATGAAAGCTCCATCGGAGATGTTTTTCATACATCAAGATGTATGAAGGTCATCAACTGGTGTCAGTATATGCTGTGAATTGTTTCCACTGAGGTTTCCACAAGAGGACGAAGGAATAAAATGTACTTGAAGTATGGATGCTTCATTTTAAAAATCTCAGTATCTACAATAAAGTCTACTGATTGAAATCTGTCATTGATCTTTATATTTTGTGATGTTTCTTATAATTACAGGCATATTATTTCTCACTCTGTGAGAAGATGTACTTGCATAAACGTGTTACATTGGGGCTTATTAACACTCTGATGACAAACTGCAGCTATTATTTAGTGACATCATGTTATGACAATATTCACGTTATACGATATGCTTAAAACTGAGATGCTTTTCCTTTGAGTTTTCCGCAAACAAATGACATCATTGTCAAAACGATACCTATTCACACGGATCTGAGAAAACAACTTAAAACGCTGTATTTTGCTGCCAGGCCATTGGTTGGCGAGGAGACACAATAGACTGAACACATAATACACATGAGCATGACGTCATCGTCTTCAAAGATTCACGTTTTTGTTGTTTACACCGAAACCGTTTTCAAAAACTTGCACTTTGAAACTCATTTTCAAGTTTTCAGTCATGTAAATGAACTGCCAAAACGCATAAAAAATATTTCGTATTTAGTTGAAAACGCCCAGACAGCAAACTGACATTGAATCAACGTGGAAACGACGTCTCTCATGACATTGAAACAACGTTGATTTTGCTCATCGAATTAACGTTGAACCAACGTCAGACGCGGCATTCTTCAAAGCTAAATGAAAATCGAAAATTGGTTTGCTTTCATAACGTTGAAACAATTCGTTGATTTCAAGTTGATTTTCCGTTAGTTTTGAAAGAATGACGCGTCTGACGTTGGTTCAACGTTAATTCGATGAGCAAAACAATGTCAGATCAACGTTGTTTCGATGTCATATTTCCACGTTGATTCAATGTCAGTTTGCTATCTGGGTGGTGTCGTGTAAACAGCCCCTAAGTTATTAATTAGTTGTCTATTCTTCCAACCTCTGCCTGTTTGTCTCCATGGTTACTGATTGATTTAGTTCTGGACAGGTGTTTCTAGCTAATTCGCTCCCTCTTGTTTGCTGTGTGCTTAAGCCCTGTTTTTTATCCAGTTAATTGTTAGGTCTACATTGCAAATGGTTAGGCTTTTCTGTTTTTGTGTAGTCTCATGTAAACTTTACTTCACCTGTGTTACAAATATTTTGACAGAAACTTTCAACTCTCTCTTTTCCAGCACTTTAGACCAGTCCCAGACAGCAAACTGACATTGAATCAACGTGGAAACGACGTCTCTCATGACATTGAAACAACGTTGATTTTGCTCATCGAATTAACGTTGAACCAACGTCAGATGCGGCATTCTTCAAAGCTAAATGAAAATCGAAAATTGGTTTGCTTTCATAACGTTGAAACAACGCGTTGATTTCAAGTTGATTTTCCGTTAGTTTTGAAAGAATGACGCGTCTGACGTTGGTTCAACGTTAATTCGATGAGCAAAACAATGTCAGATCAACGTTGTTTCGATGTATATTTCCACGTTGATTCAATGTCAGTTTGCTATCTGGGGTTGCTCTGTTGCGCTAATAGTCCAACGCGTGGTACAACGAGCACACTCGGGCCCTTAAGAGAGCAGCAAGAAAAATGGAGCGCAGCTTGAAAAAAACGACTAAAGATATTTTGGATTTTATGGAAGGAGAGCTCAATTGCATACAGAGAGGCCTTAAAAACTGCTAGATCTGCTTTTTTTTTTCAACCCTATTAGAAGAAAATAAACATAATCCAAGATATCTATTTGAAACAGTGGCGAAAAAGAAAGCTTCAAGCCCAGAAGTGTCCAAGCAACACAGCAGTAATGACTTTATGAATTTCTTCACTTATAAGATTGATAATATCAGGGACAAAATAACAACTATATGCAACCGTCTACTACAGTATCGCATCAGGCAGTGCTTTGTTGTCTCCCTGAGGAAAAAAATTGGTTCATTTGCTGCTACAGGAGAGGAAGAATTTTGCAAACTTGTTAATTCATCTAAATCAACAACTTGTATGTTAGACCCTATTCCAAGCTACTGAAAGAGATGCTTCCGGATGTCATAGATACTCTTCTTAATATCATTAATTTGTCTTTGTCTCTAGGATACGTCCCAAAACCTTTAAGCTGGCTATGATAAAACCGCTTGTTAAAAACCGCAATTTGATCATACAAAATTAGTCAATTACAGGCCGATCTCGAATCTGGAAAACGCAGTATCCACACAACTGTGTTCCTTTCTTGAAAGAAATTGTATCTGCAAGGATTTTCAGTCCGGATTTAGACCATACCACAGTACCGAGACACAATTGACCACAACATTATTTTAAATAGACTAGAAAACTATGTTGGCATTAGTGGAATTGCATTAGCATGGTTTAAATAATACAGTACTTATCGGACCATTATCAGTTTGTAGCATTAAATAAAGAGATGTCTTATCGATCACAAGTTCAGTATGGAGTACCACAAGGCTCAGTACTAGGACCGCTGCTGTTCACTCTGTACATGCCACCCTTGGGAGATATCATTAGGAAACTTGGAATTAGCTTTCACTGTTATGCCGATGATCCTCAGCTATATATTTTTTTCAAAACGAAATGAAACTTACCAATTCACAAACTTAACGGAATGCATAGCTGATATATAAAATTGGATGACTAGTAATTTCCTACTAAATTCTGAAAAAACAGAGATTCTATTTATTGGACAAAAAACTTCCACACGTAATAGTCTAATAACCTAGAATACTGTCTAACACTTGATGGCTGCTCTTTTAAGTCTTCCTCGTCGGTTAGTTCATGCGTTCATGACATCAAGACTAGATTATTGTAATGCTCTACTGGGTGGTTGCCCTGCACGCTTAATAAACAAACTTCAGCTGGTTCAAAACGCAGCAGCTCGAGTTTTTACCAGAACCAGGAAGTATGACCATATTAGCCTGGTTCTGTCAACCCTGCATTGGCTGCTTATTCAACATTGTATAAATTTTAAATTATTGCGGATTACTTACAAAGCACTAAATGGTTTAGCTCCCCAGTACTTGAGTGAGCTCTTTCAATTCAATTCAATTCAATCTTTATTTATATAGCGCCATTACAACACCCAGAAAGGTGCACAAAGCGCTTTCCATAAAATACATAAAAAGATAACAGTATATAAAAATTGCAAGATAAAGCTAATCAAAGCAATCAACAAAATAACTAACACAACCACTAAAAACAAAACAAATGATTACGTGTTAAAAGCCTTCCTGAAAAGAAATGTTTTCAATTGTGATTTAAAAACACTAAACACAGTAATGTTACGTAGGGTAGCAGGTAAGGCATTCCATAAAGTAGGACCCTGGATGGCAAAAGAACGGCCTCCAAACTTTTTGTATCTACACTTGGGGATAATCAAAGAGGTGCTCTGAGAGGAGCGGAGGGTTCTGGCAGGTTGGTATATAGTGAGCAGCTCAGAGAGGTATGCCGGGGACAGACCATTAATGGCCTTAAAAACAAACATGAGGACCTTATACTCCACCCTATAACGTACCGGGAGCCAATGAAGTGAACAGAGGACGGGGGTGATATGAGTATGTTTATGGACATTTGTAAGGAGACGGGCTGCTGCGTTTTGAACCATCTGAAGACGGTTGAGAAGAGATTGGTTAAGCCCAGTGTAGAGGGCATTACAGTAATCTAGCCTTGAGCTGATAAATGCATGAATGGCTCTTTCTAGATCAGCACGGGACAGGAATGATTTCACCTTACTGAGGAGCCTCAGCTGGAAAAAGCTAATCTTAACTACTGCACCAATCTGTTTGTCAAAATGCAATCTATTGTCAAGAGCAACACCCAGGTTACGTACAGTGGATGCAAACTGGGGCGTGAGAGGGCCAAAATTAAGAGAGCTACAAGGTGAGTCCGGGGTGAAAAGTATATACTCAGTCTTACCTTCATTCAAATGAAGAAAGTTTTGAGAGAGCCACCGTTTAATGTCCTGGATGCAGTTATGGATGGGATCTAATGCTGAATGATTATTCAAAACTACAGGAAGGTAGACTTGTAGGTCGTCAGCATAGAAATGAAACTGAACTTTGTGTTTAGAAATGAGTTGACCTAGTGGCAGCATATAAAGAGAGAACAGTAAAGGACCAAGAATAGAGCCCTGGGGCACACCAGATGATAAAGGGGCAGCTGAAGAGGAGAAGTCATCAATCATTACTGAGAAGGTTCTGTTGGTGAGATATGACGAGAACCATTTTAGCACCGTGCCCTGTAGACCCACAACATGTTGGAGCCGGTCGATGAGTATTGCATGGTCGACGGTGTCAAAAGCAGCCGTAAGGTCAAGCAGCACCATAACCACTGAGTTTTTGTTATCCATGGCTCTAAGAATGTCATTATGAACCCTCAATAAGGCTGACTCTGTACTATGTCTAGACTTAAACCCAGATTGAAATTTGTCCCCCATACCATGCAGATCGAGGTATGACTGAAGCTGGGAGAAGACAAGCTTTTCCATAAGCTTAGCCAAAAATGACAGATGGGATATGGGGCGAAAATTAGACAATACTAAAGGATCAAGGTTTGGTTTCTTAAGAAGAGGTCTTACAATGGCGTGCTTGAGAGGATTGGGAACAACGCCCAGACTAAAACAGCTATTCATGAAGGAGACCAGGAAAGGGCATACGATGTCGATGGCTTCTTTCAGAATTCTAGCAGGAACAGTATCTAGAGGGCAGGAGGTAGGCTTCAAGTCATGAACAGCTTTTTTAAGATCAACAACAGAAACCAGTTCAAAATTCTCCAGCACACATTGCGTCGCCTGGGAGGGAACAATGACAACAGGGGCTGGTATGATAGTTTGCCTAACAGACTGGACCTTATCAATAAAATATTTTTTAAAAACATTGCTTGTATTAACTGAAGCATCATTCAATACAACAGGGGCTGGATTTATAACAGAGTTTATAGTACTGAATAAAATACCAGGACGGTGGCTATTGTTATTAATAAGCTTAGAGAGGTACTGACTTTTAGCTTCCTTCACGGCTCTCTGATAGATGACAAGGCAGTCTCTAAAAACCTCCAATGATACGTGCAGCCTGTCTCTTCTCCATTTCCGCTCAGCCTGCCTGCACTGTCGCCTGAGGGTCCATGTCACCTCACTCAGCCAAGGGTCCGAAGAGCCATTTGCATACTTCACCCTGTAGGGTGCAACTGAGTCCATAATCCGGGAGCAGGTGATGTCGAATGAGGAGAGGAGAAACTCTGGAGATAGATGCGGGGTCACTTCAACAGTGGAGGTTATGTTAGAAGCAGAAAAGGCGGTGGTGAAGTCCTCAGCTGTAGATGGAGTAATAAGGCGTCGACGCCGATGGGTAGTGGATATGGGTGGAGGTGGAGCAGCAGAGATGTCAAAACGTATGAGGGAGTGATCAGAGACGGGAAAATCCAAAACCTCACAGGAAGACACTGTCACCCCACGCGAGATAATCAGGTCAAGAGTGTGACCTAGCCTATGAGTAGGACAGGATATGGACTGGGCTAGGTCTAATGAGTCTAAAAGAGCTTTAAAATCATTAGCAGATTTATCAGAGGGGCAACAAACATGAATGTTGAAATCACCACAAATTAAAATATTGTCAAATTTTGCCAAAAAATCTGACAAAAACTCTGAGAAATCAGTTAAGAAATGTCCATTTAGTTTTGGGGGCCTGTAGATTACTGCACAGAAAATTGGATTAGGTAGAGTAAGTACAAAGGTCTGCAACTCAAAGCTGGAGTACCCTCTAGTGGACAGTTGGCGACACTTCAGGGACTGTCTGTATATAGTAGCTATCCCCCCGCCCCTACCCGTTTGCCGTGGAGTGTTCAGAAACAAATAGCCAGAAGGAAGGATTTCAGAAAATGCACTAACATCACCGGGAGATAACCAGGTCTCCGTGAGAAAGAACAAATCCAGACTGTTAGTGGTGATGACATCGTTTAGAACAAAAGTTTTGTTGCTGAGCGATCTGGTGTTACATAGTGCCATACAGAGTGAAGTCGAGTTGACAGGCGAAGACGACACACGAGGAATTGGACGAAGATTGTCTAGGGTAGAACCCCGAGAAGAATGATTGACAAATGAACGACGATGACAGGAAAAAGGAGCGCCAGTGTTGTCAGCGCCAGTGTTGACAGAGCTAACGGGCCGAAGCCACCGATAGCATAGTCGCGAGCCGCCAGGTCCTGGTTCGACACCACTCCTCCGCAACAGAGAATTTAGGTGAGTCCTTCTTTTGACGTGTAGCCCACTTCTCCTACCCCGTCTCTTGCGGCGCTTACTGCCTGGAAGTAGATAGACAGGATAGCTCTGGAATGGAGAAGGGAGAGCAGACAGCGGCGGAGGTGTTTTTAAGGTTTGGGCATTCAGGCAGTAGTTTGTTGAGAACCGTAAGTCCAGCAAAGTTGTGCGATCATAAACAATGATTGTAGAGACGGTGGCAAGATCCAGCATGAGAAAACTCAGGAGCAAACAAAGTTGCAAGTGGCAAGCCAAACATAGCGGCGCCATCATGCCGTGTCGTGTTGAGCTCTTAACGCATTATAGTCCTTCACGCCTAGTGCGTTCTCGAAATTTCGCCCAGTTGATAATACCTAGAATATCGAAATCAACTGCTGGTGGTAGATCCTTTTCCTATTTAGCACCAAAACTCTGGAACAATCTTAACATTGTCCAACAAGCAGACACACTATGTCAGTTCAAATCTAGACTAAAAACACATCTCTTTGGCCTAGCATACACATAACACACTATAGACTTCCTTAATTCAAAGTTAGGCTGCATAGATTAGATCAGCCAGAACTGGGAACACGTCCCGTAAATCCTAATGTACTTGGTACATCATAAGAATGATGGCGTCTACGCTAATATTAGTCTCTCTGTTTATCCTGAGGGACCCTCTATGGTGGGTCCAACACATCCTTAAGTGCCGGCCTCATCGACAAGACAGCCATCGGCACTGATCCTCAACAACTCGTCTCCATACCGGCGTGATTACTTCGACTTCCAAACGATCCAATCTGACTTGTAATGCTGACCGAATCATACACAGTTCCTTCGTTGGCCAGAGGAGAACTGGCCCTCCGACTGAGTCTGGTTTCTCCCGAGGTTATGGTTCCTTGCCCCTGTTGCCTTGGCTTTTGGTTTGCTTAGTTGGGGACATTTAATATTCAACAATATTACTGATCTGCCTTACTCAAGGTGGACATTGATGTCATTTTCTTCTAGAAACAAACTTTGTTGTATTATTTTCATATCACTGTGAAGCTGCTTTGATACAATCTGTATTGTAAAAGCGCTATAAATAAAGGTGACTTGACTTGACTCTACTGTAATCACCTCTCTTGGACTGCAATGAGCCTCCCATTGTTAGTCATTAACCTCAGTGTGATGGCATAGAGGAATTGCCTTTTTAGTTCAACGTGATAAGCCAAATTTGGTCACTGACCTCAGAGTAGCTTTGATCCTCATATTCATGTGTAAACAGATTGAATCTAGAGCCCACACCTGTTCCCCGATCACGGCCTGATGAAAGTCGACCCCCTGCAGATGTTTTCGAGCTTGACGGCATGGTTAAACCGTAGCGTGCGGTAAGTCGTTTTCTCATGAAGATGAATGTTCGCTCTGCTGCTGTACCTGATGAATAGTCAGAATCTCTGTGAGATCAAAAGCTATGGTCTCGCTCTGTTCATTTGTTATGTGATAAACACAACCAGCTTGGAATTTAATATCTCAAAAGACTATTAACTTTATACAAGCGTCAAATAGCCAAATCTTTTAATGCTTTTACGAACAAATAAGAAAACAAATAAATAAATTAAGCATTAAATGAGATGAGTCAGGCCTCGTGGATACTAACTAAATAACTAAATAAAAAGAATAGAAAAGCCAGCATGCAATGAAATACAATATCTGTAGGATCTGAGCACAAACTCTGCTATTAACAAATACGCAAACACCCACACACACTGCTGATGTTTGTTAACAGAACTGTTTGCATTCCTGTGTACAATGACAGACAACCCAAAAATAGGTTTGCATGAAAAGGAGGTCTGGACTAAGAGGAAAATGACTTTCATAGTGTGTTTGTGTCCTCAGTGAACCTACTGTATGTAAAGCAGATGTGGATCAGTCACAGCTATGGTCACTTAACTTTACACAATCATCATCTACAGTTTGATCCAAACAGATGCTGTGTTTTCAGCTGAAGGATTAAATAAATAAAGCAAAAGGTCAATAAATCAATAAACTTTATGCACATACAAATAGATAATTGGTTAATTATTTGGTAAGGTTAGCATCAGTTCTGCTCTGGCTTATACAATTGCATTTCAGATCCCCACACTATTTGTGCTACAGAAATAATACCTTAACAGTTACATTCACGGTTACTAAGAGGGTGATAAAATGGTAAATAAACCCCTTGAGGGCCGGTTCACATATCGCGTCTTTTGCGCGCTCAAGTTCGTTATTTCAAATGTAGGCGCGCGGTATGCGCGCTCATAATGGAAGCGGTGCGGTCGCGGTGCGACGCGCTCCTTTTTTCCATGCGCGTCCGCGCCGCGTCGAGATAAAAACATCTCAACTTTTCAGAATACCGCAAGCGCACCGTACGCACACAATAGGTCATGTGACAAGAACCAACTGAAGCGCAACCGCCCTGGCGCTTTGCAAAATAGAGAATGCGGCGCGCCCAGCGTTTTCTACGCGTTTTTAGGCGCTATATGTGAATCCGGCCTAAGACTTGCATTGATATAGAGATACAAGCCATATAGAGATATCAGAGACTTGAGGGTGGGCTCTGACTTCAGTCATTAACTCTTTCCCTGCTAGCTTTTTTTTTTTTTTTTTTTTTTTTTTTTACCAGCCAGCATGTTAGCTTCATGCTTTATTTTTTATCAACACATGAAACAGTAAGTTTCAAAAAAGAAAAAATTTAAAGCACAAAGCTGCAAATCATATTTCAACACCCCCAAAGCTTTAAAGTCATGTAGCTTGTCCTGGGTCGACATTTCATTCAATAACAATAGGCAGTTTTGATTTATATGCAGTTTAATGTTGATTATCGTACATATGATGCATATGTATCTGCTTTGTTATCGCTTGTTTCTGCGTCTTCTTTGCAGATGTTTTGATCAGGAGATTCAGTACTCATTCAGAAGATGTGCGATAGCGCCCCCTTACTGTATAACAATGAAAAAATGGAAAGCTGGAAAATCTGTCAATGGCGGGGAAGAGTTGTCTCACTTTCTCACATTGGGTCTCATTCATGAAACACGAGCAGAACGAATTTTTGTGTAAATCGTGTGTAAAGTGGTTCTGGCGTAAATTTTAAGATTCATTAAAATGTGCGTATTTTCCAAATGTTAGTTGGCACGCAAGAAATCTACACCTGCTCCCAGCCACGCGTAAATAGTGCGCTCAACATCCGAACGTTTTGCTCATTAATAAGGCATTTTAATTCACCTTAATTGGGTACAGCATTTTGAAAAAATATTTTATATAGTAATTACATACGGTTTTTCTTTTTACTTATGAGAGCCAGTAATAGCAGATCTGGTGAGCGATGGCGGTCCTTCTCCAGTTTGAATACGATTTTTCAGAAGTGAACTAATTCGTTTTTTGCTGTCAAGCTTAATGTTGAACCATTTTCTTCTCACTTCTGGGACTGTTCGATTAACAGATGAAACTGCAACTGTAATATGCTGACAAACTTCCTTTTTTTAGGACCTGATAGGCCACTATGTACGCTTAAAAATAAAATGTGGCATTTTGAATGAACTTCTGATAATAAAACTTAAATTTCTGCATCCGAGAAATCTCTCTTTTTCATTCGCATTCATGTTATTATATGCATATAAATAGATGTCAGTCGGATAATGGGCCTGATTTATGGTAATTGAGAATGAACGTGCACGCGTATCCCATTTACGACTGGTTGGAATTCATTAACACACACACACACACACATTTCACTATCACATCTGACGTTTACGAAGTATTTGTGAATCAGGAGAAGAGTTTGCGGGAAGGTCTCTTTACGAGCAAATCACTCTCATATTTACTCGTATATTTACGAATATTTCATGAATCAGACCCATTGTCTGTCAAGAAATATTTGCAAAAAACAAAAGTATTTCCGTTGCCACATGATGATAATAATGGAAGGTTTTTTTCTGCCACAGAATAAAAAAATACAAAAGGTAATTGGTACTTTTTTTATTTTACAATTCTGACCTTTTTTCTCAGATTTGCAATAAATAAACTCACAATTGCGAGTTATCAAGTCCGAATCATGAGATATAAACTTGCAATTTTGAGAAAAGAAAGTATCAATTGCAAGAAATGTCACAAAAAAAAACAATGCGATATCCAGGATTGTTATAATATCTCGCAATATCTCAGTGAAGGAAATAATTCACAAAGGTGGCCGCCTGGATTCTCGCCTCTCTAAACCCGAACTCTACTGTCTCGACGGCAGTGCCAAAAAGTCGAGACAGGCATCAAGGATGACAGTTTTATCTCATTCCTTGATGCCTGACAAATTAAGCCATAAATGCCACTCCGTTGCCACCATAGACCAGCCAGTGGAGCAAGCTGTCTGCTTGGTGGCACAGAGAGCTAGATCGGTGGCTATACGCAGTTCAGAGACTGCCTCAGGGGATAAACCGTCCCTTCTGATCCAGGTCTTTGAGCAAATCTACTGGTAAGCTGGCAGTACTGCCATTGTTTGCAAAGCTCCACCAGTTTGACCGGCTTACACATATGCACTGCCCACTATCCTGGATGTTGCGTGACATGGTTTGAGGGGCAAAACAGGAGCCTTCTGTGATGATGATGACCCCGGCGAAAGCTAATTCACTAAATTCCTTTCCACCCGAGGCATACTCCCATAACCCTTCTGGAACAACTCAAAGCCAAGTGAACCAAGCGAGTATGAATATCTACAAGAACCTGACATGTCAGTGTTCAGGTCTAGGACAAAAGGAAGGCTCACCGGAGATGTACACTTATGACTCCGCAGATAGCAACCGTCTGCAGTCCCATGTTTTGGGCTGGACCAGTTCAAGCTTAATGGCACTGTGGCACTAGTCATAAGCTCCACTAGCTCATCGTATTCCAACCCGGTCTCATCCCAAGACGTCATATAACTGACGTTTTGAGACGTCTTTTGACCATACGTCAATATTCGCCTTTTTAGGGCCCCCTTAAACATCTTCACACCGCACACAAACAAGTGACTTCCTGAAGACAAAGAAGCTAACGGCGTTTTCGCAGGTTGTCATTGCACTGCATCGGCCAAAGAATGGCATCACGTTCCACCTGACCAAGTATCGAGGTGTCCATGAGCAAGACACCTAACCCCAGCTGCTCCTGACGAGCTGGATGGCGGTGTATGAATGTGTGTGTGAATGGGTGAATGTGAGGTAATATGTAAAGCGCTTTGGTGGCCATTAGGTCTATGAAAGTGCTATATAAATGCAGTCCATTTACCATTCCACTTCTTCAGCGATCAACGCCCAGCGGGTGATTCGGGCTGCACCCCTGGACTCCTCCCTTCCTCTCCTAATGTCACATTTATGTTCTGTCTTCTCTGCACCTGTTATTGTTAGTCCCTGATTAGTTAACCTTCATCCACCTGTGTCTAGTTAGTTTCCTCGTATAGACCATTTCACAAGATGTAAACAACACTGGTCCAGAAGCACTTCCTGTTTCAGTTTTTTAACACTACATAAAAGCTGGGATAAAATACAACCAACAGAACATATCAAATTGAATCAAAAAGTTAAACAGACATCTTTAAGATGTTTTCTTTACATGTGAAATAAAGAAAACAGTTACAAACTGAAACAGGAAGTGTTGTTTACATCTTGCAAAATGGTCAATACCCTGTGTACAGTATGTATTCTCCCCGTTCAGTTCAGTTCCTTGTCGGTTATTGTTTGTGTCTATGTAATACACGCTGTTGCGTCCTGTTCACCTGCCCGTATACATTAAAGCTTTGTTATATTTTTGGTTATATCAAGCTTTGTCGGTCTGCTTCATCAGCCAAAGTGTGACAGGCGGTGAGTTTACTTTAACTGCAACACTTGCATTTTGGGCATTTTCTAGAAAAAAAAGTACATTTATAACAAAATGAATAAACTGACTAAATGTATAGCTAGTCATGAGAAGCAAATTAGGTGAATTACAAGCTTACTGTAGAAGCATATAAAAAAGACATCTATTTACCACAACGAAATTAAGCAAAATATGTGAAAATGTAAAACACAGCCTATTCATTGGAAATCTGGTTGTCAAAGAAATCTCAATGGCACTTCATTGACCACACAAATGGATCCACACCTGGCCTACACTTATCTTACTCTATTCATTGTTGTTGTCTTCTGGTTTTTTGAGTGAGTAAGTGTGTTACTAACGTACACCATTAGACTTTTGTGAGTCAGTTATTAGCCCAGCTACAGGTGCAACAGAAAGTCTCTAATTTGGACAGCTCAGCCTTCTCAAAGGGTTTCCACCCAGTGGGAAAAACACCAATAAATCCCGTAGAGATCTGGGATTGCTTGCACCAACCATTCGTAAATTACAATTTGGCATTGCTATAGTGTAAATGCACTCAGAGCCCGTCTAACGGAGAGCCTTGGCACTTTCTATTAGCCCCGTTGTGTATCATCTTGGTTGCAGTTCCATTAGAATTCCACTGGGGGTGATCGCGGGCGAGTGCAGAATGAATGGGAGTCTATGGGGCTAAATGGCTAAATGTGTCTCTTTCACCTGCTATTCGTTAAATCAACATAGATTTTATTGTTGATTGCGCAAGTTCAATATAGATTATAGGCCAAAAGTCGAATGTACGAGTAGTTATATCCTTTCAATGTCTTACAGGTTAGGCTGTTGTTGGCCGGAACATGCTAGCATTGTGCTATTGTGTGACATCATCACACTTTTGAATGGATTTTTAGAACAGATAAGTGAACTTAAAAATTCAATTTTCACCTGAGTGTATTATCTTAGCCCTCCCTTTTGAATGTAACTTTCAAATTACTTGACAAAAAATTACATCCTGAGAAAAGTGGATTTCTGGGGGTGAAACCCCATTGACTCCCATTCATTCTGCACTCGACCGCGAGCGCCCCCGCATGGACAGAGACGTGTTACTGCAGCCAGTCCAGAAACCGGAAGTAACCAGCCAGTGCCAATTCTCTTCAATTAGACATTCTCTGATGCACTCTATGTTACTCTTTAAACACTGCTAAATGTTAGTGTGTTAAACTATTAAACATAACTGGAACTACAGTCCTCGTGATGCCACTACCTGCACTCTAAAAATTGCTGGGTTTGGGTGAAATATGGACAAACCCAAATGTTGGGTTAAAAATGTCATTTAAACATTTAACCCAATGGCTGAGTTTGTCTACATTTGACCAATGGGTTAAAACAACCCAGCAATTTTTAGAGTGTAGCATTTTGTATTTTTTGTTTATTCAGCACTCAAAGATTTAAAATGATAGAGATTTTACTTATTTTATGTTTGTTATTAATGCTGTCTGGGACTTATTCTTATTTAGTATTTATTTTACTTGTTTATTCTATTTTGGTTATTTTGTGAACTCAAGTAGAATAAATTCAGGATAATTTGTCCACATTTGACTGTCATATTTCTTCAATTCTCTGAACTTGCCCTATATTTGCGCATACAATCTCACTCTAAACAATGCTGGGTTGTTTTAACCCAAATTTGGGTAGAATGTGGACAAAAATGCACTCTAAAAAATGCTGGGTTGTTTTAACCCAATTTTGGGTCAAATATGGACAAATGTTGGGTTAAAAATGTAATGTAAAAATTTAACCCAACGGCTGGGTTAGTCCATATTTGACCCAAAGTTGGGTTAAAACAACCCAGCATTTTTTAGAGTGTGTAATTTCAAATTTGAACCCAACTGTACATTTTTTAATTACATTTTTAACCCAACATTTGGGTTTGTCCATATTGGACCCAAATGTTGGGTTGAAACAAGTGTGCCTATGGCAGGTTTCAACACACTTTAAAGAAATAAATGTATTTAATTATAAAAGAAATTAGAATTTTGAAATGTAACAGCATAAACATATAATATCTGCTACTCAAACACTACTTCATTTTAGCACATCTGAAGGAAGATGATTGATTAAATACATGTCATACACACAACTTACAAACTTAGCATTACCTTAAAGAAACTGATGAACCAAAAAAGTCCTCATCTAATATAGCCTTCCTGTAGAGTTAAGAGAATGAGAAGCACTCTTTCATATCTGTTTTTCCTTCTGGGTGCAGTATTATAAAATCACATGCTTCTAAAATTGAAGATATGTAAGGAATGATGTCTGTATTACAAATTAAACAACCTCAAGTACTGCACTTAATGAGGGCAATTTGCATATTAAAAGCATATTAAATGAGTCTCCCTTAAAACCAATGTGCAGACACACTCTACTGCAGGAATCTCTCTGTATCCGACTTCTGCACTGCAGGAATTCACAAATTGTTTATTTACACACACACTTACTCCATTGTTCTGACCATAGTCAAAGTCAAGGACCATAGACTCCCACAAACAGATTTATTCTAAACAGAGAAGACTGATCCAGACCTGCCTACAGCGCCTTGATCAAAGTCCAGATATGACTTCCTGAAACGTCTTTGTCACAATAGGGATTTTCACACTGTACTGTACTTAACCCTGGGTTATTGTCGTTCTAAGCACCAATTTTATCTCTGGGTAAAGGAACGTTTCAAACCTGTACAGTGTGAAACAATGCGGCGTTACGGTCAGTTCATACAGTATAATTTTGATATTTTTAGGTCAAACCGTTCCTGTCTGTCAAGTCATATAATGCAGGTCTATGGTCACCACCATAGAGAGACATCTATGGATTCAGTCTGCTCAAGCGGCGGAACTGGTTTGAAAACATTGTCTGCTGATATATCGAAATTGTCTTCCATTGCAATTTCCTGTATATCTAAATATGTTTAGATCTTCACAGTGAAAGGTAACACTTCCGAAATCTCTGCATAAACAATGAGTGACGCAAACGGCGCTTGCGCAGACCGAAGCACCCGCGCACTCAGATCACTTGGACGTGGCTGTGATTACAAGAGGTAAAAACAATATAAATACTGTTCGTTTTCTCACACAAACCGCTCGTTTCGTGTCTTAGGCCATCAATGTGTACTTACACTTACGAGTCATTGAATCATGTTTAATATGGACTTCTCTGTGCATGCTCTTTGAGGTGGTGACCATAGACCTCCATTATATGACTGACAGACAAGAACGGTTTGACCTAAAAATGTCAAAATTGAAACTACTGCGGAAACAAAGACACCTAGATCTTGGATGCCCTTGAGGTAAGCTAAAACATATCAAAAATGTATTTCAAAGTGAACTATCCCTTTAAAAGCTGGATTTTCACCTTGATTTTCATGAAGAGCACTACAGTACCCACAGGGCTACGCTAAAAATTAATTTCCAAGTGAACCATCCCTTTAAAGTGACAGAAACCAAATAAACCTGCTGCTCTCTTTGGTCAGACAACAAGGACAAAGAAACATAATATCACTCCCTCCTCTTTATTAAATAACTTTAATAAGGATTCATCTATTTTTCATTTGTACATGTAAAGACTATGCTCTTTTATTATGCGATGCCTGGAAATTATACTTACCTGAAACTGTTTTTTTTTATTTGTATGTTTGTCCTATTATATTTCACTGCGTCAAAAGGTGTGTATACGGGAGAATTCGGACAATGAAAATGTCCGCTAAATGTGCTGTTTGGCAGGGATCTTTGGAACTTTGTTATGCGTACCTGTAAATGCCTGTAAAGGCCCGAAAACAGGAACTTGTCTGACCACATGCTGTTAGTTGATGGCTTGGCTTTTTAAATGCTAATTTGTTTTGGGACTGGCTCAAGGTTGCCCCTATTCCCCTGCCCCCCTCATTAGTATTCAGGAAAGGTGATAGGGTTTACATTGTGTCAGTCTTCAACAAGTGTTACGGAGAGCAGAGTGGAGATGTTAGTCCTTTACATAGGGACAATGTGGCTATTAAATCTCTGAGTTCGAACGAAAACAGACTGGTGTATAGACTGGTGTATATGGCAAATGAAAGTTTGAAGAGGATATTTGAAAAGCTGGAGATGATGGACATGAGGTTGGATAAGATGAAGGCTGACATCAATGAGCTCAAAGAGGCAAAAGAGGAGCCTGCTTCAAAGAAATTAAAGAGAGCTGGGAATAATTCTGTTGCGGTAAGTTATTTTCTGACCATCACGGTGTCTGCTTAACTTTGTGTGCTTTATTTATAAATGTATTCGAATTGAGCCCTCATACTATGTTGGATTTTTACAGGAAGCTGTATGGAGATTGCACAATGGGAAAAACAACATACACAAATATGACCCACAGACAAGGTATATCTTTAAAACTATTCTTTCATAACAGTCTTTTCTTCTAAATTATATTTTTAATCAACCTTCTTTAATTACTGCTTCACAGTCTATCCTCCCCCCACAACCTTGAGGTCATAACCTATCTTTTTAATGGCTGTACCAGACGTAGATCCTGCTGTTGTTAAAGGTAAGTCACAAGAGAATGTACCAAGGCTACAACTTTTTAACTGTATAGATTAGTTAGTTATAAATAAACATATTCTCCCCCCTCTCTATCTCCATCTCTCTAGTATCCTGCTATTTTGAAACTGTTAGAAAGGGTTACAGGATGGCCCAAGATGAGAACAAAGACAAGATGGAGGACAGCAGGATCATTATGCTCATGAGACAAAGAAAAAGAAGAGTAAGTATAAATACATATAAATCTCAGTAAAAGCCTCAGCCTGGGAGAGGCTCCCATCCCAACCTATTTGATATTTTCAGTGGTTTAATTACTTTTTTCCCTCCCATTTTGCAGCTACTGAGCTGCAGGACTGGGGTTCTCCAGACAGAGGAAGATGCATCTATCTGGAAGACTGCAACAGTTGACCACATGTCTGAACAGTAGGATGCCATCTTGGATGGAAAGTCGGTGTGGGTTGTTCGGGTTATTATATTGTTTTACATATATTATACACAGGCCTTATATATTATATGGGGTTATTTGTTGTATGACTAATAGTAAAATGTATTCTGTGCTAATGTTTTTTATTATTATTTATAGAGTTTTGACTGTGTGTATATAAATATATATGTCATGTGCCCAGTGTCATTTACAAATAATAAAAATAACAAACTCAACTTTGTCTATCTGATTGTCTTGACATTATAACCATGAACACCAATGACAATGAATATTAATAATGAGTAATAATAAACCCAAATGAGGCCATAAACTGGACCAATAGTGTGGGGGTTTAGAGGAGGGACAAAGCATTGAGCACCCAATCCTATGTAAGATCTCTGACCAATTGAAGGAGGCCACTGCCTTGTGTCCCAAAGGTGTGAAATGCTAATGTTCCCTTGCATTGACCCCGACCTGGGGATTATTCACCATGGTAACTGATGGCCCTAGTGGCTCCCTGCTGTGCTCCAAACTTGGTACATATCCAGGAGTTTTCGGGATTGTGTGACGGGACAGCAAACTCCCTTATACACACGTTTATTTGTGGAGTACACAGGAGTACTCAGGAGTTTTACATGCCCGATTACAGCTCTTTTCACGCAGTGTTTGTGCCATTACTGACAGTTTACTTCTCTTTAACAGTATTTGAAATTTATATGCGTTAGGCTAGTTTTTGGTGTAACAACCTTATTTATAAAGGTTATGGTTTAAAAACAACAAAGACAAGCCCATTTTATTTTGAAAAATGGCGGATGGAGAGACATCTATGGATATACAACCTGCACCATCATGTATTATCATTCAACTTTTACCCATGGTCTCCAGTTGAAAACCCAAGTGTTGTGATGGCATCCGATCGTGAGATAGGTGTATCGTCCCAACCCTATTGGCCATTTGTCGGTTTTTGACCATAACATAAAAATAATGACTGTTTTATCATAACGTCCAGGTCTTTTTAATATTTAACAAAGTAAATATTTTGGAGTCCTATTCACCAAATGCTTTTGAGATTGGATGTGTTGGTGGCGAAATGAGTGGCTCGTTTATTTATTTTTTTATTTTTTTATAGTGGCACCTATAGTGGTGCTGCTGTGCGCAGGAGCTGCTGGGTTTTATGTGGAAAAGGCAAGGTGAGGGCGAGATTGCTCCACCAGAGATGGAAGTGTGGGGGAGCGCACTGATTTTCCATGATCAACATTATTACCTTGTAAACACCAGCTTGTCTTGAGCAGGAAGGGGCTGTGACGAGTATCTGTACAGACTCGCTGGAGAGGGACAGCTGCACATGCACTCTGAGCTCACGCTTTGTAACACATTAAAACAACAATTGTCCGTTATATTTAAATATAGCCCTGGTACTATTGGTCAGGATCTGTGCCAAACTAACCCAGGCAAAGTGTTAGACAGGCCTGGCTGTGTGGTGGGTGGCCGGTTTTATAACGTCTTTATGAGAGAATATTAAACTGTCCTCTCAAATAATTTATGGCCAGCTATCATGGATCACATATCATCATACATGTTGTAAAAGCATAACTATTAAATTTTACTGGTCCAGGCTCAAGAAAATCAATCAATTTGCTTGCTTCGCCAAACCAAAACACTTGCTATTTGGGCCTCGAATTGACTGTGGAATTGTGATTGAGATGGCCAGTTTACAAATCGCTGGGAGACATTATTTGCAGAAAAAAAAACATAATAGGCTAACCTTGACTGATTGGAAGTAATGTAAGGTGTGACATTGGAGCTGTGCCAGTACATTTTAATGTGTTTCTGAGTAGGTGTTTAGTTGACTGCAAAGGTACCAGAAGTCTTAGATTGCAACAGCCAGGCTAACTAATAGTTACTGTTACATACATTCATTTTAAAGTAATGTCAGAAAAATGAGCCGGCTACAAACAGATTCTCTT
Source organism: Pimephales promelas (assembly GCF_016745375.1). The sequence goes on along the minus strand of NW_024121199.1, from coordinate 8,236,714 downwards.
TATTCCCAAATTGGTCCTCACTGAATTGAGCAAGCTTCCATTTCGTTGGATCAGCGTCAACTGTAAACAGTAAATGGACTTAAGTTTGGCTATAGCTCACAAAAAAAAAAAAAGAAATAGGTTCCATAAAATACGATGCAGTTTTCAATTTCAAAGTTTTCAGCTGGAATATTGGGCAGTGCAACAATATTCATGGATAATTTGACTTAAGTTCAACAATTAGTCTATAGTGATGTGAATGAGTTGCCAATTAATAATGATGATAATATGCGGATTTAACATTTACATTTTGGAGGGATTAAAGAAAAATTATAATTGTAAAAACAACCCAAACATTTTTTTAAAGGAGTTCACTTAAAAAATAAAAATAAAAATAAAACTTTTGCTGATAATTTACTCACGCCCATGTCATCCAAGATGTCCATGTCTTTCTTTCTTCAGTCGAAAAGAAATTAAGGTTTTTGATGAAAACATTCCAGGATTTTCTCCATATAATGGACTTCAATGGGAACCAAACGGTTCAAGGTCCAAATAAGAGTTTCAGTGGAGCTTCAAAGGGCTTTAAACGACACCAGACGATGAATAAGGGTCTTATCAAGTGAAACGATCTGTCATTTCTAAAATAAATGTAAAATTTTAAGTTTTATAAGCACAAATGCTCGCCTTGCTCTGTTCTGTGATGCGCGTTCATGACTCTCCTGTTCGAACTCGTTCATCAAAATGAACAAATCTTTTTATTCGAGTCATGACTCGAAGGGTCCTAGATAAGACCCTTATTCATTATCTGGTGTCGCACCCTTTGAAGCTGCACTGAAACTCATTTGGACCTTGAACCGTTTGGTTCCCAGTGAAAATCCTAGAATGTTTTCATCAAAAACAAAAATTTCTTTTCGACTGAAGAAAGAAAGACATGGACATGTTGGATGACATGGGAGTGAGTAAATTACAAGTGAACTACTCCTTTAAAAGTAACTTAAAAGCAATTACAGTTCAACATATAATTAATAAATATACTACTTTAATGTTTATAATGATTTATTACTCTTTCACGATGTCGTTTGAGGGCTTTTCTCACAAATCTTGATGTAATTTCATAAAACAGGGTTACAGTATAAACATTTACTCACCCTCATGTTGTTCCAAACCTTCTTATAGAACATGAAAAGAAAATATTTTAATGAACATTGGGGTTCAAACCACATTGGACCCCACTGACTTTTTTTGTATTGAGAAAAAAAACAACATTTTTTGTTCATTCAGGTTTGAAATGACACGAGGATGAGTAAATCAGCAAATGTCGTCTTGTAATTGTCTTTATAGGTAGTTTGTCTTCTAATTTAAGAGACACGTGACTCTATAAAACATGAGTGTGCTTTTGTTCTCTCGTAGGGCCCCTATACTCCAGTTTTGTTGACTCCACGCTTTTTTAACCCCCCAAAGTTAAACTTAATGGCCACTGAACATCAAATAGGTTTGGGTGTGTCATGGTGCCACTAACTCTTAGTCATACCACTGAAAGTTCTTTGCAAAGATTCCTGTTTTTATTCTATTCAAAGTGCCTATTAAAGTTTCCATTAGCAGTTTTGTTCACTTAACAGCAACCCTCCTTTCATTCTGCTCCAAACTGTTTTTCTTCTTTTTCCAAATAGATCAATAATGACTCGCTCCTTTTGACAAATATTCTCCATTCCGTCATATACTAACAGCAATCCAGCTTAGTAAAACAATACTATTGTTGCCATGTTTTGTAGTGTGTTTCTGTTTGCAGGTGTACTGTGTCTTTTGTTGAATCGGGTTTTATAGTAACGTGCGTTTTAGCTAGAGATAAAGATTAAGAGATAGACATGAGAACAAACAACAAAAATGATGGCTGCTTCTAATGTTACAGTTAATGTTGAGTGTGGCTTGATGTCTGATTTATTTGTAAGAGGTTTTGTGGTGTATTTCTGTGTGATTAGGAAAGAACAAAGTGTTCTTAAATTCACATAGTGGTTGAGGACACTATGCACTGCTAAACCGCACAGATTTGACTTTTACACTTCAGCCAATTACATCAAGGCCGGAAAAATAAATTAAATATAAATAGAGGATTGAGGAATGAATCCTGTTTGTCAAGCACTTTTAGTAGATAGCTGATGGCTGCGAAATATTCTTACAAATGCTTTTTCTGTATCACAGACAATAAAAAAAAAATGCAAAAATTGAAATATACTCATAGTAGTTTTTTTTTTTCATTTTTGTAAACTAATGATTCCCTGTTGTTAAAATATCCAGAAAGTGTTCATCAGTGTTGGGGAAAGTTACTTTTAAAAGTAATGCATTACAATATTGAGTTTCTCCCCCAAAAATCATTTATTGCGTTACTTTTTATGGAAACTTCATTACTTCTGTGTTACTTTTTGTCACCTGGGCTTGCTTGTTTTTGTTTTTTAATAACAAACAAAAAAAGTTCTACTTTTGGCAAATGTAAAGGCACTTTCACACCAAAAGTGACATGAATAAGCCTCAGGCTGAAGGAAATGTAAATCCATGCCTGTACAGTTGGGGGCGCAGCTCAAACAAACCTTTCAGCTGTGCAGCTTTCAGAAAAAAAAATGGTAACACTTTAAAAGGTACACATATTCTCTATTATGTTCCTTATAAGCATGCCTATTACTAGCATATGAACTGTTTATTAGTAGACTATTTTTAAAGTATATTAATGCCTTATTCTGCATGACCATTCTCTAGATCCTTTAAAGGATTAGTTCACTTTTGAAAAAACTTTTGCTGATAATTTACTCACCCCCATGTCATCCAAGATGTCCATGTCTTTCTTTCCTCAGTCGAAAAGAAATTTAGGTTTTTGATGAAAACATTCCAGGATTTTTCTCCATATAATGGACTTCAATGGGAACCGGATGGTTCAAGTATCAAAAGACGGTTAAAAACTGTTTCAGATGCAGCTTCAAATGTCTTTAAACGACACCAGACGATGAATAAGGGTCTTATCATGCGAAACGATCGGTTATTTCAAAACTTATTCCAAAAATGTAACTTTTATAAGGACAAATGCTAGCCTTGCTATATTCTCTGATGCGCGTTTGTAACGTCACGTAATACGTAATTACGATCAAAAGGTCACGGGCGACGTGACCACAGGTACCTCCCAATCTCCTGTATCTTGCGCTGAGTCTGGCCGTTGGTATGTGGGTGGTACCCCAAAGACAGACTTACAGAAACTCCGAGTAATTTGAAGAATTCTTGCCAAACACGGGACACGATATCTTCAGGCAACCCGAAAGACTTGTTGGAACAAGAGCTCTGTGGCCTCAAACGTGGCGGGTAAGCCTTTGATTGGGATCAGTTTACAGGCCTTGGAGAATCAGTCCAGGATCACAAATTAGCATTTGATGGGGGTAGGTCAGTCATAAAGTCAATACCCACGTGAGACCAGGGGTGTCTAGGAATAGGAAGAGGTACTAGCTTTCCTTCTATAAGTTTCCTTGGTGTGTTGGTGATGGCACAGAATGAGCACCCTTTAATGTACCAGAAGATATCCAGGGCCATGGTGGGCCACCAGGAACAAGAGGGTTTGCTTGGCTGCCTGCTCCAGAGCTAGGAGAGGTGTGAGCTGAGTCCATGACAGACAGACAGGAGGTGGATGGTACATACAACCATCCCTCAGGACCTCCCGGTGGAGCAGTTTCAGTGATGGTGGCTTGGAGGATTTGATCATCGATGGGCCATTGGATGGGACTGACTATCATGGCTGGAGGGAGGACAGGTTCTGGTGTATTGGATTCAGATTCGGGATGGTACAAACGGGACAAGGCACCCGCCTTGCAGCTCTTGTGACCGGGTCGATATGTAACGATGAAGTCAAACCTGGTAAAGAATAAAGTCCATCTTGCTTGCGGTGGATTGGGTTGCTTGTCTTCATGAAGGTATTCCAGGTTCCAGTAGTCGGTGATAACCTTGAAGCAGTAGTGGGCTCCCTCCAGCCAGTGTCTCCATTGCTCCAGGGTGAGCTTAAACGCCAGGAGCTCAGCTTCTTGGAGTAGAAGGCACATAGATGGAATTGAGGCTCCCACTGCCACTGGGAGAGTACTGCTCCAATCCCGGTGGTGGAGGCATCCACTTCCACAATGAACAGGAGGTCAGGATTGGGGTGAACCAGGATTGGAGCGGAGAGAAGGCTTTCTTGAAAAGCCAGAAGGCTTCTATGGCTGAGGGGCCCGAGGAGAGAGACTTGGACCGGTTTTTGAGGAGTGACGTGAGGGGTGAGCTGAGGAGACTATAGTTGTGGATGAATCGATAGAAGTTTGCAAAACCAAGAAACCATTGTAACTCTTTGGATGGTGGTTGCCTTCCTGTGATCCATCTGGATGCCTCTTTGGTCGATGATACACCCCAGGAACTGGACAGAGGTGGTGTGGAACTCGCACTTCTCTGACTTGAGGTACAGATGGTGCTCTTTCAGCTTCTTAAGGACCTGCGTCACGTGTTAGGGATGTTCGTCCAGGTTCCGGGAGTTAATTAGAACATTGTTGATGTGGACTTGGTGACACTAATAAAGAATACAGAAGCAATTATTCTCTCCTCCACCGTGTTTAGAGTTTATGGTCCGCCCAACTCAAAAACAAGGGTATCAAAATTAGAACCCGAGCTTCCAAGTGGTAAATATAACTTGAGGAGGCGTTCATGTCCAGTAGGAAACTCATATTTACGATTGTAAATTTTCCAGAATTTTCTCAACATGGGAAAAGGAGAGGTGCCAATCAATAAATATGAAAACAAAGTAACGTGTTACTTATTTGAAAAAGTAACTCATACAAAAAGTAATCTGATTACATAACTCGCGTTACTGGTAATGCATGCATTTATTATACTGTAACTGTAATGTGTTTTTTAATCATTCTAATACTCTGACACAGAGGATACACCATTGGAATCGCTTTCAGAACGTTTTTTTAACCAGCTAATTACTAATAAAAACAATGAGAGCCAGAAAGGACTGACTTTAAAAAGCTGGAGCATTTAGTGGCAAAACTACAGTGCCTGTTTATAATAAACAGATCGTTATCATGCTTTGGACACCAATATTTTTTTTTATATGATCCAAGTCGCGGTAAGAACTGCGGGGTAGAGTGTTAACTTTTGGTCAATGTGTAACACACTTTCTACTTGTTCGAGTTGGTGTCCCTGGCAAAGGGTGTGTGAATGCAGATGGTTACCGACTGATGTGGAATACAACTGTTTGCAATAGGTCTCTGCAGCTTGGATGCATTACGCAGCCAACTTAGTGGTCATAAGCACATAAACAGCTAAAATGGTCTTGTCTCTGCATTTCATTTGAAGAGCTATTTTTTGACACAGGTTATTTACATAATACAGTACGTCATTTTTCCACTTGACCCATCTCCAACTTTTTAACTGTTCCCAAAATGGAACTCAAGCAAGTTAGACGGGCTGAGGCAGCCACAAAGTCAATAACTGAAAAATGTGCTAGAGCTTTTGTTTTATTGATTAAATTGCTTTTTGTGTTTGTTTAAAAGCTTAACAGAACCATTCAACTTAATTCAGATTATGTTTATTATTATTTATTAACAACTCCTATTGTACATTTCCAGGGGCCAATATATATGGCATCAAAAACTCTATCCATATTTTATAATACGTCCTGTGCAACTGAAATGGAAAAATCGAATTAAGTTTAAGTATAGAGGCTAAAATTGGAAGTGGTCATTAAGTTCATATGAGAGTTTTTTTTTTTTTTTTGACTCACTGAGTCATGCTCGCTTTGATCATCTAAAACACCATTCATTAGGCCAAAATCAATAATGAATTTGCTCACAAACCAACATTCCATTTTCCGTGTTTCAAACTATAAAATGAAATGTGCTTTTAAATATAAATGTTTTGCACATTTATTCAGCAGTACACCTATTTCACAGAACACAGAAAACAATAGGTAAACAATTTCACTTTAAAAAGAAAAATTTGTGCATTTTTGTTGAGCTATTCGTCAAATAATGTTGATAAAATGATGCAGAAGAGCATTTGTCCAGATGTGCCTCATGGTCAGTCTCTTTATCATTTTAAAGAGCAGTTTCGGGTACGGAAGACTGCCCTTGTGAAAGTATTACACTTTAGCATATCATTTTAAAAAGATACTTTCGAGCTCTAGTCGTACCATTTGACGGCTGCATATTTATTTAACCATTGATAGTGTTCCCATTGAAACAGAGAACAGCTCCAGGTAGAACGTCAAAGGTTGCCATCTCGTAAATGCGGTTACACCATGGCATGGACGCAGCATAAGCTTTTTGTTTTGGTTGGTTAATGCAATGCATAGTTTTTACATTTGACATTATTTTACTTCCATATTCTCTTCTTTGATGACACATTTAGTCGCGCAAAACACCATCCAATCAATTCCCAATGGAAAAAAATCAAGTCCCGCCCCAAACTTTTTATTTGCGGAGAGAAGTGTGGGAATGGTTACATGGTTTGCTTTGATGTCAGTAACTTTCTTTACTGGGTGTGCTTGCGCTGTTACATGATTTGGATCATTTCTTTAGAGAAAAAATATATGTTATATTTGAAAGATATTTTATATAATGATTATTAAGTATTCATGTAAACGATATATGAGCCTATAACTTCCCATGGCTTCTCAAAGATTATGACTATGGATATTCTATTTATATATGCCATTCTCCCCTGCATTTTTATTGAGATTGTAAAGCCGTGCACTGAGATGCAAATCCTTTCTATAGTAAAGTGTTATAGACCCTCTCCATTCATAAATCAATATGAAATGCCTGTGATCTCACAGGAAACATGTGTAAACCGCTCAACACTTCTCGCAAGGTGTCTTTCTTCACAGTCGTCTCAAACAGACGTCACTCTCAATACCGTCACAGTCGATCCTGTCGGTGACCCCGCTGTCACTGGCCCACACGTCTAATGTAACCTTCTCAATGCTGTAAGGACTGGAAGAGTTAGATGGGTATGGAAAAATATGGGTGTGAGGAGGGAGGGGGTTGTGTACAGCGCTGTCGACAGAAACTATGGGCCGAGTAAACATGCTCACATCTGGCTTTTGTTCGTCTTTATTCCCAAGACATGCCGAAACTTCTTTTGCCGTGCCTGCGTTTCTGAGAGATGCTCAAGGAAATATGCATGTTTTCATAGAATTCTGAAGCACGATACAGTGAACAAAACCAAGGGAATTGAAGTATGCACTGACAGAACGTGACAATTGAAAATATGGAGATGGAATCTGCTGTTACTTTCAATATAATCCTAAAACTATTTCAAAACAGCATGATTCTTCTTTTATAAGTATTATACATTATTTTTTGACACGCTACAGGACTATTTAAAGGAATAGCTCAGACAGCTCACAATACTTCCCAAAAATGAAAATGATGTAATTTACTCAACCTTATGTTGACTCTCAGTAACACTTTATTTTTTATAGTGTGCTTGTTACACTCATTACATATAGTTACAATAGTAATTACTATAAATTGTTCTTAATTACATGCAAACCACACCCTAATCCTAACCCTATAGTAAGTACATGTTAATTAATATTACTGAGTACTTAAATGTATAATTACACTGTAACACTGAAATCTTAAAATAAAGTGTAACCACATATTTCGTTTGTGTCCTTATAATCAAAGTAAAGTGACCAAGAGCCATAAAGCTCGAAAACACCAATACACTTACATAAAAATAAACTGTACTGGTAACTAGTAAATGTAAATGGTTCCCTGACAGGATTAATTTATTCATTTTCATATACAGTATGTTTGAATCACATCACTGAATTACAAAGGGTGGCAAAATGGCTCTAATAAACTTGGCTGCCTATTGTCACAGTTATGTTTAGTTTAGTCAGCTTTGGTTTCGTTTTCAAATGACTTTTAATAGGTTTCTCTTTGTTCCCGTTTCTTTGGTTCTATGTTCCCACTTGTTCTTTGGTTGTCATGACAATTAATTTTATGATTAATTACTATATCACACCTGTTTGCATTTAGTTCATTCTATTGTGTATTAAAGCCCAACAGATCATTCTGTTGTTAATTGGCTGGTATTGTTTGTGTTAGGACAGATTGCTTCATCGCTGATTCATTATATTGTTCGCTTTTTAAAAAAAAAAAAATTATTAAAAGAGATATTGTTATTTGAACCTCGCCTTTTATATAATCTTTGTGGACCTAAACCGTAACACCTATACAGTAGAAATGCCTTTTTTTTTTTTTTTTTTTAATCGGTGCAGCTTGACTATAGAAAACCGAGAAAACAAATAAGTAGAAAGCTTCAACACCCATCATGCTACTGTCCAAGCCCACTCCCACTCTGCTATGGATACGCTTACCAGAGTCAAATTCCTCTTTGCTTTAGTATGAAATACTACTTAGCAAACTTTTAGCCATAATTGTGTTGATTTGTATTATTCCCGCGGGTGCAAGAATTCAAAGAGTAAATGAGAAACTTTTGGTTTCCAGTGATGGATCCAGCGCATTGTAAGCAGTCGCTAAAGGCTGCAAAAAAAAAAAAAAGAAAAGTGGAGTATTATGGATATGCAAATATGGAGAGAACGGCGCAACGCAAAATCTTGTAGTCTATGTTTGTAGTCAACATTCAAACTGGATTACCACAAACACAGTGTTTTAGGCCAAATAGAGGGGAAATACTGAAAGAATCTGTCATTCTGTCAGTTCCTCTCAACCACCTGAAGCAAAACACCATCATTTACAGGTAAGAAACACAGAGAATGAGTCGACATTGTTCATTTACATATACCACCGGCATTGTAAAAAATACAAAGTGGGTTGAAAATCGGTGAAGTTACACTTCATTGGTAAAAATTATCTAGAAACAACACACATTAGCTTGCTAAAATGCTAACTATTTAAAGGAGAACTCCGGCGCAAAATTAACCTTTGGAACCTTTGAACCACGAACGACGTGCCAAGTGAGCTAAACTGTATGAAGTTCAGCGAACTTCTGAACTGTATGAACGGCGTTCGTGGTTCGACTTGTCGAGACTGTTTTCCAAAGATGGCACCGCCTGTATACACGAAGTGGACTGTCTTTATTAAATGGTCTGTACACTTATGCCGCTTTTTTCCACTACACAGTACCAGCTCGACTCGGCTCGCCTTTGTTTGGTTTTCCACTGTGTAAAAGTTGTACCTGTTCCTGCTTTCGGGTACTTTTTTTGTACCACCTCCAGCGAGGTTCTGAGCGAGCTGCGGCGAGCTAAAGCGATACTAAAATGTCACATGAAAATAATGCCGACTGCTGATTGGTCAGAGAGAATTGTCACCATTGACTGCGTCATCATTACACGCGCCAGATGGAGTATCCAGAACATAGACAGTAAAAGAATAACCCCGCCATCTTTAAATAGTTTGACCAGAGACAGTTACTAAACTTACTACTATTATTATTATGGCAACTCGGAAGAATACGCCGTCAAAGGTAGGGCTGTCGCGGTTATGGAATTTCCCTTGCAGTAATGTTGAGTGGCTCAATAGCGCAATATGCGGTTGTAACCCCTCACACCCGGGTCCTACTCGCCCCGCTCCGAGCGGGCCTTGAACCCGGGTCTCTGGCGTGAGAGTCGGACGCTCTAGCAAGGAGGCTAAAGACTGCAGCCTCTAGCGTCTGTCGCTAGAGCGCCCATTGAGATCGGGGAGTGAGGTTTACTCGCACAGCAACTACTAGCTGGCCTCCGTTACACGGTATTACCGCCATTTATTTATTTATTTAATTTATATGTTTTTGTTGCTATATAAATAAAGTTTACAATGTGGACAAAAACGAGGACATTTTCAGTAACCAATGTAACCGAAACTAAACAGCGTCTACAGTATATGCGCATTGAATGACTCAGCGCGCATATTGTTATGACAACGGACTTTGAGCGAGTCATTGAACCGTTCATTCAACGAACACGTTTAAAAAAGCTGATTCATTAAAAGACATGTAAAGAAACAAGATGTTAATTATTTTTAACTTTGAGGTTCAACGTTTCAAGGCTCAGCTGAGCAGCAATGCGTCGCATAGGCAACGCTGAAGCTGATGCTTCACTTATTAGAGACCAATATAGCATTGATTCAATGCGTGACTCACTGATTTTATTTCCCCGCGGCTTCCTTGTGCTGTGGGATGCTGACCAGCGCTGCTGCTGACGCGCATTTATGGGAAAATACCCGTGAAGAGAATGTTAAAATGATGATGCGACAAATATTTGGCTTCCTTTTGACACGACAAGCTTTTCACGACTTCAAAGACAGACGCAGGTAATTGCACGCGCTCTGCCGATCTCTCTCATTCACTGTCTGTGTGAAACCTGTAGGCTACACATCACCATGATAAACAGTCTTGTTATCATTATGAACTTGTTTAACATTCAATACACATGCATTAAGTTCAAAACAAGAAGGGTATAGCCTTATAAAAAAAAACGTGAATATCGCGGTTGCTGCGGTTACGTGCTATCTTCTAGTCTACGGTTGACTTGTCATAAGCGCGGTACTACAATATTGCGGTTACTGCGACAGCCCTAGTCAAACGAGGAGGTGCCGACTTTCCTTTGTTTGGTTGCCTGAAGAGAGGATCCAGCGAGAGCTTGATGGGGCAATGAGGAACGAAAGGCGTCGCTATGACGACCGGGTACTATTTGTGGCGGTACAGTCTGCAATGGAAAATGGAGTGAAAAGCGAGTCGAGTCGAGCCGAGTCAAGTCAAGTCAAGCTGGTACTGGTAATGGTAAAAAAGCGCCTTTAAAGTTCTCAATGCTTCGTTTTGTATTTAGGGACCCTCATTATGTTACTGTGTTAGTGTGGGGCTATTTTGAGCCTTGTTAGTGGTATTAACTAGCGATTTCTTTTTACTTATTATATGCCCCCATTACTAGCATTATACGCTAAACAGTTTTTAGAGATAAAACTCTTTACATTCGATTATCATGAAAACAAAACTCAGATAATGGTTGACTAGGTAACAATGTGTAATTAGACCAAAGGTTCATTTTGCGCCGGAGTTCTCCTTTAAGGCTCTTTAAATAAAGCAGCATGAACATTATCTTTACTTCCCATGCAGTCTATAAGCAACAGCTCAACTCTTCTCCACAATGGTAATTGATATGTTCCGACGTCATAACAAGTCCCATGCAAGGCATGCTGGGAGGTAGTTTCAGTATAGTCAACATACTTGATTCATTTTCGCCAAATAATTTTGAAGATTATCACTCACTTGATAGCAAGAATTACATTACTTGATAGCAAAGAAAAAAATCGTTTTAGAAAAAAAATCACAAATAATGATGATGATATCTGTGATCTGTCAGAAAATGTCAATAGCTACTCATGTGAAAATTTTTATTTTTTTTTATTTTTTTGGGATACTGTATGGTGTTGAGCAAGAGTCAGACATTTACTCTGGCATTCATTCACACACATACACACACTCACAAATCTCTGAGAAAGTCCCTTAACCGGTGTAATTGACTTGCTGATGTACTTGGGCTACAGCTTCCGGCCGGAAGGATGCTGCTGTGTTCAGAGGAACACACACAGACACGGACACACACAGACACACACTTTCCAAAACAAAGCTCTCTTTCATGCTGCAATACCTTACTCCAAAAGTGTTCACAGTTCCTCTTTTGATCTAAATTCATGGGTCGTTTTACACATGCATGGTTTTAAATTGACATGTGTTGCAAAATGATTGAACCTGCTTGTGGGATATTAACCTATTTCGAGACCTCATATCTGAATCAAATGTTGGTATGTGTGAGTATCGGTCTCTTACAAGTCTAGTCTGATGTGTGTGTGTGTGGGTGGGGTGGTGGTGTTTGTGTCTGGTTTTTAAAGTGGATTAAGTTGAATTAAATATAATGTCTTTATGAAGAGCACAAGCTATTTTTACACCGCCAGAGGCTTTCTTCACTATATTTATACGTGTGCAATATGTTTTAACCTGCAGCTCCATGCCTGTTCAAAATGTATGTGCCCTTTTAAACTTTTGACCCAGTCAATTTTGATTATTAATGTTTGAAATGTAGCGTTTTGTTAGGGCTATGTATACCAGCCTTAACAGACCCGCTGGTGCCCCCTCAAATAAAAAAGAGATGGTTGATGCCTCTGGTTATAGCTATGATCAGACTATATCAGATGATCAGATGAGCATGGGAACTCTATTAGCATGCAAATTGGAAAACAGGGAGCAATGTTTCTTTCTCAGATTAGCCATCCCCCCAGTGTATGTGACAGTGTAATACTCCTTATCAGAGCTCTGAGAAAAAGGGAAAAGAGAGGGAGAGATAGATAGAGAGTCAGGCAAATGTGAACCAATGGCTTCAGAGCACTTCCTGTTGGAAAGCTTCGAATTAGAGAACAAGATGTACTGGAAAAATATTGGAGCATTTACTGTAAGGCTCGTAAGTCGCACTGAAAAAGTCCTGAATGTCATTGCATTATAACACAATATCCATTATTTTAAAGTCCCTGTGAACCTGAAGTTGCAAACGACTTTTCTTCAGTGTTGTGACGTATTTCCGAGAGAAACGGAATACTAAATAGTGGGCGTGGCTTTTTTTTCCAACTAGCACCTGATTGGATCTAGAAAAATGGGTGTTTCATTCTGAAATGGAGGATGACGCAAGTTTACACACGCTGTCAATCAATGCTAGGTCGGCGCTCGCAAACACACAGCAGCTGTCAGTTGGGGGGGCGTGGTTATGGATGTTAAGGAGACACTCAAACCGTAAAGCCTACGTCATCGGGCAAGGTCCTCCAATGCAGAGGGGAGGGGCATTTTCAAAATTTGATTAAAGATTATGAAGCCAAAAATTTTTTTTTGTGTGGATTGACTTGCATATATGAATTGCTCACCACAAAATGATCGATTTAGGCAAACAAAGTAAGTATGGTCAATTTTGATTTCATAGGGACTTGCAATATGCAATCGTTGGTCCCACTTTATAGGTGTCCTTTACTACTATGTACTTGTATAAAAGTTGAATGTAGGCTACTGTGTTCATAATGTATTGCAAAACACATTCTCTGCTAATGGGATATGGGTACGGTTAGGGTTTAAGGGTGAGGTCAACAGTGTAATTATAGAAGTACAAATGCAAAAACATGAATGGACACAATAAGTGCATTGTATCAAATGTTTCATTTTAATATTAGTACATCGAAGTTAAAGAACCCTATAAAGTGATGACATGTTTATGTAGTCCAAAAGTTTGCCTGTTCAGCTTAATGATGTTTATTGACAACTTTCTATTTAGACACTTGTTAGCAACTCTACATATTTCTGCTCGTATGCTGGATTCCAGTCCAGATCAGCATATGATATTGGTTGGTTACCCGTTTTTTTGTGAGTAAAGCATCTCCTAAAAACTTTATTTCTATTTCACTGATATTCTGTTCATCTGTGAGTTCTCAGACTTTCATTTTAAAAGGTCACAATTGGGATTTTAGCCATAATTGTGCAAGTATATATTTCACTGTGATTTTTGCAGTAAAATGCTTGCAAAACAATATTAGCATTTAAGTACTGAAGAGAAATTTGTGTTTATGTTGTATATGAAATTGTAATTAGGACATCAGGTCGAAGCAAGATGGCAATGTACAGCAAGGTTTTTAACTGTATAATTAAATGATGAATACAAATGTATGCTTTTTTATTTAATTTATAAAGATTAGCTGAATTATATATTCTCATCATAATTGTACAATACTATCATTTTATCAACATACAAGGTTTATTGCAAGTAAAAAAAAATAAAAAATAAAGACACTGCTCCTATTGTGTCGGCCATGTTTTCTCACTGACACAGCCACAACCCCTCTCGTAAAATCTCTTGACATTGTGGTGACCTTTATGTGTGGGCATTTCCAAGATTGCTAGAAGGCACTAATGTTCTTCCCTTCATTTTTTTTAAATGCAATGAAAATAATTGTTTTAAATAAAACAAAGATTAATGGAATAGTGTATTTCGTACAAGAAAAAACAATTTCACATTTTTCTAAATGTTATGTTTAATTCAGTATTAGGTACCATTTCTCTGCAATTGTTTGCTAAATTTACTAGACACATTTTTTTTTTTTTTTGTTGCACTGTGGTGCAGGGTTACGTCTGCAGTTGTTCTGACAGTAAATGTTCATAAGAAATCCTAACTAGATTTAATTAATTAATTAATTAGAGTTAATTTCTGCAATCTCGTGAACAAGAGTGCTATTATTAGCAAGTGCTGGCCAGATAGTTTGCTTTTTTTCCCTCTACCAATAAATAGTTCCAAAAGAGACTAAAACATTAAGCTTTCTGTAAGTGTAACATGAGAATGAACCTCACTGTTTCTTGCAGAAGCTCAAACGTGATGCGTAACATGAGAATGAACCTCATTGGTTCTTGCAGAAGCTCAAAAGTAATGCGTAACACGAGAATGAACCTCATTGGTTCTTGCAGAAGCTCAAACGTGATGCGTAACACAGGAATGAACCTCATTGGTTCTTGCTGAAGCTCAAACGTGATGCGTAACACAGGAATGAACCTCATTGGTTCTTGCTGAAGCTCAAACGTGATGCGTAACATGAGAATGAACCTCATTGGTTCTTGCAGAAGCTCAAACGTGATGCGTAACACAGGAATGAACCTCATTGGTTCTTGCTGAAGCTCAAACGTGATGCGTAACATGAGAATGAACCTCATTGGTTCTTGCTGAAGCTCAAACGTGATGCGTAACATGAGAATGAACCTCATTGGTTCTTGCAGAAGCTCAAACGTGATGCGTAACACAGGAATGAACCTCATTGGTTCTTGCTGAAGCTCAAACGTGATGCGTAACATGAGAATGAACCTCATTGGTTCTTGCTGAAGCTCAAACGTGATGCGTAACATGAGAATGAACCTCATTGGTTCTTGCTGAAGCTCAAACGTGATGCGTAACATGAGAATGAACCTCATTGGTTCTTGCAGAAGCTCAAACGTGATGCGTAACATGAGAATGAACCTCATTGGTTCTTGCTGAAGCTCAAACGTGATGCGTAACACAGGAATGAACCTCATTGGTTCTTGCAGAAGCTCAAACGTGATGCGTAACACGAGAATGAACCTCATTGGTTCTTGCAGAAGCTCAAACGTGATGCGTAACACAGGAATGAACCTCATTGGTTCTTGCTGAAGCTCAAACGTGATGCGTAACATGAGAATGAACCTCATTGGTTCTTGCTGAAGCTCAAGCGTGATGCGTAACACGAGAATGAACCTCATTGGTTCTTGCTGAAGCTCAAACGTGATGCATAACATGAGAATGAACCTCATTGGTTCTTGTAGAAGCTCAAACATGATGAGTAACATGAGAATGATCCTCATTGGTTCTTGCAGAAGCTCAAACGTGCTGCGTAACACGAGAATGAACCTTATTGGTTCTTGCGAAAACTCGAATACTTTCTAAATACTAAAAAAACTTGCTACATGCAAAGTCTGCTTCTTGCAGCGTTTCCAATCCACATTGTTCACATAATCTGGAACATCACAACAAACAAGTACGCAATACAAATGGATAAACATTCCAGTGCTGTTGAATATTGAATATCAGTTTCCTTGGAATTGATTCTTGTATAAAACTGAAGTTGATTAGTTTCCGTATATTTATTTTATTAAGGAACGCACACAAGGACACAATGCACAAAAAGTTAAATCTGTCGTTTATATGTCAAGATATTTTCCTCACTACCTCACTATCTATATTTAAAGCATAAAATATAGCATAAAGTTGCCAACCGAGCCACAAATGCTCACTTCTCACTGGCCCACAAGTTCCTTGTAGCCATTTAAAGGAGGCTAATTGAAAACACTCTTCTGTGTGAACAGATGACACACACTTACACACAGCAAGCTCCTCAGAGCCATTTAAAAGGAGTGTAATTGAAAACACTGGTCTGTGTGAACGGATGTGGGCATGTATCCAGGACGTATTCCTGAAATTCTTTCACTGGAGACAGAACCAGATGAGCCTAGAACTGAAACCAGATGGCCATGGAAGAAGAGGGACGTTTGAGTGTGAGGAACAGGCCAGGTAAAGGTTGACTGTACTCAAGTCAAGTATATTTATATAGCGCTTTTCACAATATAGATTGCATCAAAGCAGCTTCACAGTATCAATCAAAACATAACAATCAATCAATCATCAATCATAATAACAATGTCCGTTTCTTAGTGGAAAAACATCCACGTTTGGTAGAGCTGATCAATGGTATTACTGACTGGTTAATTAATTTGAATATCCCCAACTGAGCAAGCCAAAGGCAACAGTGGTAAAGAACCGTAAAACTCCATCAGGTGACCCGATGGTGTCCTAAAACTCCATCAGGTGACCCAATGGTGTCCTAAAATTCCATCAGGTGACCCAATGGTGTCCTAAAACTCCATCACGTGACCCACTGGTGTCCTAAAACTCCATCAGGTGACCCAATGGTGTCCTAAAACTCCATCATGTGACCCAATGGTGTCCTAAAACTCCATCAGGTGACCCAATGGTGTCCTAAAACTCCATCATGTGACCCAATGGTGTCCTAAAACTCCATCACGTGACCCACTGGTGTCCTAAAACTCCATCACGTGACCCACTGGTGTCCTAAAACTCCATCACGTGACCCAATGGTGTCCTAAAACTCCATCAGGTGACCCAATGGTGTCCTAAAACTCCATAAAGTGACCCATGGTGTCCTAAAACTCCATCAGGCGACCCAATGGTGTCCTAAAACTCCATCAAGTGACCCATGGTGTCCTAAAGCTCCATCAAGTGACCCAATGGTGTCCTAAAACTCCATCAAGTGACCCATGGTGTCCTAAAACTCCATCAGGTGACCCAATGGTGTCCTAAAACTCCATCATAATAGTGTCCTAAAACTCCATCAAGTTACCTAATTGTGTCCTAAAATTTCATCAGGTGACCCACTGGTGTCCTAAAACTCCATCAAGTGACCAAGTGGTGTCCTAAAACTCCATCAGGTGACCCAATGGTGTCCTAAAACTCCATCAGGTGACCCAGTGGTGTCCTAAAACTCCATCAAGTGACCCAATGGTGTCCTAAAACTCCATCAGGTGACTCGATGGTGTCCTAAAACTCCATCAGGTGACCCAATGGTGTCCTAAAACTCCATCAAGTGACCAAGTGGTGTCCTAAAACTCCATCAGGTGACCCAATGGTGTCCTAAAACTCCATCAGGTGACCCAGTGGTGTCCTAAAACTCCATCAAGTGACCAAGTGGTGTCCTAAAACTCCATCAGGTGACCCAATGGTGTCCTAAAATTTCATCAGGTGACCCACTGGTGTCCTAAAACTCCATCAAGTGACCAAGTGGTGTCCTAAAACTCCATCAGGTGACCCAATGGTGTCCTAAAACTCCATCAGGTGACCCAGTGGTGTCCTAAAACTCCATCAAGTGACCCAATGGTGTCCTAAAACTCCATCAGGTGACTCGATGGTGTCCTAAAACTCCATCAGGTGACCCAATGGTGTCCTAAAATTCCATCAGGTGACCCAATGGTGTCCTAAAACTCCATCAGGTGACCCAATAGTGTCTTAAAACTCTATCAAGTTACCTAATGGTGTCCTAAAACTCCATCAGGTGACTCGATGGTGTCCTAAAATTTCATCAGGTGACCCACTGGTGTCCTAAAACTCCATCTAGTGACCCATGGTGTCCTAAAACTCCATCAGGTGACCCAATGGTGTCCTAAAACTCCACCAGGTGACCCAATGGTGTCCTAAAACTCCAATGGTGTCCTAAAACTCCATCAGGTGACCCAATGGTGTCCTAAAACTCCATCAGGTGACCCAATAGTGTCCTAAAACTCCATCAAGTTACCTAATTGTGTCCTAAAACTCCATCAGGTGACCTAATGGTGTCCTAAAATTTCATCAGGTGATCCACTGGTGTCCTAAAACTCCATCAAGTGACCAAGTGGTGTCCTAAAACTCCATCAGGTGACCCAATGGTGTCCTAAAACTCCATCAGGTGACCCAGTGGTGTCCTAAAACTCCATCAAGTGACCCAATGGTGTCCTAAAACTCCATCAGGTGACTCGATGGTGTCCTAAAACTCCATCAGGTGACCCAATGGTGTCCTAAAATTCCATCAGGTGACCCAATAGTGTCTTAAAACTCTATCAAGTTACCTAATGGTGTCCTAAAACTCCATCAGGTGACCCAATGGTGTCTTAAAACTCTATCAAGTTACCTAATGGTGTCCTAAAACTCCATCAGGAGACCCAATGGTGTCTTAAAACTCTATCAAGTTACCTAATGGTGTCCTAAAATTTCATCAGGTGACCCACTGGTGTCCTAAAACTCCATCAGGTGACCCAATGGTGTCCTTTCAAGTGACCCAATGGTGTCCTAAAACTCCATCAGGTGACTCGATGGTGTCCTAAAACTCCATCAGGTGACCCAATGGTGTCCTAAAATTCCATCAGGTGACCCACTGGTGTCCTAAAACTCCATCAAGTGACCCAATGGTGTCCTAAAACTCCATCAGGTGACCTAATGGTGTCCTAAAACTCCATCAAGTGACCAAATGGAGTCCTAAAACTCCACCAAGTGACCTAATACTGTCCTAAAACTCCATCAAGTGACCTAATGGTGTCCTAAATCTCCACCAGGTGACCCAATGGTGTCCTAAAATTCTACCAAGTGACCTGATGATGTCCTAAAACTCCATCAAGTGACCAAATGGAGTCCTAAAACTCCACTAAGTGACCTAATGCTGTCATAAAACTCCATCAGGCGACACATTGGAGAGAAAAAAAAACCTTTGGAGAACCCAGGCTCAGTCGTTTTCTCAAGATTGTACACTTGCTTTGCTTTCAGAGAGTCAAAGATGTGTTAATATGGGAATTTGTCCAGAAATCGATAACCTAAAAGGAATGTACATCTTTCAATAGTTTCAGGATATCCCAATTTGCCCATTGGCCTCTATTCATCATCAAAGCCTCCTAATCATCCATATAAATACTGATTGGCTTTCACGCTGTCTCTGGTGTGTGGTGGGTGTTCTGGCGCAATATGGCTGCCGTTGCATCATCCAGGTGGATGCTGCTCATTGGTGGTGGTTAAGGAGATCTACCCTTCCATTTGTAAAGCGCTTTGAGTGTCGAGAAAAGTGCTATATACATGTAATTAATTATAATATAAAGATTATGAACAATACCACATGAAATTAGAGATACTTGGAGAATTTGAGAGTACTTTGTTCAGTAACTAGGCAACTGCACTTTTCTGTTTGTAACAGTTAATGTATGGTTTTTCATCTCTCTAAGACTAAACTGTTCCCATGATAGCATTTCACACAGATGGCTTGAAAGCAAACTAACTTCCCATTATGTACATCAAGTACATCAGCTAACCTGATGCTTAAAATCTTGCAGGGTGGCAAGCCTTCCCATGGGGCTTTATATTTAATCATTAAATGCAGTTCAAACGCCACACACAGTAGATCTAAACTCAAAAGCCTCACGCAATACAGCCTGGCTCGCTTTGACTATTTAGCTTTTAATGCAGTTTAGCATTAAATCAAATATGTTCCTAATATGTCTGAGCTGTTGTGGTGAGGGTAAGCAGAAAGACCAAAATGCAACAATTGAAAACACTGATCAAGATGTATCACGATAGCCTGCAGGGAACATGGACCCAAGCCCACTGGAGAGGAGATGAAGACAAGCTAAAGATTCAGAAGAAACAAAGACAGATGCCCTTGATCATATTCTAGAAGCGAGGTAGCTGTGTGTACATCTTCAGTTCCTTTGTAAAATTACTATTCTTAGAATAGATTTATTCATGAATGTGTTTGGACATTGAATTGAAGTGGATTTCTTCCAGCCTGGACCAACTGATAATCTAATGCTGGGTTCACGGCTTCACGCCATGCCGTAATTACCGTAATTACAAGATTACAACACGTCACATTCAACCGCTGTTCAGAATTATGCGTTTCTATGGCAACACTATCAACGCCAAAATGAATTTTCAGCAGTCAGTTGGTACAAGTCAGAGCTCTAAGAAAATTCAAAGTTTTCAAGTTCTGAGGATGTGAATGAAAAAAAAATTACCATAATTCTGACATGGCGTGAACACACCTTAAATCAGTGATTCCCATGGGGGTACTTAAAGGGTTAGTTCACTCACACCTAAGATTATGCTACTCCTACATCCTACGTCAAGCGGTCACGAACTGGACTCGTATACCAAAACCCCTCGCTTTGCTTCAGGCCTTTATTAACCCCCTAAGCCATATGCACTTTTTTGTCTACAAAATCTCAGGTGCTACTCGCTCCTATTTTTTAATAAAACTCTGATTGTGTTTGGCTGAAAGAAGAAAGTCAGGATGGCTTGAGGGCAAGTAAAGTATGGGATCATTTTGTGGTGAACTAGCCCCTTAAGCTAGCCCCAACGTTACTTGGATTTGGTTTTACTTTTTTTAAACCAAGAAAACTACATTTTCTGAAAATCGTGAACAGAATTTTTGACAACAGTATTTGATCAAAATGCATTTTTTACTACATTATGCTTTTTTTAAATTTTTATTGAATGATTCTTTGAAATTACTGCTTTGCTATATACTGTACCTTTTTGCTATAAACCTTTTATATTAAAAAAGTCCAGAAGCATCACAGCAGCCAAGCCATAAAATTGAACTGTAGCCTTTTTTTTAGTACAGGTGCGCAGATTGAGTCAGCGGGCAGTCAGGCTCTGTAATAGAAATGCAAGGGCCTCAAACCAAATTTGTCAAGGGGATTTGATTCTTTCTCAGTCTGCAGGTCTGAACAGCGTTGACATTTCCGCCCAGTGAGGGGAAGACATGCTTCTATGTGATATTCATCTGGAGCTCAGATGTGAACGCACATGTCCAAATGACAGCCTTGACTTGGCCAATTCTCACTCACCCCTGCAGATTGGGGGACTTTCCATGACTTTGTGCATATTAGGTAAAAATCTCTGGTTTAGTCGATCTATAAGGCATGGAGGATGGGTACTGCACAATCAACTGAAATGTATTGCACTTGAGATGGCAGCGCTCGGGTATGAGTGTTGTGATTCAAGACACTCAGTGAAAGAGCTCAAAGACTTGTAGAAGCAATCTAAAATGGCATGGTTGCTTCAGTTCTGTTTAGAGATTCAAATTCTGGAAGAGATTCACCAAATTCTGGAAGAGATTTAAGAGATTTTATTGATTTAATAACACTAGCTAGGTGCCATATTTTTAGTGTCATGATTCTGCCATCATGTCTGTGATGTTTTTTCTAGTTTTGTGGCAGGATCGTGACAGACCCATGTTTTGTGTACAAGCGCATGGCCTATTGTTTGGGCCATGTGCTTGTGTTGTCTCGTTACGTTGCCGTGCCCCCTCCTTGTTATCCCGTCTTGTCATTATTGTCTAGTCAGTTTCACCTGTCCTCGTCATTAGTGTTCCCTTTATAATCCCCTTGTGTTTGCTGTCTTGTGTCGTTTCATTGCCAAATGTTACCTGTGAGTATTCTGTGGAAAGCATTTTCATTGAAAGTCGTTGTTAGTAGTCATTTGTAGTATTATACTAAGTGTTGTTGGTTTTTTGTTCAGTCATTTTCTAGTCTAGTCTTGTCAGTCTTATTTCCCTTGTTTCGTCTGTTTTGCCCCCTCGTGGGTTTTGTTTTCCTGTTTTGTCCTAATAAACCCTGAGTTCATTGTACACCGTCTGCGTTTGGGTTCATCTCCGTACACAGCCGTGACTTTTAGACCTTTAAAGAGCTATTGATCTGGTAAACTATGACATCCTGTAACCAAATTGTCCGCTCACAATACTTCTGACGAGACAATACCTCGATTTTAAATCATATTTAGAAAATAGTAAGCACTGTACAAGAATTGAGAGCAGTATGTCCTCCTTCTTGGACTGCCCAGATGGGGTACCACAAGGCTCCGTCTTGGGCCCTCTCTTGTTCAGTGTATTTATAAATGATCTTCCAGATATTTTTCCTGAAGTTCATGTACAGATGTACGCCGACGATGCTGTGTTATATGTACATGCAAAATCAAGTCAGAAAGCAGCAACTGTACTCCTCGTACTGTGCCGTAAATTAGTGTAGACGGAAAAATAATTCAAGAAGTGGAGTCAGTTAAGTATTTAGGCATAGTGTTGGATAGGACACTGTCGTTTAAAAAGCATGTATCCAAATTGATAAAATTTAGTTTTTTGCAGTTTAGATTTATTCGCCTAGCCTGGATGCCAGCCCGAACTCCGCTCACAACATTTTTTGGTCGGGAAGTTCGGTCTGGACTCGATCCATTGAGGAGTAATTATGATCAGACAAGAAATGTTCGGGCCAATCAAATTGCCAGGGCGGGCTTTACACGATGATGGACAGATGATCTGCAGGGACGTAATCATCACGTTATCAAAGAGCGCTAACTGGTTTCCCTGAAGAGATGACTGCAGCTGGAGAATTGAGATGTATAGATTCCGCTGTCGCGTCTGTTGTGAAATAAATCAACAGCGCATTAATTTTAATAGACAAACAGAGAACTGCAATCAAGGCATTTGTCGATCGGAAAGATATTTTTGCCGTCCTTCCATAGGCGGAAATCGCGGGGGGGTCAGGGCCCCCCCTATCTGAGGGTTGTCCCCCCCAAAAAAAAACATTAAAATATGTGTATTGTAAATAATGTAATGATATATTCTTAAAATAATTAAGAAAAAAAATAACACAAATGCAAACGGGGCAATATCGAAGAAAGCGTTCTAAACATTTTGAGACCCCCCTCCCTTGCCTCACAGTGCATTGGTCCACTGCCTCCGTCCCTTTTACCTCAGACGCCTCCATCCCTTTTACCTCAGACACACACATTCCGGTGGCGGGAGAGAAAAACATAGTTTTTGAGTAGTTGTGGAACTCCAGTAAAGGGGTCGCACACCGGACGAGAAGCATCGCGTCGCGCAGCGCCACGTTTTAAAATTCGAACACATTATTCTCTATGAGTGTACACACACCGGCGGCGCCGTTCGGCGTCTGTCCGCGGCGCCCAGCGCAACGGCTCACGACCGTGTTCAAACCGTGTTCTGCGACACAGAGCGCCATTTACATAGTTTTATATACAATTTAAATTATTTTTTTGTCTCAAATCGGTGCTGACGGATCCTGACTTCGCCCTATGCTGCAATATGCATTTAGTTTTGCATTTATTTACAGAAATCAGCTGCTTGAATGACAATTGCTGGTGTTATTGGATTTTTCAGGTGAGATTCTCAATTCATTCAGTAAACGGATACTCTGAGGTAAAGTTTTCAGACTGCAGACTCAGGAACGATTGTATTTAATTGTACAGTACAACTTAGAACAGACATTATCTTCATGTCATTAAACATTACAATATTGCTGGCCATACACTGGTGAGAAAGTCCGGGTGCGCTGTACATTTAGATTGTGTACATTTAGATTGTAACGCTTTCACTGTGATTTAGTTGGTTTATATCATTTAATATAGTTAAAGAATGAGTCAATGAATGAAATGAAATCGCTGCGCTGCGTGAGGAGAGTATGTAAACAGATTCGCCGCTGGCTTAAACCAGAAAGAAATTTTAAGAAGTATAATGAAATGGTCTCCATGCTACACTAATAATAGTAGTAAGGCTTTCCTCTGTATTTTTTTTACCTGTATTATTGGTGTCCCCTTCAAAATTTGCTCTTGAGAATTGTTATGTTTATTGTCCCCCCCAACATTTTGATGAAATTTTCGCCCCTGCGTCCTTCCCACATGATTCGGCAAAAGTGTAATTTATCAGCTGGCTCTGATGGTCGCTAAGAAGATGGGACGTAATGAAAAGCCTGTGGTCGTTGTGGTTTCTCCTTTGGTCGCACTCATGGAGGAGTAAGTAAAAGAAGTAACACTGGTTATTTAACTTCTAAAATAAGTAAAGTTAGGCTACGTTCTGTAGTTGACAACTGCATGCAAAGTAGCTGACTTACTACGTTGCTCTGATTGGTTGTAGGTTTACCGACTATCCAATTGAGTGCAGAGGTTTTTTTTTTCCTGGTTCGGTTAAGACACGCCTCATAATCAAAGCCCAACGGAGGAGTTTCAGACTCATATTCTGACAAGAATATGAGTATGACGAAGTCAGGCTAATATTCGCCCCCAAATGACCACAGATGCAGCTAATCTCTTTATGCATACTATGATATTTTCACATCTTACATATTGCGTCACAACTTGGTCTCTTTCAACTAATTCTGTTACAACCGCTTAAAAGCTTGTATAAACAGGCACTTAAAATTTTAGACAAAAAAAAAAAGTCAAATCATTACTGTAACATTGTGAAGAAATATAGATGAAAATTTTGTCTTGTTTCCAAATTTAAATTTAATATATCAAATTCTACATGAATTGGCCCCTCAGCCCCCAAGAATGTTTGTTAAATCTTGTGATGAGGCAGGACTTAGAACAACACGAGCCTCGTCTAGAGGAGATTGTTACGTTCATTTCAGGTCCTCTACTTTTGGACAGAATTGCTTCTCTGTAAAAGCTGTAGGGACGTGGAATGTGTTACCATTAACTGTGCGTGAGTGTAATACCTTGCAACAGTTTAAATTTAACTTGAAGAAGTGGTTGAAAGCCGGACACATTTGTGAACATCAACACAAATCTGGTTAGTTGGGGTATTGTCAAAAATATAAATCTTAAAAGAAAAGTTAAAGATATTGTAAATGTTATGTTTGTTGAGGTGATTCTCTTGTTGGTGCTGCTAGAATGCTCCTTGTCCACTTTATAAACCTGCTGTCATTTCAGTCCGTTCTCATCCTTTAGCGTCACATAGAACGCTATATGACAAAACAGCGCTATACTACGCACATGGCACCCTTTATCGTTAAAATTCACGCCAACCCAAGGCGTCATAAATCCTTTAGCGTAATATGAGACTACCCTACCCTACCCCACACCTAAACCTAACCATCACAGCACGTGTTATATTAACGATAACGGGTGCCATGTGCGTAGTATAGCGCCGTTTTGTCATATAGCGCTCTATATGACGCTAAAGGATGAGAATGCGTTGGTCATTTTGCCTCTGTCCAGGGACTGCAGATGAAAATTAGCTTGAAGCTATCTCTGTCTTGTGTAAAACATTTGTTGTGCAATGTCCCTGTCACATAAACAAATAAATAAAAATAAATAAATAGTTTTCATCTCACGTTCAAAACACCACCTCACTATCATTCACATCAAACAATCAGTTTGGTTTAAGTGTGGTTTAGTGTAGGTGGCATGCTATTGTCAAACACGCATTAAAGGAGAACTCCGGCGAACAATGAACCTTTGGTCTAATAAAACGTCGGTACCTAGTCAACCGTTCTCTGAGTTTTGTTTTCATGATAATCGAATGTAAAGAGTTTTATCTCTAAAAACTGTTTAGCGTATAATGCTAGTAATGGGGGCATTGAGTAAGTAAAAAGAAATCGCTAGTTTATACCACTAACAAGGCTCAAAATAGCCCCACACTAACGCAGTAACATAATGAGGGTCCATACATGCAAAACGAAGCATTGAGAACTGTGTAAGTGTACAGACCGTTTAATAAGAAGATACTTTATGAAGACAGTTCACTTCGCGTATACAGACAGGAGCCATCTTAAAAAATAGTCTCGATAAGTCGATCCCCGAACGCCGTCAGAAGTTCGCTGAACTTCATACAGTTCAGATCACTCAGCACGACGATCGTGGTTTGACTTATCGAGACTATTTTTTAATATGGCTCCTGTCTGTATACGCGAAGTGAACTGTCTTCATAAAGTATCTTCTTATTAAACGGTCTGTACACTTACAAAGTTCTCAATGCTTCGTTTTGCATCTATGGAGCCTCATTATGTTACTGCGTTAGTGTGGGGCTATTTTGAGCCTTGTCAGTGGTATAAACTAGCGATTTCTTTTTACTTAGTCAATGCCCCCATTACTAGCATTATACGCTTATACGTTTTTAGAGATAAAACTCTTTGCATTCGATTATCATGGAAACAAATCTCAGAGAACGGTTGACTATGTACCGATGTTTTATTAGACCAAAGGTTCATTGTTCGCCGGAGTTCTCCTTTAAAGTTGGCATGAAACAGAAGTTTTATTCTAGATTCATGCATAAAAGCAACATTTTGAGCAAAAAGCTGAATTTTTTTCTTGTCAAAGGCTACATCCACACATCTACATCGGATTCAGAATGATGATCTACTGTATATATATAGATGGAGTAGCGGGGTCGACATTTCATTCAGTAACATTAGGCAGTTTTGATTTATATGCTGTTTAATGTTGATGATGCCATTATTTTATTTATGCATCTGCTTACCTATCGCTTGTTTCTGCTTATTCTTCGCATTGTCTCTTGTCTCCGGAAGATGCGCCCTCTACCGTAAAACAGTAAAAACATGAAAAGCCTGAAATTTCCAGGTGCGACGCAAGTGTTTTTTGCAAGTTTCAGCCCGACGCAGTTTTCATTTTCAGGTCCTGTGCCATGTGGTTTAAATGCCAAATACGTTTACGCCCATTTGTGCGTCCATGGGCTGCTGGTCTGAAAGGCGTGTTCAGACACATTTTGAGGCAACTGAAATAGACTTTGCCATTGACCAACTGAAACCTGGTCTAAAGTCAATGGCGCAATATTTTTAATTTCTTTGTTATTTAAACAGCCTCTAAGTAATGTGCGCCAATAGCCGGGTTCAGATCGGATTCGGACACACGCGAAATGCACTTGCGCCGCGCACTTTAGACCATGTGCTTAGATCGTTAAAATAGGGCCCTAAATTTTGTGAATAAAATGCTGTCACCGTGTAAGAAATCCGGCCTTTATCTACGTAAACATTTATTAAGACTCGTATTCCTCACACTCAAAGAAAACCAATACTAGACACATAAAGGGCTCTTTGAGTGACACATGCAAGTGCTCTGACCGTTTCATGCCCTCCCTGCTGAACGCTGTGAATCCAGTGCAGTAGGTGGATGTGATACAGTGCAGAGCTCAGAAACTCTTTCACCCTGCATCCGGTTTAATAAAAGCAAGTTATTGCCTCTAAAGCACCATTAAAACTCTTTATAAAAGGATCATGGCATGCACAGAACTGCTGCACTCTCATGGCTAATACCACCGATATCCTTCGGAGAACCCCAGGGGGTTCATGAAGAAGATTTACGACGTAAAGCTTTAAATATTTTCATTAGTTCATTACATTTCGAACACTCTGATGATGTGTGAAGCATAACGTAATAATGTGTTTGTGTTAATATAACATTATGTAATAATGTAGACATTTTGAACGTTACCTGCACTCTAAAAAATGCTGGGTTGTTTCAACCCAACTTTGGGTCAAAAATGGACAAACCCAGCCACTGGGTTACATTTTTTAATTACATTTTTAACCCAACGTTTGGGTTTGTCCATATTTGACCCAAAGTTGGGTTGAAACAACCCAGCATTTTTAGAGTGTGGAAAAACATTTTCTATCATGGGGGTTTGCGTGTTGACTGGAGAGACTTTGGGTCTGTAAAACCCCAGATGCATGTTTCCAGGTTAAAGGAAATGTTATGGCATCTTAGGTTATGAAAGACCACCCTTTCTCCTAGTCTTTACAATAGGGAATCTCTCAGCTCTGGTGTATTTAAAAGGGGTACAATGAGGATAAAAGCCCCCTGAGGTAAAAGGTTCTTTTGAATTGGTTCCCCTCCCAAAGCGCTAAATAGCAACAAAACTCCATTCCAGCTCATCAAACTATCAGAGTTGAATTAGCACTGCCAAGTTTGCTGTGAGAACACCTGTTTGTCAGTATGTATTTGCGCAATTGACGTGACCCATATGGTCAGTGCATGCAAGAAAAGCTTGATCTTGAGCTCATTTGATCTAGCATGTTTCTCAATTCAAAGTTCAATAGTTCTTCAGTAACTACCGAATACAGTAAGTGGAGTAAGGTACACTTCCATTCACAAGTTTGGGATGGGATTTTTTGATCATAAATACAGTAAAAACTGTTTAGTTTAGTTCCTGTCGTGTCTGCATGACTTCCATGTCTACATTATCATTTGGTTCAGCTGTTGCTGTTTAGTTCCCTCAGTTAACCTGTGTGTACTTCTTGTTATGTTCACATATTGTTCCATGTCATTGATGACTAGTTGTAATATCTGTTCCCCTGAGTTTTCCTTTGATTTAAAGACTATTTGTCTCTTATTCTCCAGTGTTGTGAGTTCCGCTACCACTGACAAATATTGTGGAATATTATTATAATTTTAAACTACAGTCTTATGCTTAAATATATTTTAAAATGTACTGTATATTTGTTTCCGGTGAATTTTTAGCATCTTTATCTTTACAGTTTTCAGTGTCTCATGATCCTTCAGAAATCATTCTAATATGAGTTTCTGCTCATGTGAATGAGAAGTGTGCACCTTTACGGAGTGAATCAGGATAAGATTCATAGCAATTAATAACTTGTATACCACCAGAGAGGACACATCCTCATTTTGACTGATCGAAATTTTTGCAATAAATCAAGTCATGTCAAGTATAATTATATAGCGCTTTTCACAATATAGATTGCATCAAAGCAGCTTCACAGTATCAATCAGAACATAATAACAATGTCCGTTTCTTAGTGGGAAAACATCCACGTTTGGTAGAGCTGATCAATGGTATTACTGACTGGTTAATTAATTTGAATATCCCCAACTGAGCAAGCCAAAGCAACAGTGGCAAGGAACTACTTTTCATTCACATAAACAGCAACTCATATTAGAATGATTTCTGAAGGGCTGGTGATGGCGCGGTGGATAAGACACATGCCTTTGTTGTGAGAGACCCTGGTTCGAATCCACTGTGAGACACCAATATGTCCCTGAGCAACACTCTTAGAAGAAAAGGTTCTATATAGAACCATAAAAGGTTCTATCAGCGCTACATATTTGGAACCCTTAAAAGGTTCTATACACTCTTAAAAAAAGGGTTCCTCTGGGTTCTATATAGAACCCTGGGGTTCCATACTTGGCCAATAGAACCTTTTACCAAAAAAAATGGTTCTATATAGAACCATTTTGGAGTTCCATGGGGGATGGAACCATTTCTGGTTCTAAATAGAACCACTTCTTCTAAGAGTAAAGACACTTAACCCCTAGTTGCTCCAGAGGCGTGCAACCTCTGACATAGCAATCGTAAGTCGCTTTGGATAAAAGCGTCAGCTAAATGAATAAATGTAAATGAACCGAGAAACTCCATCAAGTGACCTATTGGTATCCTAAAACTCCATCAGGTGACCCAATGGAGAAAAAAAAAAGAACCCAGGCTCAGTCGGAGGCCAGTTCTCCTCTGCCAGAGTTACAGTAACTTGATTAATAAATGATTGTTACACTTGTCTATATAATGTTTTTCTTTCTAACTACATATTTTTTAAGAAATGGTTATATGTAGGTTTAGAGGCAGAAGTGGGATTAGCAGTTCAAAATTATATATTTTTACTGAAATTTTACTCCAAGACATTTTCTCTATAAAAGATATTCTCGAGGCTATAAAATACTTATGTCCAGGCTTTGGGTAGGGTTAAGAATTGTAAAATGTATCTATAAAATGATGAGAAGGCAATTATACAAATATCTTTATGATATAAAATATTTGGTTATATTTTAGTAATTTTACGTTTCTTTTCAGTTCTTTACACTTATATGTTGTCAATTTGTCCATATTGCATGTTTCAGCATATATCCAAACATACAAACATGTATGTTTTGAACTTCTAAATGTTACTTACGTATTAAAGGCACAGCAGTGTTTTTTTTTCTCTATGAAGCTCCCCCTAGTGTCTGGTAGTAAATCCTTTCAAACACACTGTAGTAAAAAACGAACTGTTGCTCCTCCCCCCTCGCCACGGTCAACACAGCTGAGTAGGAACCGGCTTTTTCAAAACTAAATGTAAGTAAAGCAATGTTTATTTATTTTTTGATAAAGATTTGTAGGATATTATGGATCAATACAATACAGAATGCGATCGGTGAGACGTCGGCTTCTACACTTTGTAGCGCACTGCAAAAATGCACCGCATAGCTACACCGGCGCCGCAAATTAAAAGCATAGCAACACCTGGATGCAACATGCAAAGCTAAATTAGACACATAGAAGGGCAGCATCCATCAAATATTAGCTAGATCGAGGCAAAATCTATCAAAATAAAAACCTTTACAGACAATAGCAAACATCCTGAGGTCACAATTACTTTAAATTTAAATATTAAACACGGCTTATTCCAAAGATACTTACAAGTGCAACAGCAGGAAGGCCAAGTCAGCATCCGTATTGCAGGCTTCTGTTTCTCTCAGTTCTTGCCATTCAGAAAAAGCCGGTCCGATATTTACTCACGTTCGACTTCTAGCTCAGTCACTCTCCTGTTTCCTCTTTCGTTGGTTTCGTTGGTGGTTAGGAAATCTGGAAAAAAAAAATTCCTAGCTTTCTGCTTCATTTTTACATGCTCGTAACTAAATCTATCGTTGCCTTTGCTTATAGCTAGCCGGTGCTTGAATGGGGGCGTGTACGTGTGCAGTGCCGCAAAGCAATTCGTTACATTGCGAGACCTGACATCACGCGATACTTCCTGACGGCAAAGACAAAAACATTTTTTTTTTTTGCAGGGTGGTAGGGGAAGACTCATTAATATTCATCGGGGAACTCGTCCCTGACTGGCTCGCCATGACGCATTTCGCTTTACTTTTCAGACATTGCAAGAACTGAGGGATTTTACATGTTGTAAAAAGCGATTCAAAGATGGTGTTTTTATTACTCAACAGGTGCGTAATTTATTTTATTGAACTGATAAATTGCCATGTAGCTCTCTCTAACATAGTTCACAGTAAAGCATTATGTATTTGGGGTTATTTCATTATGTTTTTTTTTTTTAGTGCTGTGCTGGATTTTACTTTTGACGTAAGTTAAAACTGGTTCTCTTAAGCCTAAATGTTTTATGAGCAGTAAGGTCTCTTTGGCCAGGATATTCAGAAAAATTGCCATGTCAGACCATGTCAGACTGCCAATGAGTTATGATAACAACTTTTGTTACTTTTTGACAACTTTTGTGTCCAATTAGTCAAAACAACAGTATAAAATAATGCTCTTACATACTCAGATTACAGTACATGTTTATTTTTGTTTGTTTTTTTCACGTCCATGTGTTCATAGATGACGCGAAACATATTCATCCGCACAGTTAAGCAGAGCCGAAGCACAACCAAAATGTTCTACCGCACATGCCTGCAGTTCTGTTTTTAACTAGGGCCGAAAATGATATAGTGAACTTTTCCAAAAACAGTGCACACCCATACTGACATTTTCACGGTAATAGTGTAATATATATATATATAGTCCCCCAGTGACTAAAACACTGTTAGGTAATTTGACAAAGGATGAAAAATCTATTGCAACTTAGTTTTCTAAAACTGGAAAGGAATAATTTGTCATGAGGTACAGAGCGTGCAATGTCGGCAAAAGTTCCAATCCAATGGAGATTAATTTGCAAAATATGTCTGTGTAGCTCCAGGATGTTCTGTGCTATACTCAAAGCAGAATAATAATGAGTCCTTATAAAATACTTAAGAGGTTATGGCTAAAAATGATTAAATGAACAGAACATTTTTCTGCCATTTGCTGAAGTGGTTGTTATGAATAAGTGTGCAATTAAATGTTTCTTATACAGTAACTAAGTATTGCATTACAATGCCGAAATTGCCTCAATGTCTCTACATTGATTTCACTTAAAGCCTTGAGGGCTTTTTTCCTCGCACTGTGGGACTTTTGAGTGTTTGCAATTGCATGTTTAATGTTTTGAAATTAGTCTTTTATGCTCAGCAATGCAATAAGCAATATGACAATTTAAAATATCTGTTTTCTATTTTAAAATATTTTAAAATGTAATTTATTCCTGTGATCAAAGCTGAATTTTCAGCATCATTACTCCAGTCATCAGTGTCTCATGATCCTTCAGAAATCACTCTAAGGCCACACTAATCCAGATAACATTTGAAAATGACATTTCAGTGTGGATGAGAAACTTCTAAATTCACCTTACTTCAAACAAATGACTCGGAAAAAAAGATTTGTTCATTTTGATGAACAGGAGTTCGAACAGGAGAGTCAGAACAGAGCAAGGTGAGCATTTGTGCTTATAAAACTTAAACTTTTTTATTTATTTTTGAAATGAGCGATCGTTTCGCTAGATAAGACCCTTATTCTTCGTCTGGTGTCGTTTAAAGCCCTTTGAAGCTCCACTGAAACTCTCATTTTAACCTTGAACCGTTTGGTTCCCATTGAAGTCGATTATATGGAGAAAAATCCTGGAATGTTTTCATCAAAAACCTTAATTTCTTTTCAACTGAAGAAAGAAAGACATGGACATCTTGGATGACAAGGGAGTGAGTAAATTATCAGCAAAAGTGAAATACTTTTTTCTTTTTTTTAAAAGGGGGGTTTACTGCTTTTTTTCTTTGCTTGACTCTGTTTATGGGGTGCAATAAAACATGTATTCATGTTTTTCCTTTTTTAAAAAGTCTTATTTTTCATAAACTTCACCTTTATTGTCAGCCGCGCTCTCCTCGTCCTCTGAACGAGGGGTTGACTTCCTGAGTCTATGAAAACACTCCCTCAGAAACACGTAGTGGGCTCAGATTGGTTAGTTTGGCCCGGTGTGTGGTGATTGGCTAAACTGTTGTCCGGAAGGTTAACGGCCATTACCTTTACGGGCGAAACGTGCCTGCGCTCCGGACCAGTAAATATGTGTCAAACTGCAGTATCAGTTTGAGGCAGAATCAGACCGAGAAAGCGGCAATGAAGAGAGTCAAACAGAACCTCAACACACACGGCTCTTACTAAATGTTTCTGAATGATAATTTGCTACATTTTTTAACTTTATACACGTTTGTTTAACACAATAGCATCTGACTGGCAACAATAGCAACTGACTGGCTACAAATGTTATACTCAAACAGCGTTGGCAAGTTTACGTTCTTGATCAAATCGAAAATAACGTCATTAAGCATACAGTATATACATGAAAAATACGTTTAAAAAATTACAAAATTGAGGTCCATAATGTTTGTACGCTTTGTCGTAGACACAAAATAGCATAACTAGTAGCCTAGTGGCAATAAAGCCAGCGCTGGCATTTGAAATAAATAAAACACAAGGCTACGTCTGGAATTATACATGCAAATACATTTAAAATGATTAAGTCTTAGCCTACTTACAGGTTGTGGCCCAACAACTGCTGCCTCTTGTTTTAAAGTTGGAACTGCTTCATGTTTTAGTAACAGTTTCTTGTTGAATCCGGCATTTAACTCGTGGAGATTCTGGAAGCTGTCTTCTGTAAATGCGCAGCACAGAGAGCTAAATTACGATTATTATTTTCAGGAACATAATCAAACCTAAATTGTATCCATTGTTGATGAAGTACAGCGTCCGTGGGAAGCTCGAACACAGACGACCAGTCAGCTGGATGAACAACTCACTCGACGAGCCGCAGAAATATGCGCATGCCCTTTTTTGGTTAGTGACGTACCATAACCCAGCTGTAGTCCCAATCGAGTCGTTTTTATACTTCCTGATTTTTAAAAGACGATATCTCTGCTTACATTGAACTTTCAGCGCTGCAACTTTGCAGATACTGTTCATGCACCAACAGCAACATTACACACTATTTAAAATGAAAAAAGTCAAATCGCAATCAACCACCCCTTTAAGTGAACTACTCCTTTAAAACACCATCTCAGTGTGGACGGAAGCCTAAACCGGAGAATGTTTTTTTTTTGTTTTTTTTTAAACCAACATTGGCATATACTGTGTTAAATTTCACACTAACGTTCTCACTCGGAGCAAATAATCTCTCACACAATGTAACACTGTCCATCAATAAAAGGGTGAAAAAAATACTGACGAGGTCCTGATATTGACGAGGGGGTGCATTCTGTTGCAAAACCATGTGAAAAAAAAGTTTGCAAGGACAAAAAGACTTTGACGCCGTTAAAATGGGTTTGCGTTAACGCCGTTAATAACACGTTTAACTGACAGCCCTAATATATATATATATATATGAAGAGTTCAGATGCAAAAGCCTCTAAATGCCATTTGAAATTTTCTTCTTTAATGATGATTTTTATCAAACTTGTATATTTAAGTTCAGTAATTTCACTTAAATAACAATTAATAGGTAATTTTTATTGCCATTTAAGTGAAATCACTGAACTTAAATATACAAGCTTGATAAAAATGATCATTTTAGAAGAAAATTTCAAATGGCATTTAGAGGCTTTTGCATCTGAACTCTTCATGTATAGTCATACATTTGGCCCAGCAAAAGAAAAAAGAAAATCGTGTATCTGGGCCTTTACCTTAACTCTGGTGTACCCTACATTTGTTCTGCCGAAGGTTCCTTCAGATTATCTGTCTCGGCTGTCTCTGTAAAGAACAACAGACATCTGTGCTTTCTCAGTCTCAACCTGACAACCTGTCAGACTCCATGTTGTATGTTGAACTGGTTCTTCTCTCAGTGACAGGGATTTGCGTCATGACTGTGCGTCAAACTCACCTCCCACGATGCTTAATGCAGGGCCCAGAAATCAGCAACGAAGTCGCGTCAATTTCGCTCACTACTTAGTTTGCTCATACCAAAATGTAAAAGAAGTAACCTCTCTTGTTATCCAAACAGATCAAAGCTGTAGCTGCTCATTGTTAGGTTTTTATGAAATGCCTGTGGTTCCGATACAATGAGCTGGCGATATCCCTTTTCTCTTATTCATTAACTCGATTAGTCATAAAGTGATTACCTGAAATTTTGGCAAACTCATTTAGGCTGGCAGATCAGATTAGTCTTTGCACTTGTCTGTGTGCAGTTTCCTCTGGGATTGAGATAATGCTGGGTTAATACATTTAGGATGTGAAATCTATTCAGGGTTAACAGTAACACTGGTCCACTGCCAGGAGAGTCAGAGATGTCTTCTGTACATGCAGGTGCATAAAATGAGTCATGTATTCAGGATCTGATTTCATTTAACATTCTCAATCATAAGCCGTACTCAGAAGGGACTACCCAGATAGCAAACTGACATTGAATCAACGTGGAAATATGACATCGAAACAACGTTGATCTGACATTGTTTTGCTCATCGAATTAACGTTGAACCAACGTCAGACGCGTCATTCTTTCAAAGCTAACGGAAAATCAACTTGAAATCAACGCGTTGTTTCAACGTTATGAAAGCAAACCAATTTTCGATTTTCATTTAGCTTTGAAGAATGCCGCGTCTGACGTTGGTTCAACGTTAATTCGATGAGCAAAATCAACGTTGTTTCAATGTCATGAGAGACGTCGTTTCCACGTTGATTCAATGTCAGTTTGCTGTCTGGGTAGTTTTCTAAACGACTTTTGCGTAACAATTCCCATCATCCGACGACTGGTTAGAATCCCACCAAAGGGAATCGACTCGTCTTTAACAGCCTTTTTTCAGTTCAGTAGTGATAATCATTAATTCGCCTTTTGGTTGCTCATTATTAGTGGATGTAGATCGAGAGTGTTGTGCCTGAACGTGTGCAATGAACGAAAGTTCATGAACGCGTTCATATTTTGGGCGACCGTGAACGCGTTCATTCTGGTGTCTGTGAACGCACGCTCTCTCAGTTTAACTTAGTACAATACGGTGCCAGATTTCTATGGAAAAACCCGGCTAAAATACACATACAGTAAACATACCTTAAGTTGTAGCGAAAAAACACCCAATTTGGCAACACCTGCCACCAGTGTCGCACCGACAAAACAGCGAGCGAGGAGGCGTCGTATGATCATTTAAACGGGTGAAGAGGGAAAAAATCTTTGCCCGTCGATAAAATAATTGTCTGTGGTTGTACATGGGCTGTGGCAATAAAAATAAAAAAAGCTCGCAACATATGGAAAAAAAAGAACTATGAATGAATTAGTTCATTTTAAAATGTGTGAATTGAACTTTGAACTAGTTCATGCAGAAAGTGAACTTTCCCAACACTGTAGATCGATTAGATCAACACCCCAAAACTTCACAATCCTAAAGCTTGTCCTTAGTCGACATTTCATTCAGTAACATTAGGCAGATTTGATTTATATGCTGTTTAACCAGTTAACCTTCAATCCGAAGCAGTTTTTTGATAATTGCCAATTTTTTTTGTTGATGATTGCAGTGTTTTATACATGTATCTACTTATATGCTGTTGCTTGTTTCTGCTTCTTCTTTGGATGCGTTTTGATCCGAAGATTCAGTACTCTTTCAGAAGATGTGCGATAGCGCCCCCTATCATATAACAGTGAAAAAACACAGAAAGCCTGAAAATTCCACCAATGGTGTGTATTTGGCATGCTATCCGAAGCTCCGAATTTGTCTCGAACCCAGAGTACACCCCTGTATCCCTGACTGAGATAGGAACCAGCCAATAGCGATGATTCTGGATGGTGGAAGGATGCAGAAAACTGTTGAGGTGAGTAGGCTATATACACTCACCTAAAGGATTATTAGGAACACCTGTTCAATTTCTCATTAATGCAATTATTTAATCAACCAATCACACGGCAGTTGCTTCAATGCATTTAGGGGGGTGGTCCTGGTCAAGACAATCTCCTGAACTCCAAACTGAATGTCAGAATGGGAAAGAAAGATGATTTAAGCAATTTTGAGCGTGGCATTGTTGTTGGTGCCAGACTGCTCAGTTACTGGGATTTTGACGCACAACCATTTCTAGGGTTTACAAAGAATGGTGTGAAAAGGGAAAAACATCCAGTATGCGGCAGTCCTGTGGGCGAAAATGCCTTGTTGACGCTAGAGGTCAGAGGAGAATGGGCCGACTGATTCAAGCTGATAGAAGAGCAACTTTGACTGAAATAACCACTCGTTACAACCGAGGTATGCAGCAAAGCATTTGTGAAGCCACAACACGCACAACCTTGAGGCGGATGGGATACAACAGCAGAAGACCCCACCGGGTACCACTCATCTCCACTACAAATAGGCTACAATTTGCAAGAGCTCACCAAAATTGGACAGTTGAAGACTGGAAAAATGTTGCCTGGTCTGATTTCTGTTGAGACATTCAGATGGTAGAGTCAGAATTTGGCGTAAACAGAATGAGAACATGGATCCATCATGCCTTGTTCCCACTGTGCAGGCTGGTGGTGGTGGTGTAATGGTGTGGGGGATGTTTTCTTGGCACACTTTAGGCCCCTTAGTGCCAATTGAGCATTGTTTAAATGCCACGGCCTATTTGAGGATTGTTTCTGACCATGTCCATCCCTTTATGGCCACCATGTCCCCATGGCTACTTCCAGCAGGATAATGCACCATGTCACAAAGCTGGAATCATTTCAAATTGGTTTCTTGAACATGACAATGAGTTGACTGGACTAAAATGGCCGCCACAGTCACCAGATCTCAACCCAATAGAGCATCTTTGGGATGTGGTGGAACGGGAGCTTCGTGTCCTGGATGTGCATCCCACAAATCTCCATCAACTGCAAGATGCTCTCCTATCAATATGGGCCAACATTTCTAAAGAATGCTTTCAGCACCTTGTTGAATCAATGCCACGTAGAATTAAAGCAGTTCTGAAGGCGAAATGGGGTCAAACACAATATTAGTATGGTGTTCCTAATAATGCTTTAGGTGATTGTGTGTGTGTGTGTATATATGTGTGTGTATATGTCTCTGGAGAACATGAAAGGATAATAGATACTGATAATAATCAATTAATACTAAGTTTAAAATTAGGTAAGCCTTCATATCATGTAGTCACAGCAAGATTAGGTGAACTAGACAGCAACTGATACCCCTTTTCCACCAGCATGAACCAGTTCAGACTCAGAGCTATAGTGCTATTGCTGGTTTGGAGTTGGTTGGCGAGCCTTCTAAGAACCGGTTTGCCTTTCCACAGACTAGAGAGCCATCACAGAGCCAGGTCTTACATCACTATACGTCTCCTCTTTCCCAACAACACTAGCGCGGCAGTGCAACACAAACACACCATCAACAATGGCGGACGCTGCATTACTATGGATGCTCATGGCTTTCAGAACGTATATCGCCATTCAAACATGGCAAATCCAACGTGTTCGTGCAGCTCACCGTAATTTAGACGGAGATTACAATCGAGAATAACGGTACATAACATATTTTTATTATTAACTCTTTAGACGTTCTTGTCGAACCTGCAGGCATCTCACGCTGAAATTGCTGTAGCAACTATTTTTTGGACAGCCCTTCCTGACAGTGATATTAAAAATTTTTTGCAAGTTTGTCCAGTTTCTGCAATTTACTTTAACCAAATTTTTCCACCATGTGGAAGGTAATTGCGCTCAGGCTAGTCAAAAAACACGTGAGGAGAAGCATTGGGAAGGGACAATGCAATATCAGCCATCACAGACATTGACATTTGGACCAGATTAGGTCTCTTAGAGGACAGTTGAGTGTGCCAACAAAAAAAAAAACAGTAGGAAATTTGCTCTGGAACAAAGATTTGCAAGGTTCAGGCGCGATTAACACGTCTGTGAAACACAAATTTCACTAACGTGCTCCAGGAAAACTTGTCCCACCCATATAGGGCTGGACTAAAACATTTTTCTCTCTCATTTGTAACATTTTACAAAGTGAGAATAAATAATGTTGACATGGTTTGCTTTTCTTTCAATTTTCCTTGATAGAAGACAGGATAATGGCTTGTTTGGACAGCAGCGCTTGAGTGTGACATTGGGAGTGGAGCTGACTGAATTACTGTGGTAAATGTGTAAATATTGGATGGTCTAAAACAAGTTTGGAGGGTTGGGATGCTGACTGTCTGGTACAGATCCGACTGTGATATTTGTATACACCATTTGACTGATTTGATAACTGTGCGTGATCTGTCATGGGTTGACGTCTGTAGCGCATTTACTCACCTCTGAGACGTCAAATAAGCGTGTGACATAACTCAACTTGCTAAATCCATTGTAAACTTTGCTTTTGTGTGATGCACACAGGCTTAGCGCTCCACCTTTTCTTATTTCCGTAACTAAACATGGTTTTAAAAGCTCTCTCTGTAAATATTGATGGGGTTGGCAAACATCATCATTTGTGAAAAAAAAAACCTTGTAAGGTATTTTTTAGGCATTCTGCTTGATGAATACTTTTTTGTATAATTTATATTTATATTGGGATTCTGGAGGTGAAGGAACAAGACTGATCTGCTAACTACATAAAAGGCAGTGTGAAATCTAGCAAACATCTGCAATATAATGATAATATAATGAAATATTGCCCTATATGCATTTTCAGATATGGCATATGTAGTGTGCAATAATAGAGCTGTTTGAGAATGTATAAGGTCTACAAACTGCAAATAAAGTTCTTGTCCCCTATAAGAAAGAATCGATTATGAATTGCAGAAAGGAGTCATCAGTAATTCCACGATCACTTCTGTCGGTTTGTTAGAAATTAGCATAATGCCAGTCTCTGGACTTTATTGGCTGCCTACTGTAGTTTGAGGGCGGGGCAAACAACTAAACAACAAAATTGCTAACTAATCTTTTCTTTTTGAGGTTATATCCAATTATATAAATCATTGCCATGACAAGGTAATCCTAAAAATCTAAAATGACGAACTTTAAAGCTTAAATTTCAAACTTGAATCGGCCACTAGAATCAAGCATTCATAGCTGCATGAATATCTTTTAAAGTGAGACCATTATACTTTGGGGAATTTTTCATCCATAGTTTGCAATTGCCATTTTCCAACATTTAATGTTCATGTATTCTCACTTGAGAAATAATTGTCATGATTGTCATGAATTCATTGAAAATTGCTACACTTTAATGGAAATAAGGGGGAGACTATGCAGCCATTTTAAGGCAGTGCATGTAGAAATGAATATATCTCCGTCATAAATGAGCCAACCTCTTTGCCAGGCCAAAAATGCAATGATATGCCTCAGCACACTGTAATATACTTACACTAAATGATTCATGCAGCGCTTTTTTATGGAAATATATAGACTATTAAACCTCAGTTCACACATTCCCGACCTGCTTCTTACTTTATTGACCTAAAAGTCAACACTGAAGATTTAATGCTGTTGGCAACCTCTGGATTGTGACTTTCTTTGAGCCAACGTTCCTATAGACGTCTGCTGGAAAACCTTAAAGGCCTGAAGTTAAAACGATTTGGACAAACTGTATCGCTGCTCTTCTGCAACATCTGGCAAGTAAACTTTCCTCTTTTTTTAAGCATTCTAATTGAGATTTGCTCTAAACTGATACACAGTGAATGAACTCTCTCATCCAGTTGTAATGCAGTCGAACTGAGCATCCTTTACCTGTAGGTTCTCAAAGCACATTCCACAAAGACCCTCTAGTGGACATTACAGGAACTGCGGGACACAAATAGCCTCTGAGCTGATCATACAACAGAGCCTTTTTAAATGAACCTTTGAGATGAGCACTTTAGGACAATACAGATGGTTTGTTACAATAAAACCAAAAAGTTTGAAAGCTTAGTTGTAGCCTAATAATGAAGTATTTGGATTGGGTTATGGGAATAAAATTAAGCAAGTATGTGCTTTTTTTTCTTTATTTGTCTATATTCAATTGTGAGTACAATGCTATATTTTTTAAAAACTATTTCCTTTGTTTTGTCAAGAGTTTGTGTTCTGCTTTAAGTGGTAATTTCAATTTACTTTTCTACTCGTTGTGAATATTTATTCAAATGCATGTCAATTATTTTAACGCATTCTCATCCCAAGGCGTCATATACGACAATGCGTATACATCTAACTCACATGGCACCATTTAGCGTCAATATAACACGCACAGAGTATAGGTAGGTTTAGGTCTGGGGTAGGATTATGGTTCGACCACTAGGAGGCGCCTTCTGGCTCATATATATCTGCATCTCAAATTAACGCTAAAGGGTGCCATGTGCGTTGGATGTCTACGCTTTGGCAAAAGTGTTGTATATGACGCCTTGGGATGAGAACGGGCTGATTATTTACACTAAAAGCACTGAATAATTCTAACAACAACCAAAATTATTTTCAAGTCATGTAGAAAAACCTCCTTAAAGGCCCCCTGAAATTAAAATTTTCGTTTTTTAACTTTTAGTATGAACATGTTATCCTTAGGCCGTGTGTCTGTCCACCAAAGCGTTTTTCCACGCGCCTGGCGTATGTTTTCAATTGTTTTCAATGGGGGCGCCACGTTTTTTAAACGCCATGAGCGTATCGAGGCGCTGAACGTTTTTTTCACGCTGAAGCGCCCAGCATTTTTACTGGTCGCTGGGAGTTGAAAAATGTTCAACTTTGGATAAAACGCAGCGCTCATCACTGTCACTTTTTACCCAGCCGTCCAATCACAGTGGAGGAGGGGCGGGACTAATACCACACCGAACAACTGTCACAACATTCAAACTGCTGCGGATATTCTGTATCATAGCAACGAAACGTCTCAACGGAAAAAACGCTGCGCTGCCAAAATGCTCTCAAGCGCCCAAAGCACGGCATCTTCAGCAGAGCGTGGAACACCACGTGGCCAAAGCGGCCGGTAATACACGTCACAGAGCAATATGGGCTGGAGTGTGTATTCGGTTGCTCAAACGCTCAATTTTTATTCCGTACGTCGGTTAAGAATGAAATGGCTAGAATTTTTTCACACCTGCATTATTAAATCAAACGCATCATCAGCGTTCGGATTCGCGTCAAGTACGACTCGCGGTCTGTGAGGTAAACTAAATGCTATTGGCTATTTGAAAAGGGGGAGGAGCCATTCAATATGAGACTTCCTGTTTCAGTGGAAATTACTTCAACGCATCATACAAAGCTACACTTCAGTGGGCCTTTGTGTTATCAATTGCACATTGGCAGCAGATTATTAGCTGTTGTGTCTATTTATCTAACCATGCCCCACGATGGCGTAGGAGCGAGTGCAGGGTTGCAGCTGACCTCTTGGCAGAAAGGACAGAATGCAAATGGAGAGTAATCTTAGAATCAGTTAAACTGCTTTCATGCAAAGCAATGCAAATGTGCCATGTGTGGTATCAGGCCAAAGCAGAATGCTCACTTTTGGTTGCCATCATGCCCTGTCTTTGAACCCTTGCCCAGCGCACACGCATCTAAACACTCGTTTCTTTCCCACATACCCACTTTTAGGAGTTTGCAATAGATGAGTGACTTCACGATGACGAAAGAAAGGTTTACAATTCCTCATGTCCTACGTCCAGATGTTTCTATTTCTCATAGTAACACGTCTCTGATTAACCACTCATAGGAGGAGACTTCATTTGTCTGATATATCACTATTCCCCAGGGTTGGATTTATTTGTGGTGGAAGACCACCTGAATTTGACTTACCTCTGTAACTAGCCAAAGATGAATTCAGTCCATATGTGAGCGCAGCTGTTGAATCTTTAGGTCGTTTCTGGGTACTCCCTTGAATGAATGAAAAGGTACAGTCTTTTTTTTTGCACTAAACAAACGACATGGTGTAATGCACCAATTAAAACCATGAGCGAAAAGTCGATTGCTGGTTGAGGATGCCAAAGCTAGGCTGTGATGAAGAAATGCTGAAAAATTAAATCAGGACTAGAACTCAAAAAAGTGAGTTTTGCCGTGTATGCTTGTTCTGAGAACTTGCAAAGACTGCTCTCAAAGGTAAAAATACATCGAAAAAAAAAATATTTTTTTATTTTTCCTCAAATCGTTGAATGTGCCCCTAGGGAGCCATTTTAACGA
Organism: Pimephales promelas; assembly: GCF_016745375.1. Next base: position 8,193,883 of record NW_024121199.1, on the reverse strand, counting down.
TAATAATAATTCTGATAACTTTCCCAGAACAGCTGGATTGAAATCCTTGCCACAGTCTAAACACTGCGTGAGTCACTCTTGCAGAAAATTGGATTCTATAATACCATTTTCTTCATTTTTGATGAGGTAAATTTGTCTTCCAACATTAGCACAGAATGAATGTCTTAGTAACAGTCAAAAAGCACTCAAAAAAATATGCTAGCATTCAGTATGAGAGCAGTCAGTCAAAAAATCCTCATTTTATAAAAGAGCTCCCTGGTGACTAAATGTTTAAAAACGGTGTGAAATGCAACTCCTGGAACTATGTGAACACGTTTCTGAAAGCATTCTGGACACGTTGTTTGGACTAAAAGGTTTGCAATTACTCAAACCGAGTTTGATTTTACACCTGCATCATTACGCAAGCTCTGGATGACATGCACATGTATGGGTGCCCCAAAATGTGGTCTTTCAGAACTACGCACCGGTTCCTCGTATGAGAACAGCAAGCACTAATGTAATCTAAAAGTCATTTCCTCGTGCTTTGGCGGGTCTAGTGCACACATGCAGTGAGGCATTGATTGACTGATGTGATGTGTGAATGGACTGGCACCCCTGTTATCATAAGAAGCTTTCGCACCGTTTTCATAGTTCCCATAACTATTGGCGGAAGTACTCGCTTTTTGGCGTGTTCGCACCGCAGGAACTGGGAACGATTTTAGTTATAGGGTCGCCTATTGAGGGAACTAAATTAGCTTCTATTCTTCTATTCTAAGGTCTAACCTAGCTTAATAGGAACTACCAGTGAAGTAAGTGTACGTTGACTAGCCAAACGCATGCCATGTGAAACACCGACACCCGACAATTTTTAAAAAGTAGTGTAACGCACAGTTTTACACCATGAACTAACTCCATGAACATAGAAAACAGAAGTCCAGGCACTTCTCAATCCTCCATCCCGAAGATGTTGATGTTGTTGAATGGCATGCTTAAAGGAGTAGTTCAATTTTTAAAAAAAAACTTTTGCTGATAATTTACTCACCCCCAAATCATCTAAGATGTCCACGTCTTTCTTTCTTCAGTTGAAAATATATTGGGACTTCACTGGGAACCAAACGGTTCAAGGTCGAAATGAGAGTTTAGTGCAACTTCAAAGGGCTTTAAACGACACCAGACGATGAATAAGGGTCTTATCTAGGACCTTTCGAGTCATGACTCGAAAAAAAATTTGTTCATTTTGATGAACGAGTTTGAACAGGAGAGTCACGAACGCTCGTCACAGAACAGAGCAAGGCGAGCATTTGTGCTTATAAAACTTAAACTTCGTTATTTATTTATTAAATGAGTGATCGTTTCGCTAGATAAGACCCTTATTCATTGTCTGGTGTCATTTAAAGTCCTTTGAAGGTGCACTGAAACTCTCATTTGGACCTTGAACCGTTTGACTCATCTTTGATCACCGACATTACATTTAAACGTTTTTAAATGAAAAAAAACACACCCTTAATGCCTTAAAAAAGCTTGAATGCAACTTTACAACTAGGGCTGGGTTTTGACACAAATTTCACAATTAGATTCGATTTCGATTCAATATTGATTATTTTGGATATCAGTTGCAATAAATGGCAAATTTTCTCAAGGAAATCAAATCTCTTAACTAATGCTGTAAACTATGGGAGTCTAGTTGTAGCCTATAGGCTTCATTAGCCTAATATGAAGTTAATAATGAACTGTTTTGTAGCTACACAAACACTTAAATTACACTTTTATTTATTTTTATAAAAATAAGATTATATGACATATAAACATTTAAATGGTGGCTGTCATAAAAACTTGCCAGATTTATTCAAATATGCATTAAATATTGAAGAACATTAAGATTATTATGCATATGTAATATGGTGTATATATTTAGCAAAAGGCTCCTCTCTAGAGTTATTTTTTCTAGCTGACTAACGAGTTTATGTGGGTTTTCTGAGGTAAATATGACGATACAAGACATTGATTACAAGCTGTTTGACTGACGTCTTTCCACGGTTGAAACGCTGATTGAGCGAATCAAAGTGACATGATACGGATTTCGTTAAGTTGTACTCTATCTTTTAACACACTTTCAGATGCTCATTCATGTTTATTTGGCGCTGTGACTGGTATTATTAAGCCGGAAGAGAGATCAGCGCTGCTGCTTCTCTTGAGCTGCGCCAGAGCGATCTCACGCCACAGCGCCAAAACACTATTTATGTTTTTAAATTTCTAAAGAAAACGGACGTAACTTGAAATTTGAGACTTTGTTTCATATCAATAGTAACAAAGGACAAAGATTACTGCGATTTTTTTGTATGCGCGCAGCCGCGATACAATGTTCCATTCATTCAAATGAAACAGGATGACTAATCGATTCTTGAGATTTAAGAATCGATATCGGTTCGTAAAAATGAGAATCAATTAATATTGAGAAATCGATATTTATTACCCAGCCCTATTTACAACCCTTGCTTCATTTAGTAGGGCGTCATCTAACTGACACTTTTGACCATGCATCCGAAGCGCACATGGCAACCTTTAGCGTCAGATGTCACAGTCTCATCCCAAGAAGTCATATAACTGACGTCTTGGGACGTCTTTTGACCATACATCAACATCCGCCGTTTTAGGGTACCCTTTAAAGTTAGTTACATGACGATCCTGGGACGTCATACAACTGACGCTTTACCTTTAACGTCAGTTAGGTGACGGGGTAGGTTTAGGAGTAGGTTTAGGTCTGGGGTAGGGTTAGGATCCGATAACGTCATCTAACCGACGTTAAAGGGTACCCTAAAACGGCGGATGTTGACGTGGTCAAAAGACGTCCCAAGACATCAGTTAAATGACGTCTTGGGATGAGACTGCGCTGTCAGATGACGCGGGTAGGTTTAGGTCTGGGGTAGGGTTAGGGTTAGACCACTAGGAGGCGCGTCTCATATTGACGCTAAAGGGTGCCATGTGCGTCAGATGTTGACGCATGGTCAAAAGTGCCAGTTAGATGATGCCTTGGGATGAGAACGGGCTGTATATGCGGACTCATAAATATGCTTATTAGCCCCGCCTCCACTCACTCACATCAGCTCAGAGATTCACTCAGCCACAGCAAACGCTGCACAATGGTATCACTCTTTACTAAGTAGGACACATAACGACAATTCATATGATTAGCCTTTTGCTTGATGTTATCATACAGCTAATAATGTGTTGCTAATGTCACACAAACCATGTTCCCATTCGCCATCTCACTCTGCCGTCTAACAATCACCAGAAATTTCTTTAAACACATCAGTGGAGAAAGTCTTATAGTTCATCATAACATCGACCTGATTTTTCATATCGACAAAAAAATACACCGGGATTGCCTAGCATCTCCTTCGAGACGCCCCTGCTAGTTCGCTGTTAACGAAATAAAGCCCTCCGGCTCGTTGACCTGATTGGTTACAAGGTCGTTTGTGACGTCAGAAACACCAGCGATTTCAAACCGTGTTTTTGAGACTGTCTTTGGTTCACTGCAGTTTTAATGAGAAAACACTCAGCAATGCTGTCGACTTATGAATTTACACATGATTTGTCTTAAAGCACATTAAAAACACCACATAAACAACATTACAAAATTGGTTTTCACCACAGGGGCACTTTAAATATTTTGATTGAATCGGAGTTTAAATGGTGAATTCCAAGTGATCAAGGGCTCAGTACTTTCCATTTAAACTTAATGCACGAGTTTCACCAGTAGTAGGCACTCGTGCAACGTAAGCATTGACGCACATCCTAGTCCAGAGACTGAGGGAAGTTAGCGAGTGAAGGATGTAAAAATTTGGAGTGGAACGCATCCCAGGAAAATGGCCCTATGTGATAAGGAAAATTCCCAATACTCTCCCCAAATCCATCTTGTTTGTTGAAATGCTTTCTTCACCTTGCTAAATAAATGTAAAAATGCTGTAGAACTAAATTATGTAATGAATTTTGATGCTCTAATTGCTCAGTTAATAACAGACTAGCACAGTTTTGTACCATACTGCCATTTATTGGCCTAAAGACCAGTTTACCTGCAATAAATTCCTGAAAGAATTCAAAAATTGACATTCTCGGAGAAGACACGATGCTTGATTTGTCTGCTGTGTGTTGAACTTGTCCACCTGTGGTGAAAACCAAGCGTTTAATGTTGTTTAAATGTTTATGTGGTGTGTGTTTCATTTGCTTTAAGACAAACCATGTGTAAATTCGAAAGTCGAAAGCATCGCTGAGTATTTCCAACCTGATCTCGCAGGAATTCGTACGAATTTTACGAGGTGGCTAATTCGTAACAATTCATACGACCTCACTCGTACGAATTAGTATGATTTTGCTAAGTAAATCCTACATATTTTACGAATTGGCCAATTCGTATGAATTCGTACGAATTACCTACCCCTGACCCCGCCCCTAAACCTAACCATCACGTGGGTTTAGACAAATTGTACGAGTGAGGTCGTACAAATTAGCCACTTTTTAATCACTCGTACGAATTCGTACGAATTGGTCGTGAGATAGGGTAGGTATTTCTCCTTAAAACTGCAGTGAACCAAAGACACGGTTTGAAATCGCTGGTGTTTCTGACGTCACAAACGACCTTGCAACCAATCAGATCAACGTGTGATCGTCAACCAGTGGATCTCTGAGCTGAGTGAGTGAGTGGAGGCGGGGCTCATTAGCATATTCATAGAACCGCATATACTAAATGAGGCAAGGGTATCGAGTTACATTCAAGCTACTTTGAGGCATGCCATACTTGCAATAAATCACTGAAAGAATTCAAGAATTAACATTCTCGGAGAAGACACGACGCTTGATTTGTCTGCAGTGTGTTGAACTTGTCCACCTGTGGCGAGCGTTTAATGTTGTTTATATTTTTATGTGGTGTGTGTTTCATTTGCTTTAAGGCAAACCATGTGTAAATTCATAAGTCAAAAGCACCGCTGAGTATTTCTCCTTAAAACTGCAGTGAACCAAAGACACGGTTTGAAATCGCTGGTGTTTCTGACAACCCGGTCTCATCCCAAGACGTCATATAACTGACTGTTTTGGGACGTCTTTTGACCATACGTCAATATTCGCCTTTTTAGGGCCCCCTTAAACGTCAGTAGATGAGGTTATGGGATCCTAACTCTACCCCAGACCTAAACCAACCCTAAACCTAACCCGTCACCTAACTGACGTTAAAGGTAAAGCGTCAGTTGTATGACGGCCCGGGATCGCCATCTACCGACGTTTAAGGGGACCCTAAAAAGGCGGATATTGACGTATGGTCAAAAGACGTCCCAAGACGTCAGTTATATGACTTTTTGGGATGAGACTGTGTTATTTCTGACGTCACAAACGACCTTGCAACCAATCAGATCAACGTGTGATCGTCAACCAGAGTGGGTGAGTGGAGGCGGGGCTCATTAGCATATTCATAGAACCGCGTATACTAAACGAGGCAAGGGTATCGAGTTACATTCAAGCTACTTGGAGGCATGCCAAAAAGAAATTCAAGGAAAAAACATTTAAATATGTCATTTTGGTGATCAAAGATGTAAGTTTTAAGGGATGCAATGATTGACTGCAGGGGGACTTTAAAGCTGTCAGGATATTTGACAAATGAAGCAGGCCACTAGAAGTTGAGAAGACCGATACATTCGTTGTCGCAATAAATCAAACTCGAGACCTACCATAAAACAAACCTCTGAACACTAAAAGGCTTTAAAAACATCCTTTAAAAAGCTTGTTTTCGACAAAAAATACAGCCCAACAGTTTAATGGAATCTGTAAAGAAGAAAAAAGTACTACAACCTAAAAACCTCTGATTGGCAAGTTACTGAGCTTCGAGTCTCATCTGTTTTTGGCTAAATGTGAGTGACAAGAGATTGACCTTTCCTGATTGATTCTTTAACCACCATGAAATTAGGAAAATAGAAGTGCATTGAGTCTTGACGAAGCAGGGTTTCATATTAGCAAGTTAATGCAGCATCAAGTACAACCACTGTCTAACCACAAAGTTAAAGGCTGAAAATATATGTATATCAGGACCACTGGTGCTGTGATGTGATTTGATAAATGATGCGGATGAGGTCTCTTTCACTGTGCTCCTGTCAAACAGTTTCACCAAGGCAAAATAAGTAGATAAGACCTTGTGAATCATCTGATGGCATTGCAGAGGATGTGGTGATCTATAAGTAGGGGGTGAGGCACAAATCCATTCATGACTCACTATCCATTGATGGTGTTTTCACTTGGAAACACCTGCTGGAAGTACCACACGCACAGATGGGAAAAGAGCTCAGATGCAGACTGCGTTACTCAGCAGATGAAGAATGGCATAATAACCGGTGATCTTAATAAAGTTTAGAGTGAACCTCGTTCCTGGTCAATTGATCATTTTGCACAATGTCTGTATTTGCCGTTGTGGGTCATACTAATAGTGCTTTTTAAATATTGCTGTGAACAAGCAAAACACAAGTCAGCATGTCCGAAATTCATATTTTTTCCCCTTGACACTAAGGTGGAGCAGTTGAATAGCTTATTGTAGGCTAGTTAAAAAAAAAAATCAAGGTGTGTGATATAGAATTTCACAAATTAAACATTGTGGGGTGAAAGTGGATCAACTAGCCCCAGTGATTAATTAAAAGGTGTTCAGAATAAAACACTTTTCTTTCATTTTCCTTAAAATGCGCAGTTTTTCTCACCAAACCATGACTGTGCAGTTTGGGCGAATCTTGACGCTCAGTCTTCAGTGTCACATCACGCGTGCGCTTCTGCACGTGCGCCGTGCGCGAGCTTGAGCCCGCGAGTTACACGCGTAAAGTCAACAATGACGGTTTCCGTGAGCCACACGATTTGTGTCAATAACTACGCAGTTTATCTCTCAGCTAGAGACAATTCCGCCTGCTTCACCGACAATAGCGCCATTATAGCAGAGGGTCCATCAAAATGCCAAAGCGATAAAAATGCGAGTCATTTGAATAACTCCAAATGTTATTTCTCAAAGACAGTTAAGAAAAACAAAGAACGCAATACATTTGACTAAAACACGATCCTGGTAATCACACAGTGCCAAAGCTTGTGTAGACTGTAATATAATAGGCTAGATGGATTACTGAATGAAACAAAAAGATAAAGAAAAACAAGCTCTCATTGTTCAAAGCGAGTAATGAGATTTACTAACAGGAAGGGGGTTATGGATGCCATGTTGTCTACTAGGCAATTCCACTCATTAAAATCTTAATTTTAACTCTCTTTTTGAAATTATGAGGAGGTTTCGTTGCTGGTTTTAAATGAGTTTGGCCACTTTTGGGCAAAAGCAAACCATCTAAGAATGTTTTTTTTCCCCCTTGGTTGTAAGGAATTGACAGAGAAGCATAAGTTCCACAATATAACCTAGTATATGTTGTCTGTGCACTGGGAGAGCAGCATTTATTTATTTATTTTTTTCAGTATAGGGTAAAGTTGAGTTAAATCACACATAAGCTCTGTGAATGAGACAAGCTCAGGTCTGTCTCTCTGAAGTGGATCTATTTGTATAGAACAACAGTGCGCGAGGATGTGAGCGTTTTCCTCAATCACCAAAGGGAACAGCAAACTTTAAGCCCTACGAGAAGCCCATTTAAATGCTACGGATCAATGAATGAAAGTTTGCGCTTTGGCTGTGTGCAAGAGCGCCTGCTGTGATGTGATTGGGCTGAGCGGCGAGCTCGTGATGCTCGGGCACATATAAAGCGCGACCTGCGCTCCTGTCATGCACGCGGCTGGAAGAAGAAACTGCTGAAGAAGAGATCAGCCGGACAGACAGACGGAGCCTTCATGATACTGCCCACATATCACACGCATTTCCTCAACCGCACACCGCGCAACAACACCTAAAGGAAATCCTCTTTTATCGCCCTTCATAGAAGCCCCCCAGTGTCATTTAGTGAGAGATGCCGCCAAGGACCGGACTTTTGCTGCTCGCCGTGCTCATCGCCTCCGCGTATGAACTGGATCTGAACGAATCCTACTCGCCCAGGAGAGCACGCTTCTCCCACAACAGCCCCTGTAAGTAGGAAACGTTCGGGAATAATGAGCCGGTTGTGTGCTGCTGCTGACGCGCGTGCATTGGGCTTTTGCTTGGTGTAGCCTATCTAGGGTGGTCAGATCATATGAGAGCTGTCATCTCCTCTTTGATGAGCTCTCATCCAATGCATCCATTGACCTGCTCTGTGACAGATGTATTAGCTACATCATGTTCATCATCCTCTGACCTGCATACGAGGACTCTGCCTTTGATGCATTGAGCGCGATGAATGAATGTGAATGATGAGGATGAGGATGATGATGATGATTCCGCCGTCGCTTTCAGCCTCAAAAGCAGGAGTTTATACATTGGGGGGGGGGGATGCCAATGCAAAAACCTGTTAATTGCTTACTTTACCACATAACGTAAAAATAAGACAACAGCATTTACTGTCAAATTAAAAGTAAAATCTATGAATTTAAAAGAATATGCATTTAACAAGGCAATACATACACTTAAAATCGTTGTATTTTAAGTATTAATTAAAGGCTATGAGGAAAAATGTGTTCAGTTTGGCTATACGATAAACATTATTATTATTTACAGAAAACTATTACTAATGGCACAATGTATGAATCTCATTATTATGAAGATTGATGGCCAAATTCACTGCATGCAATTTTCCACTCCTTTAATCTGGATTGGTCCGACATATCAAGAGTGCTGGTATTTTACATAACAGAACTGGTGCACTTCAGTTTGCTGCCGTGGGTTCCAACATGCATTTGGCCAAATTCTGTGTGAAATGTTAATATTTACGTGATTTTTTAAAGAATAATAATTGCATCCTCATAATCATCCAACGTACTGGATATCAGTATGGCTTTGTCATGCTGATATTCACTATTCCAGCATTATTGGTTGTGTGATAATTGCTTTATTTTGTGTGTTACTCTGATAGTGTTTTGCATTTGTGTGGGTGACACTAGTTCTGTCTTAATGGTATTAATAGCCACAGTACTTCCATTTTTATGATCTTAAAGTCCTCATGTAATCTCCAATTATGTTATTACAGTAGCAAACGTTGGTATTGACATTATATCATTTAATGGTATATCATCACTGTATTGTTTTACACTTGGTTACTGTAAAACAAAATGGTGTTTTTTTGTTTTGTTTTCTGGCATTAAATTGGACAGGTAGATTTATTCATGTACAAAGGTTCCAAAAAGGGTATTTTACACAGGAATACTACAGAAGAACTTTTTTTTTTTTTTGGTTCCCCAAAGAACCTTTCAGTGAACAGTTCTTTAAAAAAAAAAAACAAAAAAAAAAACATGCTTTAGTGTGAAGAACATTTTAAGGTTGCACTTTATTTTACAACATGCCTGACAAAATAGGTGGGTTAAGGTTAGGTTTAGGGGTAAGGGTAAGTTCAGGGTTAGTACCTATTTGTTGCGATTACTATAATAAGTGCATAATACAAAATAAAGTGCGACCCATTTTAATAATCTAAAGAATCTTTCGTGGAATGGAAAGGTTCCATGGAATCATCAATCCCAATAAAGAACCTTTATTTTTTTTTTAAATGTTGAACATTCAAAATCTCAATATGGACAAAACCAAACCAGAGTGAAATCTCAAAGGGTGATACAATTGAACCCTCTTCTACCAAGGGCAATTTAAAAATAAAAAGAGAACATTTTCACAAACATTACATGTAATCTCTACAGTGCTTTCTAAATAGATATATACGTACATCATTGTTCCATTACTCATTTTCTGTGAAAGGCTGATTCACATATGAAAGGCTTTCCCCGGTGAGGTCATTCTATCCATGTTCCGGCTCTCGCCAAATACACCTGAACCAGCTAACCAAGCTCTTCTGGTTTATTACAGGTGTTTCAGAACATCCCACAGCAGGTGGAAAGATTATGCAGGTAGAGAATTGAGGGTGTGCGGTTCGCTTACACTAACTTTAATGGAGCAGGATGCTTGTGTGCACCTGAAAGGGCCCAACACTATTACAGATGACGTTCTGACTTACTGCTCGTTATATTGAAACTGAAGATCTGCTGTCAGTGTTACAAAGGGTACTTGCTTTGTCAGTAATTAGAGAAAAGCTTGCCCAAGTGTCAAATCTGTGTGTGGTGTGGGACGCTCAGTTCCGTTCTGTCTCTGGTCAGGACGTGAAAACCTTTGTCAAACTCCACTTGGTATTTGCATAACTTCCTGTTGTACTTAGTTGCTAGGGAGACATGTACTGACTCAGTGCTTTTGAGACAAAGCGACGCTGGAGCACCAATAATTCCAAAAGAGCAAAATGAACAGTCTATACTTTACAAAACATAATACGTAGGGCATATTCCAAAAAAAAAAATTGTTTTACATTTCACATATGCAAAATATTTATTGAGACCTGTTTTATAGAGTTCATTTTTTTACAACTGCAATTTATCTTGTGTTATCTTAAAGTCCCCGTTTGGTAAAAATCAAGTTTGTTCACATGTCTATGTAATGTTTTTAATGTGCTTTAAGACAAAGTCGACAGCATTGCTGAGTATTTCTCCTTAAAACTGCATCGAACCAAAGACAGTCTCAAAAAACACGGTTTGAAATCGCTGGTGTTTCTGACGTCACAAACGACCTTGTGACCAATCAGATCAACGTGTGATCGTCAATGAGTGGATGAGTGAGCGGAGACGGGGCTCATTTGCATATATTTATAGAATTGCGTATACTAAATGAGGCAAGGGTGTAGTTACATTAAATCTATTTTCAAGGAAAAAACATTTAAATATCAAAAAAAATGTGCACTTTACATGATATATTTATATATAGTTTTCATATAATAATTGTGTTTTTTGACTTTAAATGGTTTTTTTTCTATTAAGGTCTAATTGTGTCTCAAATTAACAGTACAAAATCCTAATGTGTTGTCTAAACACAAACCATTAATGTTAAGTAAAAAAAAGTGTACATCCAGAGGGTGGCAGTATAGAGCGAGACAACTGCCATTTTGCCTGAACTTAATTTTATTGTGTTCAATCTGCTTAAATCTACAAACAACTTAAGTTTACTTAATCCGTTTGTGTTGGATTACATGATTGATTTGTGTTGCATTAACTGAAACTGAGCAGTGCTTTTAGTTCCCTTTGCATATGGTTGAATTAAGAGAGAATAAATGTTAAAATTAAGTTTTATTTTATGTTTTTTTTTTTTTTTTTTTTTGAGAAATTTAGAAAAGGGGAAGACTTGATAGTGTGTGATAGTGTTTAATGTTAAATTACATATAGGAAACCATTTAAATTACAGTAGGTTACCATTGTGGAGAAGAGTGGAGCATTTTGTTTGACTGTCGACTGATTTAATTATTTTCTATTGCTTTGAATGAAGGAGCATGTAGATCTTAGCATTCAAGATGCTAACATATGCCACTGTTAGCAAATAGCTAGCTAAAGTCTATCAATTTAATTAAATGTCACTGAATCAAATTAGATGTAAATGGATGAATGAAAATAACAAAATGCCTTTGAATCATGTCAGGAAGCCTTTAAAAAATCACGTTGAGAATACTTAAATTGGGTAATTTAAATTTACTTCATTCCATTATGTTGAAGTTACATGAACAAATTATGTTTGTTTAACATGATCCAATAATGTGGAACCTGTTGACGAAAAAAAAAAAAATTAAAGCCAACATATAATTTTTTTTGAGTGTGATCAAAAATGAGTTTTAAGGGATAAAATTGTCGTCCGGGGCTCTTCAGTGTCAGTGCCGTTGATGAAACGACCAATGGGATCTTTAAATAGTAAAAAATTCAAACCTAAGAATAAGTTGTCGAACTCAAAATACTTGAGGTAATCAGTTCCTCACACATTTAACTTAAAATTATCATGTAATCCCAACTTAAATATTTTTAGTTGTGGAAACTTGGCCCACTTTAACTGGCAAATTTAGTAATTGATAACTTGCGAATTGCTGACAATGCTTTGATATCATTAGCATGAATAAATCCAAGCTCATGCTCCACTCGTCACCATGATGATAACCCTTTCAAAAATCCCAACATAACAGAAACTTGTCTAAATTAGCATAGCAAAACGTTAAACACACTATCCCACTGCACAAAAACATTATATAACACTTCATTTTAGCATTTACTCTCCCTTTCAAGTGGCATGGCAAAGCATTCTGGAAAACTAGAAATTCCTGTCAAAGTTAAGTTTGTCTAAATTAAAAGAATCAAGTTCATAATAATGATTTACAGTAAATTTACAATACACTTGTAAACTAATGAACTCTACTTGACATATTAAAAGAGTGCCAATTGCAGAGCCGTCTCCAAATCTGCGAGGCACAACTGAGACATGCATTAGAGTCTGGTGTGGGACACTGACACTCAGGGCCACAAGTTCAAGTCAGGGTCACGCACTGTGCAAGTTGAAATCTGAACAGGTAGCTATGCGAGTGTAGAAAATGAATTATTCATTCCAACAATTCATCCTATTAGTCTGTGTGTGTGATATCAGCTGTCAAGAGCAGTACATAGGGGCTCTGATAACTTACCCAGTTGAGGTTTTACAGCACTTGATGATATACGACTGAGTAAGAGAGAAAGCAAACACAAGACTGCACATTGTCTATTGATGTGTTTTCTTGGATCTCAAATGAGTCCTGACCTGTCAGGGCCCATCGCAGTACCCTCAAAATGATCAGAGTGAGTCGGCCAAGCTGTATTCAAGTTTCATTAGTCACAATATCATCATCATGCCTGTTTTCCCACTGCAATACAATAAGTGCTCTATGCATCAAATGCAATATCAAACCCATATTTCACACCTCTACTCTGCCATGTGCAGTTTAAGTGAAGGGATATCCCCTTAACGGTGTGGCCCAATTCATCCGTAACCGTACTTTCCCCTGTAAGGTTACTGATGACGTCTAGAGGGGTGTCTGATGATACACAAAAAGGCCCTCTTATAATCCAATAACAGTCGCAAAATCAGAGTAATTTAACTTTACTTCTACTTTCACTATTCTTTGCAATAAGTTTAAATAGTAGTTACACTCTCAGAAAAAATGGTACCTTAATGGTACATATTAGCACCTAAAATGAACATATCAACACTTAAACTGTACATATTAGTACCTGAAATGTACATATTAGCACCTATTAGCACCTAAAATGTACATATCAACACTTAAAATGTACATATTAGCACCTGAAATGTACATATTAGCACCAAAAAATGTACATATTAGCACATAAAATGTATATATTAGCACATAAAACGTACAAATTAGTACCTAAAATGGACAAAAGTGTACCTTTTGAAAAGGTACAGCCCCAGTGACAGCTTTTGTACCTTTTTTCTGAGAGTGTAGATGCTATTTATGAACAGTGACAGACACTATTTGCACCTCAGTGTTGTTGTACATTAAATGGTATGCAATAATAACAGTGTAAATGATTTTATTTATTAAAATTATTAAATGAGGATTTAGACCCTACCATAGTACTGACACAGCTCTCAATAAAGTTACAAATGATTTGCTCTTATCATTCGATTATTCGATCTTAGTGCTGCGTTTGACACTATCGACCACAACATTCTTTTGAATAGACTCGAAAATGATGTTGGTAGTGGAATTGCATTGGCATGGTTCAAATCATACTTATTTGACCGTTATTTGTTTGTAATAGTAAGCGAAAAGATGTCATATCGATCACAAGATCAGTATGGACTCCGGAGTACCACAAGGCTCAATACTAGGACCGCTGCTGTTCACCCTACATGCTACCCTTGGGAGATGTCATTATGAAGCATGGCATTAGTTTTCACTGTTATGCTAATGATACTCTGTATACAGTATTTCTTGCCCTGACGAAACTTACCAATTCACAAAATTAACAGAATGCATGGCTGATTTAAAAAAAAAACAAAAAAAAACTGGATGACCAGTAATTTCCTACTACTTAATTCTTAAAAAAAAAAAAGAAAGAAAGAAAACAAGATACTTATTATTGGACCAAAAACCTCTGCACTTCATACCTAAAATACTGTCTAACACTTGATGGCTGCTCTGTCAAGTCTTCGTCGTCGGTTTGGAACCTGGGTGTGCTCCTTAATACCAAACTTTCATTTGAAAACCATGTTTCTAGCGTCTGTAAAACCACATTCATTTATCTTAGAAATATAAATTACTACATATCCTCTCAATGACAAATGCGGAACAGTTAGTTCATGCGTTCATGACCTCAAGACTAGATTATTGCAATGCTCTAATGGGTGGTTGCCCTGCACGCTTAATAAACAAACTACCGCTGGTCCCAAATTAAACATTGGCTAATTGAAAAAATATTGCTGATTACTTACAAAGCACTAACTGGTTTAGATCCCCAGTCCTTAAACAAGCTCTGAACAAATTATAGTCCTTCACGTCTATTGTGAATAATTTATGGCCAGTTGAAAATACCTAGGATATCAAAATCGACTGCTGGCGGTAGATCCGTTCCTGTTTAGCACTTTCCTAACTTTGTCCTGGAAGCAGACACACTCGGTCAGTTTAAATCTAGACTAAAAACACATCTTTCTTTTTTTTTGGTTTACTTGAAAAAAAGAGGACCACCGGATTCAGGCCATATCCAGACCTAATGAAGGACCTGCGCCTAGATACGACAACAACGCAGCCCTGAAGTGTCAACTAGACTCTCCCCTGGGAACGTTATCAAAATGATTCATCAATTTCATGGAGCAATGACAATTTGTAAAGAAAGACTACGCGCATGCTAACACAGTCTCATCCCAAAAAGTCATATAACTGACGTCTTGGGACGTCTTTTGACCATACGTCAATATCCGCCTTTTTAGGGCCCCCTTAAACGTCGGTAGATGGCGATCCCGGGCCGTCATACAACTGACGCTTTACCTTTAACGTCAGTTAGGTGACGGGTTAGGTTTAGGGTTAGGTTTAGGTCTGGGGTAGAGTTAGGATCCCATAACCTCATCTACCGACGTTTAAGGGGGCCCTAAAAAGGCGAATATTGACGTATGGTCAAAAGACGTCCCAAAACGTCAGTTATATGACGTCTTGGGATGAGACCGGGTTGCGCATGCGCACATATGCACATAGTAGATATTCAAAGGCGCGTGGCTATATTGACTAAACACTTAATATGCATGTGCACGCCGTCAGTTTTCACAGATAAACGTTTTTGAAGTTTAAACAGAGATGATAAAGTTTTTTTTTTTCTCAAACTTGGAACCTATTTCAAAGTTTGCGTTCTCGAGCCACCAAACTTTTGTCGTGCAAATGAACGGCCATAACTCATTCAAAGTTTTCTGTTTTCAGTTAAAATGGTGTCGTGTTAGCGGCCGCTAAGTTAATAACTAATGACCTTTGCAACTGAAGTGAATCAATCAAAAACGTAGTTCAGCTGGACAATAACTTTATTCTAGAGCTGCTGTAAAGCCAAAACAATCTCTGTTACTTTAATTTCCTATCATCACTGTAAAGCTTCTTTGAATCTATATTGTTAGAAGAGCTATGTAAATGAAGATGACTTGACTAGTGTAAATAGAAACTGTATTTATCTATAAGTACAGTTAGTACAGTAAGTAAATATATATATAGGCTACTTTTAAGATTTTAAGTAAACCATGATGCAATTAAGCACACTTCTTTTTCACAAGGGTAACTAGTCTAAAAGCACCCCAAAGGCTAAGACATGGGTCTGCAAGGCACCTCAGGTTAGATCACATGAGTTTGTGCACACCATGGTACAATTTCGTAGAAAACCTTTTAGACATGTATTCACAAGGACAACTGTTCCATTGATAAGAGAGGCCAATCATGGAAACATTTCATCGTCATTTGACCTGACGCCAACTGCGAGTGTGGGAAAGTGATACAATTGTATTTGATTTTAAACTGTTACCCCCCGCTTTTTAAGAATGGGATATTAAAATGCACTATTCAAACTTTAATGGTTGTAATTCAAGAATGCTTGGAATGGAATATAGACCTAAATTTGGTCTTGTTTTAAAGAAAACACTCAGCACTCAGTAGATTATTATTATAAAACACTTAGCAGATTATTGCTGGAGTGAAAGCAATTTAAAAAATGAAAGTATGAAAAAGTTATGGAAGTTTAAATTTACAAAAAAAATCAACTATACTGTACTAAATATTTTTTTTTATACTATAAAATAACTGTAAAATCAAAGCCATATATCTAACCAAGTTCTAAATTTGAAGTTGACATTCCAAAAATTGAAGTTCCTATGAGATTTTGTTTAGGCATAGTACCAAAATTAGCCACCAAGTGACATACATTCCATTGAATTTAATTGTATGCATTCAAATGAATACATTTCTGCCCAAATATCACTTCTGTCGCAAAATATGGAACCTTGAGACTCATACATTTCTTACAATATGTGTTTTGTCAAGATTAGAAAAGGTTTTGATCATAAATTATGAAGAGGAGTACCTTTTCTATGGTAAAGCAATGTCCAATTTCAAAGCGGTTCTCACAGGATGAATTCTGAGTTTGTAAGCTTTCAAATGATACCTAATTTATGATAACTACCGTACTAAAATATGTGACGTAATAAAAAAGGCGATAAAAAATATAATATTATATTTTAGAGGATAATATGATTATATATTATTGATAAATACATGTTTTAAATGTACTTTTAGCATGAAAACCAAAATTTCAATTATTAAAAGTTTATTTTGAGGTGCACTCTTGTCATAAATTAATCTATTACTGTTCCTACATAATTTGTAACAAAAAAAAACAGTGCTAAAATACCTAATTTAAGAGTCTTAGACCTTTCCAATTATTGTGACACTTAAGTTAAGGGGTTAAAACGAAGATGTTTATAATTGTTGTGACTCTGTCATCATAGCTCAGGAGACTAAATAGACTTTTCAGTTGTGTTTCGTTGAAGTATCAACTTTGTCTTGGACAATTTTGTCTCCTTAAATTCCCATGGATGATTAAACCCCTAAATTGGCGTAAGAGTGGTGCTTCACTGTTTACAGATTGGTCCCATTTACTTTTAATTGTAATTATCTCACTGTAACTCTGATTTTTGTGGTATTCACGTTATGCCACAAGTGCTGCCAATTGAGTTTAGCTCGCATTGAACCCGGACTATTCTATTAATGTGCAGATTGAGCAAATGTCCTCAACAGAATGTACTGTACTTCGGAGATCTTGCCCTAACCTGCTCCTCTGGACAATAGACATATTCACTGCATGACATTTGGGGGGGTTTCTGGTTATTTCAGAAGTCTGCCTTTTGCCAGGAGCATTGACACAGCAACACACAGCCTATTTTTCCTTCAGATACAAAAGTGAGTGTGTAGCAACACCAGACACACACACACACACACACACCCCTCGGCATGGCATGGGATCCCAGGCCCCGCAGGCTACGAATTTGTGGGGCAAAATGTTTATAGTCTTTGGCGCGGAACTGTTGGAGGTGGTGGTTTTGGCCCTTTTACTCACCCCGCTGAACGTTATTGTCTTGTCACATGTAAGGGTAATGGAAACAATGGGTCTTGTGCCAAAAGAGACAGTCAGCAGAACCCAATAGTCAGCAGAACGTCCAGACTACAACAAGAACCCCTGAAGGCCTGCTGTGGGTATTCTTCATTCATTGGGTCACAGTTCCAAGAACAGAAAAATGGCTGGAATACCCATAAAATTTATGGCAGAGTGTGGAGTGGAGTAATGACGCCAATGCTTGGCTCAGTTATTATACATTTCAGGTTGTCAAGTGGCTAGTCAAGCTTGTTGTTATTTGTCCTTTTAAGACGAAATTTGGCTTGATATCAGAACTGAATGGAAACTCACACCATATCACACATAAAACCCTAGTACTCGTGGAGCGTTCCCGTTTTGTACAACTGTTCCTTCAGACTGAATGGTATTTAAACATCCCGTGGGTTGGAAGGTGATAATGAGGACGTGTCACCTTAAAAATGATCCCATGTTCACTTGTAAGCAAGGTGAGAAGTTAATTATCTTGCCTTAATGGTTTTACAAGTTCATTGGTACTACACACAATGTGTTTCTACTTAAATCATTTCCAGTGAGAATATGTTCCAGCATTAACTGCCCCATTCTTCCACACTGGAAGTCCAAACCGTCTCCAAAGACTGCTCCCTCAACAACCCAAATGGCTTTTCTCCAGGTCTCTGTTCTTTGGGAGTGTATACACTAAACAAAAATGGTGCTATATAGCACTAAAAGTGGTCCATTGGCTTGTAATCATAGGGGAACCACTTTATCTTTATCAAATGGTGCTATGTAGAACCATAAGAGGTGCAATAGAGCCCCTTAACCACCCCAGAGAACCACTGAAGAACCCCTGAAGAACCGCTGAAGAACCTTTTTTTAGAGTATACAAGCTGAACTATCCATGTAATAGATGGAAGTTGGTTTATTTCATAGACTGCAAAGAGAATTATCATAGATGGATGGATGGATGGATGGATGGATGGATGGGTGGATGGATTGAATTGGATTGAATTGAATTGGATTGGATGGAATGGATGAATGGATGGATGAGTAGCAACCCTTTATTGTGACATAGTCACAAGTACCAGTGAAATTGTCCATCAACCTGTCCATACAAACATATACAATGGGGTAGACAGGACAGGAAGACAGTTAAGTGAGAAAAATACAGCATGGCATGAGGAGAGGTGAGGAGAACAAAAGCAACCCCAAGACTATTCATTCATAGAATGAGTTGAATGTATTTGATTGATGAATTAATTGGATGGATGGATGGATGGAGTACTGTATATTTCCAATTATTTCTGGTTTGGACTTTCCAAATATTTTTGCAGTCATTTCTGATTTGATCCACTGACAATCCACCAAGGATAAATGTGGTCAAGAATGCTTTTAGGTTCTTGTAGTGTAACAGTGGTTTTCTTTTTGCAGCGGATGTGGCACGCTGCCTGAACAGTGCACTCCAGGTGGGCTGCGGTGCCTTCGCCTGTCTTGAAAACTCAACGTGTGACACAGATGGCATGCATGACATCTGCAAGTCCTTTCTCTACAGTGCTGCTAAATTCGACACTCAGGTATGTGTTTGTATACAATTCATGGCAAAGTACAATAGCGATATATCAGTTCATCGATGGAAACACAATATCCTATTGATGTCAAAGACGCCTATTCAGCAGACAGGAAGAACAGAAGCACTTGGATTGGATGAATCCTGTCAAATGAATGCTGCTGAATTCCACAGAGATGGGACTGGACTCTGAAAGGCCTGATGGGAGCTATTATTTTCGAAAGTTCTTATTTCAGCGTGATTTATAACGGCATTCTTTTTGATTCGTCTTATATAGAAAATGCCACACTAAATGTTGCGTTAGTTTCTCACCCAGCCTTTCAGTTACTTTCTGAACTGATTCCTCAAAAACAACTGGTTCAAAAGAATGGCTTGTTTGAGAATCATTTCTACGTTTTACTTCCCAAGGTTCCACTTCATTAAAACTAAAACCTCTCCAGTTTCATGAGATGGACTGAAGTCGCCGTTCAGGCCTGTGCTTGACATTTGGCTTCCTGTTCATTTTGCAGGGAAAGGCTTTTGTGAAAGAAAGCTTGAAGTGCATCGCCAATGGCATCACTTCCAAGATCTTTCTAACAGTCAGACGGTGTTCCACCTTCCAGAGGATGATATCGGAGGTTCAAGAGGAGTGTTACAGCAAGTTGGACATTTGTAAAGTGGCCAAATCAAACCCAGAAGCCATTGCGGAGGTGGCTCAGCTACCCAGCCACTTTCCCAACAGGTAAGACTCTTGAGCAGAACGAAAAGAATCCATCTTATGGTATATACAAAAACACAGAAGGGGTTTCAAGGCCCGTACACACCGGGATGAATATCAGCACGTTATTCGTCAGCGTTTTTTGTGTTCACACCCAAGCGATTTTCGCTGATGATGATCCGAGTGAACATGCAAATTCATTCCCTGACATTAGATGGCGTCAATTTGCTCTGCAATACCACTCCATACAGTTCTCTTTTATCAAGATGTTTGTAGTCCCTGTCGCGTTTTTCATATAGTTCTTTATGTTCTAGCACCAACGAGAACAGCAGCTCTACATTCATCTTGTCTTGCATCTTCCTCGTCTTATTTCTTCCTGGCTGTGTAGACGGCGACGCGTATATCTTCTTCACCGTTGCATATGTGTGCTCGGTAAGACCGTTTTGTGTTTGAGCGCCCCCAAGTTATGTTTTACTGTCTCTTCAGAAGCTCCAAACACGTGAGCAAAAGCACAAATCTGATTGGTCGGATAGCTTTTGACGTGGCGCGTCAAACTAAAAAAAACTAACCCGAGGCGTTTTTTAAAAAAAATGTCGCTTTTATGCGTGGCGTTTTACGCGTCGGTGTGAAAACTCACATTGGCGCCCTTTGTTTATTCACGAGGCGTTAAACGTCGGCTAATAACGCGCGTGAAATTCGTCCCGGTGTGAACAGGCCTTCAGGATTGTTGATCTTACCGTTATGCTAAATTTGGGAATAAAATAATGATTCCCAAGAAGAAGAAGAAAAGGTTGATTCCCTTGTGCAAAAGTACTTTTATTTGTAATGAATGTGCACAAGTATATTTAAAAAAAATGGTTTACTTGAAGGGGTGTGCATAAGTCTGACAGATGTCATGAATATGAAGTAGGGTTTATGCATGTTTATGCCTCTTTTGATTTTATGTTGGTTAAGTTAGTGAAATATTAGGTTTTATACTCGGTCACAATAGTGACCGGTGGGAAACTACATAGTCAGAATTCATTCAAATTCTTCAATTAGACCTATTGACACAATTCATTACAAGACATCCAATATCTCGTTTTGTCATTTCGTGAAGAAGGCTTAGTGAGATGAAAAGGTTGTCATGAACAAAGTTACACCCTGGAGGAACTTCCGCTTGTTCAGCTAGACCACTATGGGCTAGACCATGTCTACACTTGGGCCCTGTCCTAGGCCAGTTTCAGGTAGAGGTGTGCACTCTTTCAGTGCATTGAAGATGGGCCGAATGTTGTAGAAAGGGTTGTTTGTGGTCATGTGTGGGGCACACCATTTGGTTCTCATGAACATCTGCACAATCCTCCAGATAGTTCACCTCTGCATCGCCATTCAATAGTCTACCTGGCAAATGGGCCGTTTCACCCTGGGACTCCCTATCTGAGCCATCACTATCACAGTAACTTTCAATTTGGGGTGGGGTTAGGGGTGGGGGGAAGGGGGTCATGCACGTCAAGAAGGTCCAACACATTGAACGTTTCTGGGATACTGATAACTGCACTAAACAAAATTATAAATGCAACACTTGTTTTTGCCCCCATTTTTCATGAGCTGAACTCAAAGATCTAGACCATTTCTATGTACACAAAAGGCCTATTTCTCTCAAATATTGTTCACAAATCTGTCTAAATCTGTGTTAGTGAGCACTTTTCCTTTGCCAAGATCCTCCATCCTCCTCACAGATGTGGCATATTCAGTGTAGGATTGCCAATACCCGCCAATATCTGCCTATACCTGTGTTTTCAATTGAAGCACTGCTATACTGTTATACTACCGGTCACAATTGTGACCGTAAACAAATTTACAAATCTTACGAGCAAAATATAAATGCAGGAGTATAACTCTCAAAATATATCAGTAGTAGAGCCTTTAAAGAATATATGTACAAAATTTGACAGTTCTATCTGTAAATTAAGATGTTTTATATACTACTTATTTTAGTAGTCTGAGGGAGAAATCTTCTTCTAGATGTGCAAGCAGGAAGTGAACTGATCTGGTCATGTGACCTTTCACACTAGTCACATGACATTAATTGATTTTAATCAAGACAATCTATTTTGTCATTTAAAAGTTGAATTTCTTGCCCAAAGTCAATAACAACATTTTTAGAGCTTCCAGAAATAAGAAAAAAACTGCGGTCACAATTGTGACCGGTGGGATTAAACGGGTTAAGTGTCATTCGCTCAATAATTACATTTTGAATGCAAATATGACATTGTTTAAGATGTCTTTGTTATGACACCTTGACATAAACCAATACATCATAACCTGTCAGTGTCTTTGTCATGACAACTTGACACATATTTTAATGGTCTTGGTCTTGTCATGGACTCGTGTCCATTTGGACTCGGAATTGACTCGTACTCGAACATTTTTTTTTTTAGGACTCGGACTTATTCCCGAGTCCACTCGAGTTCAATTAAAAATATTTTTCATGATTATTAATGTATGTTAATAAAATATTTCTTTAAATTGATTGACATGCCCAGTGATTGGTGATTTTCTAGTGCGCAACTGCGCATGACAAATTGTAATAAAATTACTTTTAACACCACCTACTATGTGGCCTTTTTACCCTAAACTGATCATATTTTTTAAACTCTAAGTAAATTCAGTAAAAAAAAAAAAATTAAAAAAAAGATTTCTCTAAGTAAATAAAAGTAAATTAGGTAATCAACCCTCACTGGTCTCGGTCTCGACTCGGACTCGACCGTCTCTGGTCTCGGACTCGACTCTCTATGGACTCGGTCTTGACTCGTACTCGACTCTCTCTGGTCTCTGTGTCAACTCGGACTCGAGTGAGGTGGTCTCGACTACAACACTGAAATGAAGTTAAACTGTCATGTGGTTGGCTTTGACATTGGCTGTCATGAGGCATTATAACTGTGTCATGAATATTTTTCGTGACCCCATTAATCTGCTATGTCATGTTTATGACAGGTTGTGTTGTCTTAGTAATGTCAAGGTGTCATAACAAAGACATTTCAAACAATGTCATATTTGCATTAAAATGTCATAATTGAGCGAATGACACAGTTGTCATAAAAATGCATAAAACTTTCTTCATATTCATAACATATGTCATGTCATGATTATGAAGGTGTCATGTAAGTCTTATGCACAATCCTTCAAGTAAAGCGTTACCAAAAAAAAACTGTACTTAAGGCCACTTAAGTGAACTTAAAGAGAGTACACTCGCATGTTTCTTATCTTAGCACACTTAAGTACAAAGTGCACTATTAACACACTTAAGTATGCTCAAGTGTACTTGTTTGTTCACAAGGATTATTGACCAAGGCCTAATTGAGTTCCTTGTGTATTGTGTTTTGTCACGAATCACGATACAATTCTCTTGGGCGCTATACGATTACGATTTGCTTAGATTCAGGGGTATATTGATCGATATCACAATATATTGTGCCTATTTTACACAACCAGTCAGATTAACTTACATATGCAAGCAACCAAATTATATAACATGAACATTTATCTACAATTTTCCAATTCTAATACTATATAGTACAAACTCTGCAAGTGTCCAATGAGGTAGATAGTATACGCCTTCATCGTTATCTGTCACAAGCTTGATTGAAAAGATTGATTGCTGCCACAAAATCAGTGAATTTTTTCTATCTTCATTTGAAAACGATTTTAGCACATTCTTTCGTTTCAGATTCCCTGCGTTACGCAGCCTTCTACCATCAAATGTGTTGACGCACCCGGCTCAGTGTGAGTTTTCTCTGTCTCGCCGCAGGTTTTATGGGAAACTACTGCAGAGTCTGATGGAGTGTGACGATGAGACAGTGGACCTGGTGAGGGCAAATCTGTTGACCCGATTAGGGCCCGAGATCACCATGCTCTTCCAGCTTCTGCAGAACAAGCCGTGTCCGTCTGCTGCAGTTCCTACTGGAATGGAGACTCGTGGTGGGTGGCGGTGGTCTGTCAGTCCCCATGAATACAAGCACCAGCCAAATCTACGCAACAGAGATGCCTCCAATCTCTTTGGCAAGAAACGCAACATTGGTGACAGCTCTTAACTTCAGACCAATTTGCCAGTCCAAACTTAGCCATCGAGCACACATACACAAACGCAAAGTGAAAACACACACACAGACACACACACACACAAAAAAGCAAGACAAAACAGTGGTTTATTTTCCAAGGCTATACAGGGACACATTCCTTCTCAACTGGAAAAAAAAAAGGCATGCACCAGTGCGAAAACATCTCGAATGTCAAATTCTACGTTCATCATTTCATGTTCGATGAAAAGCGTTTTGCGCGAGGGGAAATCGGCCCGGTTTACAGACCGATCCGCGTGTCGTCGTGAAATCTAGCGGGAGTCATCCAGGCCATTAAGTAGAGAGCTCTTAGACTTATTTCCGTGAAAATATCTCGAGAAACGAAAGAAGAAGAAAAAACGATAAATAGCCATTTGTACATGAAATATATCTTACAGAGATTACAGCAACGAAAATGTATCTGTATATAAACTGAATCTAGCGTTGATGTGAAATAGTTGGCATGTGTTATAGAAATAAGAGTGTACTATTTATTTATTAACAGATATTTTACTACTACTACTTTAGCTAAGTTAATCTCAAATTGCCACTAGCCTTTTTGTGAAACTCTCCCATTTGGCGAGAGCTATCTTTAAAGATCTATGTGCAGGAATTCATTAAAATACCAAAAAACGGAAGTTCACTTCAAACGCCGTAAATCATAAAGCATCGAGTACAGCTACAGTAGATGTCACACTGGACGACCAGTCGTTATTTATAAACCGAGTCATGAGGCGTGCACGGGAAGGCATTCCTTCGGCTTCGTTTCTTTCGCTTTTTCCCACATTTTCTCGACCCTTAGATCGTCTCTCTACTTGTGATCTGTTCAAGTAGTACACTTCAGGAAGAGGAAATTCAGTTCGAAGCCCTGTTAGCGCTACGTCTAAACACATATTTTGGCCAACTTATTTGGACAGATGAACAAATTTCTCCCTGGTGAATATGACACGCAGAAGTGAGTTCAGACGACAAACGAAACGAAAAGAAAAAAAAAGTCTATTTAACTGACTTATTGATATTTATTTTCTTACTATATTATTTAAATGTTTATTTTATTACGTTTCTGTGGGCAATATTAGTTCATTCGGCAAGCATCGGTTTACAGATATTGTGCTTATTTAATCGATCGCTTTATTTAGTCATTCTGAGTTGACTGTACAAGACCCATGTAATGACTCTGTGCTGGTCATGGGGGAACACGCTGGTCATATGAGTCAGGCGAATGTTATATGGGACCACTATAATACAAACTTTGTCAAAAGTTTATTGAGCATTGCCACATGCTGTGTATACTTTCAGGGTTAATCAGCTACATAGAGTATATATATATATATATATATTAGCTTTAACGGAGTAACTGACATCCAGTATTTCATAGCGCCGGAGGGCGATTCGGTTCAGCCATCGTACGGTTCGTTTGGGGCAAAGTGTTTTCCCGAGCTATGCAATATACGACGTTTCGGAAAGGCCTGGGTGAGTGTCTTGTAAGTGCTTCTTGGGAAAGTTCAGATTTGCAAGGACTGGAGGGCAGCGTTTGGCTTAGGAATGACTGAGGAGCGAGGGCCAAATCCAATCAAACTACCGCAAAACCACTTTTCGACGGTCCCGTCCAAAGCAAAGAAGCCATCTCACCACTGAGCGTTTCAACCGTTAAAATGACCAATCCGCATCCCTTAATTCTTTTGAAAAACACAGCCTGGCCATTAACCGGCTTGTTTTATGGTGAACTGACGCTGGCGCCATATTGGTACCGTGGTGATAAAACAGCAGTTTGATTGAATTGGACCCAAAGAGTAATGAGAGAGAAGAACCGGAGGGGCAGAATGACTGTTTTTTTCTTAAACCAAATGATCTACAAACCTAAAAGTAATTCACCAAACTATGCAATAATCGCTAGAAAGGTTTCAAACTAAAACCCATGCTATCGAGCCCCAAGCAGAAAAGGGGGCCTTTAAGTTTTGAGACTTAAACAGTAGCTTTTTTTTTTTCTTCACCCTTATGAAATCAGATCCCCCCCGTAATCCTTTTGTTAGTTTTTCTGATTTCTTTATTTGACTTCCCCTTTTCTGGCCAAAATGGTTAAAGGATTAGTTCACTTTTGAAAAAACTTTTGCTGATAATTTACTCACCCCCATGTCATCCAAGATGTCCATGTCTTTCTTTCCTCAGTCGAAAAGAAATTTAGGTTTTTGATGAAAACATTCCAGGATTTTTCTCCATATAATGGACTTCAATGGGAACCGGATGGTTCAAGGTCCAAAAGACAGTTAATAACAGTTTCAGATGCAGCTTCAAATGTCTTTAAACGATATCAGACGATGAATAAGGGTCTTATCATGCGAAACGATCGTTATTTCAAAACTTATTCCAAAAATGTAACTTTTCTAAGGACAAATGCTAGCCTTGCTCTATTCTGTGAGGCGCGTTTGCAACGTCACGTATTACGTAATTACGTTCAAAAGGTCACGGGCGACGTAGCCGAAAGTACAGAGTCAGTGTTTACAAGTTGAACGCATAGGTTGAACGTGCAAACTAGCTCAAACACCGTTTACAAAAAAAGGAATTAAAAGGAAAAACAACGATGTCGGACGATTTTGATTCTGTACTTCCGGCTACGTCACCCGTGACCTTTTGAACGTAATTACGTATTACGTGACGTTACAAACGCGCCTCAGAGAATATAGCAAGGCTAGCATTTGTCCTTAGAAAAGTTACATTTTTGGAATAAGCTTTGAAATAACCGATCGTTTCGCATGATAAGACCCTTATTCATCGTCTGGTGTCGTTTAAAGACATTTGAAGCTGCATCTGAAACTGTTATTAACACTATCTTTGGACCTTGAACCATCCGGTTCCCATTGAAGTCCATTATATGGAGAGAAATCCTGGAATGTTTTCATCAAAAACCTAAATTTCTTTTCGACTGAGGAAAGAAAGACATGGACATCTTGGATGACATGGGGGTGAGTAAATTATCAGCAAAAGTTTTTTCAAAAGTGAACTAATCCTTTAAGTGGGTGTGGGTGTGGGTGTGCGTACGTACGTGCGTGTGTGTGTGTGTGTGGTTATAATAATATATGCACTTTCTGTTAGGACCACTATTAAAGGGCATTGAAGCATAATCAGATTCTGCTCAAACACACCAGAATAGCTGCTGTATTCTTGTTGAACAGGCAGGGATGTAGTGGCATATAAGTGAGGATTTCTTTCTTTGGGGAAATATGCTATGATAATATCGCAATCTATTAAACACCTGTACCAAGCAAAGCTGCTAAACTGATTTCCAACCAAAAGCTGTTTTTCATCGACGTTGTGTGCGAATCATGATGAGCATGACCAGTGACTCAATTATGCATTACCATTTTCAACCGCAGTTCTGGTATCTCAGCAACAAGGTGTCCACACCATCTCCAGAGAAACAGCAGCGAGTGCAGACGTTCGCCTCAAAGACATCTCATGTATCATCTTTAAAAATACGCTTGTGAAATTTCTGCATTAAAGTTCGATTTACGGCAACGCTGCTCGGAAAGGTTCGGCCACTCTTGTTCATTTCTTCCGTTAATGAATCAAAGGGAAATGTCCGTGTAAATGTGTGTTTTTTTCGTTAAATTATTACATTGCATTTGTTCGACTGCTGTGGGTGTAAGGCTTTTTTCTCATTCGAAGCCTCTGTCGTGTCGCTCGCCATTGTGATTCAGAGAATTTTCAAAGTTCTGATGGATTTTGTACAACTTCAGAGAATGTATATTTTATCAAATGTCTGTATTTGGTGCAAAGGGGTGCCACGGCGCTGAAAGTTTAGTGCAGCCCTCTGGTCATTTGAACTTGAACAGCATTGTGTCCTTATCGCGATTTATGGTGGATTAGCAGAGCTTGGAGACTGACCCTTCTTGTTGCCAAATTTAAAGTTTATATAACCACTGCCTCAAGGAATCATCTAGACTTCAAGACTTGAGAACTGAACCTGCGCAATATAGAAATACTTTAGATGTGAGCGGGGATGATTGGAAATCGACGTTCTGTGTGATCGAATTGTCCCGGATATGTTTCAGGTTAGTTAATACGGTCATTTTACGTCATAACCAGAGAGATCAGGATGCACTGCAATAGAAGTGATGTGTTTAAACAGGTCCTTCATTGTTTCTGATTCACCAAGAACTGGTGATTTCTCCTCTTTGATCCAGGACTATAGGCTACACAAGCCACTAAACTGTATGGTACTCTCTCCTCTCAAAACTTGAATCCACTTATATCACTCATATTCCTGTTTATGTTCAACTCTTAAGATTCAATGTTTGTTTTATGTTTTGTTTTGTTTTTCCTTTTAAAATGCAGTATGAAACCAAAATAGGAAAAGATTGTTTTGCAAGGCATTCTATTCAATTCATTTTTCTTTCCCTAATGTTACACCAGATGGAAATTTGTGATTGATTTGCACTTTATACTGAACCCATATACATATATACCTGTGTATGTGTGGGGTTTCTTTCTGTGCTGAGAGGTCAAAAAAAGATACAAATACGTCAACTATGTGTCTTTTACTGTGTAATAATAAACTGATCAGATCTCGCATATGGTGTCTTATTTTGTGTTTATATTATATTGATACGGAGTATTTGAGCTCCTATTATAACTCACATATAAAAAAGGGTGCAATGTTGAAAACTTGGACTTGGGTACAATGAATTCACTCATGTAATAATATACCATAATCCTAGAACAATCTTAATAAACCATTTGGCAATAAATAAAGGATCGACGCCAATTTGGCTGGTTTTCCAAACAAGCATTATGAACATACAGATATGGCCAAAAGTATGTGAACACCCCTTGAAATGAATGAATTTGGATATTCCAGTAATTCCTATTAACAAATGTTAACATTCAATTCTATGCTTTCAAATTTGTGGCAGGGTCAATGACAAATATAAGTGTCCACAAATAAAGGAGAACCACATTACAAATCAAATTATCTGACATTTTTCCTATTTAATTAGCATAGTGCAGGACATGAAAATGATAACAGCGTCGGGCTGAAACTAGTAAAAAAAAAAAAAAAAAAAAAAAAAAACGTGAACGGTTCAAACAAACCGTTTCTATGAAATTCGTCTTTTTAAATAGTGTCATATGGGGGCTATTTCTAATTATTGGTGGAGACTGGTCCCCCTCAATATCTATGGTTCTGCTCTGCATCACAATTTTCCTCATTTAAATCATTCCAATGTGCAAAATAAAGGGCCCGCCCCTTTATTTAGCACATTCCTTTGGAGGGAATGATTGAATGCCTAACTGAGTTTCCTTCGTAGTGTGTTGAAACAATAGACTGTATAAAACTGGTTGAAACTCACAGTTATGGTAAGAGTGGGACATTTCCCTAGCAAGTGACCAATCACAACACTCATTGGTCCATCTGAACCAATCAGAGCACATTGCCCTTTTCAAAAGAAATGGCTTCATAGAGACAGGAACTAAACAGAGCTGTGTTTCTCAAAAGCATAGTGAAATTAGCTCATTGTAGGTACATATAGTGCCGAAGTTACGACGTCACTCTGTAGGCCAAAACGTGGAAGTGAGTTAGCATTTTAGCACTCCTGGTTCCCTCGCTCTAAAGTCTATGGGATTTTTGAATGGGTTTTTGCTAAATAGCCTGAAATAAGGTCTGTGGTGAACAAAACCTCTAAATATGTTCACGTTTTGATCTATCACATAGAACACACAGTTATAACCTGCTTGTGGTTTTTTAAACTTTATTGTGTCTGCTTGTGTTTTTTAATATCTTGTTATAGGCTTCAAAATGTATCAATTTTGGATTAAGTTGTAAAGATTATCTTGATCGACAAAACGTGTAAGGGTCACAACTCTTTGTTAAACACAGATCTTATTTTCTGCGATTTTCCAAAAGTCTATGGGGAAAATGGATTGCTTTTCGATCGAGGGAACCCATGCGCCGCTATCTTCCGAGTTGTCCTACAAAGTGACATCATCACTTCGGCACTCTATTGGTGCTTTTGAGAAACGCAACCCAGAGCGTTACTAACAGAAGAGAGGTGTTACAACAAGCATTTTATCAAGCATGAAAACCTTCCTTTAGATCCCTTAAACAAAATCAAGAATTTAAAAAAAGGGAATTTAAAGATTTTCATCCTTTTAATAATCTTCATTTAGAAAATAAAAATGTGCTCATGGCACAAGAGGTTGAGCCTTTGCATGAGGGAATTGCATTAATATGTGTAAGTCTAAGTAGATTCTAGAAACCATTGGCGCCAATTGTCTCTATGCTTATGACTCTTTTGTCCTGGCAACAATTTGAAAAGGTCCCTTTTCTGTTCCGTCTGGGCAATACCCCTGTGCACAAAGCGAGATTCACATAGAAATGATTTATTGTGGAAGACCTTGACTGGCCTGTGCAAAGCCCAGATCTGAAAAGGATCTGGAAAGCCTTTTCAGAAGAGTGGAAGCTGTTATAGTGATAAAGGGAAGGACTAATGGATTTGATTTTGAAATGAAATGTTCAACAAGGACATATGGGTCTGGTGTCCATGTAGAGTAGGATAAATAGATGAATAGAGTCACGCTTTATGGAAGTTATGGAATGATCTTCTGCTTGACAGTCCTAAAGATGCTTAAAATACATGCTTGAGTGTGACCAATCTGCAACAGGGCCCTTGTCCCCAAAGAGAGTCAAGGGGCGTTCATGCCTTCAGATATGAACTTTCTTAAACTCACTTCACAAACACGCTGAAACTGCAAAGTGGTTGGGTTCTGTTCTGTCAAGAGGCCTGAGGAAAGGAAGTGAGTCGTGAGAGGGAGACGAGCTGAAGCGAGGCAGAGCTATCTCTAGCAGTGGGGAGGGAGATAATTTCATGGTAATTTGGACGAGTCCTGAAGGGTTTTTCTCATTTTCTGCACAAGCTCAGGAGTAGGTGATGCGGCAGCTCGGGCTCAACATTGATTCAGTCATGTTCCACTTATTTAGTCATTCACTCAACTCACTCACTTGCAACCGCCCCAAGTAGATTATCATGCCAGGAGCGACAACTGTTAGCAGCGACTCAAGCATCATGAAAGCTGCTGCATGCATTTGATTTTCAGGATCCCGGATGCTCTTCAAGCTGGAATATGGTCGACTTTTAACCCCACCAGCGCTGACTTTCATTACTATATACACTCACCTAACACCTGTTCAATTTCTCATTAATGCAATCATCTAATCAACCAATCACACGGCAGTTGCTTCAGTGCATTTAGGGGTGTGCTCCTGGTCAAGACAATCTCCTGAACTC
Source organism: Pimephales promelas (assembly GCF_016745375.1). Next base: position 8,162,680 of record NW_024121199.1, on the reverse strand, counting down.
CAAACTGAATGTCAGAATGGGAAAGAAAGGTGATTTAAGCAATTTTGAGCGTGGAATGGTTGTTGGTGCCAGACGGGCCGGTCTGAGTATTTCACAATCTGCTCAGATACTGGGATTTTCACGCACAACCATTTCTAGGGTTTACAAAGAATGGTGTGAAAAGGGAAAAACATCCAGTATGCTACAATCTTGTGGGCGAAAATGCCTTGTTGATGCTAGAGGTCAGAGGAGAATGGGCCGACTGATTCAAGCTGATAGAAGAGCAACTGTGACTGAAATAACCACTCGTTACAACCGAGGTATGCAGCAAAGCATTTGTGAAGCCACAACACACACAACCTTGAGGCGGATGGGTTACAACAGCAGAAGACCCCACCGGGTACCACTCATCTCCACTACAAATAGGAAAAAGAGGCTACAATTTGCAAGAGCTCACCAAAATTGGACAGTTGATGACTGGAAAAATGTTGCCTGGTCTGATGAGTCTCGATTTCTGTTGAGACATTCAGATGGTAGAGTCAGAATTTTGGCGTAAACAGAATGAGAACATGGATCCATCATGCCTTGTTACCACTGTGCAGGCTGGTGGTGGTGGTGTAATGGTGTGGGGGATGTTTTCTTGGCACACTTTAGGCCCCTTAGTGCCAATTGGGCATCGTTCAAATGCTATGGCTTACCTGAGCATTGTTTCTGACTATATTCATCCCTTCATGGCCATCATGTACCCATCCTCAGACTGATCTCATGAAGTAGCGTGTGTATGACACACCAATTCGTATTTCCATTTTTGGCGTGCTATCAACACGCATAATCACTTTTCAGCGTGTTTATGAACGCCGTTGACTCAACGTTATTACTGTATATAATATGACTTACCTCAACCCCGTCCCTAAACCTAACCGTCACTGGGGTTAATGGCATTTATGACTGTTCCCTTACAATCCTAGGGAAAAAAAAGATTGCTCCCCAGATGTAGATCTACATTTTGCTTCGTTTCGCTCGGACATTTGACGGCGTGTACAGACACGCGGAATGACGCGGAGGTTAATAGCGTAGACATACACACGCATACACGTGGATACACACGGATAGCTCAAAATGCGTAGAGATAACACGCCACTTGACTCGAAAGTGGCGTGTATGTTTACGCAAAAGTCATGATGTCATGTTGCCATCCTCGAAGCTCGCATCATTTCAAATTGGTTTCTTGAACATGACAATGAGTTCACTGTACTAAAGTCACCAGATCTCAACCCAATAGAGCATCTTTGGGATGTGGTGGAACGGGAGCTTCGTGTCCTGGATGTGCATCCCACAAATCTCCATCAACTGCAAGATGCGATCCTATCAATATGGGCCAACATTTCTAAAGAATGCTTTCAGCACCTTGTTGAATCAATGCCACGTAGAATTAAGGCAGTTCTGAAGGTGAAAGGGGGTCAAACACAGTATTAGTATGGTGTTCCTAATAATCCTTTATGTGAGAAGTGGGTCATGACGCAAAAAATTGGAGGCCACATTTTTTTAGGGTAACCCTAACCCTAACCCTAACAGTGAGACCCTATTAGTCTCACTGTCACTTAATAGTGGATCTGGAGAAGAAGCTGTCAATGATCTAAATACTGATTTTGAAGATGTTGAAAACGATAGTTTTAAGTATATGGTTTAGATGACAAATATGAATGTACTGGGAAATGAGCTCTGATGAAAACAGTGATGATGGTAAAAAAAAAAAAATCAAAAAAAATCGGCTCAAATTAAAACCTTCCCAGTTCCAAAAGGTAATGAAATATGATTTATTTTATTCTTTTCTAATTTGAAGAGTTTTATTCTATTCTGGCAGTTAGATATCCATACATGTTTGGCCCAATTGTAAATCTGTATGTATGAATGTGACATCAGGATCCTGGTTTGCTTGTAAAATGAAAAATGAAAATATAATAATTAAAAAAATAAAAAGTTATATATTTAAATGAAAAATGGGGACATTTCTTCAGCGATGAATATCCATCCATTCATCCTTCCATCCATGATACCCACTTTATTCTAAGGTCAAAGGGAGTGATAACATCTACATTGTTATTAACTATGGGGGACAATTATGGTAATTTGAACATGGTAAATATGCTACATTGTATTATGAGCTATGGTAATTCATACCTTGTTTTGCTACTTTAAATAACATTTACACATCATCAACACACTTAAATGTTATGAAATGTAAAAGCACTCTTGTTTTCCCCAAACTAATGCTAGTCCAATAAAACAATAAGTGAGAACTGATGGATAACTGTACTACATAATGAAACTAAACCAAATGCTTGTTCACTCTAGTCAAGTTTTCATTGGGAAACTAGTAGCATGAGAAAGTAATAAGTAGAGGAAGAGGAAGGAGGTTTTGAAGCTGCTTTGGCAAGCAGTGCCCTCTATTGGTCGAAGCAAAAGGTTTTTGTGGGCTGTTTTGAATGTTTTATTTAATAATATTGCTTTTGTTATGATAATTGGTTGCCACTTTAGCTTTATGACCAATAAAACGTCTATCTGAAAAAATAGCAGTTGAGAACCAGTGCCCTTTTGTATTTTCTAGTCAACAGTACCCAGAAAACAGATTAACTAAGGAGAACACATCTGGATCTGCAAAGCAAGTGCTTAAGAACGTACCAAACACTCAAGAGAAAAATAAAAGTTCTAGCTAGTACATAGCAGATATTCATACCATACACATGGACTAGCAATGGCCTTGCACACACACTTTAATTGGCCACTTATGTGCTGCTTCTAGGGTTAAGTGAGGATCAGTGAAACCAGAAGAAATGGGTTGGGTGAGAAATGGACGCTCTTGTCAGTTGAAGTGAAGAGCCGGCAGGGGGTCTGTCAATGGTTTTAAAAGACGGACCTATCAAAAGATTGACCCTTGTACTTTTATAATGTTCACAATGGGAAGTGCCACTGCATTCTCCATGCAGTCCAGACAATTTATTAAAAAGATGATGAGAAAAATCTAGACTTTTTTTTAGACAGTGAGTATACTGTATACGAATCTGGTATTTTCTGAATCAGACCATTTCTATATTTCGGAGATTGTATCTAGATTGTATTTGTATTTATATATTAATATTAATTCAAATAAATACTGTTGAAATGGTTATTTATAACACCAGTAAGGTCCTATAGCACTTTCAAAGCATGGTTCTTTATGCAACCTTATAAAAAACGGTTCTGCTATTGTTACAAGCCCAAGAACCCTAATTTGGTACTGAACCATTTTTCTTAAGACTATACCGTTGTGTTGGGATTTACTCAATATGATGTTAAGTCTGTCCCAGACGAAACCTAAAATACAATGTGGAGGACACAAGATAATTATAACATGACCATGTGGTGAACCCATGAACCGAACTCATATTTAAACAACTATCTCTTAAGCTATCAGTACTATTTTGGCTGTTTTATTAGTGTCCCCTTCAAAAATCACTTTTGAGAGTAGTTTTGTTCATTGCTTCTGAAATGTACGCCCATTCATTCAAGCTTAGAAAATTGAAAGACATCCAAGCTTTAATATCCAAGGCAAGCTGCAATGGGGTGTAAACCATTCTTGTGTTTCAAACGAAGATACATTTGTGTCATCTGCATAACAATGGTAACATATACCATAATTCTCAAAGATAGGACCAAGTGGAAGCATTTAGAGAGAGAACAGAATGGGGGCTAGAATATAACCTTGGGGGACACCGCAAGTCAAAGGATGAGAACCATTGTGAAATTGCCCATTATTGACTGAAAAACTCCTGTTTGTGAGGTACGATTGAAAGCAGCTTATGGCTGAACCCCTTATGCCCACCACCTGAGCTAGGACAGAACATTGTGGTCTATCATAGGCCACACTCAGATCTAAAAGTACCATGTGCTGTCAATATGAATGTAACAAACAAAAAAAAAAAAACTTGAGTGAAAAACTTAATAAGAATACCTTTCTTGAATTCTGCTTTTAAATGCCCTGGTGAGGAGATAAACATGGAAGACTGCGTATGCCTTATTTTAGGTGAATATTTAAGATGACAACTGACATTAAAAGATTTTCATTTACTAAATATTATTTCAGGGTACTGGGGCTTATTTCTTATGTCTTTAATAGGGGGTCTGCAAGTGATTCTGGGGTGGTATTTCTGAGAAAACACCAATTTTTGTTTGATTGGAAGTAAAATTTGACTTGATAAGAATGACCTGCAAATAGAACTAGCAAAGAGACATAAAAGAGCAGTTCCTCTACAATCAACACAAAATATGTTCCTAATTATTAGAAAAGAGGCCAGGCCAGGGTTTGAACACAATGTACTTTCCTAGCAGATGAATTATAACAATGCAATAAGAGCCAACACCCTGTAAGTAATGCCAATACTAGATCTGATGAGGAAAAGAAGGCTACAGTGGTTTGGACGCGTGTGCCGGAGAGACAAAAAGGCGGACACAAGGAAAGCCGTGGAAGGACGAAGAACCACTGGAAAGACAGCATCAAGACAGACATGGAGTGGTGTGGCTTAGAGAAGGAAGATACAGACGATCGTGACAGATGGAGGTGTCTGGTTGAGATGAAGTTCAGGCAGAAACCCGTTACCTGAAATATTAATAAAGCATAAAGCCAAGGCACACAATTTCAGCACTGTATGTATACTACATCGCTGCTCTATTCAAAACAAAAAGGCTAAAATTGGCATCATCGAAAGCCATGATTTCTAAAGAGAAGGAAGAATGGAGGGCAGTAGTTCAGTCCAGGGTGCAGTCACAGTTCCTGACTGGACCATCATTAACACACTGCTATTTGTGGCTAAACTGTCTAAACTAAAGCTGCCCAAATCTAACGTGACGGCTCCTGTAGCATGACATATTGGAGAGGCCAATTACTCTCCAGTTACTGAACCCAACTCCAAAAACAACATAGATACGCACAAGCTGTGATCTGTGTCCACACTGGCATGTCTCCACAAACAAATCCATTTAACACCGGAAAAACAGCACATTAACATTATTTTGTTATTTCTCTGGTCTTGGGACTGTAAAATTATTATCCAACATACTCTTTCCAGATGTAAAGAGCAAAAGCCAAGAATGCTGAGAAAAGTTTGTAGTGTAGGGATGATGCAATTCACAGGTGTTGAAATGCCTGCAATGAGACATGTCTTCCTATTTAAGGAATATTATATTAACTGTTTGATGCACTACGCATTTCTTTTCTAACAGCTCAGTGTCATGTTGTGTCAATGATACATCTGAATTAAGTCATTCATGTCAATGCATATTGAAACATTAAAATAAAGTTATTTGTGTGAATGCACATTGCTGATTATTGTAATATGCATGCGTAATACGCATCACACTCTAAAAAATGCTGGGTTGTTTCAACCCAAATTTGGGTCAAAAATGGACAAACTCAAATGTTGGGTTGAAAATGTAATCAAAACATTTACAGTTGAAAGTAAAAGTTGAAGTTGGGTTAAAATTAATTCATCCAACATTTGGGGTTTGTCCATATTTGACCCAAATTTGGGTTGAAAAAACACAGCATTTTTTTAGAGTGCATCGTTTACACAGAGACCGTTTTCAAAAAATTTGCACTTTGAAACCCGTTTTCAAAAGTTTGCGTTTTCAGGCACCCAAAACACCGTTGTCGTGTAAATGAGCAGCCAAAACCCATAAAAAGTTTTACGTTTGTTTTTGTACACACCCTCTGTTAATTAACCAATCAGCTAGGTCCTGATTTATAAATGCCTGCATTGATGCACAATAGACGGAGAGACTTTGAAGCTCCCTGATATTTATAATGTGTGTTCATGAGAGATGTAAGTTTATTTTCCTTTGTTTGTATTGTGTAAGTTTTGCTTGTCTAGTTTGATAAGGTTTATCATTATTAAGTGTTTGTATCTGTGTTCTTGTCTAGAAACCACATAGCCAACTATGGTCGCAACTTCCGCCGTTATCAGCAGTTCAACGAGTCGGTGTTTCCCGAAACCATCGTATAACGAACATTCGCAAACAGCATCGCAAAATTGTGTGATTTGAACAACAGCTCTTGACCTGTGGTTAAGCAGAGTTTCTTATTTGCAGGACATGTGGACTTAATAAATCCTTATCTTGAGCAAAATAAGCAAGCTGATTTTATTCTTTTATTTAGAACACATTCAATTTACGTCTTTGAGCTTGTCTAGAGATTTAAAGCACCGTTTTTGAAGACGGTGCATGTGCGAATGTGCTCTATCACGTAAGAACGAGCCTATTATTGAATCTGAAAGTTGAGCAAAAATAACTGAGAAAACTTTGAAATAGTCCTCAGATGCCATGTCCGTAATGTATAGCAAAACATCTAGGAATAATTCGATCTCAAGCAGATTCATTAAAGGTAGTTATTACTCCACCACCTGCGTGACTTCATAACCAACGTGCACGGTTAAACTATAGATATTCATAATAAAGGCTAGATGTTTCACGGCGGAGTCTCTATCGGCATCACCGGCGGCCATCTTGTCACAGGCAATCTTTCTGGTGGGCTCTGTGGTTCCTGATGTAAGATGAGTGATCAGCAAGAACACAAATACTCTAATCTCGTTGAAATCTTGACGGATTTGGTTTCTTTTGGTTTGGTTTCTTACAAACGTTATTAACGTGGCTGTAATTCTGGATGATTATTTATTTATACACTTATTATACATAAGCAGTGTCATAACTACATCTCTGATGTTTATAACAAACCAAACCGTTTGAAAATCGGTAGACAATTGAGCAAGTTATGGTTATTTAAAAAGTACATGCACCATTAAAACAATGTTACGAGTGAGCGAGCTGCCTGTGACAAGATGGCCGCCAGGTGCGGACGTCGACCTCCATTGGCCAGCAGCGCGGACGAGACAACTAGCCTTTATTATGGATTTCTATGGGTTAAACGACCACTTTGCGACAATATGGTTCCGGGAAACAGTCGTGACGAGCTAGTGGATTTCTTCAAAGATGCAGCGTATGCTACTGTAGTTTAGCAGCGAGTTACGTCGTTGTATGGGAAACACACCCTAGATTGTTAACGGCAGGCAAGCTAAACATTTGCCTATCATTAATCGACCTCAAATATGGCGTATCTTATGAAACATTGTAAGTAGTAGCAACAAGTCCGTTGCACTAATGCTAACCTCGATAAATGTGCGCTATTATTAGGTGCATATGCTTGTGCGGATATCGAGCTTAAAGGAGTAGTTCATTTTTTTTTTGAAACTTTTGCTGATAATTTACACACCCCCTTGTCATTCAAGATGTCTATGTCATTCTTTCTTCAGTCGAAAAGAAATTAAGGTTTTTGATAAAAATATTCCAGGATTTTCTCCATATAATGGACTTCAATGGGAACCAAATGGTTCAAGGTCCAAAAGACAGTTTCAGTGCAGCTTCAAAGGGCTTTAAACGACACCAGACGATGAATAAGGGTCTTATCGAGCAAAACGATCAGTCATTTAAAAAAATAAATAAAAAAGTTTAAGTTTTATAAGCACAAATGCTCGTCTTGCTCTGTTCTGTGATGAGCGTTCGTGACTCTTCTGTTCAAACTCGTTCATCAAAATGAATAAATCTTTTTGTTGAGTCATGACTCGAAGGGTCCTAGATAAGACCCTTATTCACCGTCTGGTGTCGTTTAAAGCCCTTTGAAGCTGCACTGAAACTCTCACTCGAACCTTGAACCGTTTGGTTCCCAATGAAGTCCATTATATGGAGAAAATGCGAGAATGTTTTCATCAAAAACCTTAATTTCTTTTCGACTGAAGAAAGAAAGATGTGGACATCTTGGATGACATGGGGGTGAATAAATTATCAGCAAAACTACTACTTTAATGCATGACACATACATTTTACCCCATGAGTCTGTCTGTAGGGTAAAAGGCCCACCTTGTACATTTAGAAGATTTTAAACAATCTTTATGATTTATTTTCACACAAAATGGGTTGCTTCATAAATGTTCAATAGAAACATATATATATATATATTTATTCTGCAAACATACACTATGGGAGGAGTGAAAAGCAAAAAAAAAAAAAAAATCTTAAGGTGTCCCTGTTGTACCCTATGATTTATGGCCTATTAATAACAACACGCGATTAGTCGACTAATCGCTGAAATGAGCGACTACTAGTCAACTAGAGAAATTTTTAGTCGAGGACAGCCCTGCATTATTGTGACTCTTACTGCTTCTGATGTCTCATGACTGGGTCAGCGAGCAATTACTCATGGTTCCCAGTTATGTCATAAAGCATTGGCCAATTTCTTATATATTTATCCTTAAAGGTGCCATATAACATCATAAATCAAATCCTACTCCATATTCCATAACAGATGGGGGCAGTATACCTCCAAAAAATGACTTGTGCTTCTACCATCGCGCATGTTATTGAAATCATTTGACATGATAGTAAAAGGTTGGAAGACCGCAGTTTCACGTGGAACATTTGGAGATTTTTAGAGATCAGAGACTCAATGAACTAAACACTAGAGTGAACTAAACTAAACACTATGAATCTCAACACTAAATGATGAAGACCGCCTCATAGATCTCAAAAACAAGCTGGTGCATTTCGACGGTATGGGAAAATAAAAGCTTGGGCAATTATTTGAAGTTTATGGTATTCGTTTTGTTCATATTACACTTTTATTGTTAGTGAATTAATTTGACAGACAGCATTCGCTGATGTTGATCAAGCCAGCGCCGTGAATTCACCGTGAGACGCACGCAATTGACACTTAGCAAGCAGGTTAGTTAAGCTCTCAGATTCTGTCAATTATATTGCGCAATTCAAAGAATAAATACCGTTTTGGCGCTTGTACATGTTACACTACAGATCCCTAGCGCACGTGAACCGATCGTCTCTACTAGCTGGAAAAAGAACACGAACACTGGTGAAAGATACAGTGTGCTACAACTTACCAAAATGTATTCCTCACGCATAATGTCGACCAATCATTTTTTGAACTCTTCCCTGAACTGAAATGTAGTAATTGGCTGCATTTCCACACGACTGACATCAGGTTCAAGTACACACAAGCCGGCCGGCACGAGCGCGACTCACTCGTCTATTGCAGTTTGGCTGGTGCTAACGTTGCCCGTCCGCATACCGCCTCCCATGGCCGGAACTGGTATTACGATACCTGCCGGGCCGGGGCTAGTAATTTAGCATGCTAATTCAGGTTAATATCTCGGCAGCACTATAACTTGTCAGTTTTTTAATGACATCTTTGCACTTATTTCTTCTCATTCTTTTGATGCGTGTAGCTCATTTTTCGTATATTGTTACCTCAATTATTACATATGCCACCTTTAAATTCCTAATAAAAATAGACAACAATTTGATCATTGTTGACACAGCAGCGTAATCGACTATTGCGGATATTTTCCTTTCCAACTTCTGACAACTAGGTATAATCACAAACATCTCTGCCTGGATGAACAGGCATCACCTGAAGCGGAAAATATCAACAACCGTTCATTGCAGCCAAGAACGAGCCTTGCCAAGACCTTGTCATTTCAATAGACAACTCAACCATCTCACACACACAGAAAGCCAAAAACCTTGGTGTCACACTGGACAACAAGCTGTCATTTGCACCCCACTTACTAACCACAGTCAAGACATGCCGCTTCCTCCTGCGGGACAGAATAATCTTACCTTGGCTTATTTTCTCTAGGTTGTATCGTATTTATTAGGCCTCATGGTTTTCAGTCATGTGACATCCATAGGACGGAACAAACTGCAGCGTTTCAAACAGCAGGAAAACCTGAAAAACACATAAAATGCTTTAATGTACTAAAACAGTGATGTTAAAAGATCAAATTCAGTATTCATCTTATTGATGATACACACTATATACAGGCGAGCAGATGCGTCCAATATATGAACGCATCCCGCTAAAAGGTTTACCATTTTTTTATAATGCTTTTCAATGGAAAGCGCTTAATGAGAAACTGTGTTGCGTTTATCTTCTCTGATCATCTGCTCGCCTGTATACAGTGTTACGTACCCTCAAACAAGTTTGTTTGAAAGGGGCAACATTGAGGTTGTGATCAAGAGATGGTGCACATTATAATGGCAAGAGACGACCCATACTCAGAGTTGTGAAAATATAAAGTATGATTTATTTGACAAATGATATTTTAATGCAAAGATAAATAAATATAATAATAATAATAGAGTATAAGGACATAAAGTGAAGCCAAATAAAAGAAAGAAACAAAACAAACACCAATTAACTAAACCCCAACCTCTTAGCTCACTAATAACAAAAAGAAAATAAAAGACAAAGATCTTCAGCGCAAAGCGCCCTCTCTACCTACACTAACTAATAACAAAACATACAAAAGTGGCATTCACTCTCTTACCTGGTGTAGTATACATCGAGTTTACTAGGTGTTGTTTTATGTACGTCACGTGACATTTTACCTGTCCAAATTACTCTTGGTAACCTCAAAACACGCCATCAAAGGCAGAACACGTTACAATTAGTAACCTCAAAACACGCCATCAAGGCAGAACACGTTACAATTAGTAACCTCAAAACACGCCATCAAGGCAGAACACGTTACAAGTGGTAACCTCAAAACACGCCATCAAGGCAGAACAAAACAAACAGAGTAATGTCTGTAACAGAAAAATAACGTACATACAAGCGGCAATCAACACACAGAAAGAAACAAAGCTGTCTTGCGTTCTTCTCCCGCTTCCCTTTAAACTCGTAGGTTGAACTTGATAGGCCACGGGAGGGAGATGACGTCATGATGTGAATGAAGATTGACATCGCTCTCAACCAACAGCGGACAAGAGATGACGCAAACCTAAGAATAGGATAGTGGTAGAAGAGAGAGAAGAGAAATAGAAACCAAAAGAAAACATACGACCACAGGGACGTAACACTCCCACCCTTAAGAACAAACCTGTTTGTAAAAAAAAAAACACACACAATTTTTTTACACTCTCGAAAGAGCGTCAGCCATAACGTTATCAACACCCTTTTTGTGCTTGATCTCCACGTTATAATTCTGGAGTACTAGAGCCCAGCGCATCAAACGCTGGTTTTGATTGTACATCCTGGATAAAAACACTAGAGGGTTATGGTCAGTGAATACGGTGACAGGAAGATTACTGGAACCAAGGTAAACTTCAAAGTGCTGGAGAGCAAGTAAGAGAGCAAGTGCTTCCTTTTCAATGGTATAGAATAGTTAAGCTGATGTTTATTAAACTTGCGAGAATAATAACTCACCGGATGGTCTATACCATTTATATCCTCCTGAAGAAGGACAGCTCCGGCTCCAACAGCACTTGCATCTACCTCGAGTTTAAAAGTACGGGAGCAATCAGGTGCAACGAGAACAGGTGCATTACATAAAAGCATTTTAACGCAATCGAAAGCATTCTGACACTCCGCAGACCATTCAAATTTTTTAGATGGACAAAGTAATGAAGTGAGAGGGGTAACAACGGTTGAGAAATTTTTACAGAAACTGCGGTAATAACCAGCCATACCTAGAAATCTTCGCAACTCTCGTCGAGTCGCAGGGACTGGAAACTCTGCAATAGCAGTAACCTTCACTTCCACTGGTCGTACGTAGCCTTGTCCAACCTCTTTACCCAAATAAGTGACAGTCGCTCGACCAAACTCACACTTTGCCAAGTTGAGAGTTAAATTAGCTGCACGTAGACGTTCGAACACCGTTCTCAACAAACTCACATGTTCCTCCCAAGTCACAGAATATAACACTAAATCATCAAGATATGCATTGCAATTCGGTACATCAGCCAAGACGATATTTACAAGACGCTGAAAAGTGGCTGGAGCGTTTCTGAGTCCGAAAGCCATCGCTGTATATTGAAGGAACTTATCTGGTGTTACAAATGCTGAAATGTCTGACGCTTGTGAAGTAAGTGGTACCTGCCAGTACCCCTTCAACATATCCAGCTTAGTAACAAAACGAGCAGACCCCAGATTATCAACACAGTCCTCCATGCGGGGTAACGGATAACTGTCTGGCACCGTTACGGCGTTCACTTTTCGAAAATCAGTGCAAAACCTAAACGTACCGTCAGGTTTAGGCACAAGGAGACAAGGAGAGCTCCAGGGACTGCAACTAGGTCTGGCTAAGTCATTTTCAAGCAGATAATTCACTTCTTGACGCATAATAGATTTCTTGACTGCATTTATGCGATAAGCATTTTGCTTAATAGGACGAGCACCGTTTACAACAATATCATGCTGTAAGACATTTGTTTGTTTAGGAACATCACTAAACAGACAATTAAAATCGAATATTATTTGAACAATGTCAGTTTCCTGGTCAGCAGTTAAATGATTGAGATACGAGTGAAGATCTTCTAAAATTTCTGAGTTGGCTAACCTTGCACACTGCTGAGGAGCGTTGCGAAGCACGACACCATCCTCGTCAGCCCCTGAGATACCAGAAAATGGTTTCAGTTCCACGGCTATTGCGACAGAAGAGACCGCGGGCCCTGCAGTTTCATCTGAAGCTTTCACCTCAGGCATCTCCCGTCATGGTAAGCTTTTATCATGTTTATGTGACAAACTCGGGTTTGACGTTTTCTGTCAGGTGTGTACAGCATATAATCAGTTTCACTCATTTTCTGTTTCACCACATAAGGACCAAAGAAACGGGCAGACAAAGATGATCCAGGAACAGGTAAAAGCACCAACACTTTATCACCAGGCGAAAATGAACGCGCAACTGCTTTCTGATCATATTTGCGCTTCATGCCTTTTTGAGCATTTTCTAGAGATTCTTTAGCCAGTGACCAAGCAGTATGCAAACGATCTCGAAAATTACTGACATAATCCAGTACATTAGTGCGAGGACCCGGAACACTGTTCAAAATGTGATCTTTAAAAACTTTCAAAGGTCCTCTCAACTGATGTCCGAATACGAGATCGGCTGGACTAAAACCAAGAGATTCCTGTACAGTCTCTCTTACAGCGAATAATACTAAGGAAACTCCCTCGTCCCAGTCTCTAGCAGTTTCCAGGCAATACTTCTTCAGCATCGACTTAAGTGTCTGGTGAAACCGTTCAAGTGCGCCCTGGCTTTGTGGGTGGTACGCACTTGAGACTCGGTGAGATATTGACAACGACTCCAGTACTTGTCTAAAAAGTTTTGATAAAAAATTCGTGCCCTGATCACTTTGTACTATTTTCGGAAGACCGAAAGTAGAAAAAAATTTCACCAATGCTTTGATGATAACAGGCGCGGTAATTTTCCTTAATGGAATTGCTTCCGGAAATCTAGTGGCCATGCACATTATGGTTAACAGAAACTGGTTACCCGACTTAGTTTTAGGCAATGGCCCAACACAGTCTATGAGCACATGCTCGAACGGCTCTCCAATAGCTGGTATGGGAGACAGAGGAGCGGGGCGAATCACCTGGTTCGGCTTCCCAACAGTTTGACACGTATGACAAGTACGGCAGTACTGAGCCACATCTTTCTTTAAGCCTGGCCAGAAAAAATGTCTCAGAATCCTATCATACGTCTTTGTAATTCCTAAGTGACCTGCAAGCTGATGATCATGCGCTAAACATAACACATGTTTACGATAAGGAAAAGGAACGACCACCTGGTACACAACATTCCACTCTGAATCATTTGTGTTAGAACACCACTTCCTCATCAATAACTCATTCTCCCGAAAGTAAGCAACTTTTTGATCTTTAACTGAATCAAGAGAGACGGCAGAATTAAAAACAGCATTGAGAGACTCATCTTCTTTTTGTGCAGTAATAATTTTTTCTCGTGACACGGGTAATTTTAACGCATCGGCGTCAGACACATTTTCTCTGTTAACCTCTGTCTGTGATTTATCTATTTTTGGCGACGTACCGGCACACAATTCGTCACCAGAAAAAAGAGTGATAAAAACAGAGTCAGACAAATCAACCATATCACCCACTTTACGCGACTGAGCGCGGGTGACAGCGCATGCGGGAAAAACTTCAGGGTAAGTATGTGACACATCCAATTGACTGAACGCATCTGGCTTTTCAACAACTTCTAACACAGGCAAAATTTTCCCCCCCGCTAGATCATTTCCAAGGATAAAATCAACGCCCTGGACAGGAAGAGAAGGACGTACTGCCACTCTTACAAATCCCGTACATAAGTCACTCTGCAGGTGGATACGATGTAATGGCACAGTAATACAACTCATGTCAATGCCTTGAACTATCACACTTGAATTACAGAAAGTGTCCTCAGAGAATGGTAATTTATCTGCCACAATAAAAGACTGCATTGCACCGGTGTCTCTGAGCATTCTTATTTCTTTCTGTTCGTCACAATTTCCCTTTAGAGAAATTAACCCTTTTAAGATAAAAGGTTGATAACTGTCATCGATTTTCTCCACTCTAGGTACACTGACAGTCGGCTTACAAGTCTTCACAAACCCTACGCTCTTAGGCTGCTGCTTGCGTTTTAAAGACAGACAATCTGCGATCACATGTCCTTGTTTGTGACAGTAAAAACATTCACGATCCTCTCTCGTAAGAGTTGGACTGTGTTTGGGACGGACTGGTGGGTTTTGCAAAGGAACAGATTGTGATCGCTCTGGACGTGCAAGTGCAAAAACGTTTTTGTGGGTTAAAACAAACTCGTCCGCTAACACAGCTGCTTGAGACAACGAAATTACTTTCTGTTCATTTAGGTAGACCACTACACGATCAGGTAAACACCCTTTGAACTCTTCGAGCAGTACAAGTTCTCTTAACTCATTAAAATCACTCACTTTGCTAGCTGTGCACCACTTGTCAAACAAGATTCCTTTTTCTCTAGCAAATTCCACAAATGTTTGAGCCGAATTCTTTTTATGCCCACGAAACTTCTGCCTGTAAGCCTCTGGGACTAACTCGTAAGCACGAAGTATCGCGGACTTCATAGACTCATATTTTAAACTTTCTTCTAGAGATAAAGTAGAACAGACTTCTTGAGCTTTTCCAATCAATTTACATTGTAACAATAGAGACCAGACGTCGTTAGGCCATCGAAGAGAAGTAGCTATGCGCTCAAATGTACTGAAATACGAATCAACCTCTGATTCTCTAAACTGAGGTACTAAAGAAATGTACTTACTAATGTCAAACGTTACCTGGGACGAATCAGACCGCGGAGGAACATCAGAGGTTGGACCTGGAGTCGACTGCACAGCTGAACCGGCAGCGATTTTCATTGCGTCCAGATCAAGCTGTCTCAGCTTCACCTGAGTCTCTGCCTCAATCTCAAGCCTGCGTACCTCCAAACGCAGATTTATCTCAGCTTGACGTGCCTGGGCTTTCTCCTGTGCCTCGTATTGCAAACGGGCCAAGCGGACTCTCAGTCGCGCTCCATCTCTGGAATCAACAGAACTGGGAGAGAATGGATCAAACGGTGGCAAGCCGGCCTTAGCATCGGCCCCCACCTCCGCCTCAGCATCAGCTCTACCGCTCCGTTTATCCTCATCATCCACAAAACTGCGATTTGTCACGGCAACGCCACTCCCACCAACACTCACCTCTGCACCTCCGCCAGCCTCATCACCCACAGGACTTGACACAGGAAGAACATTAATCTCTTTTAAACGATGTATCAATTTACTTTGTATCTCGCTCTTAAGGGTCTGTCTACTCACCTCAATCTGATAGTGGTCAGCTATCAGAACTAAATCTTGTTTCTTGCAAGAACTAATCTGTTCGAAAGACGGGTTGGCAATGAATTTTTTTAAGCTAAACACTTCCATGATGCACAACCAGCAAACGAGTACAAAAATACTGCTCTGCATGAATAAACCGCAAAAATAAACGTAACGTCACTTACCACTATTATACACACATACAACTGATCACAACTGAATTAACTTGAGATAAAAGATCCTGGACGAGCCCCCATTAAATGTTACGTACCCTCAAACAAGTTTGTTTGAAAGGGGCAACATTGAGGTTGTGATCAAGAGATGGTGCACATTATAATGGCAAGAGACGACCCATACTCAGAGTTGTGAAAATATAAAGTATGATTTATTTGACAAATGATATTTTAATGCAAAGATAAATAAATATAATAATAATAATAGAGTATAAGGACATAAAGTGAAGCCAAATAAAAGAAAGAAACAAAACAAACACCAATTAACTAAACCCCAACCTCTTAGCTCACTAATAACAAAAAGAAAATAAAAGACAAAGATCTTCAGCGCAAAGCGCCCTCTCTACCTACACTAACTAATAACAAAACATACAAAAGTGGCATTCACTCTCTTACCTGGTGTAGTATACATCGAGTTTACTAGGTGTTGTTTTATGTACGTCACGTGACATTTTACCTGTCCAAATTACTCTTGGTAACCTCAAAACACGCCATCAAAGGCAGAACACGTTACAATTAGTAACCTCAAAACACGCCATCAAGGCAGAACACGTTACAATTAGTAACCTCAAAACACGCCATCAAGGCAGAACACGTTACAAGTGGTAACCTCAAAACACGCCATCAAGGCAGAACAAAACAAACAGAGTAATGTCTGTAACAGAAAAATAACGTACATACAAGCGGCAATCAACACACAGAAAGAAACAAAGCTGTCTTGCGTTCTTCTCCCGCTTCCCTTTAAACTCGTAGGTTGAACTTGATAGGCCACGGGAGGGAGATGACGTCATGATGTGAATGAAGATTGACATCGCTCTCAACCAACAGCGGACAAGAGATGACGCAAACCTAAGAATAGGATAGTGGTAGAAGAGAGAGAAGAGAAATAGAAACCAAAAGAAAACATACGACCACAGGGACGTAACAACAGTCTGCGTTGTTAATAATGGCCTCAATGTCAAAGCCAAACACATGACAGTTTAACTTAATTTTATGTCAAGTTGTCATGACAAAGAGGTTATGATGTTTTGGTTGGTGTCATAACAAAGACATTTTAAACAATGTCATATTTGCATTCAAAATGTCATTATTGAGCGAAAGACAATTAATGGCACTACATGCATAAACCTTACTTCATATTCAAGACATGTGACATGTCATGATTATGAAGCTGTCATATCAATCTTATGTACACCCCTTCAAGTAAAGTGTTACTGTGTTTTTTAATATCACTGTCTTACTACATAGTACAAGCTGGGAAAGATAACATGTGGGCAGTAGAGAAAAACCATTTGGATGTGACGTCACTTGAAAACTATGAATTGTTGTACTAGCATTTGTATATGTACAGTAAAAAAAAAAGTCTATGCTAAAATGCAACAATGCTAAAACACTTTTGTGAGTAGCTTTGGATATGAGCAACTGCTCACCCAAAAATGCAAATTTCTTCACAGAAGAAAGAAAATCATACAGGTTTGAAGTGACATAAATGTGAGTAAATGATGACAGAACTGTCCTTTTTGTGTGAACTATCCAATTAAATGTATATGTATAAAATAATAATAATAATCTTGTCGGCTTACCTTCCGACAAGGTTCTGAACAAATATTATTTCAGCAACATTCATAACTCTCAAAATGTTATCACAAATAAACTGTTCATTGAAATTCTGAAATATTTTGGAGAGTGTTTGTTTAACTTTCTGGCAAGATTCTCTCAAAGTTATGTTCATGAAACGTTTGTTTTAGAAAGTTTATAAAACGTTCAAAAGTAATGTTCCCACAGTGTTTGCAGAGCAAATAAATTGGAGTGTGTTCTTAACATTTCTATAACCAAGAAAAAACTGGACGTTTTGAACAACCAAGAGACATTAACATTTTCGAAACTTAAAGGGTTAGTTCACCCAAAAATGAAAATTCTGTCAGTATTTACTCACCCTCATGTTGTTCCAACCATCTATGTGTTTATTTGTTCTGCTATACACAAAGGAAGATATTTGGAAGAATGTTTTAATCAAACAGATCTCATTCCCCATTGACTACCATAGTAGGAAAAAATACATACTATGGTAGTCAATGGGGAATGAGATCTGTTTGATTAAAACATTCTTCCAAATATCTTCCTTTCTGTTCAGCAGAACAAATAAACACATAGAGGTTTGGAACATCATGAGGGTGAGTAAATACTGACAGAATTATCATTTTTGTGTGAACTAACCCTTTAATAAGAATGTTAGAAAAACATTCTTAGAATATATTTTTGTTAGCTTGGGTTTAGTGTCTTACCAAATCTGATCACAATCTGAGACACTCAATCTCTTATCAGAATAATCTGGGAACCAGGAGACGCCATTTTAATCCTATTGCTGTCTAGGATAAACAATTGAGGGTCACACTTTAGTTTAAGGTACAATTTGCAATATTAAAGGGTTAGTTCACCCAAAAATGAAAATTTTGTCATTACTGACTCTCCCTCATGTCGTCTCAAGCCCGTCAGACAGGCATGTACTGGCCATCGGGACTACCGGGACATTCCCGGTGGGCCGCGGTCGGTTGGGCCGGCGGCCCGGCGCGTTATGTATTTTGTTTTTAAATCATTATTAATTGTAAATATAGCCTATTCTATCGTAAGTAAATTGTTATATTGTCCAATTCCGGGCATGTGTCTCTCTCATGAAGCCGCATGAAGCTGACGCGAGCTGCGAGACTAACAGGTCTGATGGCCAATCGGAATCAAGTTCAAATCTAGACTTGAAAAGCGGCCGCTTTACAACAACTGCAGTGATGCGATGCGAAATTCATGTCAAAAGAGTAACATCTCTAAACGTAAAGGGGGACCGAGAAGTCGAGAGAGAAAAAACGACAAGACAACGACAATAACTTGAGGCAGATGCCACCAAATGTGTTAAAATAAATGAATTATTTGCTGGACTTTAGTGAAGATGTCAGCAGGGCGCGCCTGACTGCTGAGGTGAGACATTTAGAATGATAGGCTACACGTAGCCTTCTGCATTGTTTTGTTTAAGCATGTTACGATATTCCAGCTGTAATAGGATCGATATAAATGACATTTAAAATTCTCAGCTCTCTGGTTCTGTCCATTTTATTACGAAATTCAGACAATATCGTTTTGCCGCTAGAAAATAACGTGACAGGTCGCTTTAGCGCCTCAGTTCAAGTAAACCGATCATCTGTTACTTTTTATTTAAAGATAAGATACAATAGCCTACAACTTATCAAACGATATGCCTCATAAATAATATCAATCAGTGCTTTTCAACAACGGAAAGAGATTAATAAAACAGCAGGAGAACAATTATGTCACAGAACGTTACAGTTACCTCAGGAAAGCCATTTAATGACAATAGCACATAGTTGACTTGAAAAATAGCTATAGAAAGGAGTATTTTGCATACTTGCATACCTTTCAAATAGCTATAGAAAGGAGTATTTTGCATATAAATATGCACATATATATTTTTTTTTTCAATTTGTATCCCTGAAAGTGCCTGGCAGAAGCCTTATGTGTCATAGGCTAAATGTGAACAAAAGACAAAGATAAATAACTCACTGCTCTTGACTAGCTTTAACAATGATTTATATATATATATATATATATATACTATATACACTATATAAATGATATAGTATAAATGAAATATAGGTATACTATATAAACTATATTTCATGAGGTGAAACATCACTGCCAGGTCCTGGCAGTGATGTTGCACCTCATGAAATATATAGTATAGCCTAAGAATATTCTATTAGAATAATAAGCGGCACATAAATTAAGACCAGTTATTTACAATAAAGCCTTATAAAATCATTTCCATTTTATTTGTTTATTATTTTAATATTTTTTTCTTGGTTCTGATAGTAAATAAAATCTAATCAGTAATTTTACATGCAGATTAATGCACGTATAGATGTGTGTGTGTTTGTGTGTGTGTGTGTGTGTGCATAGTGGGCCGGTCTGGATGAAGTGTCCAGGGCTGATTTTTTGTCCCAGTCCAGCCCTGCCGTCAGACTGTTCATATATTATCATATATAAGATATTTTAGATTTAGTCTGAGAGTTTTCTGTCCCTCCATTGTGTGTACGGTATACTGTCCTTGTCCAGAAAGGAAATAAAGACATCATCAAAGTAGTCCATGTGACAACAGTGGGTTAGTTACAATGTTTTGAAGCATCGAAACACAGATCGCGGATCCACAACAGAACCGGAAGACAATACAATGCTGAATAAAGTCGTAGTTTTTGCTATTTTTGGACCAAAATATATTTTCGATGCTTCAAAACATTGTAACTAACCCACTGATGTCACATGGACTACTTTGATGATGTCTTTATTTCCTTTCTGGACAAGGACAGTATACCGTACATTTCTAATGGAGGGACAGAAAGCTCTCTGACTAAATCTAAAATATCTTAAACTGTGTGCCGAAGATGAACGGAGGTCCTACGTTCTTGGGACGACATGAGGGAGAATCATTAATGACATCATTTTCATTTTGGGGGGAACTAACCCTTTAATTATGATTTTTTTGCCTCAATAAACTCCTGATTACTGTTTATTATAGTTAGTTGTTAAGTTTAGGTATTGGGTGATTAAGGGATGTAGAATATGATCGAGCAGAATAAGGTATCAATATGTGGATTTATAAGCACTAATAAACAGCCAATATCCTAGTAATATACATCCTAGTGAGAATTGGACCTAAACTAAAGGGTTACCCAAATGGGATATTGAAGAGACCTCCGTAATTCACGCAACTGCAACCAGAGGTGTCATGCCTTTCCGGACTGAATGGCTGAGGACTGTCACTGATGCCGCCTCAAAAAAAAATAAATAAAAAAAAAATAATAATAAAAAGAGCTGTGAGGTCTATGTTTGCAACAACATGACTACGAGTCCTTCTGCATAGATATTGTAACGTAAATGGAACCAGATCCGCCGCGATGAGGAGTCAGCCGCAGGGGAGACGTAATGAGAGATCATGTGCTGTTATCTGTTAAATCACTGGCATCTGCCTGAAACTGGAGAGAGGATTTCTCAAGCGTTCTCCTTATCTCCTCAATTGCTCTCTTTTTTTGACACGTTATACTTTCTGTAACACTGGCAAGCATCTCAGCTTGGCTTAAACTCATGACAATGCCACACTTAATCTTTGCTCGTGGCTCTTACAGCACTAAACTCGAGCACTGACACCAGTTAGGGAAAGGGCTTCGAGTGCTGGACACACACTGCAGGCATGAACAATGCACATGTGTTACGTTCTTAAAGGGATAGTTCACTTTGAAATTAATTTTGGGTGTGTTTTAGCTGACCTCAAGGGCATCCAAGATGTAGGTGTCTTTGTTTCCGCAGTAGTTTCGATTTTGATATTTTTCGGTTAAACCGTAATGTCTGTCAGTCATATAATGCAGGTCTATGGTCACCACCTCAAAGAGCATGCACAGAGAAGTCCAAATTAAACATGATTTAATGACTCGTAAATGTAAGAACACATTGATGGCCTAAGACACGGAACGAGCGGTTTGTGTGAGAAAACAAACAGTATTTATATCGTTTTTACCTCTTGTAACCACAGCCACGTTCAAGTGATCTAAGAGCGCGGACTTTTCGGTTATTATAGTTAACTAAAACCAAAAGTAAAACAATTTTCACTGTAAAAACGTTGCTGGCTTAAACATACAAGTTGATTGTACTTAAATTAAGTAATTTAAACTTAGAAAAGGTTGAAAATTTCGTAACTTACTTTGATGAGTTAAAGCCATGCAAAAACACGTTGTCGTATTAATCATATAATATTTTGCAGCGTTCGTTATAAAATAAACATTAACTATATAAAATAAAATACTTTTTCCATAGTTGCAAGGCAACATTTCTCATTTTCATTTAGTTCTGATGTAATAAAACTTAAAACTGGAATAAAAAATCAAAATATATAGCCAAAACCTTTTAATTAAAATTACAATATAAAACAGAAACAAAATATTAATAATAACTATACTAAAATATATAATAAAACAATATATTTGTTTAAAATATATTTTCAAATGTAATTTATTCCTGCGATTACTCCAGTCTTCAGAAATCACTCTAATAATAAACAATTGTGCTGCTTCATATTTTTGTGGAAAAGGTTATTCTATATGTATTGAATGTTAGAACATTATGTCACATGATTTCAGTCCACATTAACTTTAAAGGATGATATTATGCCTTGCCACACTCTGTCTCTTTACTGTGGTGAACTGGTGTGGTGTGTATCCTGCTTGTGGTTAATCTCTGCAAGAATGTTTTGTCAGTGGTTAAGAGATAAACTGTTGTCGGTGGTTAAGACATAAGAGTCACTGCAGCTCAAGGCAATTGATCTGATCTATGCAGAATGCAGATATGCGGCTTGAAATCTGGTGTATTAACAATAGATAATACAGCACATTCGTAGAAAAAAGGGGGACATGAATTGAGAAATCAAACTTCCCTTGATCTTTTGACATGTACAAGGTCATTGTACTATAAAAACATCCAGTACGTTTCAAAACTCAAACATCGTTGTTAGTCCAAAAACAGCTTTTATTGAAACCAAGCTCAGAAAACGGCTAGTTTGAGATTTTGTCATATTATGATGTAATAGTGCGACAAAAACCCACCTCTGCAATAGAAAACCAACGCCTACTTCAACTATCACATCTTTGGCCCCGCCCACGGAGGGGAGCGTTAAGCCTAGTTCACACACTACATGATTTTAAAACTGGGGTGCGTTTCCCGTACAACTATGTAGTTCGCTGCTTCACTAGTACGATGCATCGTTAGAGAAATCAACTAGCTAGTCACGACTGTTTCCCGAAACCCACAATGAAATTGTTTGAGATCCAATTAACGCTAGATGTCATCTGAGGACTATTTCTAATTGTATTCAGTTGTTTTGCTTTATTACCAGACTCAATATTTGGCTCGTTCTTACATAGTAGAGCACGTTCGCACATATTCTCTTCAAACACGGTACTTGAAATCTTTTGACAAACTAAAAGACGTAAAGTCCATTTGTATGTATTCTAAATAAAAGACACTGGTTGTACTGAATGTCAGCTTACTTATTTTGCTCAGAATAAGGATTTATTACGTCCAAATGCCATGCGATATAGAAACGATGCCTCTAACCACAGGTCGAGAGTTGTCGTTCAAACCACACAACTTTGCGGTGCTGTTTGCGAATGTTCGTTTGAACTATGCTGATAACGAGAAACGACGGAACTTGCGACCATAGTTGGCTAACGATGCTTTCGGGAAACGCACCCCTGTGCGGTTCACACTACATGACTTGCTCTCTGTGAAATCATGAGTGTTGAAGTTGTTGAGCTGTTCACACCACACAACACAACGTGATTGATCCGCAACAGGAGGTAACGCACTACACCAGTTGACAACGACTCTGTCATCCAACGATTCTATCTTGTCTACAAACCATGTTTTGCCACGAAAAATCACACAATTAAACTAACCGAATATCCAGTACGCCAATACCGAGTCTCAGCCTCAGATGTCACGCCCACGGAACGTTGGCTAAACGTCTGATGCATATGGTACACTTAACTGGAAACACTTCAGGAATGTCGAAGTCGTCATCTGATTGGTTGAATTTTATCGGATTTCCGGGGGCGTCAGTGTCGCGTTTATTTTCGGTCCGCCGGGAAACGGTGACAATGAGCATTTATCAAGATCAGCTAAATGTAGTTGTATGTCCCATCCTATCTATTATGGAAGATCAAGTGAACTATCTAACTGCGAAGGGGATATCAGCCTCGTTTGTGGGCAAACATGAAACAACAGGTCTACGCTGACATCGCAGCTGGCCGATTCAGTATTCATACATAGGGCGCACTGGATTATAAGGCGCATAACATACTGCAGAGTCAAACGTTTGACTGGGTTTGCGTTATGCATCCACTAGATGTGCTAAAGGCTAAAGGGAATAGCGAGTACGCGGTGCCGGAGGTGAGGAGTTTATTTAGTAGGCGTGAGCGCGCTGGGGCGGGGACGTAACTTACATTCGCAGCCTGACTCATGTGAGTATTCAATGTGCGGCGTTGACAAAGCGGGCATAAGATGGACATGAGCGCGAGTTCGTGGGCGAATTTAATAACGCGGAGTGTTGTTAACCAATTGACCCATATATACAGCCCATTCTCACTCCCAAGGCGTCACCTAACTGACGCCTTGGGAAGCATTTGACCATGCTTCAATTTCTGATGCTTTAGGCGCCCTTTAGCGTCAGTTAGATGACGCCCTAGGATCGCGTGTACCCTACCCCCACCCCATACCAAAACCTAACCGCATCCTCTAACTGACGCTTTCCTTTAGCGTCAGTTAGATGACGCCGTAGGATCGCGTCATGTAAGTGACGCTAAAGGGCGCCTAAAACGTCAAATATTGAAGCATGGTCAAAGGTGACGCCTTGGGGTGAGAATGTGTTGATATATAAGGCGCTCCGGTGACTACTGCTGACTGACTTGTTGACTGTTGTTGTGGGGACATTTCCACGCCCTGAAACGTGACGCTGAACGAAACGAACTCTAATTGGTTGTTTGACATGTCAGTCAAACGGCCTTATGGGCGGGCCTTGGCCAAAGAAAGCTGCTATGAATTCCAGACCTTCAGCCGTCAGAGAGACTAGCCAATACCCAGCGAAAAGGACGAAGAACACAACACGCGAATATGGACGTAAGACAGAAACTAGTGCTGCACACTGTTTGGGCGATGATTTGCTCTGAGAAAAAAAACGCAATAAACCCATTTACCCGGTGACCTCAACCCATGCATTTTTCTGATTGGCTGTAGCTCATGACATCACGTGAGGTTGAGTCGTGCGACAGCTCTGGATATCTAGGATGCTAGATATTTTTCTGGGCTCTTCGATGCATCTGCAATGCATCTTTGATGCATTGTTGGGGGGGGGGGGGGGGTCATCAACATATGCTTTTATTCAAATGAGTAAATAAAAACAGCAATAAGCCTATATCACAAAATAATTGAAGGCCGGAAGTACGTCTTTTAAGCCCCTTTCACACAGCGAGTTGATCCCAGGAAATTGCCAGAACGCCTTCTGTGTGAACGCAAACACGACCTGGGATTGATTCCGGGTTGGGGACCTAGTAACATTGCCGTGATCAGTCCCGAAACGCGCGCTGTGTGAACAAAAACCAGGACCAATGCCGTAAGGGGTGTGTCATCATAGTTATGACACTCGTGCCATCGCGCAACTCTGTTGCTCTTAGAAGAAAGTTTGTGCTCGTCATCAACAAAGAAAGGACGAACAAATGTCTGCAAACTGGAACGAAGCAGAGACCAGGAGCTCCTCTCTATCCGCGCTGAAGCGGAGATCATTCACCAGCTGTGTGGAACGGTATGCGCGTGTATATGTTTTCGACTGTCGACCTTATCGAGAAATACTGTTGACCGGAAGTTACACTCCAAAAAATGCTGGGTTGTTTTAACCCAATTTTGGGTAAAATATGGACAAACCCAGCCATTGGGTTACATTTTTAAATTACATTTTTAACCCAATGGCTGGGTTTGTCCATATTTTACCCAAAATTGGGTTAAAACAACCCAGCATTTTTTAGAGTGTATGTATCCCTACTCCGCGTTCCAGAAGCAAGAAGTGTGACAGGCCTATGTAAACACCTTGATCACATTTGACTTTATATAAACAAAAAAGACTCAAAACCAAGAAACAATATTCAAACAGTGTTAAAAAGATATGCACACAAGATATGGTTCTGCGTATGACTTGAGTTCCAGCAATACATACAATGATGGTAATCCAACTGTTAAATGAAGCCATTTCCAACCACGAACCTCGTCGCAGTACTCAACAATCCCAGCCAGGACCACAAAGTTGGCACAAATATTGATTCAGCAGATATTAAAATGTCCTTAGTTGAGCATGAAACAGAAAGTTTCCCAAACAGGACTGGGTCAGCCATGATAAATTATTCTACAGCTCACCTGGCTCTTTATCTAAGCACATAGGTCTCACTAATACCCCTAGTGGTGAGGAGTGTAATGGCAGTTTAAAAAAAAACTAAGTAACTGACAGGTGTCAATAGGCTATATGCACGCATTGATTCCGCATTTGACGCAAGGATGCTCAACAGTTTCCAGTTGGGGAGATTAAAGCGGAGGAGAACCGAGGAAACGGGATTATGGCGAGTCTTCAATATTTACTGTCCTCCCGTCTTTGAAACGAAACGTTCATACATTTAGATGTAATTTTATATATAGTTATGTTTATTTAATATAATTTTAAAAAGAAGCATAAACACAACGAGGGGTGTCTGTTTTATCTGTTTTTGTGACTAGCGTTTCTTTAGTATAACCATGGAGAATAAAATTCAATATAAATTCTCGGTATTGCATTGGACTCGGCGATCGGCGGAAGTTATCGAGCATCCCTAATCCTTCACCGGAAATACCGCCGTGCATAGAACCCATTACACGGTACATTTCAACTTTGGTAAATTAGTCGCAATTTCGGTGCAGGCTCTAACTTTTACTGTAATGGACTCGACAGGAACGTGACAACGTGTAAACTAACTTTGTTGAGTCTAATGCCTGATCTAGTGATTTAATGATTCTTGTACAGTCAGATGTTCTGTCTCGAAATCATTTATTTCTGGTCATGCGTCAGCAAATCAAGCCAGAGACTAAACAGTCAACTTCACATTGTTTCTCTTAATAACATGAAAATTATTTATTGAAATCATGAAAATCATGTGTGAAATCATATGTGTGTGTGTGTGTGTGTGTGTGTCACACACAGGGCCGTCGCCAGAACAAACCAATTGGGGGGGCATTTAATTTTCATAGGGGGGCACACTTTTTTTAATGATCTGAGACAGACCAAAACAACAACCATATTAGGCTTCAACTAAAATAGACCACAATAGTCTTGTTTTATTCATTTTATTTAAATAAAATACTTCACTGTATGATCTCAACGTCTCTGTTTATTTTCTCTTAACATTTCCACATATAGCTTGCTAGCCTAGTAGCCTATATTTTTTGTTAATCTGCATAGTTCGTCACATACACAACACAGTGCCATCTAGTGGCTTTCTTGAGTAAAAGGCGCAATCAACGTAATATCATTAGTCCAAAGTCCAAACTAAGTAAAACTACGCCAAAAAACCAAATTGATTTATGACTCTACACTTCATAAAAATGAGTCACAAAAGCACCTGGTTTCCACCAACAATACAGCAATAATAAAAGCAATGCATAACATACTGCAATACAAATTTAGCAATGTAAGTTAGCAGACAAATTCTCTATTCTTACCTTTCTTATACTGTCTGTTCCTACCATCTAATTAGCTCCAGAGTCGTTTCCACGCACGTTGTTGTTGGTCAAAAGTCGTCTTTGTCAACGACGAAACTTTAAACCACTTAGCATAAGCTTTGCTGTAGGCCTACAAAACCATAGACTATGTACAAAACCACCAGAATTTGATTCTCCGATCGCATGCAGTGCGCAGCTGCGCAAAGGAATTACGTATAAACAATACTGTATGCTTAACTAAATAAATTGCATTGTTTATATTATTTATTTATCCTTAAACACAAACTGCATATTGTAATTTGAAGAAGTAAAAATACTAACACAAAAATAACAAATTGAAAGGTCTGCTGCTGGAGACTTGCCATTGGCTGTTGAATGTGAATAATTAATTAGGTAGGTCTTTGCAAGGTTTGGGTGCTGTTTTGGGATGTTTTAACAGTCATTTATGAAAATAATTATATTTCAAGTTACGTTCTGTGTAATAATGCGTTGAATAATGAATTTCTAAATCATTTCTGAAGATAATGTATTATACATTCCTACCGTTGTAGAGCTTACCGTTCCTGTGAGATAAGTTATGCAGAAAGACCGAGCTCTGTTCGACGTATTTATTATTAGCATATACATATTTACATCTATTGTCAAGCTCATGCGTAGGTGGGCACAGTAAGTCGTTTGGGGGGGCACTGCCCCCCAATGCCCCCCCTTGGCGACGGGCCTGGTCACACATCTTCATCTTTAGCGATTTCAGGGCATTTTCTTCTCACCATGCAGCAGAGGTCAGAGTTTTTAAACTCATAAAAGTATACCACACTTCGTCATTTCACGTAAGTAGGCCATCCCTAATACATGTTTTCAAATTAATTTTGTATATATTTTCCACAGCTACGACAAAATTATCAAGAAAAAAAGCTTTTGGATTGTGAAATGTAGCAGATCCCTTTTAATGTTTATATATTAGTCAACTGCATTGGTTAACACGAACGAACAATAAACAACTCATTTATTAATCTTAGTAATGTTAATTTCAACAAAACTGTACAATTTTACCATCAAAAGTTGTTTATGTTAACAGGAATTAATGCACGGTGCTAACATGAACATTTTTATTGACTAAAATTAATGCAGTAAAATATATTGCTCATTGTTTTTTATGTTATGTAGTGAATTAACCAATGTTAACTATTTATTTTATTTGTATGTATTAAATTGTTTTGTAGTTTCGAATTCATACTCACAGTTGATCTCGATTTAACGTGTTTGTCCACAGAGTGAATGAAATGCAGACAGCATCAGTGTTTGTGCTGCTCATTCAGATCCTGTCTTCAACTGTGATAACAGGACTTACAGGGACATCTAGTGGCTAGACACACTGGCAGCAATAAAGACTTCTATTGATTTTACATCAAATTGGCAATTTCTATGTAGCCTATAGGCCTACTAAACGTAAACTGGAGTTTTATTCACGAAGATTTTATTTACTCTTTTATTTACTCGGCAAAGAGCATTCTGAAAATGGTCATTAAAATACAAATGTCAAAATTCCACAACAGGCGCGCGTTTTCCCAAAAGCATTATTAGCCGACTGGTCGCATGTTCCGTCGTTATCAGTTCAGCGAGTCTGTGTTTCAGTTGTGTGTTTGGACCTATGGTTAAGCAGAGTTTAGGCTATTGTTCGCATGACATCTGGACTAATTAAATCCTTATCTTCAGTGAAATAAGCAAGCTTTTATTTCGAATAGCCTATACAAAAGTAATTTACATCTTTTAGTTTATTGTCACGTTTTTTTAGAGTGCGCATAGTAGCATACACTATAAAAAAATATATATTTTCATAATTACAACATTTTTTCTTTCGTCATATACATACTTGGATAGCATAATATTTTTAGTTTATGTCAATTAAGCCAATCTCCGTCATTGTATTAACTCAAAGCAACCCGGTAACTTTTTTTAAAGTGAAACCAACAATGTATTTTTTATAGTCAAGAAGGAGCCTATGATTGAATATAGAAATTAAAAATTAAAATGAGTCCCCAAACGGCATGTCTTTAATTTATAGTGGAAAAATCCGGCATTAATTCAATATGAAAAGGACTCATTTTATTTCTGAAAAAATGTAGCCTATATTCAACCCCCAAAAGTCGAATTTTGTGCAGAGTCTTTTATCCTTTATAACGTCCAATAAACATTTCCTGTAAGAGCTTCTGTCAGCTACAGCAATCTCTGCCCATTACCCATATCGGATCACAGATAATCTTTGGTTTTCACATTACAACTGCTTTCTTCAAATTCCACCAAATATTTCCATCGAGATGTAAACCTGAAGACTGAGGCCACTCAAGAACACTCTGACTGATCCCTGACCCAAGTTCAGTAGGTCTGGATGTTTGTCCTGCAGGAAACTTTGATCATTGATCATCAAGCTTTGGTCTCTGAAGGATCACCATCTTTGGCAAATCTTTGATTAAATTCTTTAAATAACTCATGATGTCCTTCATACAGTCCAGATTCCCACTCCCTGCAACACCAAAGCACCCCATAGCAAGACTGGACATCCTCCAACTGATCCATGGGTCCAAGAAGTTCCAGTTTGGTCACATCGGTCCATAAAACAGGTCTATCCAAGTGAAGTTTAGCATATTCAAGTGGGCCTTTTATGTACTTCATGACAGCCCATTCTCACTCCCAAGGCGTCACCTAACTGACGCCTTGGGAAGCATTTGGACATGCTTCAATATCTGACGCTTTAGGCGCCCTTTAGCGTCAGTTAGATGACGCCCTAGGATCGCGTGTACCCTACCCCCACACCTAAACATTACCGCGTCCTCTAACTGACGCTTTCCTTTAGCGTCAGTTGTATGACGCCGTAGGATCGCGTCATGTAAGTGACGCTAAAGGGTGCCTAAAACGTCAAATATTGAAGCATGGTCAAAGGTGACGCCTTGGGGTGAGAATGCGTTGTTCATGATCCAGAGTAATTCTGCAAGATGTCTCCACATGAAGGTCATATGCTTGTCTTGTGTTCTTCTACTCTGCAGTGAAATGTGTTTCCTCCTTTCATCAGGTCATCTTGCAAGTCTCTGGCAGGGTTTTTTTTCTCGGTTGCTCTGATCACATATGAACATTTGATTCCCCTTAATTATATTGTGCTTTTTCTTCAAACCCCTCAGAGATGTTCTGGTACAACACATTTTAAACGGATAAATAAGGCTGCCGTTGAGTCTCTATATAGGAACTTTTAGCATTTTGAAAATCTTACTTATAAAAAATGCTGGGTTGTTTCAACCCAAATTTGGGTCAAATATGGACAAACCAAAAAAATGTCATTAAAAAATTTACAGTTGAAAGTAAAAGATGAAGTTGTGTTAAAAATGTAAATTACATTTTTAACTCAACATTTGGGTTTGTCCATATTTGACCCAAGTTTTGGTTGAAACAACCCAACCTTTTATTAGAGTGTAGGTGAAATGGCTGCTGGCAATTTCCAAATGTATATGTAACAGCACAAATTCAGTTTTTTAATTCACATTTAGGAATGTAACACGTTTCAAGTTGAAGAAGAAATAATCAAAAGGGATAAAAAAAAATAGGCCTACCATGTTAAAATCCTGCTGTCTGGTCATTTTTTAATAATTATTTGACACAATATGCTCCTATAGCACCATATATGGAGTAACTAAAAATACACTTCTGCAACATCTGATATATGCACATGTATGTATAAATGTCTGACATGTAAAACATATTCATTGGAAACAGGAAACAAACTTCCCTCCTCATGCAGGACTCGCATCATGTGAGCTGTCAATCAAAACACACTCCTGCTTCGTGTATGAGGTTACAGGTTTCAGAACAACACAGAGACTGAATCTCGAGTAACGTTTTGATGGAGTTCTCCGGTGACCCACTGTTTAAAGAAAGGCCTCGGAGGCGAGTGTTTCCTTTCAGTTGCCATCAGCTCGCTTTTTTACAGTATGATTAATTAGGGTTATTACTTAACTGCCGTGTTACCTTACATCGCAGAGATGGAGCCCGAGAGTTTCGCTCAGAGCCAAAGCATTGCTGGAGTTTTATGAATGCAGAGATGCGCAATTACATCCATTACCTCATCAGAGTGACAGGATCAAAGCTGTTCTGTCACACCAACCCGGTCACGCTAAATGCGTCTCTATAGCACGCAGTGTGTTTGTCGTGCAATTTATATACGCGAAAATGAGTTTCTAGATGTGCTTAGGATACGCATGGTTGGTGGGTTTAGTAGTGGTGTGGGTGGGGTGCGTGTATTATACGTTTGTGTGTATTAACTGTGTATCAAATGCACGCGAACTGCGTAGCCTATATCAAATGCTGGTAAAAAAATTATTTTCGCGTAGGCTATAATTTGCACGATGAAACACAATGCGTGCTATAGAGACCCATTTACAAAGCCTGGACACATGTGTATTATTGTCATTACTACAATTTAAAATAATGGTTTTCTATTTTAATATTTAAATAGCCTATCATTTATTTCTGTGATGCATAGCTGACATTTCATCAGCTATTACTCCAGTCTTCAGTGTCACATGGTAGGCTATATGCAGTTTATCATAAACATATGTTGAGAGATGAGAATTATGAACAAAATCGAGAGCAGAGATCCGGGAAACCGGCGTTAACATCACATATGTTTATAATCGCCTATAATACATAAATTAAAAGTAAAACAAAATAGCAAAAATGCAAAAAGTAGGCATAAAATGTGAAATTAACAATCAAGTGTTTTTGGTCAAAACACTGTTTGAACTGCATAAAATGACAACTTTAAAAACACGTCTGAAAAAATGTCGACCTGGCATTTGTGAAAAATATTAATAGCCACGATTAATGTTCAAGTTGCATCTTTCAGTTAAAATCTTTAATAGCATAGGCTACTGTTATTCTCTTGTTTACTGAAAATTAGAAGGAAAATGACATTGTGATTTTATTTTGGTGGAAATAATTCACAAAACAAAAAGGCTATTTTAAGAAGGGTGTGTGAACGTTTGAAACGATAGGCTACATTTGTTTAATTTGCACTCAAACACTAATACTGAGATTCATGTAATGTGTGTAATTACAAATATTCACATAATTGATAAAAATATCAATGGATATAACATATTAAATTATTTTTGTTTATTTCAAAGACAATAGAAGTAATTATGAAATTCTAAAGATATGGCTAAAGTTTTTTTTAAAAAATGTAGGCATTTTAATTTAATATAAATTAATAGCTATAAATTTGAAGTATAATAGGCTACATTTTCATAATGCAATTCATAATACCTGAATTGCAAAAAACATTCCATTAAGTGTCCGAAAACATTAGGATATCGGATCACACTTAAAATAGTCGTTTAAAAGATATTATTTCCGTAAAAACAACGTCTTAAAAGTGTGTTTAAAGTGTCATTCTTTTTCGCATGGCCGTGAAGCACACCTAAACACGTCTAATTGGGGCCCACATGGGCCTCACTTGGGCTGGTTGGGCTTCGGCTGGGCATGGGCTGAGAGTGGGCTTTGTTGTTGGGCCCCAC
Organism: Pimephales promelas; assembly: GCF_016745375.1. The sequence goes on along the minus strand of NW_024121199.1, from coordinate 8,129,850 downwards.
ATGGGCAGTAAATGGGCTGGACTCCACACCAAATTCAAAATTGCATGATTATGTCAGACATGGATATTTTATTTACAGCCACTAGGTCCAAATTGTATACAAATTGCATTTGAGCAATTTATAAAATAAATTTATTTATAAAACTATTGAGCTATTTATATTTTTGAAGCCATGTCAATTTAATAATGGTTTTAAGCACTATATAAATTTGAACAGACAAGTTTGACACAGGTTTCCCCACAAAATGTTTTAAAACCGTAAGCAGTGCATACGGAAAGCCCCACCCCCATCACCGAGCGAAATTTTGCCCAGCAACAATTTGAATTTGGCGCCTTATAGTCTGCTGTCCGTTGAGGAAGGACCCATAACGGTGTTGTGTGTGGACAAAGACAGGTAAGAATCTGCTTTAGTACATAAAAACGGGATGAATTTACTGTATGACATGTTAACCAAGCTTTTTTTTGGAAAGTAACGTTATAGTTAAGACTAAGAGGCAAGTAACTTAGCTTTTAGCAAAGGTAAACCAGTTAACTTAACCTACGTTAGTCGTAGCTTTGGCAATTAAACCTGGTTAAAGCGTAGCGTTGAACATGCGAGTTTAATTTATTAAGTTAAGCCAAGATTATGCATGTTGAGCTTATTTTGAGTGGCTGGCTTTAATATAAGAGGGATTTGGTTGTGGAGCTGTTGGCAAGGCATAGCAAGCTGTTAAACAATTTCTCCACTTTTACCAGCTGGTAGCATTTTAATGTTTGCATTTATTGAATTTACAGTTAAAGAAAAAACACTGATGGAAGTCCATATGAATATCAGCAATGTTTTATCGGTGGGGGTTAGCAGCTATTCCCGCCCGGATTTGAATCCCATGGCCGCGCGCGAGCAGTCAGAGAACAGTTTATAACTGCTGCATTACGAATTCACCTTTGGAACAAATTGTGACTTAGAAGGGGTTTCCATTGTAATAATAAGGGACTCATTTATATATGTTTATTTGTCTGTTACATCAAGGCAGCTGTCTGTGTGAATTGTTTATTTTGGATTAATCGTCGGTGTTTTCCAAAGTTCCATATTTTCATGTATCTATTATAAAGCCTCATTTGATCGGTGAATGACTCCTGGGCGCATATAAATTAAGAACGAGCCGAGAGAGATAGAGCCGGCCGGCCTCGAGCGCGCGCTACCACACCGTATTCAAACAACACTACCGAGGCGAGCAGAGAGTGAGAGCCTCGCCCGGCCGTGCGCCCACACTCTGGCCGTCTTCAAGGAGCGCTGTCTTGCAGTCTTTCCCTCGCGCATATTAAAAGAAATCAATAGGCCTATTTCACAAAAATGGCCGTCGAGACTGGAAGTAGGGTAAACTCTTTTCCGGTGAAAGCGCTACCAGCTAACTTAGCAGTTGCAGTCGGAGGACAAATGCCGAGGTCAAAACTGGTCCGTCCTGTTGCATACCTTTTAATGTTTCAAACCAAGGAAGAACCATATTTATAACTTCACAGCTTTTCGTGTTTTGAGGGCTTTCATGGAACAACTGGGGCGAAGTCAAATCACGGCAGATGCAGGTAACAGTTAGTGTAGTGTTGATGCCCGGTTCGGGACCAATGCTTTGACAAAACATGTTTATATTGCACTTGATTATTATCCGATTTTCACGTTAGGCACTTTTATTTATTATTAATAAGTATTGGCAAATTAAAATTGTTTGTAGAAGATGTTTTCTGTAACTTTATTTCCTTTTACCATGGGTGCGCTTTGCCAGGCCTGTTGTTTACTCGTATGTGGAAGCAAGGGCTGGAACATTTATTAAACGTGTAGAATACTTTCAAATCCGTCACATATATTCTTTTAAATTCTGACGTTCGTGATCTAAAATAATAAACATATTAGAATAACTTTTAAAGTTGTGTGAACACGAAGCAGTTTTTATCGTGAGTGGGAATTGAAAACCAGGAGTAGATCGGGAGCGGAGTGACAACAGAACTGTAAGAGTGGAGAGAGGAACGTGCTTTAGCTCCAGTCCAGGCTTTGATTACATCTCGCTTAGCAGGATGAACATCCCGACCCATTCAAACTGAAATTGAGACATTTATTACACTATTTGAAAAATGTAAGCATATTTACGGCCTTAAAATAATGAAAAGGGTCATTTAAGACATAAGGACAGGGGGACCCTGAAATTGAGGGAAATCCGTCGTACTCCCATAGCGACGGATGACTTGAATCCCTGTATATGAAGTGTAAATACTGAATATAAAATTACATACCTAAATATATTGTCTCAGATTTTTAAATATATGAAAATTGCTTGTGTAATATGAAATATATTGTATTAACACCATATAATTCTGTATGTTTTCAAATATACTGTTAAACCATTTATGATAATTCACATAGGCCCTATAGGGAATTATATTTTCTTTTCATTAGGGGACCCCAGACAGTAAAATATTGTGTAACATCATGCTTTTTTTAATCACTAATTAATCCAGGAGATTGCATGAAATAAGTGAGTGATGTTACATTTTTTTTTTAATCATGATTATATTTAACTGTCTGGGGTCCCCTTATGAAAATATAATTCCATATATATGAATTTTTTAATAAAAGCCACTATTAGATTTCACTCATAGCCTACAATCAGACATCATTTCAATGTGTGTATTGTTTTTCGATATATTAACGGCGCTGAATGTGAGCAGTTATCAAGTGTCATGCCACTTAAATGAATGGATCTTTTCACAGCTCCCTGAAAACTATCAACAAAACTTAAATATACAAGCTTGTTTAAAATGATCATTCTTGAAGAATATTTCAAATGGCACTTAGGCTTTTGCATCTAAATGCTTCATATATAAATATATGTGTGTGTATTCTATATATGTATAAAAATATACAGACACGCATATATAAAATATTAAATAATATTATATATTATTTACATCAGGTAACGTTAGTGAAGTGTTGGTCACCTAAGCTATCGCTGCAATTAAACTATTATCTTCCAATAAACATTTAGTAAACCTAGCGACATAACATTTAACTACAGACTAGATTCACGAAAGGTCGGCTAATATGTAAGAGTAAAAAAAAAAAAAAAATACAGTAATTTCTAGGGGTGGGAATCTTTGGTCACCTCACGATCCGATTCCAATTCTGGAAGTCACGGTCAGATTCCAGAACGATTCTTTATATACCACCCCATTAATTCATTAGTTTATATAATTAAGTAGGCCTACTTTTTTTATAATTACACATTTTATACAAAATAATTAGAACAGTTGTATGTTAAGAATTTAAACTAATTTAACTTCAAAACATACAAGCAAGTAGCAAATAATAAAGAGGAGCATAGAAACTATAACAAGCAACAAACAAAAAGTGCTTTCACGAGCCTATAGATTATCTGAACGTTTTCTATTCAAGAACTGTGAGGGAATTTTCTTCATCTTTAGCCTGTTATTTTTTTACTTTGACAACATAGACTGCGGGAGATCTATTAAGCTGCACGCATGCATCTCTTTTGAAATATAAGAAGTAATGGGGTTTGTCCTGTCTGGCTGTGTTTCCGTTAATTTTGCACAAGTACATTAAACCACGGAGACACACAGCTACATGCGCGAGCAATCTACACAAACAAAGCGTGCGTGAGGATTTGAAATTGAAAGCAGTCTTCCGTTAGTGAGGTTGATATTTTAAATATATAAGTCCACTGCATTCGTAAGGAAAATACCGACGGGCGAGACAGCACACTTCAAGTGTAACATCAAACAAAGTGCGCGTCTCTCAAAGCGCGTGCAATGAAGTCTGTGAATGTCCTCGTAATTCGCTTCAATCTTTCCAAACTTTATGAAAGATTATTTTACGTAAGGTTCGAGTGGTGTATGTAGGCCTACAGTAGCCTATGTGAGGAATTGGAAGCAAGCAGAATACGGGGTGTTTCTAAAGCAAACTCAGCATCATCGCACATCTGGTTAAAAACTAGGCTCAGAATCGATTCTGAAATTCTCAGAATCGATCCAGAATCGGAACTATTGGCGGCTCCACGACACGCGTTACTTCCTCATTCCTAAGTTCCTGTGTCGGTCTATGGGAGTGTTGTAACTCTCTTTCTCCATGGCTCTGGTGTAGCCCACTGTACTGTACTGCTACTAGAAGAACTGTTGGTGAAATCAGCCACATTAATACCAGCTTTAACAAACTATATGATTTGCAATTGCACTCTATAGTTTGTCATTTCCGAACCCCTGTATTCATAACTAAAAACTAAAATGCTTTTTATTTCTTTTTTTTCTCCTTTTTTTAGAGAAATAATGGAGTATTCAGAGAGAACTAAAAGGAGGAAAATATCAGCAAAAGTGGAGGAACATTTACGTCTCCTTGAAAATGAGTCTATGATTGATGATTTGGTGGCACATGAATCTGAATGCCCACTGGATGATTTGTTAGAGCATACTGAAAGTGAAGATTCTACAGACACTTTCTACGATGCTTGTGATCAGAACTGTTTTGAGTCAAGCGATTTAGAGGAAGATTTTTTCTCAGATTCTTTTTATGATTTTAACCTTTCCTCATTCGATGATTTGGATTCTGAAAACTGGATGCCAGGTGATATGCCTGGTTGTGATAGTGACAGTGATTTGCATGGAGATGAATGTTCTGACATAGAAGAAGACAATAATAATGATTCGCTTGGGCTTGCAGAGTGGGCTGCAGAATTTAACATTCCACAAACAGCGCTGTCTGCACTTCTTAAAATCCTACGGAGGAAGGGCCTTGATATCCCAATGGATGGCAGAACTCTTATGTCAACTGACAGATCTTGCAGTGTTGCAAATATGTCTGGGGGGTCCTACTACCACTTTGGAGTCGAAAATTCTCTCAAAGCTGAACTAACATCTTTAGGACATTTAGCAAATGTGACTGATACTCTCACACTCCGAATTAATATCGATGGATTGCCCTTATTCCGTAGCTCCAGTATGAGTCTGTGGCCGATTCTGGGTATGATTAAGGAAATTCCCGAGTGTAGTGTCTTCGTAATTGGAGTGTATTCGGGTGCATCTAAACCCGCAAATGTGCAAGAGTATTTACAAGAATTCATTGTAGATATGAAAGCTGTTTCTCAGAGTGGAATTGTGTACAATGGTGTACATTTCAGGGTACCATTACCCGATGCTTTTATTTGTGATGCACCTGCTCGTGCTTTTCTTAAATGTTCCAAAGGCCATACAGGCTATTATGGGTGTGAGAGGTGCACTCAAAAAGGCCAGTACATTAATGGGAAGGTGGCCTATCCTGTAACATCAGCAGAGCTTAGGACAGATGAGCAATTTGGGAGGCAAGGCTATCAGCACCACCAACTGTCAACCTCCCCACTAAATGAGTTGGGTATAGGTCTAGTGACCAGTTTTGTGTTAGATTATATGCACCTTGTGTGTTTGGGGGCAATGCGCAAGTTAATATTTCTTTGGCTAAAGGGGCCACTAAAATGCAGGCAATCTATGAAGTTTTTTGTTGTAATGTCAGCATTTATGGTTTCTATCAGGCAATATTTACCTAGCAATTTTGCAAGGAAACCACGATCCTTGTTCGAATTCAGCACATGGAAAGCTACAGAGCTGCGTCAATTTTTACTTTACACTGGTCCTGTTGTTCTCCTCAATAATATACCCACTATAATGTACAGAAACTTTTTACTTCTATCGGTATCTATGAGAATTCTCCTGAGTCCTGCCTTATGTTCTTCTTCTGACAATTGTGACTATGCTGAGGAGATTTTGAAACTCTTTGTAACAGACTTTGCTGCAATTTATGGCAATGAATTTGTCAGCTATAACATACATTCCTTGATCCACCTAGCTCAAGATGCACGTAAATTCGGCCCGTTGGATAGTGTTTCAGCTTTTCCCTTTGAGACATTTTTAGGTAAACTGAAAAAACTTGTCCGTCGGCCTCAAAACCCTGTCCAACAACTCGTCAGGCGAATCCATGAGAAGCAGAAAGTGGCAAGCCAAAAGACCACATCAGTTTTCAGCCCACTCAAACAGCTCCACTTTTCTGGACCAATGATTAATTCAGTTGCAACATGGGAACAATACAGGCGTTACAATGATGGACAGACACTGATCTCCTCCTCTCGTGGCGATGACTGTTTTTCTGTAGGGAGAAGGATTCTTATTGTGCGGAACATTTTGTCACATTCTGGAACTGTTAAAGTCCTGTGTAATTTCTTTGAAACTGCCAAATCCTTTTTCACCTATCCAATGGACTCATCGCGTCTTGGAATTCTTTTTGTTTGTAATTTATCTGAAGACTTGCAGCTGTTACCTGTGGAGGAGTTAAAAACAAAAATGGTGTTATTACCACACAAGACTGGATACGTGGCACTTCCACTCCTGCACTAAAGTGCTAATTATTTGTTTCATTTGTTTAAATTTTTTTGTATGTATTTGTTTTTCTTTAAGCATGTTACCTTTCGGGATAGTTGAATTTATAAATGGTGGGGGATTGGCAGTTATACCAACCAAATGGTTTGTCGGGCCTGAGGAGGATGAATGCTACTGGCCACCAACAAGGATGAACATGGCAAAGGCGGTCATGGAGCAACAGGACCCTCACACTGACTGGGCGACATACAAGTTGACTGTCAAGAGAAAAGTTGGTAATGTGTCTATTTGTATGAGATTATTTGACATGTTGAGTTCACTGTTGGTTCGGTTGAAATTAGCTCTGAATTAAACTAATTGCCACTCATTTGTCTGTCTCCAAAGCTACGTATGAAATTGCCCGCAGAAAATTAGTGGAGTATGAGCAAAACACTGATGTACCAACCGAGTCTGATTCTACAGTGAAGACTGGAAGGGGGAAGCGCAAAAAGAGGTGAGGCTATTGATTTTGAACTACTGCTTCTAAATGGATGATGAACATTTTATTTTCCCAATGACACAGGAAGGTAAAGTTTTGTTAAGTGTACTTGGCTCAAAGCTGTCTAAACATGGTAGGTGGACAGCAGATACACAATTAACCAAAAAAAAAATGCTTTAGCTCATTGATTGGGCTTGTATATTATACATTTCTAGGCGAGTGATTTTGTCTAGTGAGGATGAGGATGATGACAATTGGTCCGGCAGCCAAATCAGGCCTACACCTCCATCCACCCTCAGGTAATCACCTCCACACTGTTAAATGTTTTACCATTTTAGTGATGAGTTTCCTCAGGTTGGATGGTTAGATTCTTGGCTTTGTTGTGTAAGTTTGTGGTCTTTGAACAGTGTTTAACAAAACACATATTTTTTTGCTTAGAAAGAAAGAAACCAAGATGATCATGAACAACTAGAATAAATCACTAATCTTATTCCTGGACAGAAGTGATTAGAAGATCTGGACCTGTTTATTCTTATTATAATTGTTTCCAGCAGACACAAAACGTTGAATTGGCTCAACTACAATAGATTTGTTACAGAATACTGGCACATCTCCAGAAAACAAATAAGTTGACTCAACTAAACTTTTTTTTTTTGTATTACAGACAACATATTTTTCAGTTCGTAATGTTATTCATAAAAGTTGAATGAAAAAGAAAAAGCTAGGGGAAATTAGTACTACTATTTGTTTTTGTTATTGCACAAGATTTTTACAGTGTGAATTTTTGTACGGTGTAGATCTGTGCTGACACCTCCACTGCCTCCATCCACACTCGGATCTTCACCTCCACTGCCTCCAACCAGATCTTCACCTCCACTGCCTCCAACCAGATCTTCACCTCCACTGCCTCCAACCAGATCTTCACCTCCACTGCCTCCAACCAGATCTTCACCTCCACTGCCTCCAACCAGATCTTCACCTCCACTGCCTCCATCGACACCCCGATCTTCACTTCCACTGCCTCCATCTGCTAGGCCGACACCTCCACCACCTCCGGGTACCCTTAGATGGCCAGTGTTTCAACCCATTACCATGTCACCAGAAACCCCTCAAAGACAAATCAGGGACAACATGTTTGTTCGCATCTTAACACTGCTTGAGGAGATGAAAGAGACACAAAAAATCCAGGGGAGGATACTACAAACGCTGCTACAACAGCGTGGCAACATTAGCACCACCGTCTCTTCTATCCCAGAGGGTTTCCCCCTAAAGACAGTTAGGGATGTGGAAATCGTGGAAGAAAAACTGGCAAACCCGAACTTCATGTCCGAACTGGTATGTTTGTTAAGTCTAGGGTAATTTTATTGGGGGGCTTGCAGTGAATTTGATCTGAAATTATGTTTTATTAACAAAGTTCGGGAGAAGCACGTTCAGATAATTAACACGGGTGGAGAGCACACAGCAATCATGATTAAAACGTGTATATATAGACTCAGCAGTCATTGTATGTAAGTTTGAACTGGTAAAACTTCTCTGTTGTGTACATTCCAGGGTTGGAACAGTATACAAAAATCACGGTTCGGTACAATGGAGGAAAAAGCAAAACAAAAATTTACAAGGCATTGTTTTTTTATTTAGCATAGCTATCTGATTTATCAAAACGATTCCATTTACACCTGGTCACAAAAATGTGTTTTTGGAAAACGGATATAAATCCGATCTTCAATTCCCGCGCTATATGCAGATTTAATGGAGTGCATGTCACAGAAAGCAACAAATATTGCTGCATTTTATTGTTCATCAGCTAATTTCAAAATCAAAGAAGGCAATAAGAGAGCGCAGCAGCAGTCCTGGTAAGATCATTTTGTTTTGTTTTCTTTTAATGAAGATGGATGTGTTAAGCATCTGTGACTTACTTTCACTTTGATTTGCGATAGTTTATGGCGCATTGCTGATGAATAGACGCTCAACTGCACATCTGAGGTGATGCGTGTCGCAGCGTCATCATATCTGACTATATCGTGACATATAGCCTATATAACACGCTCTCACATGTTTTTTTTTTAGCATTTTTGGGAGGAGTAAAATTTACATATGTGGTTTCAACAACCAGATGCACTTAGACTTGTCCAGTTTCATCTGGAATGCGGCCCAGACCACCTCCTGAAGTGATTAGAGTGATCGGATTCAAATCTCGAGTCTCGAATGCGTTTCGGAGGGCATTTACACCTGGTCTTTACACGATCGGATGGCTATCCGATCACAGAAAATGCAAGTGGCCAGGTGTAAACAGCCCCCTAGTTTTGTTTATTTTTATACCGTGTATTCTCTATTTATTCATGCACCGTACCGTTTCGGTTCAGTATGAATGCATGTACTGTTCCACCCCTAGCTCACACCCATGCTTCTGGCAGCTCTTTCATGTTGAGTGGTTTACTCCATTAAGCAATATACTGTAGATAAATTTTCTTTGTATTGCCTTTGTTCCCCCTCAGGTTGCAGCTGTGACTGACATAGGGGGGGCGACTGTTGACGAGGCCACAAAAAGGATGATGACCTTCCTCCTAGACCATGGCCTATCCAGGCAGTATAACTTTGTGGGCCGAAATGGGAAGAGAGAGTTCAAGGCCTTAAAACTGTATGAAGTAATATATGGTAGGTGTGCATGTGGATAATGTGTCAAGTTGTATTGATAATATAGTGTCACAAAACCCTAACATTATAAACATGTCAATTTTTTTAAGTTTGTGAATGGAGCATGTGTTGTCCTGGCTGAGAATTGTGTTCTCACATTTCTCTCAGTTGCTTAGCTTGTGTATTATTAGAAATACACACATTCTCTTGAACAATCTTAGTTTATATAGCTCTTTTCTAAACATAGTTGTCTTTACAGTCCTGGCTAGTTATGTTGCCACATATTAAGTAACTGAGCGTTATATTTGTTTCTTGAAGGAGGCTTAAAGAAAAACGCCATGACCAGCCAAATCACCCGTAAAGATGCAGAGAAGGCGGTCTCCAAGTGGCTCATCGGTGCTAGAGACCGGGGGGGTAATAGACAGGCCCGACAAGCAACCCCTCAACAAAGACTTCAGGCTTGAGAGTGAGGGAACACTGTGCAAAAGCATGTTAATTTTACTTAAATAAAAATGAAATTTTATTACTGGTCTCTTTGTTATTGTAGTTTGTTTAACCGAAGGTGTTCGGGTCTGTGGGACCCGTTTTCAATGTTTGCTAAAAGAAAAAGTAACGCGATTTATTAATTCTTCTAACTCAAACTTATTGGCCATGGCTTATTTTCTGTGAAGAACATAAAAAATAACTTATTTTCAATGACTGCACATGGGACACCCTCCTACACAACTATTACAAATGAGATGTTCAGGTCTACTGAACCCAAGTGTAATATTTGTTGGTGCTATGAAAGTGTGTCCTCCTCATTACTGGGCCTGCTGTGTGTGCAAATGTTCTTTCTGCACCTGCTATTACCACACAAAAAAAGAACTTTCACCTGTTCTGATTAAGTTGTAAGAAATGAGCAACAATAATGATAAAATCTTGTTTTTATTTTTTTTAAATTATTCTTATCTCAGAGGGGTAAATACGAATACGAACCATAAATTATGTATACCATTGGTAAAATTGAGCTCAAGTAAACATCTGTTAAATAGTTTTACATAAATTGTTAAGGCTGTATTGATTTAAGTCTAATAATGTGGTGAGTCCACCAGATCCAATAATATCTAATTTGGGCTGACTGTAACCCAAAAGGGTTGACCCTAACTGTATGGGCTGACTGTAAAATAAGCCCCGAAATGAATTTGATAGCCCATAATAATAGTGGTTATTAATGGTAAGCAGGGACCCATAATCAGCCCACATGGGGCCCAGCTAGTGTGGGCCCCAGATGGGAGAAACCTGGGTTGCCCATGTGGGTTTTAGCTAGGGCCCATGTGAAGCCCACCTTCAGCCCATATGGGCCTGCCCACATGGGGCCACCATGGAACCCCCGGACAAAATTAGCTGGGCCCCATCTGGGCAGCCCAAATGGGGCCCACTCACCAGCCCATATCCAACCCTTATGGGCCCCACATGGGTGTGTTGACAGGGTGGAGTCGAAAATGTATCGAGCAATAAAAATGAATGCTGATCTGATCTTCTGGAGACTTCTGACCACTGAATAATTCGCTATAATGCGCCATAACTGTAGACCTATTACAACGACCGCGTGGTGATTCGATTTTTATCATTTTATTTTCTCATAGCTAAATAATTAAAGTGATTAAGAACATTTCATTTGAAAATGTGTGTTCTATTTTTATTATAAACGAGGGAACATCGTTTGTCCCGCCCAGGCAGTCACTAAAATGAAAAATCTAACGCGGCCATTAAATAGCATATCAAATGAAACATGAAATGCTTAACTATAGGGGAAATGAGCAAGGTTTGCACAGGTATCGGCTCTGAATAAAGGCGGTCTCTGCATGATGGACTGAAGCTGAGGTGTCTGACCCTCACTCAAGCATTGCGGGCTGGCGCCAGAGCTACATCAGGTGTAGGGTTACTGTTTGTTGTGGCCTGTGTACACTAATAGGCCTGTTGGATGTCACTGTCGGCGTCACCTTTTCGGACATCCACTTTGCTTCAGCGAAGCACAAACCAATTTACCCGCATGCTTAGGAGGGAGCACATGTATGAACACTGCAGTGATTTGTATAATATTAAGTTATTTAACCAGATATCTTGGCCTATTACATGCTAAAAACAACCATTATTAAAATGACTGAAACGTAATGCTATATGCTAAATACATGAATGTAAATAATATCGATATTTGTAAGGGTTTTGAAACACTGACTTTTGAATGGTTTTCATGTGATTTTTTTTTAGACAGTGGATTATGAATAAGTCCTAAACTATTCCAGACCATGTCATATATGGCAATTGAATTTCTTGCAGATCCGCAGCATTTCATTGAAAAGTATTCTAAGACTAACAGCTATTAATTGAATAGTGGCCTACTGGACTATGCAGTTAATACTAAGATTAATGGCTAATACTATCAGCTAAATCCAAAAATTCGTTTTCCATTTCCACCTGGATTTATTTATTGCATTAGGCCTAAACTTCGTTTTTCTAACCTATCAGGTTTAATCATAAGTAAATATATGACCGGTAATTTCAATGTTATTACCTGTATAGCTAAAGCCCACTTGACAAAATAGTGTGGAATCGCGTTTAAATTGCACATTAAATGGCATTTCAATCTCAACGATCCTCTGTCGGAGACTTTTAAACAAGCGTTGTGTTCAGACAGGTGATGATGGGACGCACAGAATGGGAGGGGTCAGTCTGAGATAAGGACGCTGTGTATTAGATAAGAGCTCTTCTCTCTGCACCTTCAACAGCGGAAAGAGGAAGACGGGGGCTATTCTTCATCAAGAGCTGCTTCTGCGAGGACACACACGTCAAACAACAGCGACACGTCCAGAACGCTTCACTGCGGTGGTGGACCATATTCTTCTGCTCACCTGTGGACATCTGAAGGAACTTTACAAAGTCAACTGATGTCGCTTTGCGTTTGAGCAAGCTTTCTTCCACCTTTCTTCAAGCACACACGCAAATCTGTCGAGCGATGCTTCCGAGTCCCGTAACCTCGACTCCGTTTTCGGTGAAGGACATCCTCAAACTGGAACATCAACACGCTCTGAACCCTCACGCACTGATGGGTGTCGAGCAGGACTCGCTTCAGCTGCAGTGTATTCAGAGCACCCTGAGCCGGAGCCTGGATCTGCTCTACAGCCCTGAGAACCTCTGCACGGGCACGGGCGCGGGCACGGGGGATCAGCTCAACTCACACGAGTTCGACACGCTCAGAAGCTCCTGCGGGTCTCCAACCGAGGAGGACATGGATCCAGGCGAAGATACAAGTAGGATATTTAGGCCTAGTATGATTTAACAAGTAGGATATTTATAGTTATTATTTATAGCTTCAATCGTCTTCTTTCAATAGATACACTCAAAAAAAAAAATCAATTAATAGTCAAATTTCATCAAATTGAATTGAATAATCCTAGGCTATTCATATACGAGTTAAGAATGTTAAACGAGTAAAAAAAAACAACCTATAGCTTAATAAAACATTTTGTATTAATCTTAATGGAATGGAACAACAAGGGAATGGATTGTTTAGTTCATGTGATTCGTATTCATAAATGTAAACAAATACAACGTAAAAATAAAAATAAAATAAACATGTTTAAATTTACGTTTAAGACTCATTACAATTCTTAATTAATAATTCTCATTCAATTAAAATTAAATCTCGAAAAAAAAGCTTATATTTCTTTTATGCATCGGGTTTTGAGCTCAAAATGGGGCTGGTTAAATAGGCTATAATACTGTCAAATAATTGCAAGTTGAAGGATTTAGGAAATCAACGTTTTTTAGTTGGTTTTAAATATTTAGTTACAACCCCAAAAAATATTTCACAGTCTGATGCCAAGATTCCGCTATTTTAGATTTAGATTCCACTAATTTTAGATTTAGATTCCACTAGCCTATTTTTATATTTAGATTCCACTTTTTTTAGATTTTTTTCCACCGAGTTAGTTTAACGTAATTTAAGTTGAAAAGACTTAAACATCCAAGTTGATTGTACCTACTTAAAAATATAAGGCAGCAACTTTATTTTGCAGTAGGCTGACTGATCAGTTCTGTCAACACAGAATTATGGTATATTGGGAAACAATTATGCTGAATTAACCTTACATAAAAAACGGGAACCCCTAGGGTCCAATTCTCAGTATTAAATTGCTTATTAGCATGCACTTTACTAGGATATTGGCTGTTTAATACATAGTAGCACATATTAGTAGCATTAATAGCATATTAATGTCGTATGCATGACCAATTCCTACCCAATACGTATAACTTTTAATAAGCAGTATTCGAGTTCATAGTTAATATTATTTATTAGTGAGAATTGGACCCTAATCTAAAGTGTGACCTAAAACATATCAAGCACTAGCCTATTTGTAGTTGTATTTATTGATCCTCCTCATTCAGTGTATTTCATATTGCATTTACGCATAATATATTATTATTATTATTATTATTAGCCTATTTGTGTTTGTAGGCCTGTGTCCGTTTGACGACTCCAGCTATAAAGAGGAAGCACCCCGAGAGAAGCCAAAGCAGAGGCAGCGCAGGAAACCCCGAGTGCTCTTCTCTCAAACTCAAGTGTTCGAGCTGGAGAGACGCTTCAAGCAGCAGAGATACCTGTCCGCACCCGAGCGAGACCACCTGGCTCATGTCCTGAAGCTCACCTCCACACAGGTCAAAATATGGTTCCAGAACCGGCGGTACAAGTGTAAGAGACAGCGACAGGACAGGAGCCTAGAGCTGTCCGGCCCGCGGAGGGTTGCGGTGCCCGTGCTGGTGCGAGACGGAAAGCCCTGTCACGGAGCTCCTTACAATGTCACTGTATCATATCCATACAATAACTATTACAACAGCTATGGAAATAACCCATACCACTGCAACTTCACCTCTGTTCCCTCGTTTGCCAACACAAGTCAGATCCCGAACCACTTTGTGGATATGAATCTGACGACGGGAAGTGTGGATGGGATCAGGTCTTGGTGAGACATGGCATCGGTCCTGAAAGAGAAGATTTTTGGATTAAGACTATATTTATCCGAGTGGCACTGCTGAAAAACGCTGAGGAGAAAACATTGTCGTTATTGTTGTCTAATTGTGTATATTTTTGTTTTTATATCAGTGGTTTACAAAACAAACAACACCAAATAAAGACTAAATATTTAATAACAGTAGAGATTTTGTCATGCTTGTATTTAGAGCCATTTTGAGATTTTTCAAGAAAGCTCAATTTTATCTGAGATATATTAACTTTATCGTGAGGATTGTTATTGGCGTATCCATGAAATAACGATTTACATAGGGAAATAAAAATACTGTTGTTGTCTGTGAGTTCAAATGTGTTAAATTATATCTGAAAAAGCGACTATATCCATTTTAAAATAATTTCCTACTGTATTTTTTAGAATGACTTGATTTTTTAGCTCTAATAATAAACTGTTTGGCAATTGGTCGTCCTTAAAATATTAGGCAGCAGCTTAACTGGTTCAAGTGGATTTTTTTTTACCCCGAAAGAAAAACCGGCGGTTTTCTGTAACATAACTTAATAAATTCAATTAATGCGTTTTAATGCAACGTGTGGGAATTTATTTGGATTATTTGATTCTCTAGCCTATTAGTAACACAGGAAACAAGAACGGTTGCAGTATCGTTATCTGTACAAAGTGAATTTTTTCAATCAATCTTTTTATCTGAATTGTATTAGCTATTAGGCCTATTATTCGCTGCCGCTATAACCAAATGACGTCAGGTTGACTCGATTAAAGTAAAAAGAAAGAAAGTTTATAGATCCATATAGGCTATATGAAACAATATTGCTTGAAAAAAACTTTTTTTTATTTATTAGCCTAACATTTAAAAAAAAAACTTGATATCCTAACGACGGTTCTGTTTGTTTATTTACTTGTTTAACCTAGGCTATTTATTTATTTATTTATTTATTAGGCTATAGGATTTAAGAGATAGGCCTATTGTATCTCAGCTATTTTTGTGTGGGGTAAATGTTTTTTACTTTACAAATTAATAGGCTATTAGTCACCAAAAATATATTTTAAGATTTAATGTTAGTCAAATCGATTAAAAAAGCGATTGCTAAGCCAAAGTTAAGCAAGACGCTGCATCGCTGTAACGTCATAGGCTAAACTAAACCAATTCAATTATCTCCCAATCTTAACGCTTTCCAATGAGCTTGTCATTACACTCACATTAGCCAAACAGATCCGACAATTGAAGAGTCGTGATAAGTCAGATAGCCAGGATGCAGTGCTGAGAGTAAACAGAAGAGCAGACAAGCCGGCACTCTCTCAGCCTTGTCTCGAGATCTGAAATCTGACTGCGAGCCACCTATGATAGGACCTGTCCTGTCTGATAAAGCAACTCCAGGAGAATCTTTACAAATAAGCCAGTTTAGCGCCCTGCTTAAGTAACAATAGAAACCCAATTTAAAAATGGGTTCCATTTTTATCATGTGAATTGTATTGGTTTTAATGAAAACTAATGGTCCTTGGGGGTCTAATTTGTTAGGCTACCTTCTATTGGTGGTGTGTTGAAACCATTAAATCCTAATGGAATATTGCCCAAAACACACAACAGGACAAGGGGTGCCAGGACTGTGTGAAAAAACCAGCCCAAGGGCCAATCAAAGCTCAAAACAAGTAGTGACCATTTAGCCTTACAAATATGAAAACTTGTTGGCCACTCCCATATAGGCCTACATACCTACAATACATATTTTGCTGTCACTCACAGTTTCATCTTGAAAATCACTATTCAATAAACAGTGTTTTCATTATTAAAATAATAGGCTATGTCAAACCTTTAAATCGCGGAGAAAAACATTAACACGCAGCAATTTTACAGTGTTGAGTAAACACAAGTTGGCAAAACTGATAGGCTAAACCATTAGGTGACGTTTTTAATGGTTAAAGCTTGGTGGTGTAATGGTATTTTTAGTGGAAACCATAAGAACTTTTGGTCATGGTTTTTATAGGTTTGTTTTTTCTTTTAGGGCGGCTTCAGCATAAGAAACTCATATAGCCGAATGTAATTTCGTACATTTTATTTCAGAGACACGCGCGAGCCTAATTCTTGAAGGTAATAGCAAAGTCTGCTGTGAGTGACTGCAGACGAATCAGATATTTCAACACAGTCTCATGAAGATGCGTATCTATACCACGAGTGTCATTTCTCGTGGCATTTATACGCCAAAAGTGTTTTTTTCGTGTATATATGGTAGGCTACGCACTAAAAAACCCTGATCGGGCTGGATATTTTCAGGCAGACTATCCGCACTATTATTTGCAAAGATTTGTGTGTCCAAACCACAGTCTATGATCCAAACCAACCTATACCTGCATGAGTTGATTTGGTAATGATGTACCCGCGTTTGTAACGACGAGGCTTTCAAAAAAGTGGATGCTGGGGAAATGGAGGCGCACATCCCATCTCCAAACTGTCCAAACTAGCGCCCTGGAGTCGCGGTGCAGAACTCCTCCGTCGCACAGGAAATAGAAATTGGACTATAGATAGAACACCGAATGAATTGGCTACTTTCTGAAACTAGCTAGCCTATTTTAAAATGGCATAAAAACAGCGTGATGGAAACATATCTGATTGGAATCGAATTTCAAACCACTTCCTTATGCAAAAGATTCGAGAAAAAAAAACAGATTTCATGCGTTTTTTTGATGTCCAGACTTTCAAAAACATAGGCTATCTGGATAAAATCTGGATATGCAAAAAATTCGATTTTTGCTGGCACTCTGAACATGGCCTTATATATAACATTTTACTCTTACACCATAACTCAACTTAAAGGAGTAGTTCACTTTAAAATGAAAATGAGCCTGGATGATTTACTCACCCTCAAGTCATCCTAGGTGGTTATATTAATAAACACCCTGAGCCTCTGAGTTTTATAATGGCAGTGGATTGCAACTATCAGTTCGAAGCTCAAAAAAGTGCATCCATCCATCATAAAAGTGCTCCACAGGGCTCCGGGGGTTAGTTCACTTTTAAAAAAAAAAACTTTTGCTGATAATTTACTCACCCCCATGTCATCCAAGATGTCCATGTCTTTCTTTCTTCAGTCGAAAAGAAATTAAAGTTTTTGATGAAAAATTTCCAGGATTTTTCTCCATATTATGGTCTTCACTGGGTACCAAACGGTTCAAGGTCCGAATGAGAGTTTCAGCGCAGCTTCAAAGGGCTTTAAACGACACCAGACGATGAATACGGGTCTTAACGTTAGCGAAAGGATTGATCATTTAAAAAATAAATAAAAAAGTTTACGTTTTATAAGCGCAAATGCTCGCCTTGCTCTGCTCTGTTCTGTCCTGTTCAAACTAGTCCATCAAAATGAACAAATCTTTTTTCGAGTCATTTGGTTCATTCAACGAACGAAATGAATGAAATGACTCGAAAAAAAAATCATTGATTTTGATGAACGAGTTCGAACAGGAGAGTCACGAACATCACTTCGCTTCAGAAGGCCTGCACTTTTATGATGGATGGATGCACTTTTTCAGACCAATGCCATTATCAAGGTTAGAAGTGTCATGAGTTTTTATTAATATAACTCTGATTGTATTCATCTGAAAAAAAAAGTCATATACACATGTGAGTAAATCATGAGCTCATTTTCATTTTAAAGTGAACTAGCCTACTCATTTAAAGCGATAGTTCACCCAAAATTCTGTCATCATTTACTTGCCCTAAAGTTGTTCCAAACCTGTATGAGTTTCTTACAATCCCTTTAAATGACACACAACAATAAAATATAATAATTACAGTGTGTTAACCTTCAGTTGAGGTAGCCCGAAATGGTTCATGAGACACTTAGCGTCCTAATGAAAATATGAGCAATCAGAAACATTTCACATTTCACAGTGGTGTGGGAGAGTAACTTCAGTCCTATCTTAATGGACAATTTATTTCCTGTTTAAGACTGTGTTGGATAGGACCGAGGCAGAGATAGAAAACGCTCTCAAGAGTCTCGTCAGCACTGAGTTTAGATAAGGGAAGAGTATGTGGCCCGGAGCAGCATTTAGCAGATTGATATACGCAGCTAAGAGCAGTATTTAGCAGCAGGCAGACAGAGTGGAGACTATGACCACTTCAAGAGATCAGATAAGTGTGTGTGTGTGTGTGTGTGTGTGCATGCATGTGTGTGCGTGCGTGCATGTGTGTGTGTGTGTTTGTCAGGGTCTCTCTGTGTATATACGATTGTATTGAACATTTATATGAGAATGAGCTTGTTTACAAGCATGCAGACGCATCCAAATGAATAAGTGTGTGTGTGTGTGTGTCGGGTCATTGTCCACTGCGTCGCACAGCAGCTACAGGAAGAGATCTGGTTAGAGACTTATTTGAGCCAGTGACAGACAAGGTTAAGACACGGGAGGCCTGGATCTGCACTTCTGTCTTGTCACTCTGAAAGACACACACACACAAAAACTTGTTCCACAGATCTAAAGGAAGTGGGAACTGGCCGAAGGGCTAAAGGTTAAGCTGACTTCATTCCATCTAATTATTTATGAAATGTTGAAACCTCATTGTACAGAAATGTTTCAGTTCCACAAAATGTAATAAACCTCTCTACTACTGTAACATGCAGGGTCAAAACACAAAACAAGGTTTAAAAGCACATGAATAAACTCAACTCAATCTAGCACTAAAGTAGAACTGCATCCAAATGAGAAATCACTAACAATAGGAATGTGAAAAACAACAAGAAGTCTGAAGCTACCGCTGGAACTTGTTGAAGCACACAGAAAGTTTGAAACAGGACAGAGAGAGTGGCGCCATTTAAAGAGACTCGAAATGCCAGATTTACCAGAGCTCTTCTGTCTGTGAGGACACTGAGCGTGCTTTTATTACAAGGACATTTTGTCAGTATAAAGACTAGAGAACTAGAAAAAGACTCTCATGCTCCCTAACAATGCTTGCGCCACACATCTGTCCACACTTAAGAGACATCACTCAACTGTCTCCATATATAAACACACTCATGTCCTCCTGCAAGACATACTCAAGCTGAACGGAATACCGGCAAAACTGCATTTTAACCAACTCAATGTCAAAAAATGCATTTCACCTCTAATCACATTTAAAACATGTGCAACTGACTGCCAGTGCCAGGCCCGGTTCTAGAACCAAATCACTGAGGGTGCTTTTGAAAATAGTGAGGGTGCTCAAATGTGCAATATCCACGATCGAGTAGCCTATGTCCCTGTAGGAGTTTTTGACCTTTACATATCATTTTATACAGTTAAGATAAGAAATGTTACACACAGAGTGCTTTTTCCCCAAATAACAGCAGTAGCATGTTGCAAATGTGTGAAGTATTGAAACTTATTTTAGTTAATAAAAGTAACGTTCATGTTAGACATTTAGTTTGTGACGACAATGAATCAGTGCTTTTAAACGAAAGAGCTGATTTAAAGATTAAATGCTGGTCACTCGACGGCATCCCCCAGCTCCTCATTTAAGCAAAAGGTATACACTACCACAATGTTAACCATAACCTTTTTAAATACTCGACCTAGTTCCGTTGCTTAGCAACGTGAAGAAACTCCTGTAACTTCAGTGCCCAACACATGTGTATCAGGACAAGACGTGAAATAATTACGTTGGTCCACTTTGGAAAACGTGTAGATGTCACGGTTTAACTGATAGTGATAGTTTAAACTCAAAACCATAAATAGGGCTATACTGCCCTCTTGTGTCAAATTATATTTCTATATTTATTTTTCCAACACATAAAACCTAAGCAGCCACCCTCGAACTTAGTGGTTTAGTTGATAAAGTGATGGGCTTTAATCAAGAAGACCAAGAGTTCAAATCCTATTCTTGCTTACGTTAAATTGTTGTGATTATATCAAACAAAGTGGCCAAAACAACATTTCTAGTGGCCAAAACAACATTTCTCAAACCCCACTTTGGAAAACGTGTAGATGTCACGGTTTAACCCCCTCAAACGTGAAACTTACACTTAAACTGAAACTTAAACTTACCATAACGACCTATTGGTTTTCATTAAACCGAGAAAAATGGAATTTTGTTTTATTGATGATCACTGCAAATGGTCTATTATTTAAAATGCAAAAAAACATTTACTATTTTCAATGTGAAAAGGATTAATTTGCCTCGATCCACGCCGAAACAAAACGTCTCGTTTGTAATGAAGCAGCCTAAATGGTCCACTTTGGAAAACGTGTAGATGTCACGATTTAACCCCCTCAATATGGAATGCCAAAGCTGACTCAATTAAAAATAAATATATACATAAATAAAAATACGAAGAAACACGCTCCAGTGGAGAGATACCCGGATGTTTCTACACGCAATCGCCTCTGCCATAACGACCTATTGGTTTTCATTAAACCGAGAAAAATAGAATTTTGTTTTATTTACGATCTGAGAAATGTTCTATTATTTAAAATGCAAAAACATTTATTATTTTCAAGGTGAAAAGGATTCATTTGCCATCAGCCTGAGTAAAATGTCTATTTCTCCGGCGTCCCCCAGCTCCTCTTTTAAGCAAAAGGTACGCTAAAACAACCTATTACATCGACGTTAAACCACGTTAACCATAAACTTTTAAATACTCGACCTAGTTCCGTTGCTTAGCAACGTGAAGAAACTCCTGTAACTTCAGTGCCCAACCCATGTGTATCAGGACAAGACGTGAAATAATTACGTTGGTCCACTTTGGAAAACGTGTAGATGTCACGGTTTAACTGATAGTGATAGTTTAAACTCAAAACCATAAATAGGGCTATACTGCCCTCTTGTGTCAAATTATATTTCTATATTTATTTTTCCAACAGTGCCATTGTTTTGTCCTTCAGCATCAAGGCACAAAATTAAAATCATCCCACCATCAAATATGCAAGAATTGGCCTGACAGAATTTGAATTGCCAGACATATGTAAAAAGATCTCTCTGAATGCTTTTTTTTTGTTTGGAGGTGAAGTGAACTGAATGAGTGTGGTGTTTAGAAGGAGTGAAGGTTCTTTGATATCTCAGTCCAGAGTAGACATTATATCACCTTGACTTCTTCTTAAAGGGAAAGAGTAATTAATTTTGTGCATAAGTGATGTGGTCACCTTTCTTGCACACAATGGCTCCTTTTGTTCTCTCCCTTGAGTCCATCTAATGGGGAACAAGTGTCTCCAGCTAATCCGCTCTGCTTGTACGTGTGATCGAGTGATTACTATTATTCTAGGTCACAGCGAAAGCAATGCAGACGATCTGTCATTCATTATTAAACCAATGTTACACTCAACACTAACTCAAGCCACAAAAACATAGCAGCAGCACATGTCAGGGCTCACATAAGAGTTGTGTCTTTCCAGGTGAAAAAGAAGAACACTTAATGCCATATCATTAAAAAGAGATCTTATTACAGAAATAATATTCTTAAAATAATCTAATTGGCTTTATGCCCAGCTGCACTACTTCCTGAACTTAAGCCAGCTCCTTGTTTCCTGTCTGCCATTATTGGTCAAATTGATTAATTCAGGTGTGTCTGATTATTGTTGCCATGACTACTGAGGTCAAGCACACCTGAATTAATCAATTTGACCAATAATGGCAGACAGGAAACAAGGAGCTGGCTGAAGTTCAGGAAGTAGTGCAGCTGTGCATAAAGCCAATTAAAGGTGCAGTAAGCGATTTCTGAAAACAGCTGTTGGAAGTGGATAGACTGAGCACTTGCAGCCAATCAACAGCAGGGGGTGTGTCCACTCATAATGGGTGAGGTGAGCGAGTAAGCCAATCAGAAATAGGGGGCATGTCCACTCATGCTGGGGAGGAGACAGAGTTAGCCAATCAGCAGCAGGAGGCGTCTCCACTCATGTTGGGGAGGAGACAGAGTTAGCCAATCAGCAGCAGGAGGCGTGTCCACTCATGGTGGGGAGGAGACAGAGTGAGCCAATCAGCAGCAGGAGGCGTGTCCACTCATGTTGGGGAGGAGACAGAGTTAGCCAATCAGCAGCAGGAGGCGTGTCTACTCATGGTGGAGAGGAGACAGAGTGAGCCAATCAGCAGCAGGAGGCGTGTCCACTCATGGTGGGGAGGAGACAGAGTTAGCCAATCAGCAGCAGGAGGCGTGTCCACTCATGGTGGGGAGGAGACAGAGTTAGCCAATCAGCAGCAGGAGGCGTGTCCACTCATGTTGGGGAGGAGACAGAGTTAGCCAATCAGCAGCAGGAGGCGTGTCTACTCATGTTGGGGAGGAGACAGAGTTAGCCAATCAGCAGCAGGAGGCGTGTCCACTCATGTTGGGGAGGAGACAGAGTTAGCCAATCAGCAGCAGGAGGCGTGTCTACTCATGCTAGGGAGGAGACAGAGTTAGCCAATCAGCAGCAGGAGGCATGTCCACTCATGTTGGGGAGGAGACAGAGTGAGCCAATCAGCAGCAGGAGGCGTGTCCACTCATGTTGGGGAGGAGACAGAGTTAGCCAATCAGCAGCAGGAGGCGTCTCCACTCATGTTGGGGAGGAGACAGAGTTAGCCAATCAGCAGCAGGAGGCGTGTCTACTCATGGTGGGGAGGAGACGGAGTGAGCAGATCAGCAGCAGGAGGCGTGTCCACTCATGTTGGGGAGGAGACAGAGTTAGCCAATCAGCAGCAGGAGGCGTGTCCACTCATGTTGGGGAGGAGACAGAGTTAGCCAATCAGCAGCAGGAGGCGTGTCTACTCATGCTAGGGAGGAGACAGAGTTAGCCAATCAGCAGCAGGAGGCGTGTCCACTTATGTTGGGGAGGAGACAGAGTTAGCCAATCAGCAGCAGGAGGCGTGTCCACTCATGTTGGGGAGGAGACAGAGTGAGCCAATCGGCAGCAGGAGGTGTGTCCACTCATGTTGGGGAGGAGAGAGAGTTAGCCAATCAGCAGCAGGAGGCGTGTCTACTCATGCTAGGGAGGAGACAGAGTGAGCCAATCAGCAGCAGGAGGCGTGTCCACTCATGTTGGGGAGGAGACAGAGTTAGCCAATCAGCAGCAGGAGGCGTGTCTACTCATGCTAGGGAGGAGACAGAGTGAGCCAATCAGCAGCAGGAGGCGTGTCCACTCATGTTGGGGAGGAGACAGAGTGAGCCAATCAGCAGCAGGAGGCGTGTCCACTCATGTTGGGGAGGAGACAGAGTGAGCCAATCGGCAGCAGGAGGTGTGTCCACTCATGTTGGGGAGGAGAGAGAGTTAGCCAATCAGCAGCAGGAGGCGTGTCTACTCATGCTAGGGAGGAGACAGAGTGAGCCAATCAGCAGCAGGAGGCGTGTCCACTCATGTTGGGGAGGAGACAGAGTTAGCCAATCAGCAGCAGGAGGCGTGTCTACTCATGCTAGGGAGGAGACAGAGTGAGCCAATCAGCAGCAGGAGGCGTGTCCACTCATGTTGGGGAGGAGACAGAGTGAGCCAATCAGCAGCAGGAGGCGTGTCCACTCATGTTGGGGAGGAGACAGAGTGAGCCAATCGGCAGCAGGAGGTGTGTCCACTCATGTTGGGGAGGAGAGAGAGTTAGCCAATCAGCAGCAGGAGGCGTGTCTACTCATGCTAGGGAGGAGACAGAGTGAGCCAATCAGCAGCAGGAGGCGTGTCCACTCATGTTGGGGAGGAGACAGAGTTAGCCAATCAGCAGCAGGAGGCGTGTCTACTCATGCTAGGGAGGAGACAGAGTGAGCCAATCAGCAGCAGGAGGCGTGTCCACTCATGTTGGGGAGGAGACAGAGTGAGCCAATCAGCAGCAGGAGGCGTGTCCACTCATGTTGGGGAGGAGAGAGTTAGCCAATAGGCCTATTTCACAAAAATGGCCGCCGAGACCAGAAGTAGGGTAAACTTTTTTCCGGTGACAGCGCTAGCAGTTGCAGTCGCAGGACAAACGCCGAGACTAAAACCGGTCCGTCCCGTTGCTTACATTTTAAGCTTTCAAACCAAAGAAGAAACAATCATATGTATCACTTCACATCTTTTAGTGTTTTCATGGAAAAACTGTGGAGAAGTTATATCACGGCAGACTAAGGAGGAAGCAGATGTTGAAATGTAGTGTTGATGCCGGTTCGGGACCGACGCTTTGAAAAAACATGTTCACATTGCACTTGATTATTATCCGATTTGCACGT
This sequence comes from Pimephales promelas, assembly GCF_016745375.1. The sequence goes on along the minus strand of NW_024121199.1, from coordinate 8,105,207 downwards.
CATGCACTTTTGTTTATTATTAATAAGTATTGGCAAATTAAAATTGTTTGTAGAAGATGTTTTCTGTAACTTTCTTTCCTTTTACCATGGGTGCGCTTTGCCAGGCCTGCTGTGTGTGCAAGCAAGGGCTGGAACATTGATTATTGAATAGAATACTTTCCAATCCGTTACATATAGTCTTATAAATTCTGACGTTTGTGATATAAAAAAATAAACACATTAGAGTAACTTTTAAAGTTGTGTGAACACAAGCAGTTTTTCCCGTGAGCGAGAATGGAAAACCAGGAGTGGATCTCGAGCGGAGTGACAACAGAACGGTATAAGAGTGGAGAGAGGAACGTGCTTTTGCTCCAGTCCAGGCTTTGATTACATCTCCATAAGCAGGGTGAACCTTCCGACCCATTCAAACTAAAATGAAGACATTTATTATAGTATTTGACGGACTTGAAATAATGAAAACGGTAATTTAAGACATAAGGACAGGGGAACCCTGATATTTACGGAAATAAATAACTTACATATATTAGTAAATATATTGTCTCACGTTTTTAAATATATAAAAATTGCTTATGTATTATGCAATATATGTATTAACACCATATAATTCTGTATGTTTTCAAATATGCTGTTAAACCATTTATGATAAGATGTAATTTCTTTTCGTTAGGGAACCCCATATTGTGTAACATCACGATTTTTTAAATCAATAATTAGTCCAGGAAATTGCAAGAATGAAGTGAGTGATATTTTTTTGGGGTTTTTTCAACATGGTTTTTTTTAAATCATGATGTTACAAAATCTGAAAGATTTTAACTGTTATGAAAAGAACATATAATTCCATATATATATAATTTTTTACCAAAAGCCACTAGATTTCACTCAGCCTACAATCAGACATCATTTCAATTTATTTATTTATTGTTTTTCAGCATATTTACGTTGAATGTGAGAAGTTATGAAGTGTCATGCCATTTATGAATGGAACTTTATGTAAGCAAACGTCAAGAATTTGTAACCTTTGTCCAATTTCGATGTTTTCACAGCTCCCTGAAAAAACTATCAACAAAACTGAAAACATCAGGTATTCTTACTTTTGTCAGATCTATGAATGATTGAACAATGAAGGGAGGGGTGTGTTTGTTTGGGTTATTTCACATGTTTCTCATAAATCACTTACTGCACCTTAAACTGAATGTAATGTTTGTGCACACTGAACTGCATGTTAAACGAAATTAAATTAAGATATATTATAGATTAAATTTATATTAAATGCAATTAGTTGAACTTTTTTGACCAATTTAATTATGACTTATACATCTTCATATGTAATTTCATTATTAAAATATACTGCTGAAATTACTGAAAAGAATTTATGGTGAACTTAAGTAAACACTTCCCTTTTCAATAGACAGCATAGCATTCCTATAGCACTAAGTTCTTGTTAGGACATTTTGGTATAGGAATTTGTGAAGGAGTAAAAACATATCTTAAATTCTTATATCCATCAGTCAGGCTAAAAAAATCACTACACTACACATTATCACATCATGTTTGTTTAAAATCCCAGCTACAGTGGTGTGTGTCGCAAACAGGACTGTGGAACAGGCACTTGCCCGAAGCTAAGCGCTGGTTGTTTGTTCAGGGATCACCCCAGCAGGAATGAGAAGAAGGTTCTGTCACTCAAGCTTTCACCCTGCTGTCTGTGTCTGTGCTTTATCTGCGTCTCAGCTGCCAGCTTTTCTGCCCCAACCAGTCATGTCACATGCAAAAACATCAGTCTGAAGGCTGAACCTCATCAAAGCCAAGTATTATCTCATGTTGCTATGACACACTCAACAAATAAGGTCTGAAAATCACTTAAAAGATGAGCTGTGTGACCTATATATTATAGAGCAAAACAAGAAAACTGTATGGTGAGAGTGTGTTTAAAACAACTGGTCATGAAAGTCCATGATGTAATCACTCTGTTTATATAATATAAAGGAAAGTACTGAGTGAACACCAACTTCCAGTTCCAGAGCCGACTGTGGCCCCTTTAGGAACATGTGCTGTCATTTGGCTCCCCCTGCTGTTTGAAAGACCCAGTTACACTATTAGCATTTTGCACTTTCTGTTCTGATCCATTGTCCCAAAGTAGATAGGGGGCATCCTAATTCGAGTATTCATTATGCGCTATTCTATGCAACTCTGTGAATAAATACTGTGAGCAGTGTGTTCACACTAAATGAGTCAAAAAGAATAAAGTGTATTTTACAAAGCCGGATGATGCACTTAGTTAAAATAAAAAAATGTGAAATGTTGGACTTTTCATGGACTTGGTATAGTTACGGTTATAGTTTTCATGGACTTGGTATACCCAAAAATGAAAATTATGTTGTTATTTACTCACCCACATGTAATATTTCAACGCATTCTCATCCCAAGGCGTCATACGACTCTTTTGCCAATGCGTAGACATCCAACGCACATGGCACCCTTTAGCATCAATATAAGACACACACAGAGTATGGGTAGGTTTACATCTGGGGTAGGGTTAGCGTTAGACCTTTATATATATATATATATATATATTAGGGCTGTCAAACGATTAATCGCGATTAATCGCATCCAAAATAAAAGTTTGTGTTTACATAATATATGTGGGTGTATTGTGTATAATTATTTTGTATATGTATAAACAAGCAAGCACACATGCATGTATATTTAAGAAAAAAATATTATGTATATGTAAAATATTTATATTTATATATAATATATAAATTATATAAATCTATATACAGTATATACATGAAAATATTTCTTAAATATATACAAGCATGTGTGTGTATTTATATATATAAAATAATTAAACACAATGCACCCACATATATTATGTAAATACAAACTTTTATTTTGGATGCGATTAATCGCGATTAATCGTTTGACAGCCCTAATATATATATATATATATATACGCGTCTAAAATTGACGCTAAAGGGTGCCATGTGTGTCTGCATCGTAGCCTATAGGCCTATGACGCCTTGGGATGAGAACAGACTGAATTTTTACGCAATAACGCGTGTTCACGAGAGCAGCACGACACAAACATGTGTGCTGATGCAAAAGTGGATGTAGTTGTGTGAACAGTTGAAGATTAATACTTTGTAAGTGGTCAATTATGTAGGCTATTTTGCACAAACAAAGCACTCACGTCAATGGGCTATATGCACGCATAAGTTCCGCATTTGACGTAAGGATGCTCGTCCATTTCCGGTTGTGTAGATTAAAGCGGAGGAAAACCGGAGAAAACGGGATTATGGCAGAGTCTTCAATATTTACTGTCCTCCCGTCTTTGAAACGAAACGTACATACGTTTAGATGTAATTTTATATATAGTTATGTTTATTTAATATAATTTTAAAAAGAAGCATAAACACATCGAGGGGTGTCTGTTTTATCTGTTTTTGTGACTAACGTTTCATTAGTATAACCATGGAGTATAAAATTCAATATAAATTCTCGGTATTGCATTGGACTCTATGATCGGCGGAAGTTATCGAGCATCCTTAATCCTTCACCGGAAATACCGCCGTGCATAGAGCCCATTCCTAAAATTGAGGTTATAACAATTATTCATATAATTGAGGTTAGATTTAATCACTAATGGGACTTGGAAGTAGTTGCGTAAAATGTCAATTGAGAGACAGAAATCTGTCAGATTTCGTCCAAAATATCTTTATTTGTGTTCCGAAGATGATTCCGGGTTCGGAACGATTATTTAGTCAAGTTACCTCTTCTGTTCTGATGTATTCGATGAATGGGCTTTATTATCAGATCTTTCAATCTGACGAAATGCGCAATTATGAACGCGACCGGAGATGACGTTCTCAAGACTAGCCGAACGCTGTGAGTGTGTGTTAGAAACCACGAATGAGTAGCCTATAACATCGAATGGTTTTTGACCATTGACCGTGAACAAACTCAAAACGTTTTAGACCCCATTTACACCTAATCCAGATGTGATTGGTTTAAGACTTCGATCACTGATCTAAGACCTGAAAGTGCAAGCTTTTTTTTTCTTGTATAGTGCATAATGTCATTTGGGACACAAATAAATAATTTTTGATTAAATGCTTGGAATAAGGTTTGTGGTTCACACAAGGTCAAGATATACAATATAGCCTACTCACGTTTTATTTATAAAAGAGGCTACATCAATAATACCCACTCGTCAAATTTTTTAAAGCTTTTACTAGAAAGAGGTAGTTAAAGTGTCTAAATGGGAGGTTGTTGGTGTCACGGACATTAAAGGTCATCACAGCGAGTGTAACGGAGGCCAGCTAGTAGTTGCTGTGCGAGTTAACCTCACTCCCCTGATCTCAATAGGCGCTCTAGCGACAGACGCTAGAGGCTGCAGTCTTTAGCCTCCTTGCTGGAGCGCCCGACTCTCACACCGGAGACCCGGGTTCGAGGCCCGCTTGGAGCGGGGCGAGTAGGACCCGGGTGTGAGGGGTTACACGACAGGTAAATCTCACCATAGCATTGTGCTCCTATAATCACTCTCTTGCAAATTATTTTAACTCAAATTCATTAGTTGAAGTCATGCAACCATGATCGTTCGTTTAAATGCTGCGTTCACGCCATGTAGGCTACTGTAATTAGGTAACAATCTGAGCTAGCCTATTAAAAAAATAAAATGGGAACATTAATCTAGCAGTCACGTGGTACAATAGTCACATGGTCCAACAAGTCGGAGCTACAAATTGGATTTACGAGTTCTACATGGACGTGGACGCTATTTACAAGTGGGAATCTCAGAATTACTGTAGCCTGGCTATTTCCGATGGCGTGAACGCACCTAAAGCATACCTTTTGCTTTTTATTTCTACCGATTGTATTTTGGCCTCAAAAAGGTTGTTCATTTGTAAAGATTATCATGAACCAAACGTAATCATAAATTGGTCACTTATTTTCTGCAGTTGGCTAATCCAAACGCCAAAGAAAAAGCTAATACGCCACATTGGATGAAAATGATGCTGTGAGTTACAGACTTACTATCTTTACATGGCAAGCACTGTATGACATGTCTTCCTGTCGACAGGGTCAGTTTTTGTCTACATCTTTCTGAAAGATGTTTATTCAGCTGGACATTCGGTTATGTTGTTAACATTGACCACACTGTACTTCTGTCCCTTACAGACTCATTTTTAATGTCAAAATGAAACATGGCGCTATACCCTGATTAAGGGCTTTTTTTGTCGATGGAAGCATGATGCTGTCAGGTTGGCCTACAAAATTGTCATACATCAGCAATCTATAAAAACAGCTTTTCAATAAAAAAACAGCCTTTCGGCTGTGCAAACGAACAGAGCAATGTTATGACAGCACAGTTTAAGAAAAGTCTTTACAAATAGCATTGTAGGCTTATGATATTATGAAAGAATTTTCTGTAGGCTATTTTTTATTCAGGTGTTTTACCCCAAATTTTGCATCTCGAATTGCATTGGGTTGTGCTTTAGGTTAAAGGAACTGTCTGTAAACTTAACTAGTAGGCTACCTTTTCCATTTTTCTACACATTTACTATGTACAAATAATTAAAAGTTATAGTCATAGCCTATTAATCTAATGGAATTTAACGTCTAAAGAAAAAAACACACTTCACCTTTACATACCTTTAAGACTTTGATCCCTGATCTACACAAAGAACTACAGGCCTGCGAGTGCAAGCGTTTTCCCTGTTGCTGACAGCTTTCTGAGACTTCATACTTCATGTGTGAGTGCAAGCCAAAACAAACTAGACCCCAGTCAAAACTGAAATCTAACCTTATTAGTGAAGACACGTTCTTCTCAACTATACAGATTATAATCTGCAGATGAGGTCATATTTTTGGACTTTTAAATTTGACTAGTTACCATAATACACTTCCAAAACACAGATGCATTCAATATCATCCTTTTGGGGTCTGTCAAATTAATAGGATCACGAAACTCAAACCCACTTCAGTTCTCTCACTCTAAATATATATATATATGAAGAGTTCAGATGCAAAAGCCTCTAAATGCCATTTGAAATTTTCTTCTTCAATGATGATTTTTATCAAACGTGTATATTTAAGTTCAGTAATTTCACTTAAATAACAATTAATAGGTAATTATCATTGCCATTTAAGTGAAATTACTGAACTTAAATATACAAGTTTGATAAAAAATTATCATTAAAGAAGAAAATTTCAAATGGCATTTAGAGGCTTTTGCATCTGAACTCTTCATATATATATATATATATATATATATATATAAACTAGTAACTTGCTATTCTAAACAGTATGTTTGTATGGAATTGTGACATTTGGAGTTTATAATGAAAAGAGGATTTGAGGCCAGCAGAGGGCCCCATTTTACTAACTTATACATTTCTATTTGACACAACTCAATTGTCCAAATGGTAGTTTTTTTTCCTTTTGGAAAATGATAAAATATAATAATTTATCGATTTACCGACCTTTATCAATACTATAATTACTGTTCACTAATATAATGAGAACTAATTCTGGTTTAACTGACGCTAAAGGGTGCCTAAAGTGTCAGATATTGAAGCATGGTCAAAATGCTTCCCAAGGCATCAGTTAGGTGACACCTTGGGCTGGAATATTGAGCAGCAAAACTGTTAAACACTGATAATAATCAGAAATGTTTATTGAACCGCAAGTCATTACATTAGAATGATTTCTATAGGATCATGTGACTACAGAAGGCTTAAACAGCAACGTAAAAAAGTAGCATTTCAAGATTAAAGTCGAAACATTTCGAGATTAAAGTCGAAATATTTCGAGATTAAAGTGCAAAAATTTTTAGATTTAAGTCGAAATATTTCGAGATTAAAGTCGAAAAATGTTGAGATTAAAGTCGAAACATTTCGAGATTAAAGTCGAAAAATGTTGAGATTAAAGTCGAAATATTTTGAAATTAAAGTTGAAAAATTTCAAAATTAAAGTCGAAACATTTCGAGATTAAAGTCGAAATATTTGGAGATTAAAGTCGAAAAATTGGAGATTAAAGTCGAAACATTTGGAGATTAAAGTCGAAACATTTCGAGATTAAAGTCGAAACATTTCGAGATTAAAGTCGAAATATTTCGAGATTAAAGTCGAAATATTTCGAGATTAAAGTCAATATATTTCGAGATTAAAGTCGAAAAATTTCGAGATTAAAGTCAAAACATTTAGAGATTAAAGTCAAAACATTTAGAGATTAAAGTCGAAATATTTTTAGATTAATGTCGAACAATTTTGAGATTAAAGCCGAAACACAATCTTGGAATGATTCGACTTTAATCTAGAAATGATTCGACTTTAATCTAAAAATACTTTGACTTTAATCTCGAAATGCTAGATTTTTTTATTTTTTTACAAATTTTCTTTCTCTACGTTGCGGTTCAGGGCTTCCGTATATGTGACACTGGAGTAATGATGCTGAAAATTTAGCTTTCACAGAAATATTTTTTACATTGCAACAATATTTCACAATATAACTGCTTTGTTTAATTTTTGATTAAATAAATCCAGCCTTGGTGAACAGTAGACTTAGAAATACTGAGCCAAAACTTTAGTACTGTATGTTATTGTAGTTCTAGATAGCAATGTAAAGTACTACAAAATGAGGCAAAACGTTGATGCCGCCAAACAAAGGACGACAGTGAGATGTCCTGTCCACATAGCAGGTATGACATATGTCTTCCTGTCGACAGGGTCAGATTCTAACAAGCCCACATCTGGCCCAAAACAAGCAAACGGTGCTACTCATCTCTTCCACATTGTGTTAGTGTAAGGACAAGGGGTCAGGAGAGAAACCAGGGGTTGCATTACACAAGCCGCAAGAAATGCTCATCCAATTACTACTGCTTGTTTTGTGTGTCCAAAGCATGACATAGTCTCTGAATCTCGCCGTGTAAATAAAGAACTGAATATGTGTTTGTGCAATTAAGATAGACATCAGAAGATACACAAAACAGGAAAAAGACTTGATCAAAGAGGTAGAGAATAAAGATGAGCAATGCAGGTAGTCTAGTGTGTGTGTGTGTGTGTGTGTGTAAAAGATAGGAAACAGACAGCAAGATTATTCAAGGTGAGCACTATCACGAAACACATCTAAAATACAAAGTTTACATGACAACAGCTAAAATGAGGTAAACCTTCACAAATCCTTAATCTTTTCTCCGTTTGATAAAAAACCCCACGAGAGAATTATGACATTTCAAAAATATTTTATGATCTCTAAAAAATAAAAAATGTCTGTGTATAATAGGATTATATATATATATATATATATATATATATATATACATATACAGTATGTATGTGTATAGGGGTGTAACACTCATATCACGATTCAATATGTGACGATACTGAACTCACAATATGATATTATTGCGATTCCCCAAAACACATGATAAAAGGTTAACAAAAAATGTACTGTTGATTAAAATGCTAAATTTGATATTGCATTTAATTCCAACGCACAGGACAACACAGACACCAGAATAAACATATTCATGATTCTGAAGCTGAAAATACAGAATTTTTTGAGATGAATATGCTTCCACTCTGTCACTGACTAGATTATATTTAAGATACTTTTATACTGGAAACATTTCCCATTATCAGGAATAGTCCCCCTACATTATATTCAACATTATATTTAGTAGTTTAATGTCATACTGACTCTAAAACTCTGAAAACTAGATTTTTTTTTTTCCCCACAAATTTTCATTTTGGGTGAACTACACACAACACTGATTGTCACAAATTCACGATACGTATTGTTGCAGTTTTGTATTGCGATATTTTGTGATGATATATATAATTACCTTTAATTCTCTTAAAACAATTTACTTTTATTTGTTATAGAGCACATTCATATTTAAAGGGTTAGTTCACCCAAAAATGAAAATTCTGTCAGTATTTACTCACCCTCATGTTGTTTCAACCCCGTAAGACCTTCGTTCATCTTCGCAACACAAATTAAGATATTTAAGATATTAAGATCGCTCCTGCATACAGTCCATAGGCTTCTTGAGGTACTGGCTCTTGCTGTCCTCGAAAAGTCATTAAAGACATCGTTAAAATAGTCCAAGTGACTACAGGGGCTCAATCTTAACTTTATCAAACGACGAGAACACTTTTGTGCGCAAAAAAACAACAAAAATAACGACTTTATTTCAACTATCACTTCCTTCTCTATGAGCCTGTAAGTCAGTTAACGTAGTGTGATTGCGTAGAGCTACGTCACACGTAGGCTCACTATTGGCCGACGCTGGTCATGTGTGTGTGATGCGTGTGACGTACAATAACAGAAGCTTACGCTATTAAACTAGTTAGCTGACTCGCGCAGAGGGAGAAATAAACGAATAGTTGAAATAAAGTCGTTATTTTTGTTGTTTTTTTGCGCACAAAAGTGTTCTCGTCGTTTGATAAACTTAAGATTGAGCCCCTGTAGTCACTTGGACTATTTTAACGATGTCTTTAATGACTTTTCGGGGACAGCAAGAGCCAGTCCCTCAAGAAGCCTATGGACTGTATGCAGGAGCGATCTTAATATCTTAAATATCTTAATTTGTGTTCCGAAGATGAACGAAGGTCTTACGGGGTTGGAACAACATGAGGGTGAGTAAATACTGACAGAATTTTCATTTTTGGGTGAACTAACCCTTTAATATATTCATAAAACAGTGGCAGTAGACGCTATTGCCACTCAGTATAGACACAGACTAACTAGTTAAGTGAGTCGACTAGTGTAGCCGGCAGGATTATGGTGGGAGGTCATGCCAGTGGACAATAGTACCGTTTGTCACTCTCAGCTTTTGTGTTTTTCCAAGCAAATTCCCCACTCTCCTGGGGCCAGAGCGTCCTCTTTCCCCGTCTCACTCTCTCCATCTCTTTCTCCGGCCGTGTTTCTCCTTCTCTCCAGGACCGTGGGGTCACACAGAAGCACTGGGGCACAACAAACAAACAGCCTTACAGCAACGTGTGGGTCAGGAGAAGGAGCCGAGACCCAATATGTTGAAGTCATTAGCTCCATGGGGAGGGCCACCCACCCTGACCCTGCCTGTCTATATGAGCCTCCTCGCGCTTATGAACACACACCCCGGTGCAAGGGACCCGGGGCTTACCCCAGCTTGACATTCAGGGATGATAGGAGAAACTAAAACTGATATCTAGTTACACAATAAATCTCGCTAAATTCTCAACTGACTGAGAAAGAGGAGCAGTGTAACGGTAATAAAAAGGTTTCTCTGTCTGGCATTTATTAAACAGGGATATTTTCTTATGTTTAAGGGGAAATTTTAATAATCGGGTACACTTTATTTTAAGGTGACGCAGTTACATTGTGCTTACTCAAATAAGTAACGAGTAATATAAAGTGACTTCATTTACTTACTAGAGAGTTACAGTAGGGTTTGGTTTAAGGTTAGTTACCTGTAATTAATTTACTGTTATTAGTAAGTACATGTAACTACATCATCTTAAACTAAAGTGTTACCAAATAAGCATATATATATAGAATATATTTTAAAACATGAAAATTACACATTTTTTAATTTACAAAATAACAAATTACAAAATTCAATCCAATGAAACTATGAAATGAGTAAGAATGAAAGAAAATGATATTATTGAAGACTTAAGTAATTGTATATATATATATATATATATATATATGTGTGTGTGTGTGTGTGTGTGTGTGTATAAAACAATTGTATCTACAGCATTATAACATAAAATTTAATTCTATGAATATTATAATTGTAATACCTAATTATACCTAATTATAAATTATTAAAATTAAAATTAAATTATAAATGTAATTATATATATATAATGTTACGTATATTTTTGTAATTTAACATTTCAGATGATTATATATATATATATATATATATATATATATATATATAAACTCTTCAATAGTTTCATTTTCTTTCCTACTCATTTCTTAGTTTCATAGCCTATATTATATTTTAAAAATATACTTCAAAAATATGGGTGGGGAGGACTGCTGAAAAAGAACGTATAAATAAAATATCTATGCCACTGTGTAAAGAATGTATTAAGACTTGTGTGTGCTGTTTGACAGAATGATGGTCCACTCAGACGTGTCTGTTTTAGCCATCAAGGAGCCTGAGGCGATTACGTCAGCACAGGGCGCTCCTTCAATAGTAGAAAAGACAACAGCACTCACGCGCTATTTAAAGTCAAGCAGTTGAGCTAGAGAGTGAAAGTGCCCATACTTACCAAGAGGAAGACGCTTTATCCTTGACTTCAATCAGGAGTTTAGCGACATAGATGGCGAATTCAAACAAGCAGTTGACGTCGTTTTTCATAGAGGACATTTTATCCTTAAAAGAGGATAAAAAAGATGAAGACAGAACAGACACACGAACAGGTATTGTACTACAAAGACAGCCATGCAGTTGCAGCAGTGTTCTGGAACTGTGTTGCGATTTAGTTCATTTTAAAAAATGTGGGGTTGTTTCAATCCATGTTTGGCTCAAAACCAACGGTTAAAAATGTAAACCCAATGGTTGCATTTGCCCATTTGACCCAAACATGGACTGAAACAACCCAGCATTAGAGTGTTAGGTAGTTAACTTAGAGAATGTGCATATCCATCTAAATTAACTACCGTATTTACGCAGATTAGGTAAACATGTGAGGCATTTAGTTAAAGAAAATCCATACATGCCACGTTTGACCTCGCCAATCGCCACAGGTTTCTGTCATGTTTAGATATGTACTGAAGACCAGTTTTCTAGTGAGAAAATATGACTTTAACCTCACATCTTTCGTTCACAGACTCCGCAGACATCTCGGTATGTCTGAACTCTGAGGATAAAACATCGTCTTCGTCAGAGATGACGGCTGGCGTGAAGAAGAAACGCTCGCGGGCCGCGTTCACGCACCTGCAGGTGTTGGAGCTCGAGAAGAAGTTCAGTCGTCAGCGATACCTGAGCGCGCCGGAGCGCGCACAACTCGCGAGCGCGCTGCACCTCACAGAGACCCAGGTGAAAATCTGGTTCCAGAACAGGAGATATAAGACCAAACGGAGGCAGTTAACGACCGAGCACGACAAGGAATACTTTCAGAAACCAGACGCGACCGCTATGGCTGCTACTACAGAAGAGGACTTTTTCAGAGCGTCACTTTTAGCGACAGTCTATAATAAATCCTTTCCGTACCGGCCGTACGTGTTTGACTTGCACGGACTGAGAGCATGGAGACCAGCACTGTGATGATGACAGGGATGTTAACCTGGACTTTGGGAATGTTCTCAGATTATTGTTAATAATATTCTTTATTATGGTGTTTTTTTAAATATTGTACAGCTTTGTATTCTGTGTATAATAAAATATTTTTTTCAAACCACTGTGATTGTTCATTCATCCTCACACCAACTACACGTTTTTTTCCCATTTTAAAAATAAATTTAAGAAGTCCAGGAGCTTCCTTCACGGACTGAGAGACGAATATACTTACCTTTATCTTACATCTATCTATCATTTATCTCCACTAAAGTATTATGTTAACATGTGAACTCTTAAAAATGCATATTTCTCTTATCTGGTTAAAAAGACCTAGCATACTTTAATAAGGAAATGTTGGTTTTTCTCTCTCAAGAGACTGTTTCTTCAAGAATATTAATCTCAAGTAAAAAAAAAAAAAAATATATATATATATATATATATATATATATATATATATATATATATATATATATATATATATAAGGAAAATAGTGCAACCTGTCATTTATTGGCTTATGTTTTAGCCACTAATTTGCAAAAGAGTAAATTGCCATGAGATTGTGTTGCAATGGCCTTCGATGATTCATGTGTTCTCAAAGTAATATATTTGATGTGGTTCTAAAGTTTTTCTTTCTTTGGACTTCAGTGAAAGTTTCCTTGCATACATCATTATTCTTTCAAATCTCGAAATCATCACACTTCAATAGCTAATTCCTAAAAGCGCTCCATTGTTTAACAAGGACTGCAATTATACTTCAGCCCGAACACTTGCCGTTCACAAGCCATGCCAGCTGATAAATCAAGAGAAGGAATCTTTTTGTAAAACATGCGGGCCTGCTCAACATAGAAGTTTAACGTTGCTACAAGAGATAGCGATCTCGAACACCCCTATCCTTTTCCAGATTCAACTTAAGTTGACTTCAGCAGAGCAATGGCTTGGAGAGCCTCGACCGGAGGTGGTCTGTTGTCTGAGGGATACAGGCTTCTCCAGGAAAGATGACATGATTTACCTTGTAAAGTGATGGTCTAATCAGTGAGTCATGAGAACAGGTTTACAAAGGGCTCTGAGTCTGAGACCACAGGATCTCCCAACCTGAAAAATGTAAGTTTACTTTATACACAAAATTCCCAACATTCTGTGAATATGTACTTATTCTTCAGGAAGTAACTGCCGTAGGACATCCGTCACCTGTCTTTAAAGAGCTCTCAGGCATAACCAGACCTCTTTAGCTATTTCTACAAAGACATGTCTCAGTAATTGTTAGGCTTTTCATGAATAGCAGTAGGAAGTGTTTACACAGGGGAGTTAAAATGAGGTATGTTTGCACTCCAGAACATCAAAAACATAATAGTTTTTTGCTACTTTTGAATGTGATGTCATTTGAATGTAAACTTAAACAGTGTAAAATATCTAATACATATAAAACTGAACTACACTCACCAGTTACTCGTTGGACACCCTTTTGCCTTCCAGCTTCCACTCCTGGGCAAAAAAAAAGACTAAACACTTAGCTTTTAATTGCCTTAATCGCCTGTCATAAAATTGGCCAAATTTAAGAGAATGCACTACTTAAAAAGCTATTGCTGTCTCGGAAAATCTTTTTAAAAAATTGTCAGAATATGGGAAGTTTTGTGTGGATTGATGAATCACAATGAAACTCGAGTTGGATGGTGATGGTGATGGTGTGGGGAGCCTGTTTTTGAAAATATTGCAGGAAGTCTTGCTTCCTAAAAATGAAAAGTTGTTCTAAAAACGAATGATCAGACATTATTTTTCAACAAGACAATGTTCCTGTCCAAACTGCAAAGACAACCATGAAGTGGCTTGAGAACAAGCCGGCTCATGTTTTGGCCAGGTCAGAGTCCAGATTTGAACTCTGTTGTGAATATTTGATCTCATATTAATCTCAAACGAACTGGGACATTTTTCAACCATTAATGAACTGTTTGAAGCCATTAACATTGAGAGGAACAACACTGAATCTTCTTCCTGTAATAAAGCTGTCTGCAAGTTACTTTATCTACAGTATTAGTGCAATTCTTGCTAATTTCCTGATCAGTGATTTGGGATTAAAATGGTTAGGACAATCAAAAAACCACTAAAAATGATGTCATTTTTAGCAAGACCCATTTTCATGTCCAGGATTGTATATCACCTAAAGGATTAGGAACACCCGTTCAATTTCTCATTAATGCAATTATCTAATCAACCAATCACATGACAGTTGCTTCAATGCATTTAGGGGTGTGGTCCTGGTCAAGACAATCTCCTGAACTCCAAACTGAATGTCAGAATGGGAAAGAAAGGGGATTTAAGCAATTTTGAGCGTGGCATGGTTGTTGGTGCCACAGTTGCTTCAGATTTATCGGTTGCACATCCATGATGTGAATCTCCGCAATTCATTCCAAAGCAGCTCTATTGGATTAAGATCTGGAGACTGTGGAAGCTTTTTGGGTTCAGTGAACTCATTGTGATGTTCAAGAAACCAGTCTAAGATGATTTGCTGGAAGTAGAAGTGGTCATAAAGGGATGGACATGGTCAGCAACAATACTCAGGTAGACTGTGGCGTTTACGCGATGCTCAATTGTTATAAGGGTCCCAAAGTGTGCCAAGAAAAATCCCCAACACCATTACACCTCCTGGAGCCTGAATCGCTGATATTAGTATCCATTCTTTCAAGTTGTTTACGGCCAATTCTGAATGTTGCAGCAGAAATCAAAACTCATCAGTCCAGGCAATGTTTTTTCCAATCTTCGCTTGTCCAGTTTCGTTGAGTCCATGTGAATTGTGGCCTCGGTTTCTGTTCTCAGCTGACAGGAGTGTCACTGGCGTGTGTCTTCTACTGCTGTATCTCTTCTGCTTCAAGGTTGGACGTATTGAATGTTCAGAGATGCTCTTCTTCAGACCTCGGTTGTAACAAGTGGGTATTTAAGTTTCTGTTGCCTTTTTATCAGCTGAAAACATTTTCACCCATAGAACTGCTCATGGATATTTCCTCTTTTTCAGACCATTCTCTGTGAACCCTAGAGATGGTTGTGTGTGAAAATCCCAATAGATCAGCAGTTTCTGAAATACCACGTACCATGCCACGTTCAAAGACCTTTTTTCCCCATTCTGATGCTCAGATTGAACTAGATTGGCTTCACCATACTAGTTACTGCCATGTGATTGGCTGATTAGATTTTCGCTTTAACTGGCATTTGAACAGGTGTGCCTAATAAATCGTCTGGTAAATATACACAACTTTATAGTTCATAGTTATTAAACTTTCAATTATTTCCATTTGTATGGCTATTTAGCATATGTTTATGAGCATTTAATCAATTCTGTAATATATAAAATACTAATATACTTATGTTATCTACTTGCTTTACTGCATAACTTCACACTGAAGTTACTGCAGGAATGTTTCTATTTGGCAAGGGTGTCTTTCAGTGATTGATAGGAATGATTTTAGAATTTAAACATGAAATAGCTTCCCATTGGTTAAATAATTGAAACCAGTTTCTAAAACTCAAACCTGTCAGGTGAAGTCTGACTTTGACATTAAACTTGTTGTGCCTTTTCTTTCAGTTGAAGCTTGCGGATCCACCCAGCCAGAGCATATCCACCCGCATATTTCTATCTCTACAACAATGTCATGCCACTTAATAATAGTAATCTGTGCGGAGACATTGTTTTGGTGTTGTGAGATAAGAGCGGGCCGGGATACAGGGGTTCTACGAAACAGAGACGGCTTCATCTAATGCCACCCACTTGGCTTGGCTCCAGAGGAACTCTGGAATTTTGTGTGTCCATCCATTTCTGTCCGTTCGTATCAATATCCTCGCTTTAAGAAAATATGTTCTGTGTTACACATAAATTCCCAATCAAAGTGCACTTCTCATATACACGCAAACAGGGGAATTCGTCGTCATGTCATGAAAACGCGTGGGATTGGCTTCTATTCAGTTCTCTCAAATATGTTGTTCAATTGGCAGAGAGACTGAAATGCGCGCTTTCGTTATTGTTTACAGAGAAACAGGCAAACTATATAATGCAAAACAATTTTGACTGACAGCTCAAAAATCAGATTTCTGTCATTATTTGCTCACCCTTACGCGCCAGATTTACTTTTTTCCATTCTTCTGTGAAAGACAAAAGGAGAATTTAAGAGTCTCCCTACAGCTGTTTTACATAACATTCCACTGCTGACAATAAATAAATACATAATTGTCCATATGACTCATTTTCTATGTTGTATGTCTTCTGGAGTTATGTAGTTAGATAGTTAGACTCGGTAGTTCCAAGAATAAAACATGTTGAACATCTCTGAAAACATCTCTGAAATCTCATGCATGTCCTTGTTTAGATTAAAAAAGGCACACCAGTTTTTCACCACTTATTCTTGCTTGTATACTAAACTGACAGCTTATATTTAGGAATAATGAAGTTTGATAGATGTAAGCCAGAGGGGAAGATCTCCAGTGAATAATGAAATCACAAATCACACAAAAATCATACTTTAAACTATAGACAAGGAGCTGTATACGTTCTAAACAATGCTGGGTTGTTTTAACCCAAATTTGGGTAAAATATGGACGAACACAAATATTAGGTTAAAAATGTAATTTCAAATTTAAACCCACGTTCAACTGTGATTTTTTAATTGTAACTATTTGACCCAAATTTGGGTTGAAACAACCCAGCAATTTTTAGAGTGTATCATATTTGTGGGTGATTCTTTAACTATGGTACTTTCTTGTCCCTGGATGAAATAATGAAATCTAAAAAAACATTTCTTCTTTTTTGTTTTTGTCAGACTTACTTCACCCTAAGGGGAACTTATAAAAAAAATTATCATGGCTCAATCATTCTTTTTATTATATAATATAAGGCCTTTTATGCATGATTTTTACTGTTTTCCCCCAGTCCCTAAGCCAGACTTTGTACCTTCAACCTCGCTTAATTCTAAATTAAATATTTAAATAATGTAGATTTTAAGTACAAATTATAAAATAATGTCTATTTCAATTATACATATTATATATTGCAATATTTATTCACATTTTCTTATAAAGTATTTTTCATAAGTAGAACCCTTGTCCCTTGGGTTCAATGTCATTTCCACCACGGTGTTCATTGTGGTGGAAATGACATTGTTCGTGCTGAACAGCAAATTATTTTGGGCTATAATACTAAAACGTTAATATAAAAACAAATAAACATTTAATTAATTAAGTTAAGGTAGTAAGAAATATTTTATTATTTATTATTGCTACAATATTGTTGGTAAATAAGAGAACAATAGACAAGTTTGATAAGATTGATAAGACATATTCATGTTTTTTTAATTTTTTGGATTGTTTTTCATTTAAAAATATTGATATGTTTTTGTTTACTAATACTGTTGCTTAATGATTTGCTTTGGTTCACGGCATAGAGCATTAGAAAAAGAGTTTTTAATTGAAAGTTGCCTATCTATGTCATTTCCGCCACACACAGTCTCTTCCGCCACGACATGTCATTTCCACCACAATAAATATTTTAAAGTAAAACATATATAAAAAACATACAATCAAACCAACTATATTCAGTGGTGTTGATAATTGAGCAGTTATGGTATAAGATATGTGTGTACACTTTAAGAAATACATAATTTTGAGCTATGATAAGTAAATTAAATATTCCAGTGATCTAGTTTTAGGTGTTTTTTAGTGTAAACATTGTAAAATCTTTACCGTTACATTTCTGAAAAATAAATAAATTGCAAATTTGATCAGAGATGTGTGTGCTATTTAATCAAATATATTTATTACAGACGATATTTAATTATTTTGTTTTTGCTATGTGATGGAAATGACCGTTTTCTTGGGCTGTCAGATAAAAATGCCAAAATATATGTATTATTCAATACAAATCATTGCAGCCAACAAAAAGGAAGGGAAGGTTTCTAGACAGATTGAGAAACCAACTGATAATAAAAAAACTGTTTGTAGAAATATTTATTTTCTGAAACTGTCTAGCTCAAAGAGCACCATACATGAAGGCTCACCCTTGTATAGTGTTGTTTGTCATTTCTGGAGCTTGGAAGAAATGGTCATTTGTATTATTGTTCTATTCGGTTAAAGTCTAAGACAATACAATAGTCACTATTAATGAAAAATATACAACAAAAAAAAGCATGACGAAATTTCATTTCTTTAATTTGACAATAGTGGGACCACTGCTTGTCCAGGCCTGCATGCGTCACTTATGTCAAAGTTTGTTTTCTCTCTCTGATGAACCTGCTGTCAAGCCACACCTTATTCATTTGTCAAAATGCATTATGTACGTGTTATGCACATATCCAATAATTAGGTACTTGACTATAGTGCATAATTTATTACCTTTCATGCTTACCAGTATTACAAGATTCTTAGAGAATAGCATGGTAATCCGAGTGAGACGAAAGCGATTGGGAAATATGTATTTGAAGTGTTGAGACTGTGTTGGGTATGGAGGAGTCCAGCGAGTTGATCTGTTAAGCGCTCTTTCTGAACCTCTACACGTGGAGGTCAGGGTGGGTGGAGCATGTGACCCCCCCCAGGTGTGACGGAGAACGAACAAAGCTTTTGAAAATGACTCAGTCACCTCAGTCATCCAGCACCTGTCAATCAAACGAGACTGCTCTCTCACGCAAGTACGGGTGGAGCTATCTATCTGTTGAAACTTATTCCATCAATATACAGCTCCATGTTGGGCTTTAAACAGGTCAGACAACCTTGTCTTGAATATGAGGCTTAGTGATTTTGGTACTCTGAACAGAATTCCATAAATTTTATATATTATCTTAAAGTCCCCTTGTTGTGGGGAAAAGTTTTTAATGTCGTTTACGTCTATGTGACGTTTTTAATGTGCAAATTCTTACGTCAACACCATTGCCGAGTATTTTCTCCTTAAAACTGCAGTGAAATAAGACAAAAAAGTCTCATAAATGCGGTTTGAACTCTGGTGTTACTATATTTTATTGTTGACATAGCCTAAAAAATCGTGTAGATTTAGTAAAATAGCGGGTGTATGATGTAGGCTATATTACGATGTAATGATGAACTGTACGTTCTGAGTTCTTGTGTTTCTGATGATTGTTAGAAGGCAGACTGAGATGTGAACAAAAACATGGCTTGTGTAACATTAGCAACACATTATTAGCTATATGATAACATCAAGCAAAAGGCTAATCATATTAATTACCGCTATATGTCCGACGTCGCGTTTACCATTGCGTTTACCCAAGTTGGCCAAGTGAATCTGTGAGCTGGTGTGAGTGAGTGGAGGCGGGGCTTATTAGCATATTCATAGAATGTAGAGTTACATTCAAGCTATTTTAAGCATGAAGAATTTTTTTCACTGGGACTTGTCATTTTGGTGATCAAAGATGAGTTTTAAGGGATACTATAAAAAAACATTGTTGGTTTAACTTAAAAAAAATTAAGTAACCTGGTTGGCTTAAAATTTTAAGTTGATTGAACTGGAAAAAGAGAGTTAATGCAATGAAGGAGATTGACTTAATCAACAGAAACCTAAAACAATAAGTTATCTGAGCTAAATAAAGTTTATTTGACAAAAGAAAAAATGTTGTGATAACAAATCTTGAAAATATTTTATTATAGTGTAGAGGCGGACTTTCCTGTAGTCACAATAGCAAACCTCAAAAGGAAACCCCTAGCAACCATCCATAACCCCCTAAACCCCCTAGCAACCCCTCAGAGCACCATAGGAACCCCTTAGCAACCACACAGAATTCCCTAGAAACCCCATAGCAACCACCCATAACACCATAGAAACCAACCAACCCCCTAGCAACCACCCATAACTTCCTAGAAACCCCATAGCAAGTGAACAAATTTCAATGACATCTTTATCACAATATCCACATGACAGTATTTTCATTGGAAAGTCTTTCATGCTCATCATGGGCTGAATTTATTCTTATTCAAAAATACAGTTAAAACAGTAATATTGTGAAATACTGTATTATTATAAGTTAAAATAGCTGTTTTCTATGGGAATATATTGTTAAATGTCATTTATTCCTATGATCAAGTTTGAATCTGAAAAACTCTCCAGTCTTCAGTGTCGCACGATCCTTCGGAGATCATTCTATAATGATGATTTGCTGCTCAAGGAACATTTCTGATTATTATCAATATTGAAAACAGTGTTGTGCTGCTTCATATTTTTGTGGAAACAGTGATAAATGTTTCAGGATGGATGAATAGAAGGTTCAAAAGAACAGCATTAAGTGAAAATGAATTTCAATGTAAAAGCTATCAGTTATTGAGAAAATGAATTAATTCATATTAAATAACAATTGAATGTAATTTCAAGTACACCGTTTATCCTTACATATTTTTATATACGATTGCTTACTGGCATCTTCTATAGAGTGTTTTAAGTGGTTAGGGTGCTCTGGGTGGTTGCTAGGGGGTTTCTAGGGGTTGCTTACTGGCACCTTCTAGGGTGTTGTGGATGGTTGCTAGGGGGTTTGGTGTTTTGAGGGGTTGCTACTTGCACCTTAAAGGGTGTTGTGGCTGGTTGCTAGGGGGGGTTTAGGATGCTCTGGTGGTTGCTAGGGGGTTTCTGTGGCGCTTTGGGTGGTTGCTTACTAGCACCCTCAAGAGTGTTATGGGTGGTTGCTAGGGGGTTTCTAGAATGTTATGGGTGGTTGCTAAGAGGTTCCTAGGGTGTTATGGTATTCTGTGCGGTTGTTAGGGTGGATCCTATGGTATCCTAGGTTGTTGCTAGCTATGTTGCTACCTATCCTATTTTTAGTTGGTTTATTCTGGTCTCCCAGCCTGTCAAAAAATGCCCAAAATCCCTCAAGATCATGTTGTTAAAATACATCAGTCACAGTTTGGATTACAGTTTGTATAATACAAATTATTAAAGTACTTGCAAACATTTTAAGAAACTCTAAATGTAATACATGAGCAAAAAAGTTGTTTTACAGCGCCTAATAACATTTTCCATAATCTAATCTAAAGTGAAAACTATTTATGGTTAATGAGTTGTTAACAAAGCAATATGAGCTAATCAACCAATTACTCTTATTTACAGTGTCAATGTATTTAGAACTCTAATTAGACTCACTAATTAACTATAAAAGAATAGTTTGCAAATGATTAAGTGCTATTGTATACTTAAAGAGTCACCCATTCATTTTATATGTCTATATCTTTACTGTACTTTAGAGGAAACATCTGAGACGAGGTATTTTCCATAAAAGAAGCAGTCCACATCTCTTGAGCCGTGAAAGAGAAACATTTCTCTGTATGTGTGTGCTTTACACGATATCGAGCTATTCAACACATCAGTAGTTGCATCAAGTCCTTCCGACCAATTGACGACTAACTGACTTCCAAAGTCTCACCTTTCGCATTTATTCATTCAAAGCACTCAACAACAACCTTTCAGATCATTTCCCCTGATCTCTTTCCTCAGTGTGGCGGTTCTCTAAGCAACGGCCTCTGGGAGGAAGATGCTGTAGTCTCCGTTTAGGGGTAAACAGGATTATAACCTTTGGGTCCAACTGATCCAGTGTCTCAGCCACTTTGGCTCCATCATTAAAGGATTAAAAGTGCTGGAAACCCTGATAAAGCCGCTTCACCTCCCTCTCTGTCTAGCGCAGGTTCATACCCAGCCATTATCAGGAGAGTGACAGTGCTTCTGAGGGGAGTGTGGCTTGCTCTGAGTGGGGATTAAGACATCTTGTTGTTGTTTCCGTTATTCACATCCGTAACATCTGCGGGCTCAAGCTCTGAGTAATGTCTGTTTGCAATACAATTAGAGACAGATAAAAATCTCAGGGCAAAATGGCAGATCTTGTAGTAACGCCAGCTTCGGGAAGCCCTGATGTCTTGATGAAAATGAGAACGGTCAAGTTGAAAACAATTGGCAACAAAATTAATTGTTAAATAAACAAATGAATACTATCTATATATATTATGTTTTGAGAAAACTGTGATATATCATTTTTTGAATAGAAAGTTCAGAGAAACAGCGTTTAATATTCAGATCATTTTTAACATTATAAATGTATAATCTTTATATATGCCATATTTCTGTTACGGATTTAATCTGCCTTAACAATTGATTCTCACGTGTAATCCTAGACCGATTACTCGATATAATAGTGAGATCTTCAGATCTCTATGTGGGCCATACTTTCTGTTGTTGAACTCCTTGTTCATAGAAATTATATTTCTTACTGACACGCTAAAGCATTTATGGCTGCTGGTTCTGTGTTCTAGGCTACGCTATCTCACGACCAATTCGTACGAATTCGACGCATGATTAAAAAGTGTCTAATTCGTACTAATTCGTACGACCTCACTCGTACGATTTGTATAAACCCACGTGATGGTTAGGTTTAGGGGCGGGGTCAGGGGTAGGTCATTCGTACGAATTCATACGAATTGGCCAATTCGTAAAATATGTACGATTTAGCAAAATTATTAGAATTAGACACTTTTTAATCATGCGCCGATTTCGTACGATTTGGTCGTGAGATCGGGTTGGTTCTCTCGGTGGTTCCTAGGGTGCTCTGGGTGGTTGCTAGGGAGTTTCTATGGTGTTTTGAGGGGTTGCTTACTGGCACCTTCTAAGGTGTTGTGGATGGTTGCTAGGGGGTTTCTAGAATGCTCTGGGGGTTGCTTACTGGCACCTTAAAGGGTGTTGTGGCTGGTTGCAAGGGGGTTTCTAGGATGCTCTGTTGGTTGCTAGGGGGTTTCTGTGGTGCTTTGGGTGGTTGCTTTGGGTGATTGCGTATGGGTGGTTGCAAGGGGGTTTCTAGAATGTTATGGGTGGTTGCTAAGAGGTTCCTAGGGTGTTATAGCTGGTTACTAGTGGGTTCCTAGGGTATTCTGTGCAGTTGTTAGGGTGGTTCCTATGGTATCCTAGGTTGTTGCTAGCTACGTTGCTAGCTATCCTATTTTTAGCTGGTTTATTCTGGTTTCCCAGCCTGTCAAAAAAACGCCCAAAATCCCTCAAGATCACGTTGCTAAAATACATCAGTTACAGTTTGGATTACAGTTTTTACAATAAGAATAATTACTGAACATTCTGTTGTTTGAAGGTGTGATCAAAGAACACAACAAAGTCATTCAAGAAACACGTCACATGACCACCACAATTTGATGAGCCTCATTGTTGTTATACTTCACTTAGTTTCAGCACACCCTCAACGAAAACAAGCAGCAGATCATCCTCACCTCTTATGAAGATCTATTCAATGATTGGGTGAGGCATCGTTCTTTCCAATAATGATCATTCAATATCTTTCCACGGAACCACACCTGACCTGATTGTCAACATTGTGAACACATGCATTAACACTTGTCCTGATGGACAGAAAGAGAGAAAATCTAATGCTTATTTGAACATTAGAAAGTCAAGTTTGCTTTAAGCAGACGCTTGACAGAACCGACTGATGACCTCTTGCACATTGGCCATCTCTGCTGCATGAAACTGCGGCTTTTGCACATGTAAAACTCAGCACCAGAATACTAGGGGGTTTCTATGGTGTTCTGGAGGTTGCTATTTTCTTACTGACACCTCCTGGGGTCTTATAGCTGGTTGCTAGAGGGTTTCTATGGTGTTATGGGTGGTTCCTGGGGGATTGCTAACTGGCACCTTCTAGAGTGTATGGTTGCTATGGGGTTTCTAGGAAGTTATAGGTGGTTGCTAGGGGGTTCCTGGTGCCCTGGTTGGTTTCTATGGTGTTATGGGTGGTTGCGGGTTTCTTGGGATTTCTGTGTGGTTGCTAAGGGATTCCTATGGTGCTCTGGGTGGTTGCTAGGGGGTTTCAATGGTGTTATGGGTGGCTGCTAGGGGTTTTCTATAGTGATATTGGGGTTTGTTATGGGATTTCTAGGATGTGTTGTGTGGTTGTTAGGGGGTTCCAATGGTGTTGTAGGTGGTTGCTTGAAGGTTTCTGTGGTGCGTTGGGTGGTTGCTTAGGGATTGCTTACTGGCACCTTTTAAAGTATAATTGGTGGTTGCTATGGGTTTCCTAAGGATTTATGGGTGGTTGCTAGTGGGTTTATATGGTGTTATGGGTGGTTGCTAAGAGGTTAATAGGGTGCTCTGGTTGGTTGCTAGGGGGTTTATATGGTGTTTTCAGTGGTTGCAATGGGATTGCTTACTGGTACCTTCTCTGGTGTTTTGGCTGGTTGCTAGGCTGGTTCTAGGGGGCTATTGGTGGTTGCTAAGGGATTCCTAGGGTGTCATGAGTGCTCGCTAGATGGTTCCCAGGGTGTTCTGGTGGTTTCTAGGAGGTTCCTATGGTATTCTGTGCGGTTGTTAGGGATGTTAATTTGGTATTCTAGGTGGTTGCTAGTGGGTTGTTCTTAGACGGTTTATGCTGGTCTCCCAGCCTATTAAAAAATTTACAAAACCCCTCTAAAACCACCCAATGGATTAGACAAGTTTAGCCCAAAAAGTTCAATACTTACGAGTTTGTTAAAATTCCGAACTTGAAACAGTATGAACTATAGTTTCTCACCTTAGTGAATACCAAAAATAACCTCCCATTATAGTCTCTATTTTCAGTTGTATTTTTTTTATCATTTTCAATGAGCAAGAGGTTGGTGATTGACAAGATGATGTTTATCTCAACAAGACGCTATCAGGTGAGACCTTTACAGCCTACCTGGAAGGCTTTCCCTTTGTTACACATGCTTAGTGAACCCTAAACTATGACAGCCATACAGTTAAAAATCTCTTGATCTTTGTTCACTAAGAGAGCTTGTGTACAGTGGATGCATTAGAGTACAACCAAGCGTGAGGAGCACATGTTTGTGTCATTCTTCAGCTTAAGACAGACAAAATGGATAAAATTCCAGTTTAATACTGATAAAAGTTAGTTTACAGCCTGCCAATTTTAAACATAGCAGACACGTAACTAGTATGAGTATGAGACTGTGTTGGTGTGTGATTGTGTGTGCCCTGACTGACCCTCTCAGGGAAGAGCAGTCACAGGATCACACCAACCCTGACCTTTGACCCCATCAAGAGTGACCAATCATGCCCAGGCCGGGTCAGAGAGCTAGGGGAACACAGACATTGGTCTCTGACTGTCGGCTTTATCATGACTGATTCACATATTGCTCCAACCAGGAACCCTGTTACAGGCCATTTAGCAGCGTGGAACAGACACGGGTATTAATCAGACACATGACCGATATGGCTGCTGTCCAGGAATTTCAAGTAGGAGAGGTTTCATTTGGCTTTGGGAAAGGAATAAAGAAATTAGGAGCCACCAAATTAATCCAGGGGTGACGTTAACACACTCTCAAGGCAATTTGTAACCATTTTACGTTTGGGCGTATTGGTATGATCTTATTCGTACGTTTTCCCGTTTCTGACGGTTTACTTTACGGGTGAGGTTAGTGGTGGGCCTTCTTGCTTATTTTTTTTTTTTTCTAAAAATCTTACATTTCATATCGTACAAATTCAAACAAAATTGACACCTCAAAAATACTGAGTTTCTCATGGGATTAGGTTTGTTATTCTGAATGTTTCCCAACCGTGAGTTTCTTGATTTCACTTAAATGTATACATTAAAAATCATTATACATTTATACATTAAAAATAGTCATTTAAAGCTACAATACCTAAGATTTTATGCGCTAGAGGGCGCTACATGCAAAACAACAACAACGGCTTTGCTTGATGACGACGTGGAGGAACGCGGAATGATGGGAACTGTTGTTTTCAACAGACGGGAATCGAAAATTAGTTGTCATGGATGAGGTAAAGTTCGATTTCTAAAAATGTTGCATTTAATGACATGCTTGTTTTTCATTAAACTGAAATAACCGCAAGAAAAGTCAGGTTTAAAAGTAAATTAGTTATCACAGATGTTACTGTACGAGTCACTGGACGAAGCTATGGTGGAGAGGGTTTAAAGGGGCATAGACCTTATTCAGAGCAGCGCCATGACAGGTATGAAAGTGAGGCTGTGAGGGATAGACTTACCGTGTTTCCAATGGCATCCGCTGTAAAAAGCTGAATAAAGCGGCTAGATTACTTACAATTTTCCACAGCTTACATTGTCGGGAGTTTTTTGTCAACTGACATTTCTTGGAAAGATATTTTTTCCAGTGTTTCATGAGCAGAACAATCCGAAAACACATTCAATAACAGTATAGCCCATTGAAGAGATGCATGACTATCCCTCACAGCCTCGCTTTCATTGTATAAGGCGTATTCCAGGTCTCTTGCAAGGAGTTGACGTGGCTGGTCCTCATTTTTGGTAACTTTATAAAAATAAAAAAAATCTATTTAATGTACATTTGACACATCTTTTCATGTCGTGTAAGTATTCAACCACAGCTACAGTTTCACAAAATTAACGTTAAGGTGGTCGCACACCAGACGAGAAGCTCAGCACCGCGTCGCGCCACATCTTTAAAATTCGAACACATTATTATCTATAAGTGTAACGTTACACATACCGGCGGCGCCATTCGGCGTCTGTCCGCGGCGCCCAGCAACGGCTCAGGACCCTGTTCAAAATCCTGCTGCACCACATAGCGCCATTTACATAGTTTTATATAAAATTTGTATTATTTTTCTCTCAAATCGTTGCTAATGGATCCTGACTTCGCCCTATGCTGCAATATGCATTTAGTTTTGCATTAACTTACAGAAATCAGCTGCTTGAATGACAATAACTGATGTTATTAGATCTTTCATGTGAGAATTCATTCAGTTAACGGATGCTCTGAGGTAAAGTTTTCAGACTGCAGACTCAGCAACGATTGTATTTAATTGTACAGTACAATAATAACTTAGAACAGACATTATCTTCCTTTCATGCCATTAAACATAACAATATTGCTGGCCATACCTGATGAGAAAGTGCGCGTCCGGTGTGCGATACCTGTAATTGTAACGGGATTTGGTTGACCCGTTCGTTGACGTTTGCGTTTATGAGGCTTGTCTTTGTAGACAGAACCAGGTGCAATCGCTAAAGAATAATTAAGCTCCATTCCATAACAAATGCGCGAAACAAGCTGACGTTTGTTGCTTGATAGACGCTAACGCACAACTACAACTTCCGCATTTGTCCAGGACTACACGCAATACGAGCGGAAACCGAGGTAACGTGGATATGACGCGATTGTCTCGCGACTCCCAGGTCACCCTGCTCATACGCCCCGTTTCCTTGGTTAAAATCTCAATTTTCTCGCGATTTAAACATTGTTTGAAACATTTGGAATATTGTAAGTTATCATCTTAACTAAATATATAACACTAGCCTTGTGATTTTGGGATATTTTAATGCAAAAATCTTAGGTATTCCACCTTTAAATGATTTGACATCTTGTAATTTAACATCTAAATTCAATCTGTTCATCACTTGAAGTGATCGATTCTTTTCGGAAAATTTTGACCAAATCACTCAATCCATATGGATTAGTTTTACAATATCTTCATGTCAAAATAGCAGTGTCATAGCTGTCAATGGAGGGACAGAAATCAACCGAAGATGAACGAAAACATCTAACAGGTTTGGAAAGACATGAGTGCGAGTAAAAAATGAATGATTGAATTAAAATTTTTTGGGTGAACTAACACTTTAAGTTCTACTAATATTACTATAAACAATGTGTAAAATATGGACAGTAGTAACATAACCATTATACTGTACATCAAGAAAATAAATCTGCCATTTATTTGTAATATTCTATCTATTTTCTACAGCAAAAATGTATTTTGTATGTGTAGGACTGATGTCATCAGATCAGACAAGCTGTCATTACCCATCATCAACCCTTCTGACAGCTGTTGTTCAGAGTGCTTTTGAAACTATAATGAGCACTAATACAACTCCCTGAATGTATTTCACTCCACCCTTGTCTCTGTATACATGTACGTAAGCCTAAATGCTTTATTGGTGAGCACACTTAGATGCCGATCTTGCCCAACCAACACAACAAATAATAAAAGAAGCCGAGATTGCAGAAAAGAGATTGCAGATCACTCTTTGTCTTATAAACTGACTGTAGGAGCGTCGTCCACAAACACGTCGTCAAACCGGCTCTTCAAAATACAGAGTCAGATCAGCGATTAACTACGCTATTCAGAAGTGGATGCGAGTCAAAAACAATACGGGACTGCAAATACTTTCTGAATTGTAATAATAGCGGAGTGGGATATAAGCTCTAATTTTCACTTAAAGTTTCAGTCACATTTTAGTTTAGGGTCCATTTCTTACTAATAACTTTGACTTTTGCCTCAATAAACTCCCACTTATAGCTTATTAATAGTGAAGGTAGTGGTTAAGTTAAGGGATATAGAATATGATCATCCAGAATAAGGCATTAATATGTGCTTTATAAGTACTAATAAACAGCAAATATCCTAATATGCATGCTAATAAGCAACTAGTTATTAGTGAGAATTGGACCCTAAAAGTAAGTGTTACAAAAGTTTCTTTGGAGCTCAAATTAATACACTAAATTATTTCTAAGGAAGCATCTATGGAAATATGACCTTTTTGTTCTTTTCTTTTCTTAAAGTGACATAAATTACACCTATTTGGGGTAAGTTGTGTCATGTTAGGGCATATGTTCCATCATTGGTGAATATGTGAGTGGTTCAATGATTTCAAATGAAAAGGACTCCTATAGACCATTTCACAAGATGTAAACAACACTGGTCCAGAAGCACTTCCTGTTTCAGTTTTTTAACACTACATAAAAGCTGGGATAAAATACAACCAACAGAACATTTAAAACTGAATCAAAAAGTTAAACAAACATCTTTAAGATGTTTTCTTGACATGTGAAATAAAGAAAACGGTTACAAACTGAAACAGGAAGTGCTTCTGGACCAGTGTTGTTTACATCTTTTGAAATGGTCTATATTTAATATTCTGTCATATTGTCTTTCTCTAGATCAGTTGTGTTCCTATTTATTACTGTAATTACAAAACTCAAAATGCAGTATTAGAATTATTATTCTATATTAGAATGATGTCTCAAGGATCAGGAAGTAATGATGCTGAAAATCCAGCTTTGATCACCACTCTAAAAAATGCTGGGTTGTTTTAACCCAATCAATTTTGGGTCAAATATGGACAAACCCAGCCATTGGGTTACATTTTTAAATTACATTTTTAACCCAATGTTTGAGTTTGTCCATACTTGACCCAAAATTGATTGGGTTAAAACAACCCAGCATTTTTTAGAGTGTACATTTTACAATAAATTCACACATAAAATAGGTTTTTATCATTTGTAATAATATTTCACAATAGCATTGGTGAGCATAAGAGACTTTTTTCCAAAAAAATATTATTATTCCAAACTAGTTACACTGTAAAAAAAATATTTTCAAATTTTTTTATCACAACATATTTTCTTTTGTCAAATCAACTTTATAATAATTTATTTAGTTGAGATAACTTATTATTTTGTGTTCCTGATGATTAAATTAATCTCCTTCATTGTATTAACTCACTTTTTCCAGTTCAATCAACTTAAAATTTTAAGGCAACCCAGGTTACTTACTTTTTTAAGTTAAACCAACAATATTTTTACAGTGTAGTAATCACAACATTTTTTGTTTTGTCAAATCAACTTAAATAATTTACTTAGTTCAGAAAACATATAATTTTGAGTTTCTGATGATTAAATCATTCTCCTTCATTGTATTAACCCAGTTCAATGAACTTAAAATTTTAAGGCAACCAGGTTACTTACTTTTTTAAGTTAAACCAACAATATTTTTTTTTTACAGTGTATGTTTCTAAAGCGTTCTTAAAAATAAATGTAATGTGACTAAAGTGAATTGAGGAACCCTACCTGTATCATTTGTTGATCTGATTGGCTCTTAAGATTGAGCGCACAGTGTGGTCGTAAGACCGTTATGACCTCCATTGAGGTTTGGCAAAACAAACAGAATCTCCTCCGCCGCAGTGATGAACACGTTCAACTCCTCCACAATGAGAGTCATTGTCGGCTCTCCAATATGCCGTGACAAATTTGCCCAAACTGATAAGCCGATCCTCAAAGTTATTCTGCCACTGAAACACAAAAATATCTTTAGTAAGCATAATGATTTCAGTAATATCATGGCAGAGTCAGATCTTAACTTTCAGGAATGGATGAGACTAGACGTGATGTGTGGAGAGTTACGTGTGTCTTTGTTTTGTGTGTGCATGTACAGTACACACACACTTAAGACCTGGATGGACCCTTGACCAGTCTTATCAGTGATGTAGGAACAACTGTGTGCAGATGAAGCGATTGGGAAGGGTTACGAGGACATTTCAGCACAGGATGATGGAGGACTATCTTTTTATACCTCCCAGATAAACCCTCATCTCAGACAAGAGAAAACAAAAAGGATAAGCAAGCGCAGAGCCGTGTGTGAGGAGTGTGTACGTGTCCTCGGACATGTTGTGCCGCGGTTTGATGTTGTGTCAGCTAGGTAGGTTTTAAAAATAAAACTCACAATTGCAAGTTACATTATGAGAACTAAAGTCACATTCGAGAGATATAGAGTCACTTTTAGGTTTTTATTTTTTTTAATATCGTTGTTTGTTTTTTTAGCACAATTAGTTAGATGGGAGTAATAACAGGGATATATTAACATTAAGTAAACCATGAAAAAATTAAATAATATATAGTCTAAAAAATCCAATGCGGTTTCTTTTACTGAAGTACTAAAATAAAACTTAATAAACTAACACAAAAAAAACTATACCTTCATTAAAGACTATAGAGTAGACATAAAAAAACTAATGTAACACTAACATGAACTAACATGTGTGTGTGTTAATATTATTGGTCCTAAACTTATCAAAGACTAATAAATGCTGTAACAAATGTATTGTTCATTGTTAGTTCATGTTAGTTAATGTAATAACAAATTAGTAATTGCAAAGTTTATGGAAAATGAATAAAATAATGACAAAAAAGTTCTAAATGTGATCAAAAACTATAATACACTAGTTTTTTTACTAAATATAATTTAGTAATTAATGATACAAAAATAGCATTGGTCTGAGATTTACAGCAATGATTTCACATTTCTTGATCAAATGCAAATCCATGTGCTTAATTTCAGAGTTTTACATATCATACAGTTCTATTGTATCCTAAAGATGCCAGACCAACATTTAATAAATAAACTAAAATTAATGTAATATAATTACACTAAAATAATAATTAAAGATGTGTGCTAATTTACTAGAGTGTGTAGAATGAGTTGAATTGACCCCCTAGACACATTGGTTGTATGTTTGTTTAATAATGCCAGTTTCACTCCCATTCATTCTCACAAAATCCAGTTCCTTAAATTTAGTTCTTAACAGAACAGATATAACAGGACAAGTTGGCAAATCAGACTGGCTGATCATACGCGTATACTTTGGACAACAGCGCCACCTTCTGACAACACAGAGGAGCCTCATTGCACAGCCCGTGACTCTGACAGACACCGGGGCTAGTTGTCACTAGATAACTAGACTGTAAAATAAAATACATGCACTTTCTGTCAGTAAAGTCTAATTCCACTAATGTGTTTTTCTATAGCAGCATTTGGATGTTAATTAACATCTAGTTCTTATTAAACCATTTTAAAATAATAATTCTCGGAATATTAGTTTTCATAAATGTCAGATAATGTATTTTAAATTAGCGTCGTCTATTATACTTGTCACCTTTGCCATTTTTGTTTGATAGATTTTAAAATTGTTTATAATTGTTTTGTGGTAATTACTAATTCATAATAATTTGGCTTATTACTTAGGAACATGGCGTGCTTTCGCTCTCTAGCGGTTAAAAAAGAAAACTTCATGATTTTTTCGGAAGAACACTGTTTTGGTTGAGCTTTGGGTCTGCGTGACTGTGCGGATAAAGATAAAGAGCATCACAGTCCTGCCCACAGCCTAAGAGAGAGCGTTGGTGCCAGAAGTAAATTTCCCATTTATTTCTCACTTTAACATTTTGTAAAATCCATATCTAAAGAGTATTAGAGCATTTCTGGGGATAGCCAGCTACGGCTGAACTCATAAGCATATAACATATCATTTCAAGTGAAAAAACGAAGAGAAAATCCCAAAAAAAGTCAAGGGTACAAACCTGTGTACATATAATTTTCATTTCCGAGCAAAGGAACTACTCCTCCCATAAACCACCGCGCCTCACTGAAGTCGACTGAAGCCACCGTGAAAGAGCCTTTTGAGTGACTTCCAAATCTGACGACGGCCTCGTGAACTTTTTCCTCCGGTGAATTTTATATACATAGTTCCCACATGACGTCACAACATACGGGCATTTGCCGACCCGGCGCCATTGCTTAGGGCAAAACATAAGAAGAAGCAATACGAGTTGAACGAAGTGAAATGAGTTTCGTGCTATAAAGTGAAAATGGTCATCTCCTGCTGAGTCAATGGATGATAAAATCGTGCCGGAGGTTCAGTTAAATCGGGATTTTACACTATACCCGTCATTAGACTCCATATGGATGTGAGAAGACTAAGCTTTTGTCCGAACAACGACGGAGATTATGGCTGGCGAGCATAAACAGGAAAGAAACTCACTCAAAACACGCAAGAATTTGTTTGACAAAAGCACAATGTTGTGTTTTATTGCGAGTGTAAATAAATATAAGTTAACACATTGCAGTTTGAATAATGTCCTGTATGAACAAAATGACGAGGTATTAAAAACATACAAAACAACATTGTTTCCACTGTTTGATCTCACATTCCAGCATTGCAATCTCAGATTATGTCCCTAAAGATCCCGCGTATAATGTAGTTCCTCATTACATTAATTAAATTGCACGCGAGTTATTTATTTTAATATTCATGCACCGAACCATGACGCCCGCAAGTACATGCATATAACAGAAATCACCGGTGACTGGGGAACATAGGAATTAAGTTGTGCAGGCTATGGCTTTTTAATAGACAGATTAGCATCATGCTACTTCGCTATGATGACTTAAGTTACTTTTCCATTGATTGCACTTGAGCAAACGTCACCAAACCAACCCCACGTCAATCTGATCGTACACCTCCAGTGATTTCCAGGCTTGGAAATGCTCACATGTGTAAAAACTCCTCACCAATACCAGATAATTGTACACATGAAAATACTGTATCTGAGGCAAAGTTGCATAATCGGTGCTCAGTGCTTCTTTTGTTGCATAAGGATACACACCATTTATGAATGAAATTTTCGCATTGTACCTCTCTATGTCTTGTTTTAATAGTCTCTTTATAATCTATTACACTTTGTCTTTTCATGATTTGCATAACAATATAAACAGACATAAATATTTGTTTGTAAAACGACATTCTCTGATAAAACGTTGTAAACGCCTATGGTAAACACAGCGGTTTTGCCCTCAAAGATGGCGTCTCCGGGGAGGTCACGTGACAATTTTTTTGCCTGTGGGAACTATGTATAGTGAATATGCAGGGAAACTCCTTTTCCTCGATTTACTGAAGCTTATATGTAAAACGCATTTTCAGCTGCACATGCTAAACCATTGAGCATCTGGCTCGCTCATTGGCTGTGCTGGGGCAACTGCACATCCATTGGCGCGGGGCGTCTCAGAGGAGCGACCAATGAACCTAGCCCTACGTCATTACACGATCTTCAGTCTGTCACGCATAGATATTTATATAAAGGGTTGTCTCGTCCACGCTGCTGGCCAAAGGAGGTCGACGTCTGCACCTGGCAGCCATCTTGCCACAGGCAGCTCGCTCACTCGTAACATTGTGTTAATGTTACGTGTACTATTTAAATAACCAAAACTTGCTAAATTTTCTACCGATTTTCAAACGGTTTGGTTTGTTATAAACGTCAGAGATGTAGTTGTGTTCGTGCTGAGTCTGACCACAAATCTTACATCAGCTTGTCTGTAACAAGATGGCCGTCGGTGATGATGACGATAGAAGCTCCGCCGTAAGACATCTAAATGTATATAGATTTCTATGCTGTCACGTACCTTCGCGGTTTACACGACTTCCACCAATCAGATGCATCACTGTGGGATTGTTCAGGATTGTGGGTATGAAGTACTTATCTAATCCAAAGTGAATAAAAGGCATTTATCTTAAAACAAGGTTAGTGCCCCATGAACTTTTGGCATTTAAATGAGCATATACAATCGCTTAGTACAGCCGTAGCTGGTTTTAAGTCTACCATGTATGGTTACGTTTAAATGGATTATAACTAATGTCAATGGAGAAATCGTATTGAATTTTTACTTCTGGCACCGATCTGTGAGCTCATTTTTACCAGTCTGTAAAACGTGATCTATTTAATTAATTGCAATCAACTTGTGGTTAATCATCGAGATACACGTGCCTCAGATGCAGGTAATATACATAACACCCTTTTTGGGCGATTTAAAATTGTATGGTTATCTGGTCCAAACCCATATGAATAATTATTAATTATGAATTATTTAATACATATTCCCCAAAACCTGACCAGAGATACTTTACACAGGTCAGTATCCTCCACTGCAGAGGGACATTTGCTGAGTCTTGCAAATGCGTTTGAGACCTCATCACACACGTCCCATGTTTTCCAGGCAGACTTCTTTGATTTGCCATGGAAGGATGACACAATGTCACAACCAGTAAAGGCATGGAAAAAGAGGATACCACATGTTTTCTCTGGTCCTATGGCTGAAATCCATCTAGTCTTCTCCAAAATTCACCCCACATTTTCTCCAGGCCAAGTTGTGGCTATGATTAAAATGTCTGTGTCATCGGCATCAATCATCAGGGCTATCTAACTGTTTCGGGGATAGATTAGACAGCATTTTGGATACTACCATTACAATTAGCGGACATTGAACCCCACTCTTGAGTTTAACAGCAAAGATATGTCACCAGTGTGCCCTGGTAGTGCAGATATTCATTCTTGTCTAATCTATCTATTATCAAATCAACACAACAGTATTTTGATGCGTTAAAAGTTGTTCTTTAGAATAATCTAAAAACATATAAAATAATATGACACCAAACCACCCTTAATGAAAAAAAAAAATACATTTCTATCGGAAAATTTATCTTTTGAGGATCCAGGGGTCGGCCATCTTGAAAATAGAAATTTCAAGTGGCTGAGTTTTCTTGTCAACCAACCCTTAGAGACTGCTCATACCATTTTGCATGCTTATGTCACTAACTAAACGATTACATCGCTTAACTGCTCCATTTAGGTGGTAGTAATCTTGAAAAAAAGTCCACCATCTTGACATTTTGAGTGGCTGTGGGCGGTTTCTTGTCAAATGACCCCTTCACTAAGGTGTCGGCCATCTTGAAAAATGGCCGCCGTCTTGAAATTTCAAGTGGCTCAGACAATTTTCTTGTCAAGTGACCCATGGAGACTGTTCATGCCAATTTGCACGCTTGTATCATAAACTGAACGATTCTGCCAAACACAAGCACTTATTTTATAAAATTTTATTAATTTTGAACAAAACAAACTTTAATAGATTTATATTTCAACATATGACAGCATCACCGACTATCAAATCCTGTCATAAGTGTCCACAGGTTATAATAATTTATTTTTAACTATATTTTTTCTAAATATAGAAATTTAATTTTAAAATTAACTTCAGCCAAAGAAATGTTACATTCAAAGTGAAAAAATAAGATAACATCTTGTAGGCTATAGCCTATTTAAATTAATTGTGTTGCGTCTGAATTAAATTGTTCTTTTTTATTAACAGCCCATAAAATGAGCTTCACAATCAACCCACACATTAGCAATACATTCATACAACGGTACAAGCTTCGTTTTACTGAATAAGATGCCTTTAAATCATTTGATCATTGTGCATTTTATTTCAGCTCCAGTGTTTCAAACTGTAGCAGCATTTCCACCAATCAGTTTGAGACTCAACATTTTTCATATTTATTGCAGTAAAAAACGAAAGACAAACTTGCGTACACTAGATGGCACTATCTTTATCAAAATCCTCCCACTTCTTCTACAATGTGCGCACAAAGCGGCCAAGACAGGAATGCGTTCATGGTGCATATTGATGAGAGCAATACTGCAGCATAATTAATCAGGATATGACATCGGTACATCTGTTTTCTCAATGCATGGCATATAGTGATGATCATCAGCAAGACAGGGGTGATCAACACACACAGAACCAACGGAATGTTATTAATATTCGACCCAAAAGCAAAACCTGTAACATCAGAGAAATGAAATACTGAGTCAAATAGAGTGCCGAAGTTACGACGTCACTCTGTAGGCCAAATCGCGGAAGTGAGTTAGCATTTTAGCACTAGCGGTTCCCTCACTCTAAAGCCTATGGGATTTTTGAATGGGTTTTTGCTAAATCGCCTGAAATAAGGTCTGTGGTGAACAAAGCCTCTAAATATTTTCACGTTTTGATCTATGACATAGAACACACAGTTATAACCTGCTTGTGTGTTTTTTTAACTTTATTGTGTCTGATTGTGTTTTTTAACATCTTTATATGGGCTTCAAAATGTATAAATTTTGGATTAACTTGTAAAGATTATCTTGATAGACAAAACGTGTAAGGGTCACAACTCTTTGTTAAACACAGATCTTGTTTTTTGCGATTTTCCTAAAGTCTATGGGGAAAATGCATTGCTTTTCGACCGAGGGAACCCATGCGCCGCTAGCTTCCGAGTTGTCCTACAAAGTGACGTCATCACTTCGGCACTCTATACAATGTGCATTTTAAAACAGCAAGTTTGCAGAGCAAATACAGATACGAAGCATTCAGAAATGCTGGTCCCAGAGGAAACAAACCCATGGGGTTTCCACCATACAACATGGAGCCAAAGGGTAACGGTTGGTCAATCGAATGAAAGGCCAAACAGGCCCATTATGACTAAAACCAGCACAGTAACGAACCCAGAAAAAAGGGAAAACCTAAAAACACATCACAAAGTCAACACCTCCAATGCTAACATTATTGTTCCCCAACTTGAAAAACTCAAAGGGTGACTTATTCAATTTCTACGTTATATATAAAGCTGTCCTGTAATGGTAATGTAGTGAGTGAATGAGTCAAATTCTTTGGTTCTTAGATGCTATAGTTAAAAACAGTGGTCTGGAAACACACAAGCAAACGAAGCACTAAACCAATAAGCATTTAATCAAAGGCAAACAAACAAAACTCTCATTAAGGAATGTCCAATCCTCCTGAGCTGAAACAAACTGAAGTCAAAAGTCCAAGAGAACCGGAAGTGAGAGAGGACAAAGGAAAGGCACAGAACACACAGCTAGAAGAGCAGAAACACTCTCTCACACACACACCGTCCCGTACGCTGCACGGGTTAAAGAGATGTGGACAATCCTTTCATGAACACTGGCATAAAGAGGCAAATAAAGGCTACGGTGTGCGTTTCGTCTGCGGCTCCAATGACGGGACGTCGTCTCAATCAAGAGCGAAAAGTCAAAATGAAGAACTCTTACAAATACTACACACTATTTACAAATCTATTCCTCCACTCGCTTGGTTATTGTGCGTGATTCCAGTGCAAAGACCTTAAAGGGATAGATCACACAAAAATTCACCTAGCTTATGAAAACCTCAAAATTAGAATATTGTGACAAGGTTTTCATAAGCTGTGATCCATAATCATCAAAATTATAACAAATAAAGGCTTCAAATATCTCACTTTGTAATGAGTCTATATATTAGTTTTACATTTGAAGTTGAATTACAGAACTTTTTTTGCACAATATTTGAATTTTTCGAGTTTCACCAGTATCAGAGAGCACTCCACACATACTGTATGTTTGATTACACCAACTGGAAGCTCAAGATGCATCACGTGAATGCTTGTTTTACAGGTAACTGAATCGCTGCTACATCACACACACACAGAAGCGCACAAATTACGTGCAAATCGCTCACACAGAAACATTAATCTTTACTGTGCTATTTTAATAAATATAACGAAATATAACGACCCAAAGACAAAAGAACTGATAAGAATATGTGTGGTTCGCCAGAGCTGTGCACAAGGCAAGCCACGTTCAAGTCTCAGATCGAGGGTCATCTTATTTGTTCATGAGGTCACCAGCGACTGATCGACATTGACTCTGCTTTAATCACATAAATGTCGACTTAAAAAAAAAATCTGAAGCATTCAACCCCTAATAGTTTCGTTTTTGTCCATCCAGTGAAAATCCACACCTTCAAGCTTCACAAAGTTCATTAAAACATTGTAAAAGTGATCCATAGGAATCATAACATTTAAATCCAAATCTTCAAATATGACCATATTTGACGTACCTAAATTAAAGGGATAGTTCACTTTGAAATTAAGTTTTGATATGTTTAAGCTTACCTCAAGGGCATCCAAGATGTAGGTGTCTTTGTTTCCACAGTATTTTCAATATTGACATTTTTTGGTCAAACCGTTGTTGTCTGTCAGTCCTATAATGCAGTTTTAGGGAGTCCACATCAAAGAGCATGCACAGAGAAGTCCAAATTAAACATGATTTAATGACTCGTGAATGTAAGTACACACTGATGGCACAAGACACGAAACGAGCGGTTTGTGTGAGAAAACGAACAGTATTTATATCGTTTTTACCTCTTGTTAACAGCCGTCGAACTGATCTGAATAAGATGTCCAACTGAACCGAACTGAACCGCGTCTACGTCACGCATTGTTTACACAGAGATTTCGGAAGTTTTACCTTTAAATTAACATATTTAGATATATCGAAGTCGTCTTCTATTGCGATTTCCTGTATAACTAAATATGTCTAGCGAAAGGTAAAACTTCCGAAATCTCCATGTAAACAGTGCGTGACGTAGACGCGCGAGAGATCACTTCCGGCGCAACTTTGGAGACGGTTCAGTTCGGTTCAGTTGGAAATCTGATTCAGATCAGTTCGACAGCTGTTAACAAAAAGGTAGAAACGATATAAATACTCTTCGTATTCTCACACAAACCGCTCGTTTCGTGTCTTAGGCCATCAGTGTGTACTTACATTTACGAGTCATTAAATCATGTTTAATTTGGACTTCTCTGTGCATGCTCTTTTAGGAGATCCCCAAAGACCTGCATTATATGATTGACACACAACAATGGTTTGACCAAAAAATGCCAAAATTGAAAAGGTAAGCTAAAACATAAAAAATTAATTTCAAAGTAAACTATCCCTTTAAATCTGTTTAACATATAAAGCGGTTTTTATGACGTTTTTGTAAACAGAAGAATGTTAGTTGTGTGGAGATGGACAAATCTATTAAAAATATTTTAATTTGTGTTTCGAAAGTCTTCTGGGTTTGGAACGACATGAGGGTGAGTTAATGAGGACTTTTTTGGGTGAACTATCCCTTTAAATCTTTAATTATGAATTTCATGGATATGCAGAACCTGTACCTTCAACGTCTCAATGTCTCTACTCGGAGTAAAGGTCTATTTCTGCCAAACACGGCAAGCTCTATCCTCACTGGTGACTGAATCTGGAGATTCCCAGAGGCGGAACACAAAAGAAACGGAATAAACCCGGTCCCAGACGGACATGGATTGTCAGGGGAGGAACAGCTATGAAACGTCATATGTAATTCATTTGAAAAAGTGATTTCAACTGCAGCTTTAGTCCAAAGCTGCGAAACCCACTGCATAGATCATGTCTCAAAATGTAGATAAATATATATTGTATATAAATATATTGATGGCAATCATGTCATAAAACAACAAAATAAAATAAAAAAACTTAACTTTCTCACCATGTTCGGAAATCCCAAGTGCTTTAGTGTGATGAAATCAGGCCATTTAATTCAATTAGCATCCAATTCATTCTTTGGAATTTTAAAAATGTAACGTATTAAATCCCATTTGGATAATCTAAATGAATAAAACCGATTTGTTTCAGGGTAAATGAAATGTTTGTACTTCATGTCGTAAAAAATTCTAGGTGTTTTATTCTAAACTGTTTTAATTATTCTGATTTATTTTGATTATTTTAATTTCTTCTATGTAAAGCACTTTGAATTGCCATTGTGTATGAAATGTGCTATATAAATAAACTTGCCTTGCCTTGCCTAGGTGCCAAAATTAGCGACTGTACCTCCATTCCTACTAGCCTTGATTTATTTCAGTCAAATTAAAAATGCCATCTTCCCTGACTAAGACATAAAGATGTAAATACATAAAGGACACTTGATAATCACGTTAAGGTTTTTAAAAAAGCAGTGTGTCCAATTCAAAATAGTTTGATTTCATAGGTGACTAGGCATTATAACAACAAAAACTGGTCTGATTATTGCGCAGCAAAATTCAGCAATGCCTTCAATTATTAAAAAATAATAAAAAAATTTAACTTTCCTGAACCCCTAAAAAAAGGGAAAAGTCCAGAAAATCCACTAAAACGTCCAAATGGGTTCGTTTTATCATTGAGAAGTCAGTGTTGAGCGCATACATAAATATAGATGCGCATCCATACATCATCACGCCCAATCATAAATATGTTTTGTGGTTGAGAACACTAAAATAAACATCTACACCTCTTTACCTTTCTGTTTCAGTCATGTTTAACAGAAACGTTCTGTAGTGTGCAGCGTCCCTACATTCCTGTAACATTATTAAACTCTTCCAATAAATTAAAAGGTTCGAGACTGGAGTGTCTACTGCATATGAATATGGAGTGTCTCTACATTCCCGCTCATGTGGGACTGGCCCTGTGAGTGTTCCTCCCCAGTTCCTGTGGCTCGTGTTGGGTCAGAAAGTACTTGAAGAACTCGTAGACGGACCAGGCGATGGCGGTAGACGGCATCTGATAAATGACCCGAGCTCGGATGCCTTTAAAGAACGCGGGGACGCCCCCCAGCCGGTAAACCGTCCTGAGCGCGTTGACCATCCCCGAGAGATGCCCGCTAACGTGCGCGGAGCTGAGCGCCACGTTCTCCTGCGTGTTCAGCAGCGTCTTACACACGTCTAGCGGAGTGGTGATGGCGGCGGACACGGCTCCGGCCGCCGCTCCGGACACGATGTGCGTTTCGGGCCGGTACTGGCGCTGTGGGTTGAAATGTTCCTGCATGAACTCGTACATGATGAAGTGAACGGCCTGGAAGGGGATGTTCATGGTCAGCTGAGTGCTGTAGCTGCGGTAGAAGGCGGCCAGTCCTTCCTTACGACTGATCGTCAGCACGCAGTCATACAGGCTTCGGTACGGAGAGTTGTACATCTGCATCCTCTGCTTCACCACTAATAGAGGAGAAAAACACTGGAAACGTTAAAACATAAAACACTCATCGTACACGGAACTGAACTGCAAGTCTATGCCGACCGCTATGAACCGTGATTTATAAAACACAAAGCATTCATGTCACGTGTTTTAACTACTAAACAGATGTGTGCGAACTGTAAAATTTGTTAACGGAAAGTTAGTTGTGTCAAATTTAACAATTTAATGTCAAAAATGAAAGAAAAAAAAACAATCTTCATTGAAATGATTGTACTATATTTTAGTTCGATAGTCTTTTTTTATTTAATATTTCTTTAATAATTCACTTTGAGCATAGAAAACATTCCAGTCACGAATCTTAAACGCTTTGGGTCACAGACTTCAGTTTTGTCTCTTTTTAAATAAGACACTAGGCAGATTATTGCTGTGAAAAAGTGAACTTTAAAAAAAAATTTTATAAAATGTAGCATTTATTGTAATGAAAAATGCTCAAAAATACCATTTTCAAATTTAATATAAAATATATATTTTACTCTAAAACAAAGCCATAAATCTTAACAAGCTGTGCTCCAAATTTGAGGCTTATATATATCATTATTTTTGACCACGAACTAAACAAGTGCAACTATTTTTTTTTCAGGATCATTTAACAATTTCAAATCATGTCCATGATTTGTGTGTGTGTGTTCACACAGCAATTTGCAAAACCTTTACCAAGTTCCGTACCATTCCGATGAAGTAATAAAATTCAGGGAAAAAATAAATAAATAGCAAAAGAGGGTTAAATAGTATATTAACCAATGTCTTAATTATCATTTTAAGAGGTCTTAAATTTGAGAGTGAAAACAAGAATCATGAAACGGCTTAACCCTAAAACCGTATTCTGGACAAATCTGGGAAAAATAGTTTGATTTATTTTAAGTCCCCGTGAACCGGAAGTTGCAAGCGATTTTTCTCCAGTGCTGTGACGTATTTCCAAGTGAAACAGAATATTGAACAGAGGGCAGGGTTTTACTCTAGCGCTCCTCCTCTCCATCTCTCGCGTTTCCCCACCCAAACTGTGAAACCTACGTCATCAGAAAAAGAAACCGTTCCAGACCGGAAGTAACTTTTCAGATTGTGATTAAAGATTACCAAAGTAAAACATTTTTTTAATATATATTTACTTGCACGGATTAATTGTTCACCACAAGACTTAGAAATATGCGCTAACAAAGTAAATAGGTTCAATTTTGATTTCACGGGGGAAAAAAAAACTTCCTTGATCTGAGCGGTACAAGACTTGGCTACTTTTTTTTTTTTTGTTAAGTTTGCCTCCTGAACACACACAATTATTTTTTTTACTCAATTCTACAAAGTTAAGTGGGTGAAAAAAAACTCCTTAATCTTGTATTTGGGTCAAAAATGGGCGCCCATAGAAATGAATGGGAAAAACTGTAATTTAAAGCATTCTAAAATAAGCCAAAATAAGACATCAGGTGACAGCTAAGTCACTTCATCTTTAGGTTTTAGCTCTAAGAACTTATTGGAATGATATTTTAATGTAGTAAAAAAAAAAAAACATAAAAATAAGCATAATTTACATAGAAAATATGGTACTTTTTGAAGTAAATAAATTCAAAAATACCCCGAAAATAAAAAAAAAACCCACCATAAATGGATAAACAAAACTTTATCGAAGACAGTGATATAACATTAATAATAAATAAAAATTAGGATCACACCTGAGTCCTCTGTGCCCACATTTGTCCACAATTACAGGATTAAGGGCTATAAAGTGAATACGGTTTGAGGGTTAATGTGAATTTGATGTAAAATGTGTGGTCAGTGCTGCCTCTCCCTGTGCGCCTGATCACGAACTGGAATGTGAAAGTAAAAAAACGAGCGTGCAATCAAAACCCATTTCAATATTCACCTCACATACATATTGATAGGCGCTCCCTGATTGCCGCCAATTATATAAAATACCCAACTGTATAATTATGAGAGAACGTAAAAATGCTAGTTTTAGCAAGTATTCACATAAACACAGTCAGTCATGTTTTAAGCAAACGTAAACAGAAAGCAACTGGATGTATAACAGTACAATGGATCCGTGCGTCAGGTCTTAAAGTGACAGCAGCCTAATATTCCTGCTACCCAATTATGAGATAGTATTAAAAATATCAATATGGCAGTTTTAAATATGCATCCATGTCA
Source organism: Pimephales promelas (assembly GCF_016745375.1). The sequence goes on along the minus strand of NW_024121199.1, from coordinate 8,061,518 downwards.
AAATTGTGGCCGGTGAAAACGCTGAGTGGCTAGTTACTGGAAAACCAGTAGCCACAGTTGCTGGAGAGCGAAAAAGTTCATGTCAAGCGCTGCTCATAACAGTACCAACAATATAATATTTATTATTGAAGGTATTGACAGTGAAAGAAGAATACCTTCTGCTGGGTTCATGACTGCATCATGGAGGACAGTAGCAACACTCCCAGCCACACCTGAAGAAAAGAAGAAAAATTCTAAATATCAAGTGACAACATGTAGAAAAAACAGGATCAGAAACTAATTTGCTACATTTACAATGTCCTATTTCCCAGTCAAGATGCCACTCTACTTTCCATTCCCCACAAACAACCCTGGCCTGAGCCTTTCAAATTATAGCCTCGCTCTTTGGTTCTAAAATCAGAAATATATACAAGTCACAATATTTCACAATACAAAAATGCAACAATATGTATTATTGTTATGTGTATAATTCACCCAAAATAAAAATTACTGTGGGAGAAAAAGGTTTACAGAGTTTTAGTGTCAGTACTACATTAAACGACTATATATATTGTTGAATATAAATGTATAATAATGCAATAGGGGAATATCAATGGCAAATGTTTCCAGTAAAACGTGTCCTACATTATTTTAAATATATCTAGTCAGTGACAGAGTGGAAGCATATTCAATCTCAAATAATTCTGTATTTTCAGCTTCAGAATCATGAATATGTTTATATGTTGTCTGTATTGTCCTGTGCGTTGGGTTTCCAGCACCAAATCCAAGACTATTCATTTACACACACAATGTAATATCAAATTTAGCATTTTAATCAACAGTACATTTTTTGTTAACCTTTTCAATTTGCCTTGGAGTATTACAATAACCCAAAAATATCAATTACTCATAAAGGACACTCCTTAAGACTTGAACCCTTTCGCCTACCGTTAGCAATGTGGCTGTTGCCGCCGTTCTGTATGACGTCACTAAGGCTGCGTTTGATTCGCTCGTAGCAGGCGAAATAGAGCGCGTGTGCGGGGCCGGCCCCCAGTACAGTGATATTGAGGCCCCTCAGGGGCCGAAGGACGCCCTCAGTCCGCACAATCCTCTTCAGCGCTCCGTAAACGCTGCGGTACTGAGCATTTGGGTCTGGCTGTAAACTCTGCATACGTGTCTATGAACAGAAAGAGAGCAGCATATCAGGATATCAATCATAAAAATGATTATATTTGATATGCAAAGAAACAAAAATATATTTACAAACAGGAACAAGAGCAAATCATAAAGATCGGTTCTAGTTTCTTGTATTCTGATATAAAACAAATCTGATATCATAATGTTTTAAAAAAAGATAATTTACAGAGACCCCTAAAAATAGATATTTTGTGACAAACAAAATTTGTTAACAAAAATGGAAGGAAATACCAACAATATGTAGACAAAGATAGAAGCCGTCCATCTTTCTGCTTACCCAACATTCAGCTCAGTTATAAAAACATGCTTTGTTTAATGTGAATGAATTGGCACGAATCCTCATAACACACACTGTTTAGCTGAGTCAGACTTCTGACTATAAGAATAAAGCCTGACTCACACACTGTGGGTTATTGTGGCCCAAAAGCGCTCGCTCAGACATGAAGAGACGAGCCACTGATACTTCTGGAGGGAGAATAGGCTTCACACACTTAAGTAATTTAAAATTCATTTTGATTCAGAAAAATTGGCTTTAAAGTTGAATTAATTTATTGATTAGAGCTCACTTATCTGAACAATTCACTTTCACAATATAGTTTCATGTATTTCAGTAATTCAAATTAAAAGGTGAAACCAATATATTTAGTAAATATAAATATATACAAATGCATGATTATACTTTTCAGAGGGCCGACATTTCTGTATTTAAAATCCTTTTTTTTTGTTTTTTTTGGGTGACTAGGCAACCTTATTCTAATTTTCTGAGATTTTGAATTTGGGGTTCATAAGCTGTAGCCCATAATCATCAAAACTATAACTTTTGCACCTGTGTGTATGTGTATATATATTAGGGCTGGGTATTGAGACAAATTTCACAATTCGATTCGATTTCGATTTCGATTCACAAGCTCGCAATTCGATTCGATTTCGATTACGATTCGATTCGATTCAATATTGATTATTTTGGATATCAGTTACAATAAACGGCCATTTTTCTCAAGGGAATCAAATCTCTTAAATGCTGTAACCTATGGGAGTCTAGTTGTAGCCTATAGGCTTCATTAGCCTAATATGAAGGTAATAATGAACTGTTTTGTAGCTATACAAACACTTAAATTACACTTGTATTTATTTTTATAATAAGAAGATTATATGAAATATAAACATTTAAATGGTGGCTGTCATAAAAACTTGCCAGATTTATTCAAATATGCATTAAATATTGAAGAACATTAAGATTATAATGCATATGTAATATAGTGTATATATTTAGCAAAATGCTCCTCTCTAGAGTTATTTTTTCTAGCTGACTAACGAGTTTGTGGGTTTTCTGAGGTAAATATGACGATACAAGACATTGATTACAAGCTGTTTGACTGACGTCTTTCCACGGTTGAAACGCTGTCTGAGCGAATCAATGTGACATGATACGGATTTCGTTAAGTTGTACTCGATGCTCATTCATGTTTATTTGGCGCTGTGACTGGTATTATTAAGCCGGAAGAGAGATCAGCGCTGCTGCTTCTCTTGAGCAGAGCCAGAGCGATCTCACGCCACAGCGCCAAAACACTATATTTATGTTTTTGAATTTCTAAAGAAAATGGACGTAATTTGAAAATTGATACTTTGTTTCATATCAATAGTAACAAAGGACAAAGATTATTGCGCTGTTTTGGATGCGCACAGCCGCGATACAATGATCCATTCATTCAAACGAAACAGAATGACTAATCGATTCGGTTCATAAAAATGAGAATCGATTAATATCGAGAAATCGATATTTATTACCCAGCCCTAATATATATACATACATATACACACACACACACTCACCTAAAAGATTATTAGGAACACCTGTTCAGTTTCTCATTAATGCAATTATCTAATCAACCAATCACATGGCAGCTGCTTTCACAAGAGTGCATTCTGGAGGACTTTAGTGAATGAAAAGCAGAAGAACAGCTTAATATGCCACAGAAAACACTGAGCCAGAGTAGTTTCCTCAAATTAAGTCATGAAAGACACAATGCCATGAAAATATACGTTTGAAACTCCAAACCTCAATGGGTTACACTTCCTCAGAGACAAAACTTCCCACATTGAAAAAGGAGACTTCAACGGAGATTCATTCTGCCTTCACATGCAATCGAATACTCTTCAATATGAGTTGTCTAGTCGAGAATTGGACATGAACGACCCTCTCAAGACAAAAAAAGAACTTCAACACGACAAGCTCATAATCATGACTTTAGCAATGGGAACTGGAATTAGGAAATTTCCAATAGCACAAAGTACACTACGTCCTCAAAAAATAAATAAATAAATAAATAATGACGGATACTTATTGCACATTTTCCCACTTATTATTACATATGAACATGAAATAAATGCAGAGTGACAAGAGAAACAAAAAGTACAGAGATGTAGGAAATCAGAGCAGTTCGACTCATCTTGGATGCTTCGGATTAGCAGGGAGGTGGAAAAACTGGCCCTGTCACAATCACAAAGTTTACTGTCTGGAAAACACTCAAATGGGCTGGCCAGCCAGAGCAAGGAGGGCGAGCTGGCAAGCCTGGCCTGGCATTTGACCCAGCTCTTTTCAAACTACTGGAGCATTAGGCAAAGTATGCTTTGAAAGGCTGAAAGTATCGGATGGTTGAGCTTAAGCTTTGAATGTTTAAATACACTAGAAGAGGCTGTACTGTACAAACTACCTCAGGGGACGCTAGGTGCACTAGCTGTCTGTTCAAAATAAAAAAAACCTAGCATTGGGGATTTGTTGCTTTTTCCAGTAACACTTTAATTTAGGGTCCAATTCTCAGTAGCATGTATACTAGGATATTTGCTGTTTATTAGTACTTATAAAGCAGCCTTATTCTGCATTAGTGTTGGCATACACTAATGCATACAAAGCATCAGCTAAAATGATCTATAGGCTATATGATTATAATTAGAGCATGAGCATATTTGTCAGTGATTTATTTATATTAGGTTATTACAGCATTTAAAGAGCACAGACCTACGCAAAGGAGGTGCATGTGAAACGCCCTGTAAGAAATACTTTCCTTTTCAGGAAAAGTATCGAAAAAGTATCGAAATCTCGATTCTTGACTTGGTATCGGTATCGAAACAATAATTTTGGTATCGTGACAACACTATTCTGCATAATATTCTACATACATTAATCCAGCCCAATACCTACACTTAAAGGAACACTCCGACTTTTTGGGACTTTAGCCTATTCACCTTACCCCCCAGAGTTAGATAAGTCCATACATACCTTTTTCATCTCCGTGCGTGCTATAAGTCTGTTTGACGCACCCACCGCTAGCCTAGCTTAGCACAAAGACTCGATGTGACTGGTTGCAGCTTTCATACTGATCCAAATGAGTGGCAAAATAACGCAAACGTTTTCCTATTTACATGTTGTGATTTGTATAGTCACAGAATGTACAAATAACAAAGTCAAATGAGACACAGACATCTTTTAACCGTATAAAACCTGGGAACTATTCTCTGAAGGCGAAGCACTGCTACTTTGACGGCGTAATAACCGCATCACCGGAGACACGCCGTGGTGAGGAGCGGAGAGTTCGCTCGGTGTTTGGGTAATAGAGTCAGCAATTTATAAATAGTAAAAGCGTAGTTTAGAGTCATGGGTTTTCGCTCTATTGTAAATAGCTGCGACAGTAAACAGGGGAGGTAATACCATGTTTCACAGAATTCCAACTAAAAACGCTGACTGGATGAAGAAATGTCTAACTTACTCTGGATATTTATCCAAACACACCTAAGATTATCAAGGGACATTATGTTTGCTCGGTACATTTCAATGAGGACGACTATTTTGAAAAAATGGAATTTGCCACACGGACCATAATGTGCTGAAGGATACGGCCATCCCATCGATAGCACGTAACGTTACAGGACAAGTGGATCACCTGCGGCTGAGGTAATGTTCCGTTATGTTTTTAGATGACCTACTGTAACAGTGCCTTTAGCCAGATCTAATGTAACGTTAGTGACACTATTATATGATTAGGGTATGAATATGTTTTTATCTTGATGCGGTGCGGACGCGCTTGGGAAAAAAAAAACGAGCGCGTTCACCGCGTTGAACTTGCACCCTGCGCGTGGCGCGCCTAGTAGCCTACATTTGAAATAACCATGGAAATAACGAACTTGAGCGTGCAAAAGGGTACGATAGGCTGTGAGTTCATTGTGCAAAAACAATTTGTGCTATTACTTTCCCCTTATTCTATCCTATGGTAATGCAATACTGTATATTATATAGTCTTCTGTTGAATACATTTGGTTCAGCTAATAAATTGCATTTAAAATATATTGATTCCTGTAATAATAATTATTTATTCATGTGATATTTATAAATCTGGGTGCGTTTTTGGTTGGAAATCAATGAAACATGGTACTGTATTACCTGGTCTCCCCTGTTTATTGTCACAGCTCATACAATAAAGCAAACACCCATGATAAACTATGCTTTTCTATCTAACGTTAGTAATTGCTGACTCTTTATTCCAACACTGAGCGAAGCGAACTCTCTGCTCCTCGTCACGGTGCGTCTCAGGTGATTGTTATCACTCTGCCCAGTGCTTCCCCTTCAGAAAATATAGTATTTATACGGTCAAAAGATGTCTGTGTCTCATATGGCCTTGATATTTGCACACTCTGTGACTATACAAACCACAACATGTAAATAGGAAAACGTTTGCGTTATTTTGTCACTCATTTGGATTAGTATGAAAGCTGCAACCATTCACATCCAGTCTTTGTGCTAAGCTAGGCTAGCGGTGGGTGCGTCAAACAGACTTATAGCACGCACGGAGATGAAAAAGGTATGTATGGACTTATCTAACTCTGGGGGGTAAGGTGAATAGGCTAAAGTCCCAAAAAGTCGGAGTGTTCCTTTAACAACTATTCCTTACTAACTACTAATAAGCAGTAATTAGGAATTTATTGAAGGAAAATTGTGAGAATTGGACCCTAAACTAAAGTGACCATTCATCCTATTGTACCGAACTCATATCGAATCGTGACTTGTGTACGTTGCAACACAACTGGATACAGAAATGTTTTTCTTCCATCAATCGCGTTTCCATTACAGATTTGCAAAAAACTTTTGCGATTTTTTTCAAATGTTGATAAAAATCTATTCCAACTTTCCATTAACCGATGTTATCCGATAAATCCAAAATTCATGGCAACATACGTTGGTGGGTTTATGTATATCACAGCAATCACACAAGGCATTAATGGTAAGGGAAGTGTATGAGGCATTTTTTTTTTTTGCGATATGTGGGAGTTTTCGCGAAATTGACGAATTTTCAAAGGGTAGTGGAAACGAGGCTATTCAAAGCGTCTTTCTATTGGCTGTATGCAGCTAATTGCCCTTAAACTGAACTGGTTACAATCAAACGTAACAGAGAGGTGACGGTCTCGACAGGAATGAGACTATGTACCGTACGCAGATGTGTACCAGTCTGTTAATCATCTTAGCCCAAATGCAATAGACACACTAGTACATACATTCACACCCTTCTGGATGTGTGAGATTACGACCTCTGCCCTGGCCCACCCATGAGGAGTGACACACGCACACACACACACACACCAGCCTGTCCGTCGGTCAGTTCTACACTCATTAACACCGTCAGGCTGAACATTCAAGTCTGCTTTCACATGTCATTTAAACTATATTTTACATATACATGCATATATAATAAGATAATAAATAAGTAATCATGGTTTATTTGTAGTCAACGTACTTTCAAATGCAAATAACTGAATGCATATCGGCCATATACCATTTAAATTGGAAAAACAAAAATGGCTAATAAGCTAGTGGGCTAAATAACCATACACAGGCCAGCATAATATGAAACATATCGTTTAATGTAGTTTTGTTTAAATAAATGCGTTCTTGGTGAATATAAGAGACTTTTCAAAAATAAGAAAAAAAAAGCAATTTTTTTTTGTACCCTGGTCATGCACACATTATATGAATTATATATTAATTATATATATATATATATATATATATATATATAATGATATATTAATTGTATAATTACAAATCAATTTTATTACAAAAATACATTTGTATCATGTTTCTATGTTTACAATACTACTTTTCAAAACAAATGCTAAAGTTAAAGTATGGATAATATGCAACTCCATAATATGAAAAAAGAGCACGTACAAAGTAAAATCAAGAGCTTAAACTCTGAGTTATGGGTTGAGCTATTAGTTAGCCATGTAAAAGTCATTTGGTTTTACTGATATTTGATTGTAAAAAATATATTAAAAAATAGACTTCCAACAGGTGCCTATAAATGTCTGGTTCAAAACTCTAATCAAAATATTAAAAGTGAGATCATATATTGTATAAAATATCCAATATTATTGGCAATTGCCTGTATTAATTCAATACAATCATAAAAATGTAACAAATCTTAATCTCAACTACCCATATATAGAAGATTGTAGCACCAATGCTATTAATCTGGAGGCCTGGCAGTTAAACTCAATACTTCAATGTGAACAATAACCGTTTCAGTCTTTAAACAAGAACACAAAGCTTGTGTTGATTGTAAGATGGACATAGAGGTCGTTAATTTGCATTGTTTTAATGTGTTTATTTTGGCTCAGTGTCTTGAGGAAAAACACAGTCACTCCTCTGGTTTCTGCATTCTGGTTTCTCTAGTATTGCTGCATCTCTCTGAATCACCCTCTTCCTCTTACAGGACATGCATCACATTCACAACACGAGCAAACGTTGGCATACAGAGCCTTGATGTGATCACTGAAGGACTTTCAGGGCTTGCAGAGAGTTTCAATTCAATGATGAAATGTGGGAAAACTACAGATATAACCAACATATTTAAGTGGGTGTTGAAGACTACATTACATGGTGTTTGCAACTCATTAATCTTCCATAATGTCGTACACATCGTAATAACAGAAAGCATGTGACGCTGGGTAAAATTAGTTCTTTATGCTCTTTTCTCAAATATTGCTTCTTACCTTTTCTGTTTTCAGAGTTGCTGTTATATAAACTTAAGAAATTAATTTGTAGCCTACTTGTTTGTAGCTTATCATATACAACAAACACTTAAACGCTTTTCTCGAATAACCAGCGGTTGGTGTCATTTCACCAGCTGTCAGTGTTGTAGTCGAGACCACCTCACTCGAGTCCGAGTTGACACCGCGACCAGAGAGAGTCGAGTCCGAGTCAAGACCGAGTCCATAGAGAGTCGAGTCCGAGACCAGAGACGGTCGAGTCCGAGTCGAGACCGAGACCAGTGAGGGTTGATTACCTAATTTACTTTTATTTACTTAGAGAAATCCTTTTTTTTTTTTTTTTACTAAATTTACTTAGAGTTTAAAAAAATATGATCAGTTTAGGGTAAAAAGCCCACATAGTAGGTGGTGTTAAAAGTAATTTTATTACAATTTGTCATGCGCAGTTGCGCTCTAGAAAATCACCAATCACTGGGCATGTCAATCAATTTAAAGAAATATTTTATAAACATACATTAATAATCATGAAAAATATTTTTAATTGAACTCGAGTGGTCTCGGGAATAATTCCGAGTCCTAAAAAAAAAAATGTTAGAGTACGAGAAAATTCCGAGTCCAAATGGACACGAGTCCATGACAAGACCAAGACCATTAAAATATGGTCTCGAGACCGAGTCCGAGACGAGTCCGAGTCTCGAGTACAACAACACTGCCAGCTGTCGTACATGTACTCATTCATCCCCATATGATCATTTATAGGGATGCACCGATATGAAATTTTTGGCAGATACCGATAACCAATAATTCTTTATATTTGAAAGCCGATAACCGATATATTGGCCGATAAACTTAAATCCAAATTTTTATCTAATTTTTGAGCGCCTGATTACAAAAACAAAAGTCTCACAATTAAATCCATGTCCCAAGCTGCGCACAATTATAATGATGTTCTCATTATAGTGTTGTATAGCCGATATGACAGATTTGCGTTGCACATGTTGTCCCGAACCAGATTTTCATTTTTTGAAGAGATTTCAATCATATTTCAAGAAATTCAAAATCATAAACAGTTCTCAACAAGTGTCTCAGCTGAAGGGAATAATACATTATTTAGCAGTTTTTAATATATCGGCCACATTTTCTTACCAGGCCGATAACGGCAACATTAAAAATTAACATATATCGGCCGATACCGATATGCTGGCCGATATATCGTGCATCCCTATTTATTTATATATATATATATATATATATTCATTTAAAAACAAAACTCCCAATATGAATGCAGGATATCATGAGATTAATATTCTCTCTCGATCCCACATTCAAGCATTTGTTATAACAAGTTCTGACAGATTAAAATAATTTACACAAATTATTTAAAGGTCCCCTGACATGAAATTTCCACTTTCTGAGGTTTTTTAACATTAATATGAGTTCCCCTAGCCTGTATTTAGTCCCCTCGTGTCTAGAATTTTAAATCGGTGTAAACCGAGCTTTGGCTGTTTTTCTCTTCTCTGCAGCTCAGACGTGCTGATCTTGAATCTCCTCGTTATTACGTCATAACGAGGAAAGGTTACCTCCCCTTTCTCTGCTTTGCCCGCACGGATAATTTGGCTCGCCCATGAGAAAATGAGCTAGGAACAGGAAGTACGACGAACACGCAGGCGCGAATTTAGTTTTTCCTCGAGAGATATCATGTCTCGCAAACGAGCGAAGCATGGCAGTTGCTCAGTGTTCGGATGTACAAATGAACACAAACGTATTTTTTAGTTTCTTCATCCGAGCCTCTGAAGAAACAATGGGTTATTTTTATTTTCTCTGGAAATGCACTGACACAACTTCCCAAAGTTTTATATGGTCCAAACATTTCACCTACAACTATTTAGCTGAAGGAAATAATCCATTATTTTTTGGCTTTAATATCCACCCTTTTCTGACTGAACGGTTTTCTACTTCCTGCTGTCCTTTTTTCACTAATTGTATCTTAATTTCAATCAATGTTTCATCAACCAATTGCCTGGTTTTAATAAATAAGAAGTATATATTAAACAGATGATCATGACGGAGGCGACAGCGCGCAAACTGGACTTTGGTCTCATGAATGAATCTCTGCGTACCGTTATTATGCCTAACCTCACAGGCCTGAGTCAGAAATATAGACGCTTTCATCAGACGCGTTGCCATGGTGATGAGCTGGCCCAAAGTTAACTTCCGCTCTGTTCGTTTATTAGCGTTTACTGGATAATATGGCATTGACTACAAATGCAGTGAAAGTTAAGGTGATGAGCAGGTTGTTAAGCTGTGGGGTGCAACCTGACCTAGGGAGCAAACGCAATTTTAAAAAAATAAAAATGTCAAAATTTCCTATGAGGGAGACAGCGGTATTATAATAGCCTATGTTTATCTGAGTGATAACCGGTACAGTGTTTCCCATACATTTATTTGTGGCAGCCCACCACATTATCAGCGCTGACCGCCACATATTGATTTCCGTGTTTTTAACAATTTAAGATGGGAAAAGTTGTAATTGACTGCAAAGTTGCGTGCAGCGCATATTCGCACGCTCTCTCTCTCTCGCAAACACATTGACAGCGGACCAGTCTGTGTATTGAATGGTTAGTATTAGGGCTGAACGATTAATTGCATTTGCGATAAAATCGCGATATGATGACACGCGATTTTGTAATCGCAAGAGCTGCGATTACACTGGTCACGTGACACGCGAGAGAAAAGCAGTCTGCAAGATAAAGCATCAACTTGCCACGCTACGCGGTCTGGCGTCCAGAAAAGAACAGTTTATTGTGTTATTTATTCTCTCCTCTCCTCAACAATCCTGGATCGATTCAGAGAATTTCAGAATCGAGTATGAGCTTATAGTTTTTAAACAGATGCGTGATGACGCTGCGCGTGCTTTAGAAACGAACCGTGTTCTGAATCTGCTTGCTTGTATTTTCTCGCTCTCTCTCTTCCTCACTCACACACATGACTAGGGATGTCCCGATACCACTTTTTCACTTCCGATACCGATACCGATGCCGCACCTTTGGCTTTTGCCGATACCGATATTAGTCCGATATTTTTTTTTTCGTGGTCCGACGTGCCGTATACGGCCCACAGGGTGGTTTATAGGTTTAACTTTGTGAAAGACAAAACAAAACAAACACAAAAGTAAACATAATACATATCTTTGGAAAGCTGAGAAACTCGTGATTCGAACGACGTAAACCATTTTAAGATACAATCAACACAGCGGGCACAATCTGTCTCTTTGTCAGACCACCAACAGCCAAAACAAACCAACACAAACTGGAAGAAACTCACCAATTAGCCATCTGTTAGTCCACATTCCAACAAAATGGTTTGGTTTCACTGTAAAGCGTCCATACAATCCAATTTGAAGAAGTTTTTAGTCCAAAACAATTGTATATATGAATAAACATCCATGGAATGTAAATAGTAGCATTTCGCGTTAGCCGACAGCGCTATCACAACTTCGACGCACTAATGCTACGTTCACACCGGACGCGAATAGGGCGTCAGGCGCGAATGATTTCAATGTTAAGTCAATGCAAGAAAAATTCCTGCGGCGCGAATGAGGCGTGGAGCGCGGCGCGGAAGACGCGAATACGCCTCATTCGCGCGTCAAGTTGGCTGAACTTTGGCGTGAATTCGCGCCGCGTTAACCAATCAGGAGCCTAGCTGCTTGCTCACGTGGTGAAGTGTCTGGATGCTTCAATAAATTATTTTGTTAATATGACTAAATGCATGGTGGGATTATGCACAACAAAGCAAATGTTTCATCACTTAAAACATTATTTCTATATGGAGACATGTTCATTTTGTATTGAATGTTATTCATTCCATATCTAGAAATAGTATTATGTTGTAAAGACAATCAACATATGTGCATAAATTCGTGTCTGGACGTGAGAGAGAGAAAAAAATCACAGGACAGGTTAATAACTTTTGAAGGCTGGCTCTATTTATTATCAAAACAAAAATAAATGACAGCTAGATTAGATGGATGAGGGGCCGGGCGAGGGTGATCCTCGCTCAGATGCGGGACAACAGGTCATCAAACTGGGCGCGTGACAGGCGGAAGTACCGCTGACAGCGGCCGTCATCCAGCGCAGCTCCTGGAGCGAGCAAATGGTGAAACTCGCCAAACGGTTTGGCTCCGAAGGGTCCGGTGGACACAAATATACGGCGACGATGATCCCCACGCCGCTGTTCTGCTATCCAGAGTAAATACAGAGCGGTAACTCTCTTGATGAATGCTCGGTCGACATAAAAACAATGACCGCCAACGGATTTTGATTCTGACGCGCGTCACGCGCGTAAATTTCGCTTCAAACTTTACGCGCGCCAGTTTCGCTCTTGACACGCAAAGCGAGAGTGATTCTCTGCGCGCGTGTGCGTAAACACAACAATCATCACGTGACAGGCTGCGCCGCTAAACTGGATATCGCTCATATTTTTTTCTCCCCTCCGATCTCCGATCTAGCGTTCTGGGCCGGTATCGGCGCGATACCGATGCCGTGGATCGGATCGGGACATCCCTACACATGACACCGCTCGAACCTTCCAAAACAAAGTAACGTTATTTTATAAAGGTCGGGGTTGAACCAAATTACAAGGACATTCGCGGGCTTCATTGAACAGGTTTTGCCGCTTTGCTTGATGTTATAACGTCACACTTGCAGTGCGCGTTCTCTCCCGCGGGTATTTTCTTTACAAACGCTTCACAGAGGCATTATTTATGTCTTTTGGAATGCAGTTGGCTTATATTAAAACCATGAAAATCACTGAGAAGGCTGCTTATATTTTAAAATACTAACGCGTGCTTTGTGAAGAGTGCTCGTGCATGCGGCCGTGAGCGACTCATTGGTAAATGTACTTGCATGTCAAAATGCTTTTATGACGCGAAATTGATGTAAACACGGTCAGTTATGTCTTAAACCACAGGACAAACCACATTTACAATTTCAAAAGAGATATATATGCATTAGTGTGAATGCAGCTTATCGTATCTAAACTGAGGGGAAATCACTCCAGCTCTTGAATGAAAAACATTCAGACAGCCTACTTTTAAATACTGAGACCACTCTTTGTTTATTGCTTGTAATGTTTTTTTTTGTTTCTCTTTATTTACTAGCTTTTATATTTTGAAGCTATATTATTTTATATAGCCTATTTAAAATTCTTAACATTTAATTGGTTTAATTAAATGTTTTTTTTATATTTATTTTTTAAAGTATGTGTTTTTACACATGTAATTAAATACATATTTTAAGAGTTATTAAGATTATTAATAAGAAAAAAGGTAGATCGGATCATGAGCTATCTAAAGATTCCCATCCCTACTGTACAATGATTTACTGCTTGTCTTTGTCGACTAATACAGAAGGTAAATAACTTTTTTTTTAAATCGCATATTAAATCGCAATTGCAATATTGGTTAAAAAAAAATCGCAATTAGATTATTTTCCAAAATCGTTCAGCCCTAGTTAGTATCATAAACAGAGCTGCACAGATCCATCCAACATGCTGTCAATGTGGAGACCCACCTTAAAAAAAGGTTAGCAAGCATGTAAGATGCCTAGCTAATAAGGAGAGCTATGTTAACCTTATCAAACCCCGCCGTCGCGCTCGCCACAGTTTTTTAACACTGCGGTAAATCAGACACGTCGGTAGAACATCTTGTCTCCAATTTTGTTCAACGGGTCTGGCAGTGTCACATTTCAGTTTGGCCAGGTAACATTTATTTTCTTTGACTGGCAAGAAATACCAGCTTCTAGATTATTTACTTGTTATGGATTGTCTCCGCAAGTCTGCCGGAAGTTAAGTTTGGGCCAGATTAATGCACATGCGCAGTACCGTTTGTTTATGTTGTCACTGCTGAAAGCGTCTATAGACTATGCATCTTTGAAAGCAGAGGTAGCAGGAGTCAAGGGGCTAACCAGCCTAACCTTAAAGAACTGTTATTCTGCAGCAGTCGGGGTGATAGAGACTGTCGGATGTTTGCTGGAGATCGTGCAGTCATGCATCAGCTTTGCTTTGGAAGTGATGATGCAAAGAAAAACGTTCATTTTGTTTTTATCTGTGATTTAATAAAAAAATAACGTGATCAGATCACATTCGATTAATGTTTTTTTTCGATTTAGTTCAGCGATGTGGGGATGACACAATCTAAAACACATGGCAAAAAAGCATAGACCAGACTCGAACCGGAAGTTGACTACCGGCATCGTCGTCATGGCAGCGCGCATTGTTTAGAGCAGAAAAAGGTGGATATCAGCCAAATTTTCTCATCAGGCCGATGACGATAACATTAAAAATTAACTTATATTGGCCATCGTGCATTCCTAAACATTTTTATGACATTTAATTTGTACTTTTCCCGAAATTCTCGAAATGGTTCTTACTAGGCTCGACTATCACTGTAACCAGAAAAACTTTAACCTGGCGTGGGCCATTCAGAGCCAAAAAAAACAGGAAGTGTAATCAGGTAATCGGAAAACCTAATCGGGTTAATTTTAGGCCCAATCTGACAATCCTAGGTAAAGTCCCAGTAATGTTGATGGTTCCACAAATTATCTTGTCTGATTTTCCAGTGATGTGTGATGTGTGTTAGGAGTGACTGAATCTGCTCGGAAGAACATAAGAACATAAAGAACCGATCTCAAATCGCAAATATCCAACATTAGAAATTGTTTTTATCGTTATGTTTGTGGGCTTTACAATTTGAAAATCTGTTAAGATTTTAAACGGCCAGCTTCTCCCAATAGAGAGAGAGAGAGAGAGACGCCTCATTTCAAACTGTGAAAAAGAAGCATTGTGTACCGTTCTAATTTTCTAAGAGTGTGAATGATCAGACAGACACAGGGAGTGTGTGTGAGTAAACGTCAAGCATTTCATGTCCTGAAACACTCCTCAGAGGTGCTTCTAGGTAGGGCTGTCGCGGTAACCGCAATATTGTAGTACCGCGCTTCTGACAAGTCAACCGCAGAGGATAGCGCGTAACCGCAGCAACCGCGATATTCACGTTTTTTTTTTTATAAGGCTATACCCTTCTTGTTTTGAACTTAATGCATGTGTATTGAATGTTAAACAAGTTCATAACGATAACAAGACTGTTTATCATGGTGATGTGTAGCCTACAGGCTTCACATAGACAGTGAATGAAAGAGATCGGCAGAGCGCGTCACGCGCTGCGCGTGCAATTACCTGCGTCTGTCTTTGAAGTCGTGAAAAGCTTGTCGTGTCAAAGGGAAGCGAAAAATTTGTCGAATCATCATTTTAACGTTCTCTTCACGGGTATTTTCCCATAAATCCGCGTCAGCAGCAGCTCTGGTCAGCATCCCACAACACAAGGAAGCCGAAATAAAATCAGTGAGTCACGCATTGAATCAATGGGTCTCTAATAAGTGAAGCATCAGCTTCAGCATTGCCTATGCGACGCATTGCTGAGCCTTGAAAAGTTGAATCTCAAAGTTAAAAATAAATAACATCTTGTTGAATCAGCTTTTTTAAACGTGTTCGTTGAATGAACGGTTCAATGATTCGCTCAAAGTCCGTTGTCATAACAATATGCGCGCTGAGTGAAAGTCTTTCAATGCGCATATATGTAGACGCTGTTTAGTTTCGGTTACATTGGTTACTGAAAATGTCCTCGTTTTTGTCCACATCGTAAACATTATTTATATAGCAACAAAAACATATAATTAATTAAATAAATAAATAAATGGCGGTAATACCGCATATCGCGCTATTGAGCCACTCAACATTACCGCAAGGGAAATTCCATAACCGCGACAGCCCTACTTCTAGGAAGTGACAACCCATGTACAGCTGGCAAGTCCCCCAGAATCTCTCACACGCTGGAAATTCCAGTCTTACTGCAAAGCCTAATGAATCATTGCAACAATACAACAACCCGGATTACTACAAACATGTGCTCCAGTAAGGAATTGCAACATGTTTTGGTAATCGTTTCAACATTACATTGCAAGTTTGTGTTCAAAACATAAAATCGCAAATAAAAAATAAGCAGTCACTAACCAACATATTCATCCCTCCCTAACATAAGTCTCGGTTTCCCTTGTTCCTTAAAGGGGTCGTATAATGCCATTTTCATACAAGTTGATTTGATTCTTTAGGGTCTAAATGAAAAGTTTGTAATATACTTTGATTCAAAATTCTCATTAGTGTTGTATGAAAACACTCATTTTACCAGGTCAAAAACAGCCAGTTGAGGGTATATTTTGGAGAAAGAAGAGTCTCTGAGAACTAGGGTTGGGTATCGAGAATCGAGTATCGATTGGAACCGAGACTAACTTTTCGTTTTTCCCGGAATCGTTCAAAAGTTAAAATTTCGATTCCTAGTTTCGATATTCACAGTCCACCGAGCGGAAGAAGAAACCGCTGAACAACACCAACGAAGAAGCGTCTACCGGAAGTGTTGGCATAACCACGTGAGTCGAACATGAGTAGCTTACGTCGGCGATCCAAAGTGTGGCTACACTTTTCTAAAAATAACGAAATCTCGGCAAAATGCAAAATTTGTGACAAAAGGAGTATTTTTACAGAAGGAGTATTTCCTTCAGAAAGGCCGTTGGTTAGCAAGGTTAGCTAAACTTTTTTGACCCTGCCTCTTAAAAGAATCGGAATCGAGAATCGCTAGGAACCGGAATCGAAACAAGGAATCGGAATCAGAATCGTTCAAATTCAAACGATGCCCAACCCTACTGAGAACACATCTGTGCAACCGTATCAATTTGACGGCCGCAAAGAAGTTCGACAATTAAGGCTCGAATAGGACGTTTCTGAATGGTTGGTTAACATAATGTCACTTTGATCTATCTTTGTGCACTGGCAGGGTAGAGTAACTTAGTGAGATGTGCTAACACTATGCGTTTACTGATGTATACATACTCAGTTTGTAATAACACAATAACCATAATGCATTGTTCATTATAAACGTGGGATTATGAATTATATTGAGAAAGTCGTACATAGAAAACATGCCGTAATGTACCCTTAGTGTAAACCTTAGCCGCATTCTTCGTGAAGTTTGGAAGCGATTTGCAAAGATTAATTTAAAGGTTAATAAAAAATTGACACATTTACAGGGACATGAATAGTTTGTGCTGACTCTTTTTTCAGGAGCAGTTTCTTAGCAAAACCAGCGGCGAGAAATGATTCACGCAAACATGAAAAGCATTGACGTTGCTCATGGGGAATATTCCCTTTGAAAAGAAAACTCAGCCACTGCCTCTGCAGCGTTTTGTATTTAGGAACATCAAAATGACTGTATTGATTATTACACCCAAGAACAGAACACCACAATCACTTAGACGCAATTCTGCTTCAGCATATCGACAATAGTAGGGCTGGGTAATAAATATCGATTTCTCGATATTAATCGATTCTCATTTTTACAAACCGATATCGATTCTTAAATCTCAAGAATCGATTAGTCATCCTGTTTCATTTAAATGAATGAGATATTGTATCGCGGCTGCGCACATCCAATAAATCGCACTAATCGTTGTCCTGCTTTGTTACTATTGATATGAAACAAAGTCTCAATTTTCAAATTACGTCCATTTTCTTTAGAAATTCAAAAACATAAATAGCGTTTTGCCGTTTTGTCGCTGTGGCGTGAGATCGCTCTGACGCAGCTCCAGAGAAGCAGCAGCGCTGATCTCTCTTCCGGCTTTATAATACCAGTTACAGCGCCAAATAAACATGAATGAGCATCTAAAAGTGTGTTAAAAGATCGAGTACAACTTATCTAAATCCGTATCATGTCACATTGATTCGCTCAATCTGCGTTTCAACCGTGGAAAGACGTCAGTTAAACAGCTTGTAATCAATGTCATGTATCGTCATATTTACCTCAGAAAACCCACATAAACTCGTTAGTCCACACTCGTTAGTGTTCTTCAATATTTAATGCATATTTGAAAAAATCTGGCAAGTTTTTATGACAGCCACCATTTAAATGTTTATATTTCATATAATCTTCTTATTATAAAAATAAATAAAAGTGTAATTTAAGTGTCTGTTTAGCTACAAAACAGTTCATTATTACCTTCGTATTAGGTTAATGAAGCCTAGTAGTCTACAACTAGACTATATATATAGACCATAGTTTACAGCATTTAAGAGATTTGATTCCCTTGAGAAAAATTGCCATTTATTATAACTGATATATCCAAAATAATCGATATTGAATCGAAATCGAATCGAATTGCAAGCTTGTGAATCGAAATCGAATCGAATTGTGAAATTTGTCTCAATACCCAGCCCTAGACAATAGCGGACTATGATGAGTCAGCTCGCTCAGGGCGGGTCTGTGTTGAAAGTGAAACACTGCTGTCAATCAACAATCATGGGAGGTACGTTCAATTTAGTGACGTCACACGGTCGAACGGCTCGATTTGAGGCAGGGGAAAACATAAGGAGATTAAATTATTAAAACAAAAACACTGGGTAGATTTTTATCAATATGATGGTTGTGTACAGGCACTGCCAACACACATTTCAGTACAATCAACTTGAAAAAGTGCAAGTACAATTATATGACCCCTTTAAGACACATTTTTTCAACAGACAAAAGGAAGAGGAAGTATTTTAAGCTTAGTTACTTTCTGGGTGTTTGGCAAATGATTTACAGGCCTGTCACAAGAATCATTAAAAGCTTATCTTCTGTTGGAGTGTTACAGGAATCATATAAACCAGTTTCATAATGATCTCAAAAAAAATTATTTACTTTCTCTTTTAAAAATAAAGACATGCAACAACTCAAGTGCTGCACATTTGAGTACATAATAAACGAGATTTTATTGACTCTATGATATGAGAGTATTGGGGTCATTGACACTAGTATAAAGGGTAATATGGTAAAGAAAAGGAAGAATCTTCTAAAAGGAAGTAAATATGTATTTCAAAACGTTTCCGACGTTGGTTTTGAAAAACTTTAAGGAAAGTTTAAATTCAATTACTCTTTAAAAAGTCACATGGATGGTATAACAATTAAGTTAAAGGTAATAACATATTTGCACCTCGAATTAGGGCCGAGCAATTAATCGAAATGGCAATTTCTAAAACTCAGAAAGCAGGATTTTTCCGCCAGCCCCCTCCGCAGCGCACCTAAATCTAGCGCGGGAACAGAACAGAGCGGGTTTACCGTAATGACATGGGCGAAAGCACAGAACCAAGCGGCAACATTCTAATCTGAAAGATGAAGCCTACCCGGAAGTGCGATAAACTGCAATACATCTCAAATCCGCTAGAGGGCGGTCCCAAAAGGGAGCAAATATGCATATACGTCATGTTATAATCTCTGTTTTCACAGCATAAATTCATATGTTTACAGTTTGGTCCCATGGACTTTTATTGTAATCTTCAATATGTTCCGCGCGCCTGACAACTGTGAGGGGGGTGAATTTTTTTCTAACTCGTTAGATTAGATCATATTTAGATATAAAACGTATGACAGATAAGGGCGGTTAACTTTGATTGACAGCTGATAACGGGCTGCGCCGAGTGAACTTGACGTCTCGGCCATGATCTGACAACACATCATACCACCTCTGTATCCTTTCTGAAACTTTTGTATTTTCCAAGATTTTCCAGTATGGCGCCGCCCATACCCCCATAAACAGCTTCAAACCCGTTCTTCAGAGAGTCTATGGGTGATGTCACAGACACTTTGTCCATATTTTTTACAGTCTAAGCACAAAACCAGGGAAATATGATGTATCCGAGCCAGGCAATTTGCATGTATAAACAAAAATATACATGAACATCAAAAATATATATATTTTTTTTTTGAAATTAAAAACATGCTAATTATTGTAGAGGTGCATTATTTATTGCATGTATGAAATGCATATTTGATTTTGAATACTTTAGCCAAAAAACTTAATTGGTAATTATAAGTTGAAAAGTTTGGATGCATTGATTGAATTATTTATTTTGGTCATTTTTTTTACTATTTTAAAAACATCACATTTTTCATTGCTCTTATGGTTTAGGATAGTTACAACAAAAGAAGCGAGGGGTTATTTCAGATGTAGAGACATCATTCTTTATATATATATATATATATATATATATATATATATATTATAGCATGCAATGATTATTTGCAATGACAATTGACAATTTTCCAATTTCATGTCTTAAATTTCATAAATATGCCTACATGACACAAATAATAATTTCCTTATATTCATCATCATGAGAAAGATTCCCCCTTTGTCCTACTAATGGCGTATCCTCCTGTGATCTCTGACCAAGTTTCTTTCTCAGTGTCTGTCATCGGCTAACACACACACACACACACCCATGAACACACACAGGCCAATTACAGCCCAGTAGTTCCTTCTTCCAGGTGAAGTCCAGAGCCTCTGGTTTATCAGGCATCAGAAGCATCTCTGTAACTATGTGCTCTCCAGACACGTACCAGTATACGGCTCTCAACCGCGTAGAGAGAGCGAGTGAAATCTGGCAGCCACTAAGGAAACAATGACAATAGCCTCCGCAAGTCCCACAGAATAGATGCAGAGAGCAATCTGGCACAGTGACAGATCACTTTCACTCGCAAGTTTCCCAAAAAGACAAAGTTAGGACACTTTTGTCCCAAGTACCAGTTTGTGAATAGATAGAGATGGAGCTAGAATACCTACAATAAAGAACAGGAAGCAAAGGACTGTTTTGTTCAGTGAACGAGCAGGCTTGGCAAGCTTGCGTTTTGAACTGTTGATCTAAAGCCGGACCGAGGCTAGTCTGAAGATTAGCGCTGCACTCACACACAAAAACACCCTGGCATTTCCACTTAACATCATGAGATGGCAATGTCACCTCTGATGAAATATGCAAAACAAAGATCACCTCAATGAAAACTCAATGAAATAATGAATCAGACCAGACAACGTCATGCTAACTCACATGGATAACCCAAAAATACCACAAGAATTTAGGTAGCCAAACAGTTCCTGGTCCCCATTGACTTCCATAGTATTTTTTATTCATACTATGGTAGTCAACATCTCTTTGACTACCAGTATTCTTCAAAATATCTTCTTTTGTGTTAAGCAGAAGAAAGAAACTCATACACATTTAGAACAATGAGAGGGTGACCAAATGACGACAGCATTTTAATTTTTGGGTGAACTATCCCTTTAAGTTAAAACTCATCAATTTCCTCTATTCAAGGATGCCGTGGCCTAGTGGTCGAACTAAAAGGTTGTAAGTTTACGCCACAGCAAAGGAACAAACTACCACCATTATGGTCTTACACCCATATTACTCAAAGGTAAGTGTGCAGGACATAAATACACTTAAGCATACTTCTACATGCAATTAAATGAAATAAATATATATTTTGAATTATTTAACAATTAGTTGAACTTATTTTGACCCACTTAAGTAGATCTGTAAATGTAATTTCATAATTTCTCCTATTGTTCATTTACAGTTAAATTGCGCAGACGAATGTACCGACAAGCATTTATAATAATCTAAAATATACTTATTTGTAAATACGCATTTGAATAAATAAAAAAAATACACATTTATAATTATGAATTTGCAATTTAGTACATTTAAAATACATTAACTGTACATGTAATATCAATTAACACAGTACAGTTAAAATTGCAAGTACTTATTCAAAGCACAATAAACATTATCAATCTTTCATTTCAGTCAAATTAGAAACACTTTAAAGAATAATATAACTCACCAAAATAAGATAAGCAATTTTCAACTTTTTAAAGTTATACACGATTCAAATATGTTTATAGTGTAATTAAGGTAATACAAAATTAAGGCAGCAACTTTTTATTACAGTGTAGTTTTTTTGCCTCCTGAAAAACATACTTTTAAGATTTGAAGTAAACTACAAGTGCGCACTCAATACAATCAATCAAGCACACTAGTTTCACAGGGAATGCCTACTAGGTTGATGACTTATGGGTGAATGAATGCATTGGAAGCATGACTTGCAGCAATTACAGTGAGAGTCAGAGCACTATAATAACACATAGTATATTTGTATTCAGTAAGCTCTATGTGAACTGAAAAGACTGAGTTTAGAGAGAAACATCAGTGAAGGTCATTTGAGCAGCTGTCAGTGAAGCCTCGACAGCACACACACAACTGAAGCTAGTTTCTAACGTTAGTTTACTGCTGCATTTTAGTAAAATGCTAATTCCCACAGCAAACAGCATGGCCGACTGTGCTGGTTTAACTTGGTTTGTTGTTTTGGGACCATTTGAGAAGGTTTGAGTCATCGAGAGATTGGCCATTCTGGTCTCCTCGAACTTTTGAAAAGTAACGTACGCTTGAATTGTAACGTCGCGTGAGCTGGACAGGCTTTCTAACCGCACATCTGACACACACGTTAGTGAATGTGTTTATGTCGTGTAGAGTTAAGTTACCTTGACCGAGTCCACGGGGTACATGACTGTGTGCTCCAGCACTCCGGCCACGGCGCCCGCTGTCATGTGCGTGCCCAGCGACGCGTGAGCGGGCAAACTCTCGTAATCCGCCTCGCCCTCCAACGCGTCGCCGTCGCTGTTCACCTCCGACATCTCCACACTCGCCAGGACCGCGTCGCTGCGCAACTCCATGCGGTAGAAGCGCTAAACCCACGCTTGATACGCGGAGATGTGAAGCGGCAACACGAGCGCGCACATCACTATCACCGCCACTGCCGACAACGTCATCTCAGCGACGCTGTGATGTCATCGTGACGCCGCGGTCGCGCGCCAGACTGTGAGAGCGGTAACGGGTGAAGGTGGGGCTCAAAGCTGATGTTACCATAAAAAGTACACTGATCTGTTGTTTTTGAGTGATTCTTCTGTTCAGGAGTGTTTTCTATCTTGTTTGGAATTGGTCTGTGGTTAGGTTGTATTAATTAAAGGGATAGGTCACCCAAAAAAAATGAAAATTGTGCCGTCGTTTCACTCACCCTCGAGTTTTTCTAAATATATGAGTTTCTATATTGTCTAGAACACAAAAGAAGATATTTTGAAAAATGTTGGTACTAATCAAAGATATTCTGGTCCCCATTGACTTCCATAGTAGGAAAACAAATGGAAGTCAATGGGGACCAGAAACTGTTTGGTTACTGAGATTCTTCAGGTATCTTCTTTTGTGTTCAACCGAGGAAAGGAACTCATACAGGTTTGGAACAACTTGAAGGTGAGTAAATGATGACAGAATTTTATTTTTGGGTGAACTTTGAATTTGCTCTTATGATTGGCATTCCGCACATGATATCTACAGATTGCCCCATCTGTGAGAGTGTGATAGATTAGGTGTGTCTTTTCTAAGAAAGAGTTCACCATGTTCACTTTATCTGCTCACTTGGTGACTAGGCTACAATACAGGGAATCTGGAGTTCACCAGACGTCTTCACACACACAAGAAACATTTATATGTGCTTACTTAAGAATGAGTCCAGGGATAAAATAATCACACTTGTTAAAAAATACACTTCACTTAAAAAAAAAAAAAAAGTACGTTACATAAATCATATAGCCAACTTTAATGAATATACTTAAGGGCAAACTAAATTAAAGGACACTTAATTGCATGTTATTTACTTACAAGAAAATGTATTATAGATTAAATGTAGCCTATTAAAATCAATTAGTTGAACCAAGAGTGCTTTTTTGACCCACTTAAGATTTACACATACATATTTATATGGAATTACATATTTCAAAATCTCACTATAACTAACTACAACTTTTGTCTCAATAAACTCCCAATTGCTGTTAAAGTTAGTACATAGGTATTGTGTAGGATTAAGGGATGTCAAATATGATCATGCAGAATAAGGTATCAATATCTGCTTTATAAGTGCTAATAAACAGCCAACATCCTAGTAATATGCACGCTAATAAGCAACTATAATTGTCTTTGAAATATGGTTGAAGTGTACCACCGAATGACAAACATTCCATGGCAAACTAAAATATACATTAATGTCATTTCTATTGAAATTTGTATTTAAATTTGTAATTTAGCACATTTAAAATACTTTGTATCAAGTAACTCACTACTTTACTTGACAGTAAACACAGAATAAGTGATACTTTTAAAGCACGAGAGATCATTAAAACATTATTTAAATTAGGCCTATACTTTAAAGTAAAACTTTAGATTTGGACCTTTTATTTAATTGCAATAGAGTTTTAAAAAATAAAATAAAATTACTTTTAAGTTTTGAAGTGCACATTCAATACTATTGGCGCACTTCTTTTTCTCGAGGGATACTTGTATAAAGGCCTAATGCTTCACTGTCGAATTATCAACAGCTTTACAATATTAGTGATAGTTGGCTTTGAAGAGGTCACATTACTTCAACCGTAGCAATGATCCTCATCAGTTCCTCTCACGGCCCATGTGAGCAGATCATAAGATCCAGAAAACATGAAGCAGACAAGCAGAGCATTCAGAAGGCAGTACATGTGGATCCAAGCAGTTTCACAGACATACACACCAGTGATGCGCGGGTTGATCCGAAATGAGCGGGTGCCTGCGGTCACCCGCGGTTACCCGCAGTTACGGGTCATCCAAAAATGTTTTTAATGATATTCGGGTCGCGGTCGGTCGGGTCGTTTGAAAAAAGATGCCAATTAAACATTTGTATTAATATAGTAGCCTACTAGACACAATTTTTGATGAAATATACAGCCCTACACATTTATTGGCTGAATAACTGGCACGAAGATAACACACAAGCTCAGTCTAAACAGATCTCGGTTCAATACTAGTGATTCGAGAACAGTATCAGCTGCTCGTGCTCATCACTTCTCTGAACAGTGGCACCAACATGTCTCGGTTCAGTGAACTGTTGGAGTTACTGGAGTAATTCAGGATATTGATTTATTTCGATTCGGAGGGACTGTCAGGCATGTCTGAAAGTGAGTAACTTTAGTAACTTGTGGATCAGCACTGACGCAAGACGCGAACTGTTTCGAACGATTCAGTTCGAGTGTACTGGTTCGACCGGTTCACTAAAAAGAATCGGTTCAAAAGAACGATTCGTTCACGAACCGGCCATGTCTACGATGATCACTACAGTCTGCAGAGAGATGGAGGCGACAAGAGATTGAGAAAAGGTGAAGACTGTGGAGTGGAAGCTCCGCAAATACACAAATAGAAAGAGTAAAAGTGCGTTTTTAAAAATGCGGTCAGGAAGCGGGTCGGGTACAATGTTTTTTTTTTTTTTTTACTTTTTTTGCGGTCCGAGTTGCGGGCGGGTAGCTGAAAACGTCGGTCGGTTGCGGGTTGTTTATACATTGACCCGCGCATCACTGATACACACACACACACAGTCCTCCAACTAAACAAACTATACGTCAGTGTCTCATGCTTGTATAGTCCAACATTTCTGTTTTTTAACATAGATCCATTGATTAGTTTATCATGAGGCATGTTGTATCTAAGAAGTTTGAGTTTGACTAGGAGATGTTGTATAGGGTTCAGCATGTGTTTGCCTGTAGATCAGAAGATCTCTGAGGAGGAACAAGGGCGGGCCGAGAAACGCCTGCTTCTGAGATGTGCTTTCATATGATTATAATAACGTTCGTTTCAGACACACTCTCTTTGTTCACAATTACTTTTGAAGAGTCATCCATTGAGGGAGTGCAAAGTTCAGTTAGCTATTGTTGATAGAGAACTAGAGGGATAATTAAGTTTTAAAGAAGGGTTAATTTCACAACTCTTACATTTACAGAATTGAAACAAACACATTATGGACATGTGTTCGATTGTCTTCCCTTGTGAAAAAGAAGTATACATATACTTAACAAGAGTAATTATCACGGAAATTAAGTGTGAACTGATGAATTAACTGCATGTTAATTAAAAGTAATGAAAATATATTTTAGTTCAAATTTAAATTAAATATAATTAGCTAAAGTTTAGCTATAGACGAATCCGGCGAAACTACCGGAAGTAAGCGGGGCGCCATTACTGAGCTGTTGCTGGGTAGCGTTGCGCCATTGCCTCCTATTGTTTTAGTTGCAACTTGCGTCCACTGGAATAAACAGCCCGCGATTTACGACTGTCACTAACGTTACAACGTTATCCCTTGTATAATGTCGAGTGGGTAAACAGTTTCCGTTATAAATTGTTTCAATGGTGGCAGTAAAATTTCAATTTTGAAGAGAAAACACTGTGAATACCCCGGGTCGACTGCCCCTGTCTGGTGCCGTACGGTTTACAGATAGGGATGGGCGGATCGATCCTGAAGTATCGATACTTCGATACTGACATGGTATCGAAAAGGATCGATCCTCACATAAAAATATCGATCCAAATGTGCATTTTTTTAACCAGTAATTTTTTAATAATTTAGCACGCAATTCAGTGCGAAAAATAAGCTTCTAAGTGGAAAATAAGCGAATGTTAGCGGGTTGTGTAGGATAGAACCTTTTCTACTAGTCATCTCTATACAAGACGAAACCAACCAATCACAGAGAGCGTTCGATGCTGGTGCTTCGCTGAGCTCACAGGCCCAGTGCGTTTGGGAAACGAAGCCTTGCTTAGACGACAGAGAAGCAATCGGGAGTTATTTCGCAATAAACAAACCAAAACTGTACATAACGGTTTAAAATGTTGACGTCAGTAATATCTTTTTTATGAAATTAATATTTTTATTCAACAAGGATCGATGCATTAAATTAATCAAAAGTGAAAGTCAAGGGTTTTACACTGTTAAAAAAATCTACTTCATATAAATGATGTTCTTTCAACTTTGTTCATCAAATAATTCTGCATAAAATGTATCATGGTTTCCAACAAAATATTAAACTGTTTTCAACATTGATAAAATAAGAAATGTTTCCTGAGAAGCAAATCAGCATATTAAAATGAATTATTATCATGACTGGAGTAATGATGCCGAAAATTCTGCTTTGATCACATGAATAAATTACAGTTTAGTATGGCATAGAAAACAGATAGCCTATGTTAAATTGTTAAATTGTAATATTACAGTTTTTACTAAGAGAAATAAAAATCTTAAAGACCCCAAACTTTTGAACAGTAGACTAGTGCTAGTACTATAATTAGGGTAGTTTTGTAAAAGTCACTGACTAATTAAAGGGTAGTTGAGAGCACAAATCACAAAATAGCTATTTAGGCCTAGTAGTCTTGAAAACATGTTCAGATTTAACAAGTTCAAATGCATGCTTTTAAAATGAAAAAGTATCGGTATCGGTATCGATATCGGCGATACTGGCCCTCTATTTACTTGGTATCGGATCGATACAGAAATTTGCAGTATCGCCCATCACTATTTACAGATTTCCTGGGCGAGTACAAGACGTGAACATTCGCGTATAATAACAATTATTTAATGACATAAGTAAAAAAAATATATAATAAATATGTGATATAGTGATCAGCAAAATCTCCTCTCTTGCTATTTTTTCTATTAAATTAACATGCTATGGTCATTAAATGGCTTTCCTGAGCTAAATGTAACGTTATGTGACATAATTGTTCTCCCGCTGTTATATTGACCTCTTTCCATGGTTTAAAAACACTAATTGGTCGATATTATGTATACTTTCTAGCTGTAACGTTACCTTACCCTTGCCTGTTGCAATGTGAAAATGAGATAAATAATGGACACAAAAGAAAAACATGAATTTGTTTATTTGATTTCATTCATTTATTTATTGTTGCCAAATGGACAGATCTTTTTATAGTTTCCTCGTTAGCAAACGTTAGCCTAGCTAGCTTGCCAAGCTATTTTCATAAATAACGTTAATCTGTAAGATCGTTTGTACCTTCATCTGTGACTGGAGGCCACTGCAGTCACAGATCAAACCAACAAGTCATTCTGCCTGGCTGTAGCTGTCATCGAGGGTGAGTTCGCGTTATCACCGAGGTTTGTTTACATACCGGTGCATATGTCTATATGCCTGTGTAACAGCTCAGTAATGGCATCGCCACAAGATGGCAGCCTACAGCAGAACGCTCGTCGGATTCGTCTATAATTAAATATAATTACAAGTAATTACATTTTAATAATTTCATAATTACACCTATTGTCTTTGAAATATGGTTGATAAATGTACTGACAGTTTATGGTAAATTAAAACATGTTATTTCTACTCAATCTTT
Source organism: Pimephales promelas (assembly GCF_016745375.1). Next base: position 8,033,135 of record NW_024121199.1, on the reverse strand, counting down.
CTCATGTATTTAAATTAAAATTACAATCAAGTACGTGTGCGTTAGTATGTCAACATTTCTTTTAAGAACGACAAAGGATTGTAAAGACATGACTTAAAATTTAATTAAAAAGTTCACTTTTTAAAGTGTGTTTAGAAACATGAAAGTGAACTTTCTTCAGATACACATACATTACCTTTTATTTCATTAAAATTATATTATCTATAGTCATTTGAAGTACACTACAAATGCACATTTACTTCAATTACACTTCTTTTTAATGAGGGTTTCTGTGTAAGCACGCAAAGTGAGTCATACATGTGATCAAATGATTCATTAAGGCCCTAGAGCATATCCATTCCTTCAACAATGTTGTTGCTGCACACTTCAACTAAACTTGTCCCTAAAACAAATGATTGACTTCTTATTGACCTCAAATAAGAAGTTCTTGGTCAATCTCACCCGATGTGAATTCTTAAACTGTAGATGGTGCTACTGTTACATATGAGAGAGAGAGAGAGAGAGAGAGAGAGAGAGAGAGAGAGAGAGAGAGAGAGAGAGAGAGAGAAAGAGAGAGAGAGAGAGAGAGAGAGAGAGAGAGAGAGAGAGAGAGGTTGTATGTAAGCAATTAGGTAAACGAGTATCGTGAATAAGATAAGTAAAGGCTAATGGGGGGTTGTTAGGCACGACCCCTTCCTCGAGTACCTTATTGCTTTTATAAAACGGTTACCACACAATAAAAATATTAAAGTAAAAAAAATATATATATTAGTGCAACTTTCATGAGGTAAAATCGCTAAAAGCCTTCCTTCCGCTAGAAAAAATAGTCCCTGACCGTGAACAGCAACAACGTTCCAATGTGTTGCATGAAAGCGGAACTGCAGTGTTGCGCAGTGATACAAAAACAACAAAACTGGTCCAGAAGCACTTCCTGTTTCAGTTTTTTAACACTACATAAAAGCTGGGATAAAATACAACCAACAAAACATATAAAACTGAATTAAAAAGTTAAACAAACATCTTTAAGATTTTTTCTTTACATCTGAAATAAAGAAAACAGTACAAACTGAAACAGGAAGTGTTTCTGGACCAGTGTTGTTTACATCTTGCAAAATGGTCTATAAAGCACAGCTATTGATTTATCAGAATCAAGGATTGGAACTATAACCGTTTTATAAAACAGAATATTGTACAGTATAGTACAATTAAATATTTATCAAAGCCAAATGTGACTTTTCAGCATCCGATCAGTGTACGCAGATCACCTGAACTCACACATAGTTATTCGACTGTCTTGTTTTATCAGCAGGGACTAACAAAGCTAACATTTTCATGAGTGTGTTCGCTTCAGACAGATGAAGACCACATGTTTGCTCGTTTAACATGTGCTCAGGTTTGTTTTGTAAGATAAGAATGAGAAAACAGGGGTCAGTAACCCTACAGCTCTGAGAGAAGTGAACACGAGAAGGGGTCAACCTCTCCGTCCAGAGGACATCGCAAATAAAGTCTCCTTGGTCACTTGTCTTCACGTCGAGAAACTTTCAGTACAAGATTCACTTTAGCAAGCACCATTAAGAGGAAAAAATAAAAAACACAAAACACCTTTTTAATTATTAATCTTTTTATCTTCAACAACAGCAATTTTAAAGAAATTGATGTTTCTTTAACAGCTTGTGTGAATATGGTACTTGTGTTTTCACAGATACCAACAATATACAGCAGTGACTGACCGTACAAAGAGTCATCGTCCACATCAGAGGATTTCTTGCAGAAAAAGTAAATAATAAGTAAAAAATGGAGAATTTGCACTGAAATGCATGGACCAACACACTCATTCAGGGCACTGACTGCCATTCAAACATTCCCAAATGGCTTTAAGATGAAGTTTCGTCATCGGAATCCTGTCATAATACATATCCTAACTAAGGCCTTGTAATGCGCTAAGAAAAACGATGGGTTGTTTTAACCCATGGTTGGGTCAAAAATGGACAAACCCAATCATTGGGTTAAAAAATTGAAACCAGCGTTTGGGTTTGCCCACATTTGACCTAACCCAGCACTTAGAGACTGTGGTACCTTGAAAAATTCATTCTCTTTCACTCAAGAATTAAAATAGTCCTCATGTTGCTCTAAACCTGTCGGACCGTCTTTCTATGGAGCACAAAGGGTGAATTTTGAAAGAACAAGTCGCTATTTTTCAATAGTGTCTTTAAAGTGGCTCATGCACTAGTATATTCTGAAGTCATATGATAGCTTGTGTGATAAAAACCCCGAAACAACTTCACACAAAACTATTATTTGACTTTTTTTTTTGGAAATAGGCTCATTTTACCACTCCCCCAGAGTTAAACAGTTGAGTTTTACCGTTTTCAAATCAATTCAGCCGATTTTTTTTTTATATATTTAGAAGAATATCAGTAACCAGACAGTTTCTGGTCTCATTTACTTCCACAGTAGGAAAAAAAAAATACTATGGAAGTCAATGAGACCAGAAAATGTCTGATTACTGATATTCTGATACATTTCAAAAAAATCATCTGAATACATTCGAAAACGGTAAAACTCAACTTGTTAACTCTGGGATAGTGGTAAAATGAGCCTATTTCCAAAAAAAGTGGAGTATTTCTTTAAGGGACCCTTCATACTTTGAATATAACTCAATGCTCAACTGTGCTACCTTGTGCTTATTTTATTCCTTGCCAATTCATCGTCATTGCATGCAAAATTGTGATGAATACGTTTCTCAAAAGTGATGTTTGTCGCCACCAGAAGATGGTCACATGGTTTCGGAGGAAGATGAGAATGAGTTTTTTTGTTTTTTTGTTTGGAGTGTAATTGTAAGTTGAAAGATAGGATCTAAACCCTAAGACAAGAAAACATGAAATAATTGCACCGATTCTTATCATAGTGTTTAAATAACATGTACAGCTTCACCTCCGTGTGAAGTGTGATGGCTTTAAAAAGAAAAAAATATAAATGTGCGCATACATACACATGCTCACAATCATATACACTCACAGACAAGCAATAAGCAGTACCCATGATAAAGCAGTAATTCTGACACTAACACTGTAATATTTACCACTGAACCTTTAACAAAAACGTCTACCTCAACATTTCTTCAGGATGTACACCGTGCTTTTTAAAGGGATACTCCACTTTTTTTGGAAATAGGCTCATTTTACAACTCCCCCAGAGTTAAACAGTTGAGTTTTACCGTTTTTGAATCCATTCAGCTGATTTTCTGATATTTAGAAGAATATCAGTAACCAGACAGTTTCTGGTCTCATTGACTTCCATAGTATTTTTTTTTTCCTACTATGGAAGTCAATGAGACCAGAAACTGTCTGAAAACGGTGAAACTCAACCGTTTAACTCTGGGGGAGTTGTAAAATGAGCCTATTTCCAAAAAAAGTGGAGTATCCGTTTAAAATAAGCTGGATGTTTAATGTTGCTCTTTACATTTCATGAAAAAAAGTGTTTAGGTAGAAAAATGGCGACCAAAACTTAGTACTTCCTAAATGTGCCTGTTTGTTTTTTACATTCTAAAGGGATTTCAAGACGATTTTGCTTTCCATCATGATATCAAAAGCAGTCCAACTTCAGTGTCTAAAATGCGTCCTTTAAAATGAACCTCGATCCGTTTCTCTTTGGCACAACCAAATCATTTGATAAACGTTCAATTATGCGCACAGTCTTGAGTTGAGGCGGCAGCTATGCGATTTATGTATATAAATCCAAACCGGGGGCACGTTCGGTATATAAACCACATACTCGACGCCCCTGACCTCTTTCACATTGATAGTGTGTGACATTGAAAATCCAAAAAGGCAGCCTCAGCGTTCCTCACACAATAAATAAACAACTAAACATCACTGCCGATCAGATACGGTCCTCTTCACATTACAGTAAACCTTCACTGGCCTTGGCTGGCAGTGTCATGCAGAATCCCTTGCGAATCATTTTGGGGAAAATGCAAAACTGGCCAATGGGAGGGCAACATGATGATTGTAGGAGAGGGAGAGGCGCGTCTCCTCCTCCTCCAGCGATTGGCCAGTGGTTTGACGGACAGGGCCCTATAGGGGCACAGGGAGGTCAGGTGACCCCAGGCCCTCTTCCAGCCACTGGACGTGGAGTGCGGAGCGGCTGTGTATGCGTCTCAGACGGAGCAGGTAAAGGAGGATGGACAAAACCACCACCAGGAAACAGGCCAGGAACAGATAGTGGTTATTCATGAAGGAGAAGCTGTGATGCCAGCGAGAGTGGGAGCCCTTCAGACTCTCCTGCTGGATGTCCCTGAACAAACCATACACAAGAAAACGTGTCACACAGCATTATCAAAACTGCATCTATGCATTATTTCATCAGATCTACACAACATGTGTAAATGTGGATAGTAGTAATACAAAAGGTTAACTTCAAATACTCCATAAAATGGGCAATAAAATCACAAAGACAAAAGATAATAAAACAACTGCGTGCAAAGTGGCAAAAACCTAACATTACACGTCTGTCTCCGAGACGCTCGTATTAGCAAAACGCCACTTTGACAGTTGGAAGATGCTAATTATAAGGCAAAGGGGTTATAAACCCACACAAATTTTATGTTTATGAATTCTGTTAGCTATTATTTTAATATATATGCTCATTTTACTAGCTGATGTTGCAGAAAATACTGTTAAGTAAAAAAATAAATATTCATATTTTTTGGGACTTTGGATAAGAACTGTTTTCTAAGTGAATATATTTTAAATTGTAATTTAATCCGGTGTTGGCAAAGCTGAATTTATCATCATCATTTCACCAGTTTTGTCACATGATCCTTCAGAAATCATTTTTCATATGCCGATATGCTGCTCAAGACACATTTCTGATTATTATCAGTGCAAGCTTAATATTTTTGTGGATTTTTTTAGGATTCAGAAAATCCCCAAAACAACTACATTTATTTGAAATATGATTTAAATATTGTTTACTGTTACTTTTAATGCATCCTTGCTAAATAAAAGAAAACAAATGGCAGTTTTGAACAGTTAATTTGTATACAAAATAAAAAAATGTGGGTGTTTCAAAAGAAAAGACGACTCAAAACAAGTCGAGGCCACAAGTGATGTCCGGCCTAGGTCCTGTTTTTCTATAAATTTTTTGCAAAAAAAATTATAAAGCTGTAGTTTGTGTTTTTACCAAATAATTTTGTCAGCTAAATAGCTTAAAGGTGCCATCTGTAAAAATTGAGGTTAAAATATCCCAAAAATGAGCAACACGCATCAAAAGATTGAGAAGAAATAAGGTTGATGATGTCATTAAAAAACTGACAAGTTATAGTGCTGCCGAGATATTAACCTGAATTAGCATGCTAAATTACTAGCCCCGGCCCGGCAGGTGTCGTAATACCAGTTTCGACCATGGGAGGCGGTATGCGGACGGGCAACGTTACCACCAGCCAAACTGCAGTACTCGAGTGAGTCGCGCTCGCGCCAGCTTGTGTGTACTTGAACCTGATGTCAGTCGTGTGGAAAATACAGCCCACTACTACATTTCAGTTCAGGGAAGAGTTAAAAAAAATGATTGGTCGATATTATGCATGAGGAATACATTTTGGTAAGTTGTAGCATACTGTATCTTTCACCAGTGTTCGTGTTCTTTTACCATTAGCTAATAGAGATGATCGGTTCACGTGCGCTAGGGATCTGTCGTGTAAAGCGCCAAAACTGTATTTATTGTTTGAATTGCGTATTAAAATGAACAGAATCTGAGAGCTGACATCGGTCTCCGTGTCCTTTTCTGTGCATGACAAAATTGATGAGTGGCGTGAAAAGTGTTGTGAGAGTTGGCAGCTCTGAAAGACGCTAGCTTGGTCCACATCAGGGAATGCTGTCTGTCAAATTAATTCAAACTAATGATAAAAATGTAATATGAACAAATCGAATATCATAAAACTAGAAATAATAGCCTGGGCTTTAATTTTCCCATATCGTCGAAATGCACCGACTTGTCTATGAGACGGCCCTTATAATTTAGTATTGAGATGTTGTTCATTAAGTCTCTAATCTCTGAAAATCTCCAAATGCTCCACGTGAAACTGCGGTCTTCCAACCTTTTACTATCACGTCAATTGATTTGATTAATATGCACGAGGGAGTCAGAGCAACACAGCACTCGCCCATATTGTTTGAAGACATGAGAGTGCGCGTGGCCGTGGAGGTATTTCTGGAGGTATACTGCCCCCATCTGGTATGGAACATGTTGTATGATTTGATTTTAAATCCCATTTGGCACCTTTAACCAAGTTAAGTGTTTTGTTCTTACCTCATATTTAAAATATTTTCCTTATATATATATATATATATATTGAGGAATATATATATATATATATATATATATATATATATATATATATATATACTGTATACATACATACATACATATCAAAAGTTTTAGATTGATAAGATTTTTTATGTTTTTAAAAGAAGTCTCTTCTGCTCACCAAGGCTGCAATTATTTGAAAAAAAAAAAAAAAAAAAAACAGTAATATTGTGAAATATTATTACAATTTCAAACAGAGTTTTTTTATGTGAATATACTATGCATCATTACTCCAGTCTTCAGTGTCACATGATCCTACAGAAATTATTATAATATGATGCTCAAGAAACATTTATGATTATTATCCATGTTGAAAACAGTTTTTTATATTTTTATTTCAGGATTCTTTGACGAATAGAAAGTTCAAAAGAACAGAATTGATCTGAAATGGGAGGCTTTTGTAACATTAATCACTACCATTCAAAAGTTTGGGGTCAGTAAAAAATTTATTTTTATTTTTAGAAGAAAGAAATTAGAAAATACTTTTATTCATCAAGGATGAGTTAAATTGATCAAAAGTTACAGTAAAGACATGTATAATGTTAGAAAAGATTATATTTTCTTTTGAACTTTCTATTCATCATAGAATTTTGGGGGGGAAAATAGTAAACAACTGTTTTCAACATTGAAAATAATAATTTAGGTTTTTTGAGCATAAAATCAGCATATTAGAATGATTTCTGAAGGATCATGTGACTCTGAAAACTGATGTGTAATGATGTTGAAAATTCAGCTTTCAAATTACATTTTAAAATATATTAAAATAGAAAACAGTCCTTTTAAATTGTCATAATATTTCACAATATTACTGTTTGTAATTTTTTTTTCCATCAAATAATCAGCGTTGGTGAGCAGAAGAGACTTCATTTAAAAACATAAAAAAATCTTACCGATCTAAAACTTTTGACCGGTAGTGTATATGTACATCTAAAGTCATCTAGGGAAAAATATTGTACCTTAGAGGTAGAAAGCGTGTGCGGTACAAAATGGCTCCTAGCGTCCACTGCACTTCTTTGTCATACACCAGCAGAGCCGTCCTGAGGTTCTCGTACGCCGCTGGAAAGGCGAAACCTGAGTGGAGCACCTCATACATCCACGCAGACTTGAAGCACTGATACCTGCAGGAAGACAGGAGCGGACAAACTGATCACGGAAATGTCGTGCGTATTACTTATGTTTTCTCAACAGTTGAATGAGTAAGTGAATGAGTAAATGCTGGCTAAAGGTTTAGTATTTGAAACTTACTTCAATCTATGCTGGTCAGCATGCGAGGCGTAAAGACCTCGGTCAAACCGCTCTTTCAAAGTTTTCCACTGGGTGGCACAGTAACTCTGAAATGAAATGGATCAGGTCAATAACTTTAAAAACAAATAGTTTTTGTAAATGTACAATGACTACAGTAATAAGCTTGTAAATGAGCGCAGGTGTATGCTTGGAAACACATGACACCCTTTTGCGCACCCTGCACTTTTTTGTAGCCTCTGGAATATACATTTTATGTGAGCTTTTTTGTTAGCTATTTTTGGATCTACACACTGCAAGGAATTCTATTCATTCATCAGTTTTTGGTATATTGCGCTACACTTTTCTGTTCTGTCCAAAATCATTTTATCTATCAAAGCTTTATTTTTAAAACATCAAAACATTACTTTTGCATTTGTAACGGCAGGTTAAATGCATTCATGTCTGAGTCTGTAAATGGATCTAAATGCCACTTCACATGCAGCTTCTGCTTGCTCTGTATTGCAAAGACGGATTTAGTTGATACTGATTTCAATGGGCTTTATGCACAGCTGCACTACTTCCTGAACTTCAGCCAGCTCCTTATTTCCTGTCTGCCATTACTGGCCAAATTGATTAATTCAGGTGTGTCTGATTATTGTTGCCGTGACTACTGAGGTCAAGCACACCTGAATTAATCAATTTGGCCAATAATGGCAGACAGGAAACAAGGAGCTGACTGAAATTCAGGAAGTAGTGCAGCTGTGCATAAAGCCCATTGATTGGTAACAGCCCTACAGTGTCTTAACAGAAATTGATTAAATGCAATTTGACATAATTAAATGTCGCCTATGTATCATTTATTAAGAAACTGATTGCCTTTATAAAGGTAAAAAAATCAGATGAAATGTAAAAGTCACTGGCCAAAATAACACACACAGCAGAATATAGTCTAATCATCGTTATCGACAAAATCCCAGAAAATATTGAGACATCATTTTTGTCAATATAGCACACTTTCATGAAACAAAAAGAGAAATTTTAAAGAATGTTCACACTTTAATTCTACAGAAGCAGACTGCCCACTTTGAAGCTTGACCGTCACATTTTGCTTTAAAGGAGTAGTTCATTTTTTTAAAAAAAAACTTTTGGTGATAATTTACTCACCCCCATGTCATCCAAGATGTCCACGTCTTTCGTTCTTCAGTCAAAAAGAAATTAAGGCTTTTGATGAAAACATTCCAGCATTTTCTCCATATAATGGACTTCAATGGGGTCCAAACGGTTCAAGGTCCGAATGAGAGTTTCAGTGCAGCTTCAAAGGGCTTCAAACTACACCAGACGATGAATAAGGGTCTTATCAAGCAAAACGAGCGGTCACTTAAAAAATAAATAAAAAGGTTTAAGTTTTATAAGCACAAATGCTCACCTTGCTCTGTCCTGTGTGACTCTCCTGTTCGAACTCGTTCATCAAAATGAACAAATCTTTTTTGAGTCGTTTCGTTTATTTCATTCGTTGAATGAACCAAGTGACTCGTTCGTTGGAGTTCGAACAGGAGTCACGAACGCACATCACAGAACAAAGCAAGGCGAGCATTTGAGCTTATAAAACGTATACTTTGAAATTGATTTTTGAAATGACTGCTCGTTTCGCTTGATAAGACCCTTATTCGCCGTCTGATGTCGTTTAAAGCCCTTTAAACACTTTTGGACCTTGAATCGTTTGGTTCCCATTGAAGTCCATTATATCTGGAGAAAATCCTGAAATGTTTTCATCAAAAACCTTAATTTCCTTTCGACTGAAGAAAGAATGACATGGACATCTCAGATGACATGGGGGTGAGGAAATTATCAGCAAAAGTTTTCACAAAAAAAAAAAAAACGTTTGTGTTCAACAGAACAAAGAAACTCATACACTCAAGATGTTCTAATCCTGTAATTAAAACACCATCCCTTTATTTCAATGGAAAAGGAACATGGTGAACTTTCTCCAGGGTGTCAGTGTACCTTAGCAGCATTGGAATATTTGGTGGAGTTGTAGTCTCCTCCCATGCGCAGCACATCTTCAGTACAGTAGTAAAACTCAGAGAAGCCGTAGAACTGGCTGTTGGGGAAGTCGATGGGCGGCTGGTAGACTCCGTTAAGCGATGTGCTGGTGTCATTGGTGCGGTTGAGGAACGGCTGGAGGAGCAGACGGCAGCGCTCGAAGTCTCCTGTGCCACGCAGGTGCACCCTCTGGTCCTGAGGACCCAGCTCATCCTGCAGGTCAGCTGGCAGGCAGGGGTCGAGGATGGGCGAGTCTGAACTCTCTCCCTGATGCTGACCCAGGAGCCTGGAGACAGCGGAGAGCAATGGAACAATTCTAAGAAATGTTGGGTGACCGAGCAAATGTTCACAATATATATATGCGCAAAATTACCCATCATCACGAATACTGTTAAGATTCCTATGACTAGTTAGACTCAATGGAAGATGTCTTAACCTGTTATGTTAATGGTTATTTAAACTTCAAGATCACTCAAGTTCACTCAGTTTCAATGAATTGATTCCAAACTGATAATTGTTTTTGTTATAACTTAATATTTACAGATACTGGCAGAGTTTATTTTTTATAAATTGAAAGTTTTAAGAAAGAAAGAAAAAACAAGTAGATAATATTTCAGTTTACTGAAATATGAAATGCAGTTCCTAGTGATCATTTGGTGGAAGAGTGTGAAAATGTACGTGTATTAACTTTAAGTTATCCACAAGTTTCCGAGGGGCGCTCCTGTAAAAAATAAAGTGGGTGAAACTTCCGGTGAGGCGGCGGAAGTAGCATTCCAATGGTATTTTGTGTGTTAGTTAGCGAAGAGGCTAGCTGTTTTTCGGAGAATTATTTTACTATTTAAAGACGCAAATCTTTATGAGAGATGTCGTTACGGAGCTCAGGGACAACATGTGCTGTTCGCGGTTGTATGTATAACCGGACTAAACTAGTTCAGTGGCTTAAACGGGATTGTTTTGAACATAAGCTGAAAACGAAATCAGAGTGTTCCTGCCAACGACTGTAGTTTCCATCACCTCCCAAAAGACGACGAATCTTCCTGTGTACATTTGTTTAAATTCTTAATATTCTATAAACTTTTATCAGCATGTGTTTGGATGTTCTCTACTGATGTTGCACCTAAACTCAGGATCAAAGCCTGTGTTGACAGAATACCAAATGTGCCAGTTAATGTATTCAAGTAGCACATTCATTTATAATTTTGAATAAACTCCAAAGCACAATGACTAAGTGTGTATTTTTTATTTTAATTGTTTGTCAGCTCGCACAACTGTCTGTCACCATGCCTTGATGAGTATTGATTATTAATAATGTTATTATAATACTCCCAATCAACTACTGCGGAGGGTAAAGGTACTGTTATTTCACCCTTTTTAATTTCGTTGAGGTTGTGTTCCCACATCGTTAGCTAGTTTGGATCGCTATAACTTGAATGACTGTCAACTGTTGAATGAACGAGTGTCAAGCATGTCAAATCGTGCTTTGTTTACTTCCAACCGGAAGTCGCGCCCACTTTTGACGCAAGGCCTCATGGGGCGTAGGAAACTTGTGGATAATTGACTACACTACCATTCAAAAGTTTGAGGCTGGTACATTTTTTTTAATGTTTTTAAAAGAAGTCTCTTTCTGCTCACCAAGGGTGGATTTATTTGATCCAAAAATTGTAATATTGTGAAATGTTATTACAATAAAAAATTCAATATGAATATAAAATTTAATTTATTCCTGTGATTCCTGTCATTACACCAGTCTTCAGTGTCACATGATCCTTCGGAAATCACTCTAATATGATGATCTGATGGTCAAGAAATATTTCAATCTTTTTTGTGTGTGGAATACGTGGTTCTTTGATGAATAGAGTTCAAAAGAACAGCATTTATTTGAAATTGAAATCTTTTGTAACATTCTAAACGTCTTTAATGACACTTTTGCATCATTGCTGAATAAAAATAAAAATCATTGCTAATTTTTTATTTCTTTAAAAAAAAAAAGACTGACCCTTTGAACAGTAGTTTATGGAAGCTTGTTTCCGCCACAGAATGAAAAATAAAAAAGGTAATTGCGACTTTTTATCTCACAATTCTGACTTTATTTCTCAGAATTGCGAGATGTAAAGTCAGAATTGCGAGATATAAAGTCAGAATTGCGAGATATAAAGTCAGAATTGTGAGATATAAAGTCAGAATTGCGTGATATAAAGTCGCAATTGCGAGATATAAAGTCAGAATCGCGAGATATAATGTCAGAATTGCGAGATATAAAGTCAGAATCGCGAGATATAAACTATTCTGAGGCGGAAAAAAGTTAGCATTTTTTTCCCTTAGAATTGGCCTGATAACTCGCAATTGTGAGTTTATATCTCACAATTCTGAGAAAAGATGTCAGAATTTCGACATATAAACTCGCAATTATGTGTTATAAAGTCAAAATTGCGAGATGTAAACTCGCAATTGTGAGAGAAAAAAATGTCAGAATTATGAGATAAAAAGTCGCACTTCTGTTATTTTTTCTCAGAATTGCGACCTTATATATCTTAATAATAATAATACATGATCCTACTTGTTTTGGATTTGTGTGTTGCTGATGAGGTTTTCCTCGTATCTCTGGCGGGCCGCGTTTCCTCCGAAACCCAAAAAAGTTGAGACGTAAACACGGTACACGTGTTCGGTTCTGTGAGCGTCGCAGCCCAGGTTAAACTCCGCCAGCAAATTCTTGGCTATCTCTTCCTGGTAGCACAGAGAGAAATATAAGACAGCTGTGGAAAACAGATGTTAACAGAGGTTCCTTCTGGGCAACACAGTCTTCTAAAAATACAGATCTACAGATCTGAGAGGCTGAATTGCACATTTCTTTAAACACAAAGGCAGCAAAGCAAGTGAAGCGAGAAGCAGCATCATATTTGCATGATGACATTTAAAAGAATGTTCGGGGTTCAGAACAAGTGGAGTTCGATCAAAAGCATGTGAATTACCACAGAAAATAATGAACTCATCCTTCAGTAATTCGGAAAATTTACATGAATGCACTTACAATGGAAGTCTATGGGGCTCCAATGGAGGGGTTTGCATGGACCAAGTTATTATGTAATCTCATCGCTTCAAAAGTTTGGGGTCACTAATTTGTTCTTTGTAGGAAATCAATACTTTGTCCCAGCATGTTAAATTGATCAAAAGTGACCATTTTTATAGATTTAAACAAATTCTAATTTTATTTTTACTTTATATTAAAAGAACACCTATTACAATTTCCAAAAAATAAGCATCACAACAGTTTTCAACATTGATAATAATCATAAATGTTTTTTTCTTCATCATATTAGAGTGACATTTGAAGGATCATGTGACGCCGAAGACTGGAGTAACGATGCTGAAAATTCAGCTTTGATCATAGGAATAAATTATATTTTAAATATATTCAAATGTAAAGTTAAAATAAAGTTCTTTTAAATTGTAATATTTCACAATATTACTGTTTTTACTGTATATTTGATCAAACAAATGCAACCTTGGTGATCAGAAGAGACTTTTCAACAACATTCTTAAAAAAATCGTACAGACCGCAAACTTTAGTAGTGTCTTGACCCATAGACTTCCATTGTAAGGGCATTACTGTAAACATTTATTTGTTGTTGTATGTACAAAATGAGAGATTATGATCATATTGAGTGGTAATCGACAGCACAGCTTCAAAAGTGCTGATCTGAGAACATTCCTTAAATAGCTCATAAGCTCTAATTCAGCTGCAGAAAAATACTGAAGAACACAAGGAAAACATTTGAACACTTCATCCTGATTCCAGCAGCAGGCATCCTGTTATATCCGATTACATGCCATTGGGATTGTGCTGAGAATAGGTCAAATATAGGTCAAAAACACCCAAATGGCACACGCACACACACAATTGAAGTCTATGAAACTCTCCCCTAATTACTGGGATTCGATTAAATGATCCAATATTGTTTAAAGGGGTCACATCATGAATAAAAGTAAAAACATGGTTATCTAATTTACATACAGAAGCCTAAAAAGGTACAGCAGGAAAAACAGCCAGATTAATTATGAGAATCAGAGAGAGGTAAGAAATGGCCATCTGAAATAAAACAATCCGATGAAGAGAAAATGTAAATTTGAAAAAAAAATTATATGATTTGTTTTGCACAAACCTAACCTCATTGGGCAACAAGCAGCAGATTGTACGAATTACTCTGAATGGGATCGCACGAATTAGTCCGAATGGGATCCTATGAATTCATATGAATTAGAGACCAATTCACACTTTTTTTAAAAACTAAGCATGAAGGTCCATCCCTTAACCTAATCCTCAGTATGACGTAAGCAGATCAATCTCCAAATGCTATAGTGCAAAACACTCCGAACGGGAACCTATGAACGAATGACTCCGAACGGGAACCTACGAAACACATGACTCCGAACGGGAACCGATGAACGAATGACTCCGAACGGAAACCTACGAACAAATGACTCCGAACGGGAACCTACGAACGAATGACTCCGAACGGGAACCGACGAACGAATGACTCCGAACGGGAACCAACAAACGAATGACTCCGAACGGGAACCGATGAACGAATGACTCCGAACGGGAACCGACGAACGAATGACTCCGAACGGGAACCTACGAACGAATGACTCCGAACGGGAACCGACGAACGAATGACTCCGAACGGGAACCGACGAACGAATGACTCCGAACGGGAACCTACAAACGAATGACTCCGAACGGGAACCTACAAACGCATGACTCCAAACGGGAACCGACGAAGGAATGACTCCGAACGGGAACCTACGAACGAACGACTCCGAACGGGAACCTACAAACGAATGACTCCGAACGGGAACCTACGAACGAATGACTCCGAACGGGAACCTACAAACGAATGACTCCGAACGGGAACCTACGAACGAATGACTCCGAACGGGAACCTACAAACGCATGACTCCAAACGGGAACCTACGAACGAATGACTCCGAACGGGAACCTACGAACGAATGACTCCGAACGGGAACCTACAAACGAAAGACTCCGAACGGGAACCTACGAACGAATGACTCCGAACGGGAACCTACAAACGAATGACTCCGAACGGGAACCTACGAACGAATGACTCCGAACGGGAACCGACGAACGAATGACTCCGAACGGGAACCTACAAACGAATGACTCCGAACGGGAACCTACAAACGCATGACTCCGAACGGGAACCTACGAACGAATGACTTCGAACGGGAACCGACGAACGAATGACTCCGAACGGGAACCTACAAACGCATGACTCCGAACGGGAACCTACGAACGAATGACTCCGAACGGGAACCGACGAACGAATGACTCCGAACGGAAACCTACGAACGAATGACTCCGAACGGGAACCTACGAAACGCATGACTCCGAACGGGAACCTACGAACAAATGACTCTGAACGGGAACCTACAAACGCATGACTCCGAACGGGAACCTACGGACGCATGACTTAGAGTGGGAACCTACGAACGAACGACTCAGAACGGGAACCTACGAACGAACGACTCCGAACGGAAACCTACGAAGGAACGTTTCCGAACGGAAACCTACGAAGGAACGTCTCCGAACGGAAACCTACGAAGGAACGTCTCCTAACGGAAACCTACAAACGTCTCCGAACGGAAACCTACAAATGACTCCGAACGGAAACATACGAACGACTCCCAAGGGAAACCTACGCATGACTCTGAACGGGGAACCTTCGAATGACTCCGCACGGGAACCTACGAATGACTCCGCACGGGAACCTACGAATGACTCCGCACGGGAACCTACGAATGACTCCGCACGGGAACCTACGAATGACTCCGAACGGGAACCTACGAATGACTCCGAACGGGAACCTACGAATGACTCCGCACGGGAACCTACGAATGACTCCACACGGGAACCTACGAATGACTCCGCACGGGAACCTATGAATGACTCCGAACGGGAACCTACGAATGACTCCGAACGGGAACCTATGAATGACTCCGAACGGGAACCCTCCGAACGGGAACCTACGAATGACTCCGAACGGGAACCTACGAATGACTCCGAACGAGATTGTATGAATTAGCCACCACGCTACAAGTATCCATGAGAGCGTTATGAACAATTTTTTTTTATTTTTAATTAATTAATTATTAAACAATTTTTGCCATGAGAAACCTTGACTAATATTACAAATGGACTTCAGGAGGGGGTTGAATATAGTCTCTTTAAGGAATGCCGGCTGAGGAGCGGTTAGTTTCGGTCTCGGAGCGTAAGCACCATGCTTGCTATTTTGCATGCTGCAGGCTTATCTCAGTCCAAGGCATCAGTTCAGCAAATTCACCACCACTGGGCCAAGGACCACAGAGTACCAGGAGAACAAGAATGAGAGAGTGAGAATGACAAAGCCAAACTTTTAGCTTTCAAATATACGGGAAATTGTATAATAACCTGTTGTGGAGAAGCAAAGCTTACAGTTTTGGGCACTTCGTATGCGATTTGAGTGGAGACGCCGCCCATGTCCAATACACCAGCCGTACGCTTGCGCACCAGCGTCTCCTGCTGGTCACTACCGGGAACCTGCACCTCCACCACTGCCTCATGTTCTGAAACACAAGTCAAGAAAACAGAAGAAAGAGAAATGTAGCTGAAGCAAAAAATGTCTTTTGTAGCACGTTTAAAATGTTGCGAAAGAAGAAAATGACACAATATCTCTTACCATCCTCAACATGATTGAATCGTCCCAGAACAAAGTTGATACCTATCCATGCATATACTCCTGCAAAAACAGAAAATAAATAAATACAATTCCACAGAATTCAGGTTTTCACTCAGCACAAAAAATGCAGTCAGTAAGATTTCCCCCCCCAAAGAAATACATTTATTCAGCAAGGATATATTAAATTGATAAGTGACAGTAGAGACATTTATAATATAATTGCAAAAGCAAGTGTTGCAAATTAGCTTTAGCTATTAGCACTATGATAGATACGGAGCCCCCCTAGTCCCACTTTGGCAAAAAAAATTAATTATCACTATCTTGTGGCCTGAAGATACTAACTCGTGCCCTCAAGATACTAACTCGTGGCCTCAAGATACTAACTCGTGGCCTCAAGATACTAACTCGTGGCCTCAAGATACTAACTCGTGGCCTCAAGATACTAACTCGTGGCCTCAAGATAGTAACTCGTGGCCTCAAGATAGTAACTCGTGGCCTCAAGATAGTAACTCGTGGCCTCAAGATACTAACTCGTGGCCTCAAGATAGTAACTCGTGGCCTCAAGATAGTAACTCGTGGCCTCAAGATAGTAACTCGTGGCCTCAAGATAGTAACTCGTGGCCTCAAGATAGTAACTCGTGGCCTCAAGATACTAACTCGTGGCCTCAAGATACTAACTCGTGGCCTCAAGATAGTAACTCGTGGCCTCAAGATAGTAACTCGTGGCCTCAAGATAGTAACTCGTGGCCTCAAGATAGTAACTCGTGGCCTCAAGATACTAACTCGTGGCCTCAAGATACTAACTCGTGGCCTCAAGATAGTAACTCGTGGCCTCAAGATAGTAACTCGTGGCCTCAAGATAGTAACTCGTGGCCTCAAGATAGTAACTCGTGGCCTCAAGATAGTAACTCGTGGCCTCAAGATACTAACTCGTGGCCTCAAGATACTAACTCGTGGCCTCAAGATACTAACTCGTGGCCTCAAGATACTAACTCGTGGCCTCAAGATAGTAACTCGTGGCCTCAAGATAGTAACTCGTGGCCTCAAGATAGTAACTCGTGGCCTCAAGATAGTAACTCGTGGCCTCAAGATACTAACTCGTGGCCTCAAGATACTAACTCGTGGCCTCAAGATACTAACTCGTGGCCTCAAGATACTAACTCGTGGCCTCAAGATACTAACTCGTGGCCTCAAGATACTAACTCGTGGCCTCAAGATACTAACTCGTGGCCTCAAGATAGTAACTCGTGGCCTCAAGATAGTAACTCGTGGCCTCAAGATACTAACTCGTGGCCTCAAGATACTAACTCGTGGCCTCAAGATACTAACTCGTGGCCTCAAGATAGTAACTCGTGGCCTCAAGATACTAACTCGTGGCCTCAAGATACTAACTCGTGGCCTCAAGATAGTAACTCGTGGCCTCAAGATAGTAACTCGTGGCCTCAAGATAGTAACTCGTGGCCTCAAGATAGTAACTCGTGGCCTCAAGATAGTAACTCGTGGCCTCAAGATACTAACTCGTGGCCTCAAGATACTAACTCGTGGCCTCAAGATACTAACTCGTGGCCTCAAGATACTAACTCGTGGCCTCAAGATAGTAACTCGTGGCCTCAAGATAGTAACTCGTGGCCTCAAGATAGTAACTCGTGGCCTCAAGATAGTAACTCGTGGCCTCAAGATAGTAACTCGTGGCCTCAAGATACTAACTCGTGGCCTCAAGATACTAACTCGTGGCCTCAAGATACTAACTCGTGGCCTCAAGATACTAACTCGTGGCCTCAAGATACTAACTCGTGGCCTCAAGATACTAACTCGTGGCCTCAAGATAGTAACTCGTGGCCTCAAGATAGTAACTCGTGGCCTCAAGATACTAACTCGTGGCCTCAAGATACTAACTCGTGGCCTCAAGATACTAACTCGTGGCCTCAAGATAGTAACTCGTGGCCTCAAGATACTAACTCGTGGCCTCAAGATACTAACTCGTGGCCTCAAGATAGTAACTTGTGGCCTCAAGATAGTAACTTGTGGCCTCACTATCTTGAGGCCACGAGTTACTATCTTGAGGCCACGAGATAGTATTTTGAGGCCACGAGATAGTTATAGTTAATTTTTTTTGCCAAAGTGGGACTAGGGGGGCTCCGTAGATACATGCATTGGATGACTGTTGAATCAATGTTTAATGTATCTGTCCATATACAAATAAAGCATTTAAATTAATTCAAGAACTCTGAAAAAAGAACAAAAGATTCCATGAAAATCTGAAGCAGCAGCACAACTGTTTTCAACACTGATAATAATCAGAAATGTTCCTTGAGCATCAAATCATCATATTAGAATGATTTCTGAAGGATCATGTGACACTGAAGACTGGAGTAATGATGCTGAAAATTCAGCTTTGATCACAGGAATAAATTACAAATTAAAATATACAGAAGTTTTTATTTTAATCAAATAAATGCAGCATCAGCGAGCGTTTCAAAATGGTCCGGACTAGTGTGGATTTGTGCAACATTTGAATTAACCCTTCCATTTACGAACTGATGACTCCAGAGATGTTCAAGAAAGGTTCTTACCTTCCTGTTTGCCTGAGATAACTTCCACATGCGAGTCGGAGAACAAGAAGTTGAAATTCACAGGAATGTCAGTCCGCAAATCCTCGAGCAGGGCCTCCTGTTGACTGCAAACAAACACAATCTCTTAGCACATGTGGCGGCTTTCCCACAGCATGCATCTAATAGAAGTGTGTGACTGGACACCTTTCAGGCAGGACTCGCATCCCCGCAGTGCACAGGATGTAGAGAGGCGTTTCCTGGTGCTTGTTTTTAGGGATGTGTTGAGCAGCAAAGCTCAACAGAGGGCTGATGTAGTCGCTGGCCTTGTCTGGTGTGGATGCATACTCAGAGATACCTGAACAGAACGGTAATAATATTATTTATAAGGGCTGGTATAGACAAACATCATGATTTAACTTTGATCAAACACTGATTAATTTGGCTATAAATCAGGTAAAGTATGTCATTTTTTCTCAAAAAAAAAAAAAAAAAAAACCTCCCTCAAATAAAGCTGTAAACCATACAGGGAACCACCATGTCAGTCGGTCCAATACTGTAATATTAAAAGGTTAAAATTAACGCTCAAATTAAACTGATTTGTTTACAAACTTTTAATTGCACATAAGGCAGTTTTATAATAATTCCTTTTTTATGATGGATTGATTCAAACATACATTAAAAAAACGACACAACTTGAGGTCCACCAGTGTTGAAAATCCAGCTTTTAATGTTGTTTATGTGTCTATGTGGAGTTTTTAATATGCTTTAAGACAAACCATTAGGGCTGGGTAATAAATATCGATTTCTCGATATTAATCGATTCTCATTTTTACGAACCAATATCGATTCTTAAATATTAAGAATCGATTAGTCATCCTGTTTCATTTGAATGAATGGGACATTGAATCGCGAATGAAAAAAATCGCAATAATCTTTGTCCTTTGTTACTATTGATATGAAACAAAGTCTCAAATTTCAAGTTATGTCCGTTTTCTTTAGAAATTCAAAAACATAAATATAGTGTTTTGGCGCTGTGGCGTGAGATAACTCTAGAGAGGAGCATTTTGCTAAATATATACACCATATTACATATGCATTATAATCTTAATGTTCTTCAATATTTAATGCATAGCCTATTTGAATAAATCTGGCAAGTTTTTATGACAGCCACCATTTAAATGTTTATATTTCATATAATCTTCTTATTATAAAAATAAATAAAAGGGTAATTTAAGTGTTTGTATAGCTACAAAACAGTTCATTATTACCTTCATATTAGGCTAATGAAGCCTATAGGCTACAACTAGACTCCCATAGTTTACAGCATTAGTTAAGAGATTTGATTTCCTTGAGAAAATTTGCCATTTATTGTAACTGATATCCAAAATAATAAATATTGAATCGAAATCGAATCGAATTGCAAGCTTGTGAATCGAAATCGAATTGTGAAATTTGTGCCCTACAAACCATGTGTAAATTCATCAGTCGACAGCATTGCTGAGTATTTTATTAAAACTGCAGTGAACCAAAGACAGTCTCAGATCAACGTGTGACCGTCAACGAGTGGATCTCTGAGCCGAGTGAGTGGAGGCGGGGCTCATTTGATCGCAATGGTTGCCGTCCACCTGAGTTGCTTTTTCAATGATGTACGACTCACAATGACGGGAACATCTGATCTGTCCACATATCATTATTTCCGCATATGAATGAGGCCTAAAAAAGAACTAACACGTTCGTGGTTCACATCCGATCTGTGTCCCATCACATGGGAGAATTGGAGAATCAGAATAGGGTAAATGCAGCCTAAGATCTCAGCATAGGCCATCTATCAATATCGGTTGACTACTAAGTTTACCATTCCAGCTAGGGTTGGGTATCGTTTGAATTTGAACGATTCTGATTCCGATTGCGATTCCTTGTTTCGATTCCGGTTCCTAACGATTCTCGATTCCGATTCTTTTAAGAGGCAGGGTCAAAATTTTTTAGCTAACCTTGCTAACCAACGGCCTTTCTGAAGGAAATACTCCTTCTGTAAAAATACTCCTTTTGTCAAAAATTTTGCATTTTGCCGAGATTTCGTTATTTTTAGAAAAGTGAAGCCACACTTTGGATCGCCGACGTAAGGTACTCATGTTCGACTCGCGTGGTTATGCCAACACTTCCGGTAGACGCTTCTTCGTTGGTGTTGTTCAGCGGTTTCTTCTTCCGCTCGGCGGACTGTGAATATCGAAACTAGGAAT
This sequence comes from Pimephales promelas, assembly GCF_016745375.1. Next base: position 8,011,997 of record NW_024121199.1, on the reverse strand, counting down.
CGAAATTTTAACTTTTGAACGATTCCGGGAAAAACGAAAAGTTAGTCTCGGTTCCAATCGATACTCGATTCTCGATACCCAACCCTAGTTCCAGCCCATGATTCTGCTCATTCATCCACACACTGACCTGGCTTGATCTTCATCACTACAGGCTTCCTGTGCTTGTCTCGCATCTGCTTGATGTCGAGGAGTTCGTGCAGGTTGCCGTTGTGCCGGGGCCATGTGTATACGAACACGCGGGAGCCACTGCTTCCACAGTCCACCACCAGCCCGTAGTTCAGATTGGGGTTGTTGGTGTCCGTGGCATCCATGTCCGGCACCCGACCCAAACGTCTAGACGAGACACATTGATCACGATGATTAGATTGGCTGAGGTGCGTTACAGAAGTAAGAGAAGTGATCAGAAGTGATGGGTGTTTTACGTGTGGAGGTGCCGGTCCTCTCTTAGCCAGCTGTACTGGCCCTTCTCCGTGACCAGCAGCAGGTACAGCACCCCCGTCACACCGGCCAGCAGACCCAGCAGCAGCAACTGCCTGAAGGACGGCAGCAGGAACCGGGGCAGCATCACCGGAGACAGGCTGAAGTGCCAGGATGCTGGAAACAGGCAGGAAATGCTAATCCTGCAGGGGGTAAAGATAATGATGAGCAATGCATCACTATGGATACTGGATCGGTTCAGATTGGGAAAGACGAGCAGAGGGGGGGGGGGGTTGTGTTGGGGGTTAGTTGACACAAACATGAAAATCCTGTCGTCAATTACTCACTCTCATGTCGTTCCAAACCCGTAAGACTTTCATTCTGCTTCGGAAAAACACTAATGAAGATTTTTAATGAAATGTCCATTAATGCGAAACTCTAACGCTTCATAAAGAGATCATAAAAGAAATCCATTTATCCAAGTCTTCTGTAAAGACACTTTCGCTTTATATGATGAACAGATTTAATTTAGAAGACTTGGATTAAACCGCTCATTTCTTTTATGACCTTTTAATGAACATTTTGAACCGTCAATGCGTTTTGGGTGGAAGGAAAAGGAAATATCTCAAATTTAATTTAAAAACATTTTCATTCGTGTTCCAAGGATGAATGAAAGTCTTAAAATAAACAAGTAAATGATGACAGAATTTTCTTTAACTAACCTTTTAATTAAAATGAGCTAAAACAATTGCTGAACACTTTATTGCAACTTAATTTTATGTGTTCAGTCCACTTCAATATGTCAAATTAAAGTTGACTTAATCCATTTGTGCATGGATGACATGAATCAGTTTTGTTGCATTAACCAAAACACTGGGTATTCTTCCAGCATGCTTTGCAAAGGACTGAATTGGTAGAGTAGCCTATATTTTTTAATTAAGTGTTATTTTATGCAAAGATGTATTAAAGTCACCATGAAATCAAAACAGACAATTCTTGTTTTTATTGACTATTGCGGTATTCATTATAAATGTTTTATCTGTGCACATAATTTTTTTTTTTTTTTAATTCATTATCTCTTAATAAAATAACCCTTTAAGACATATTTTCTCTTCTCTGATGATGTGTTTACTGGCGTGAGGGCGATCCACCAATAGCAAACCCTACATTTGTTCTTGTTCGAGAAGCTGTTTCACTGGGATATATGTCACAATAGGTAAGAAAAGACTATTGCAACTTCTGTTTAATGCCGACTTTAAGGTGCAAAGTTGCAAGGTCAAAATATCACAGGCAAAAAAGGTCCTTTGTCAATTGTGTTAGCAATGCATGAAGCTCAGCTCACACAAAACTTGCTTTCAAACCGAGCAACTTTTGTGAGCTGAGCTTCATGCATTGCTACACTATCGACAATAGACAATGGTTTTGACAAACTGGAACCTGTTGTGAAATCTGCATTGCGAATTTTTACATCCCTCATATACAGTATATTATACAATGACTACGCTTTTTATTTGTTTGCTTCATTCAATGTACATAGCTAATGTCAGTGCAGTGATAAACTAAAAACGTTTGTCAAAAATTAAGAATTTTTATTTTGACCCTGATGAATCATCCACAATAACACCAGGGTTGTGCATTTACAGAGTAAAAAGAATAAATAAATTCTTATTTCATCTAAACTTTAAGGGTTTCTTCTTTGAAATAAACTTCATTGATAACAATAAGATGATTATTTATTTGCCATTACATACATAATAAACTTTCCCCATATGAGAAAACCCCTTCCCTCAAATGACTTCAGTTTTGTACTTGCCTTCCCATCGCTGGAGTGGATGAACAGGTGAGGTGGACGAATCAAACCTTTACTGGCAACCTCTTCTCTATACTGGTGTATTCCCCCATGACGTCATATTTCAAGTCATCTTTGTCATGATCAAGGTCTTTCACGTGTGTGCAGGTGTGCTGAGGAGACGTGGCATGTCCTGAGTCCTGACAGACACACATCAGGAAGTTAAATAACCGCATTAGCACAGCCACGAGTGTGACGTTTACTAGTTCACTTGTAACTTAACGTTAGTAATTACAGAAGTGCAGCTGTGATGTCTCGCTCAAGATCTAGATATCAATTAATGTCTTTATCTTACAAGCTAGTTAGTTGCCTACATAGACAGCTTTCAGTAGAAGGCGCCTGTGAACCCCATGTTCGAACACAACCTTAATGCTGTCTAGGTGGGGAGCTCACTAGATTTTGAAACACAACCCCAGATAATGTCTTATCACGAGCTGTCCGTTTCCCAGGCCGAGAACAGTTTCATGATAAAGGATGTTTATTTGATACTTAAAAGTAGGTCAGGTTGTGGAGAGACAGGCAGGAGTGATTTAAAGCTGTCAGGTGTGTTTATCCTCTGATTAACAGTTAGATAAATATCTGTAGGAACGCAGGAAATGTTCTCACCGTTCGGCTACATCTGGGACGGATGCGTCAATAATACAGCCATCCTCTGAGATTTACGTTACGAATTCAAGAGTCCAAGAATTGAAATCCTCTTGGTGAACACATTAATATGGCAGTTTAATTCCTGTGGTGGTGGTGATAGTTCAAATTCGGCCGAGAAAAGGCTTTGATTCCCGGTCGTTACCGAGCAACAGTTCAGTACGATCAGTAGTAAAGCCGGTTAGTGCGCATGCGCGTCGCCGTCGATGCCGGAAACTTGCGCCTGCGTGTGTACACTGCTGCTATGACGTCATTTTGCGTTTCCATTCGTCGTTCATATTTATAGGTAACATTTGTTTATTTATTTTTTATTCTTTTAGACTCATAAAAATATATTGTTAAATAGGACCACACCACCGTTCAAAAGTGCAGGGTTGGTAACGTTTTAAAAAACAAAAACTTTTATGTAGCTAGGATGATGTTACAAAGGATTTATATTACAAATAAAAGCTTCGTTTTTAAACGTTCTATTCAAAAACAAATCTGAAAAAAAAGTGTGTCATGGTTTCCATAAAAAAAATTAAGCATATTTTCAACATTGATAAACAATACATATTCCTTGAGCACCAAATCAGCATATTTTAATAATTTCTGAAGGATCAATCAATTTAATTTTCACCATCAGATAAATCCTTTATTATCTTAAAAAGTAATATTCACAATATCACTCTTTTATTGTATTTTTGATTCAAAAATATATAGTAAATATTACCAACCCCAAACAGTGGTGTAAATTCGTTTCTATTATTGTTCTTAACTTTAAACAACAGATATATACTATATTCTTTACAAAATATTAATAATAATGTAGACACATCTGAGTGAGCATCTCGCTTCTCAACAAATGCACAGAGAACATTGTTTATTTGGCATCATAATTTGTAGTTTTATTAGAATAATACATTGTACAGACTTTACAAACTCAAGAAGGCCACTCTTAAAACCGTCTTTAAAAAACAAAAATAAACATGCTATTACAAACATGAATAAGGGCTCTTCATAAACACTTGGTAGGGCGTATTACAATGTAAGGACACACGATCTGTACGGTATCTGATGGCTTTATCAGACAGCGTTGAACCCGTTGTAGCTTGTGCTTGTGCTGAAAGCTCACTGTGCCGACTCCATCCTCCTCTGAACTGCGGATCAGAGAGAAGGAAACAATCAGAAAGACTCGCAATAAAGAGAAATTCACCTCAAAGTTACAAGCTTAGAATCAATGACTATCAAAATCAAAGCATTTTCTTATCAACTGACAAGTTATTGTCTAAGATTCCTCAGACCCGATAGCTATGAGGCTGATTCAATAATAATAATAATAATGTTTTTAATCTCTATTGTACATATTATTAACATTTATTTTTTACAGTGCAGCTGTATTACTGTGTATATACACATACATTACCGGTCAAAAGTTTGGAAGCATTACTATTGTTTAAGTTTTTTGAAAGAAGTCTCTTCTTTGATCCAAAATACAGACAAAAACAGTAAAATTGTGAAATATTATTACAATTTAAAATAATGGTTTTCTATTTTAATGATGTATGATAATGATAATATATGATGCAAAGCTGAATTTTCAGCATCACTACTCCAGTATTCAGTGTCACATGATCCAATTTAACAATCATAAATCTTTAATATCACTTTTTATCAATTTAAAACATCCTTACTGAATAAAAGTATTAATTTCTTTAAAAAAAAAAAATGCAAAAAAGGTCTGCACTCCAGAAATATTTTATTGTTAACAGGAGATAAAGATAACAAACATTTCGGCTCACTGACACAGACGAAGGCAAAGAGCCGAAACGTTTGCTTATCTCCTGTTAAAGGTGTTATATGTATTTTTTAGCGACCTCTATCGGTGACGTTTCAGATTGCAACCAATTTTTACAAGAGTGCTCGTTCTAATATTATAATTATTATATAATTATTGATATATAATTATTATCTTAAATTATAATAATTATTTCTAAACATCTTCACTTGTGGGAGTTAAAACCTTAAGCTTTTATTTAGGCAGAAAACTGCAGGGAAGTCATTCAAGTTTCTGACACAACAGATGTACAAACGTTTCTCATTACAAAATTTAGTGAAAAGCTATAATCATCTAAAAAAAAAAAGTATTTTGACGACACTACTCCGAGTATGAGCAATAGTGATGCTTGCCTTAAGCTGGGGACACTCTTCACGACTGTACGGCCGATTACGAACGTCATTTGATACTTACGACTGATCATGCCCAAACGCGTTCAGTCGGTGTTTAAAATCTACTGCAGTGGTTGGAAACAGTCTGTAAGTGTGTTTAATGTTTCAGCTAGTCGGTAAGTGTGTCCCAGACATAAGAAACATTTAGAAAATAACAACAGCGCTAAAAGAAGAGCGTAAAGAAACCTGTGTCAGAGACTGTGAGTCGACTCAGCTCTCTGTCCAGCTCCTCATCTGTGATGCCCAGGCTGGAGTCAGGCACGCAGGGCAGAGACTGGATGAAATCTGGGACACCCGTTTTCCTGGGAGGAGACAGAGGGTGCGTGGGCACCACTGGGAGCACGTCCTTTTCTAGGGTAGTGTTCTCCAATAATGACTTCAGCTCCTCTTCCAACTCCTCTGAATCCTCACCTATGAGAACATGACGAATTATTTACTCTTTTAGCCAACTTTATGGTAAAGACACACAGTCAGTGGGTATTGTCATTGATGAATGAATAGTAGAAACATGTATAGGAGAAATTCCAATCATAGCAAAACCCATACTACTGTAAACACTAGGGTCGGGTATCATTTGAATTTTAACGATTCCGTTTCATATCGATTTCTAATTTCGATTCCAATAAGGTAAAAAAAAAAAAACCTTAGATATCACTCACATTTAGTCTTATTACAAAACATTTACAGGCTAAAGAACACTTACACAAGGAACTAGCCTAACTAATATAACTTACGCCTAACTAATATATAACCTTATGAATATAGTTACAAATAGCCTGGTTAAAACCAGACCATTCTCAGTTGTAACTGAGTTATGGTCTGGCAAAGCGTCATAGACAAATCCAAAGGGGCGTCGTGGTTACCTAAAACCAATCAGAGCGATGAAGGAGGTGACGTATGCAGAGCGGTGGAGAAACATCTCAGAGTGTTGTTCCTTGCTCGGTTTTTACGTTCAAATTGCTTAAAACAGACGCGATAGCTGATTCGAATGAGTGATGTTCGACGGCGGCGTCCATCTTTGTAATGTAGACAGCAAAATATGCTTCAAAATCCCAGCGCTGTCGTCATCGTGTAAAGCCAGCCCCAACGTTTCTGATTGGTGCCGCGATTTCGACGGATTGGAAATAGGTTTGAATGAGCTCTTTGCCAGACTAACTTTCAGCGCAAATCTAAATTTGCTGTAAGTAAATCAGTCAAGAACGAGTGAATTTTCTTTTTGTCTTGTGTCGTTTGATTAGTGTTATTATAGAGACGGCAGCAGGAATGTTAGGCTGCTGTCACTTTGTCCAATATAGTTACACATGCAGCACAGAAAACAGTGCACTTGAATGGTTTAAAATCACATACAAAATTTATATGAAAACGTTTTGGATGCGTACAGAAGTGTTTGAAATTCATATTGAAATGCGCACAAACGAATCTATAAGGGGAATCGACATTTTTATTTTATAACAAATATCCGATTCCTGACCTCAAGTATTTGATTCCAGAATTGGAATCGCTGTTCGATTCCCAACCCTACTCCGCACGCAGAAACGCTCTCGTTGACTGCAGAAATGGCTGATATTCAGAATACATCTGGCCCTTTTTAGCTTTAAATGTATGTGTTAGCATAGTGAAACTTGAATACCAGAATCCAGCACCCCACCGGCAAGAGTCTGGTTGACTTCATCCTGAGTGTCGCATAACTGTGCAAAAAGCATAAATGCAAAATAAAGACCTTCATTCAAAATATGTATAACTGTATTCAATCTACCATAGCATAAACCATGCAGATTTGTCATACGCATCACCTCTTGTATCTGATCCACCAGGTTCTCTGCTCGCTCCACAGTCACACCCTTCAGAGAGATTCTCAGAGCCGCCACCCCTGCCTGGTACGCCTGCATCACCTGCACACACACACACACACACACAGGACACTTCGTCAACACGAGCGGAGTCAACATGCTGGTGACGTTTGTGGTGTGTATCAACAACAATATCGGCAGTTATAATGACCGATAAATGAATATTTCAAAAATAAAATAAAAACGGACGAAACACGCTTGAACCATGTCATGAGTGTTGGAGTTGTATAGTTTGTCCACCAGAGGGCACTCTACATATGTCCCTGTTGGCAACACTTTTGTATAACGCGCCACACATCCTGCTGATCCAGATTGCAGGAAGCTTGTAAGGCAATGTAGAGACTAATTATTATTTAATTTTTTTATAAGTTTCTTTTTAAAACGCATTATCATATTATTTTAGTTAAAACTCATAAATAACTACAAATAACTAATGTTAGGGATATCTGTTAATGTTTTGTTGTGCGCATCTGGAAAAAGATTTTTTTTTAAATATCGGCCGATATATCGGAATATCGGATTTTAAAACCAACAAATATTTGTATCGGTATCGGCCTTCAAAAATCCTTTATCGGTCGGGCTCTAATGTACACACTTCATAGCAGCACATTTCAGAATTAAAAAAACACAACGCAACTACAAAAATATGGCATTCGCAAAAAAGTGCAATCCAGAGCTGGCTGGTAGGAGTGTGTGTGATCGATGTTCCCTGGTTTCTGGTCATCTGTGTGTTTGTGCGTCTCACCAGGCGGTCGGTTTGAGAGTTCGCTATTCTGTCCAGGATCCCCTTCACTGTCTCGAGCTGAGCGAACAGACGATCCGCTTTCTTCTCCACACGCTTGCTACCTCGTAAACACCTCAGGGCCTGTGGCAGGACAAAGTGGGAATTCATTAAATCACTTTTCTTGCCTATTACAGTAAAAGTGCGTTAAACTCAAAAAGGGTCAAACGAAGTGTGCTTATACCTGTGTTTTCTTCCCCTCTTTAAGCAGTGCTTTTGCCTGCTGCTTACACCTGCGAGTTAGACAGCACATACAGCAGTTTAGCTACTGTAATTACCCATCATGCCACAGAAACGGCACCGGACCGAAATTACAGCTGCGTCCGAAAGCTTAGGCATCTAACTTCAGGTAATGACTTTGCACATGAAGGCACAACACAGACCGCATAATGATTTAAAGGGTTAGTTCACCCAAAAATGAAAATCATGCCATAAGTTACTCTCCCTCAAGCCACGCTAGGTGTATAAGACTTCCTTCTTTCAGCTGAATACAATCAGAGTTATATTACAGGTTTTCTCAATTGCTAAAACACTAAAATCCATTGGCTGAACAAAGTTCACAGTTGCCTGAACTCATTTAGCTAATTGTGGAGTATGTTTTCAATACCGTAAACAATTTGACATGGTGACACATTTTGCACATGTCATCCATACTGGTAAACACAAGTGGCAGCAACCAAATACAAAAAGAGAACGCATGTCATTTGATTGAACACAGCCACTCAAAACTGATTCAATCTGTTTTAAATGATGTGACGCAACCAATATTAGCCAGTTCAGAGAGCAAACTGAACTGAGAGGTTGTTGAAGATGGGAAAGAGAAATCTGAGAATGGATAGAAGAAACAATGTGAGAGGACGAGGGCGTATGCGAGGTGGGCGACGAGGAGGAGGAGGGCAAGAAAGAGGAGGAGGGGACAATATTGCTTGTGATGTCAATGAAGTGCTCTGGCCTGACCCAGGCCAAAGACAAGAAGCACATTGATCACATGTTTACTCCTTTCATTTGTGTTTCACTGCTGTAGACTCTGAAAAAATATGAAATTTGTTTGAGATTTGTATTGACATATAGTTCTCCCTGAGAACTATATGTTTTGAATAATGTGTTTTACATTTGTTGGTGCATTGTTTACTGACTGCTTGATAGTGTATAGCATTTTGATCACTTTGTTTATGATTTGAGAGCAGTGTTTGATTTTGAACACAGGTAAAACTGTTTTGATACTGTTTTTGATATCCTGGGTCTTCCGAGCTTGATAATGGGAATGAATGGTGCCCAAAAAAAAAGCGCATTCCATCCATCATAAAAGTAATGTATCCGGGGCTCCGGGGGTTAATAAAGGCCTTCTGAAGCGAAGCAATGTGTTTTTGTAAGAAAAATATCCATTTTAAAGGAGTAGTTTACTTTTCAAAAAACTTTTGCTGATAATTTACTCACCCCCATGTCATCCAAGATGTCCATGTCTTTCTTTCTTCAGTCGAAAAGAAATTAAGGTTTTTGATGAAAACATTTCAGGATTTTTCTCCATATAATGGACTTCAATGGGAACCAAACGGTTCAGGGTCCAATTGAGAGTTTCAGTGCAAAATGTTCAAAAGGCTTTAAACGATTCCAGACGATAAATAAGGGTCTTATCAAGCGAAACGATCGCTCATTTAATAAATAAATAACAAAGTTTAAGTTTTATAAGCACAAAATCCTCGCCTTGTTCTGTACTGTGACGTTCATCAAAATGAACAAATCATTTTCCGAGTCAATTCGTTTGTTTCGTTCAATTACAATAACACAGAAGGCCTTTATTAACACCATGCCGTATGGATTACTTTTGTGATGGATGGATGTGCTATTTTTGGCTTCAAAAACTCGGCACTATTCAATGCCATTATAAATCTTGGAAAAAACAGGATATTTACTATTGTGCTTTGCTGAAAAAAGAAAGTCATATACATCTAGAATGGCTTGAGGGTGAGTAAATCATGGGATAATTTTCATTTTTGGATGAACTAAGCCTTTAATGAGCTACAAGAAAACAGAGAGAGCTTTAGTGATACACTAAGCCAATATTTCATTACTAAAATACCAAATTCTTGCTAGAAACCACATCAAAAGTGGCCTTAAGCCTGCTATAGACAGATCTTTACAAATCACACTGTATGACATGGATCAAATAAACTAAAAAAACGTGTATTGAAGTAAGCTACACGTAAGCTATGACGCAAGTTCTTGTAGAAGAATAAAACATCATCAGCATGAGCTAATGGTGAATAAATTGAGCTGATGATTCGCACTTTGGGAAATGTGTTTTTTTATGTGCGCAGGAAGCAAAAAAGAGGAGCAAGTGAAAGAGGAGAATATGGATTAGGCGAGGGAGAAGAGGCCAACTGAGGCCAACCAAATATTTTTAGGTTTTAGTGCCATGTCGCGTTGCTCAATACGCCATGTTTCATTTTTATTGGCTAGTCAGTAGACATAGGTCGTGGCAACAAACACACTGAGATGATCATGCTGAATTTCTGACATTGTCCAAAAAATGATTTAGGAGCCACGAAAATTGCCACTATTGGTCACCTTTCATCTAGGACAGACCAAATTCCTACAATGTCAAAGGTCATACTGACCACCAACCTCAACTTTCAGACGCCATGTTTTTTTGGCTCAACGCACAGGATTGTGGAACATCATATGCAGTGAAGGATGCGTCTGTGCCGTGCAAATCAATCAAAGGAAGGCATCTCAGACAGCAGACAGGATTCAGACGTGCCTTGTATAGACCATTTTGCTAGATGTAAACAACACTGGTCCAGAAACACTTCCTGTTTCAGTGTATAACTGTTTTCTTTATTTCACATCTTAAAGATGTTGATTCAGTTTTACATGTTCTGTTGGTTGTATTTTATCCCAGCTTTTGTGTAGTGCTTCTGGACCAGTGTTGTTTACATCTTGCAAAATGGTCTATAACAGTCTTACCTTCGGACGCAGCCAATGACAATACAGTTTGTATGAACTGGCTCACTTTTCTGCCTCCAGTCCCAGCACCTCCACCCTCTCCTCCAGAAGCTTCTCGCTGCGCTGGAGCTGATAGATGCCCAGGTCCACCTCGCTGACCGGAGAGACGCGGCCCTGTCCTGCCTGACTGAATTTCACCAGCTACACAGAGACAAGATCAAAAGTTCAATCAGAACGAGGCAAACTGAACCCAAACATGTGCTAAACATATTTATCCAATATCAGAGCCCTTCAGCAAGGCAGATTTGAGAGAAATGTTGGAACATTATTCTATGTCTATGCATAGAGTTCTCAACAAGACTGCATTTATTTAATCAAAACAGTAATATCGTGGCATACTATTGCATTTAGAAAACACATTTTGATTTTCAGCATCATTACTCCAGTCTTCAGTGTCACATGATCCTTCAGAAATCACTCTAATATGATGATTTGCTGCTCAAAAAACATATTTCTTATTATCAAATTTTTTTTTTCTGTGGAAACCATAAGGCATTATTTTCTAAAGAACATTGTTAGAACATAATTTAACGTGTTTTTGCTGATTTTTTTGAAAAAAGGAGACAAAAAAATCTTACTGAGCTCAAACATTTAAACGGCAGGGTATTAAAGGGTTAGTTGAATGTAATGAAATTAGTCATTAATGATTAAATTAAATTAGTAATGAAAGTGATGTCATTAATGACTCTCCCTCATGTCGTCCCAAGCCCGTCAGACCTCCGTTCATCTTCAGAACACAGTTTAAGATATTTTAGATTTAGTCCGAGAGCTTTCTGTCCCTCCATTGAACATGTATGTACGGTTGATTGATTGATTAGCCTTTATTGTCGTCTTGGGCGTTCGAGATAGCAAATGAAACACAACATACATAACAAATAACATATTTTAACATATTAAAGGATTAGTTCACTTTTGAAAAAACTTTTGCTGATAATTTACTCACCCCCATGTCATCCAAGATGTCCATGTCTTTCTTTCCTCAGTCGAAAAGAAATTTAGGTTTTTGATGAAAACATTCCAGGATTTCTCTCCATATAATGGACTTCAATGGGAACCGGATGGTTCAAGGTCCAAAAGACAGTTAATAACAGTTACAGATGCAGCTTCAAATGTCTTTAAACGATATCAGACGATGAATAAGGGTCTTATCATGCGAAACGATCGGTTATTTCAAAAATTATTCCAAAAATTTAACTTTTCTAAGGACAAATGCTAGCCTTGCTCTATTCTGTGAGGCGCGTTTGCAACGTCACGTATTACGTAATTACGTTCAAAAGGTCACGGGCGACGTAGCCGGAAGTACAGAGTCAGTGTTTACAAGTTGAACGCATAGGTTGAACGTGCAAACTAGCTCAAACACCGTTTACAAAAAAAGGAATTAAAAGGAAAAACAACGATGTCGGACGATTTTGATTCTGTACTTCCGGCTACGTCGCCCGTGACCTTTTGAACGTAATTACGTATTACGTGACGTTACAAACGTGCCTCAGAGAATATAGCAAGGCTAGCATTTGTCCTTAGAAAAGTTACAAGTTTTGAAATAACCGATCGTTTCGCATGATAAGACCCTTATTCATCGTCTGGTGTCGTTTAAAGACATTTGAAGCTGCATCTGAAACTGTTATTAACACTATCTTTTGGACCTTGAACCATCCGGTTCCCATTGAAGTCCATTATATGGAGAAAAATCCTGGAATGTTTTCATCAAAAACCTAAATTTCTTTTCGACTGAGGAAAGAAAGACATGGACATCTTGGATGACATGGGGGTGAGTAAATTATCAGCAAAAGTTTTACACATAATTTACCACCTTTAAAAACTAACCCACACATCCTATTTGCTGTTATTCAATATTTTTATAGAGAGAAATTAACATTTATTCATTTATTCAGTCGACAGTTTGGTAACCTCTCGGACTAAATCTAAAATATCTTAAACTGTGTTCTGAAGATGAACGGAGGTCTGAGGGGCTTGGGACGACATGAGGGAGAGTCATTAATGACATCACTTTTATTTTTGGGTGAACCAACCCTTTAAGGACTCACTGAAAATGGTTAACCTGCATTAGTATCTACAGAACGTTCAAAATACATCCACTTTCTATCCTAAAGTGTTTGTGAGTATATCAGATTTCGCTCTTGAACACAAACCCACCTTCTCTCCTTCGTGGAGTGAGACGGTGACATGTTTCTCTCTCTGGAGCTGTAGCAGAGCCATGCAGAGCGAGCTTTCATCGGGACAGATGTGAGAGGAGAGCGCACGCAGCTCTGGGAACGACAGCAGAGAGCGCACGGCTAAAGGAGAACCGCGATATGCCGCCAAAAGCGCCGCAGCCTTTTCCTGCAAGAGAACAAATCTTGACCGATAACTACATGCGAAAAACACACAGTGGGACCTTTTTATTTATTTATTGCACATTATAAATTAAAAAAATAAAATTAATGTCAACACTGAGATTACAGCCCCAAAAATGTACTTATAAATAGCGCAACGTTTCGATCAATCAGGTCTTCATCAGACACAATAACCTTGTTACGCGACTCTTTTAGCCTTTTTTTTGTATTTTTGATCATTGCAAATTAGATCATCATAAAAAATTAAGAGTTAAAAATAGGAGAGGTGTGAATTTTCAGAATGACTTGTGTCTTGTGTCCACCAAAGCGTTTTTTCCACGCACCTGGCGTGTGTTTCAATAGTTTTCAATGCGAGTGCCGCGTTTTTTAAACGCCATGAGCGTAACGAGACACATAGTGTTTTTTTCATGCTAAAGCGCCGTTTTTTACAGGTCGCCGAGAGTTGAAAAATGTTCAACTTTGGATAAAACGCAGCGCTCATCACTGTCACTTTTTACCCAGCCGTCCAATCACGGTGGAGGAGGGGCGGGACTAAACCACACCGACCAACTGTCACAACATTCTTTCTGTACAACGACATCAACCAGCAGAGCTAACCAAACAAAATGGATAAAAAGTACATTTTTAGTATGAAACAAATTATCTCCGAAATCAGTTTCAAGTAAACTGTGCTGCAATTAAATGAAACGTCTCAATGGAAAAAACGCTGCGCTGACAAAACGTTCTCAAGTGCCCAAAGCACAGCATCTTCAGCAGAGCGTCTGGCATTTTCATCTGGCTAAAAGCGCTTTGGTGGACACACGGCTTTAGTATTCATTATGTTCCCCAATATGGACAGCAGCACTCGAGCAGTGTATTGCAGTGTATGCAAGTCAAAAAAGCACTGCAAATTACACTACAGTAGTTATGTTCGAATTCAAAGTTGCAAAATGTGCAAAAATTGGGATATCGGACCAAACATTAGCGAATAAAACAGTGTTTCCATTTTAATTTCCAGCATCATTACTCCTGTCTTCACATGATCCTTCAAAAATCACACTAATATGATGATTCGATGCTCAAGAAGGTCGTATTTATTTTTTAACGTCCGAAACTTTCGGACTCAGTGTGCAAGGGCCTTTACAATGTAAAAAAAAAAATTACTGTCACTTTTAATAAATAAAATGTCCTTGCTGAAAAAGTGTTGTTTTCTTTAAAACATTTTTTTTTAATTCTTATTGACCCCAGACTTTTACCCTGTAGCATATAAATGCAAATAGGTATTAATGGCTAAAGACGGTATTCTGTAACATAACACCATTGACCATTCATTCCAATTCATAACCGATTCACATTTTGAAGACACACTTACCTTAACCAGTTCTATCACGACGAACCTCTCCTCCAGCGGGACCCTCCCGCTGCCCAGCAGAGCCGACAGAGTCCACTTCAGCGGCCGGACTAACAGCAGCCCAACACCCCACGACAACCAGCCCGAGTCTACGTTTGCAGCGAAGTCGGATTCTTTCTGCACCTTCCCACTCCTAGAAGGACCAAACAAATCTGAATAACATGCCGTAACTACATATAACGATTAAACATCATGATCTACGAAACACTGGCTGCGTCCGGAAGCTTAAAAACGCTCCTTTCAGAGGATGCATTAGCTTCACTTCCTGTCTCCTGAGATCCCATCATCCGATCAATCTTTGAAGTAGGGCTGTCAAACGATTAATCGCGATTAATCGCATCCAAAATAAAAGTTTGTGTTTACATAATATATGTGTGTGCACTGTGTATAATTATTTTATATATATAAATACACGCACATGCTCGAATATATTTAAGGAATATTTTCATGTATATAGATTTATATATGATTTATATTATATATAAATATCAATATTTTATATATAAATAATATTTTTTTCTTAAATATACATATATGCGTATATATATATGTATTATAATTATACACAGTGCACCCACATATATTATGTAAACACAAACCTTTATTTTGGATGCGATTAATCGCGATTAATCGTTTGACAGCCCTACTTCAAAGGCAGTATAGATGAATCCTTAACTGCCTTTGATATCCCACAATCCTGTGCATTCCATTCCATGACAAAACAATATGAGATAAAACTTAAAGACAGCATTTAAAAGTTGCATATTGTGTGGGAATTAGGGGTGTAACGGTAATTTACATGTACTCACCCCGAACCATCACGGTCCAGTGCATACAGTCACACAAGGAATACATTTACACTTTTTATGTCATTTCTAGCAAGAAATCACAGTAACTAAATGAATATTCACTTATTTATCCCCAAAGCTCTCTCTATTTTGCTGCAGATCATTAGACAGTGACGCTGCCTCAGAAGTCCAGTTTCGTGAGGAACCATTTGTGTGCAAACGCTGCCTGAAAAGTCATTTCCTGATAGGGCAGCGAGGCAGAAAGTCTTTCAGGTTTCGAACGCAGCCATTATACTCGAGGTGACAGCGACTTACCGAATCATGCTCTGAATTACAGTACTCAAGCCCAGAGGAACGATGCCCTTCCTTTTGAAACCCTCATTCAAGTCCTGCAGACTCACACAGACCGAGCCGCGTCTCCTGCAGTGGTCGATGATCAGAGGACTCCAGAAGTCTATCTTCCCATCCCAGTCGGTACAGTCAACATCCCGGTTCTCTTTAAAGGCAGAGAACAAGAAAGCCATCCGCTCGTCATCCTCCCAGTCCGAAGGGAAGCACGCGTCCCTCTCCTGCACTGAAACCGACATCGTGCTGCCAATGAAAGAGGCCGAGTGATTAATGAAGAGAAGTACACTTCAGCATACGTTTAAAAACAGAATACACTTCAGTGTGAAATGAATGTAACGGTTTCAGGCACTTAACTGCATGTTATTTACAATTGATGGAAAATGTATTCGTTTAAATTCATACTAAATGTGATTTGTCGAATTTATGAGTGTTTTTTTAAACCATCAAGTAGGATTTCTGTCCCTCCATTGACAGCTATGCAACAGACACTTCATAAGAAGTTCATAAAGAGACTGTTAAACTAATCCATACGAATTGAGAGGTTTAGTCCAAATTTATTGAAAAGACTTGATCACTTTATATGAAATCAGGCTTTTATTCTTACATTTTTCTTATATTTATATATTTGGCTTATATTCTTGTATTTTATTCTTGTACTTTTATTTTATTTTTAATATCATGTTTTACAATCTACAGTAGATTTCCTCAAAAAGATGAACGATGTTTCAAAGATGAACGAATGTCTTACGGGTTTGGAACGACATGATGAGGAGAAATTAATGCCAGAATGACAGAAAAGTACATCTTCGTTTGTTATTTGATGATTACATCTATTGTCTTTAAAATATTCTTAAGTGTACTGGCAAATGTACTGACAATAATTTATGGTAAATTAAAATACACTAATTTCTATTGATGCTTGTGTGTAAATATATTTGGAATTGCACATTTGAAATTATGAAATCTATTAAGTTTTTAATTTGTTAATATGTTAACTTTAAATGTACACTGTAAAAAAATATTGTTGGTTTAACTTAAAAAAAGTAAGTATGCTGGTTGCCTTAAAATTTTAAGTTGACTGAACTGGAAAAAGTGAGTTAATACAATGAAGGAGATTAATTTAATCATCAGAAACTCAAAAATAATAAGTTATCTCAACTAAATAAATTATTTAAGTTGCTTTGACAAAAGAAAATATGTTGTGATAATAAATCTTGAAAATATTTGTTGAAAAACACACTACAGTTAAAATTATAATTAAGTAATTTAGTCAACAAACTAAAATAGCTGTACCTCTTTAAAATAAAACTTTAATTTGACAGAACACAAAGTGCACTTTTTCAGTGTTTAAAAGTAGAAACACAGTCAAGAAAGTTTACACTTAAGTAGCCTTTTATTCGAAAATATTGGCAAATACTTTTTTAATAATATAACATACTTTTATAAAGTACACTACAAGTGCACATTCAATATAATTAAGCACACTGTTTTGTTACAAGGGTAACATTCAAATAAGTGCATGATGGGTAGCTTTTATCAGAGGTGGACAAAGTAACTTCCTTGAGTGAAAGTACAGATACTACTAGTCAAATATTACTCTGTTACAAGTAAAAGTTCTGAAGACCTATGTTTACTTAAGTAAAAGTACAGAAGTACTTGTTTTAAAAGTACTAAATTAAAAAAAGTTAATGCATTGTTTTATTATTGTTACATTGTAAAACTTACAGTAACTTATGCATCTGAATTTTTGCCTGCCTACCTACCCTCACATCAATATCGAATGTATTTCTAGAACATAGTTCCAGTAGTAGGATTGAATGTGAGATTGAATAAGTGCACTCAATAACGTCCACAAGTTCCGTTTCAGACACCCAAATGGCCGTTCCCTCAATTAGTGCCCTATTTCAAGTTTGGCTTTTAGTATGAACATGTTAGCCTTACTGTGTGCTCCAAAACACACAAAAAATAGACAAAACATGACAAAATTCGCATTTAGAAGACCAAACTCAACGTTGGACAGACGTTGTATTGTGGTTGAAATGTAAATCACCTTGGATGTGGACTTCAACCAGACTGTAATTTCCAACCAAACTGAAACCAAAATTATCCCCTGACTGACATTACTACTTTCTACTCTAAGACCTTGACAGAAATGTAAAAAGTACGATATTTGTCTTCAAATCTAGTGAAGTTAAAGTAAAACGTTTCCAGAAAAAAATTATAACACTAAAGTACAGATACTCAAAAAGTGGGTAACACTTTAGAATACGATTCCTTCGTTAATGAATAACTACACAAGAACTAATGAGTAACACAACATTAACAATCTAGTAACTATTATTAACTAACAAGAAACTCTGATTAACGAACTAGTAAGTAATAGCGCACAGATGAAAGTGGTAGTTCACTATTAAGTAATCAATAACTACTATTTTTTTAATACTTCCCAGAGAACTACTGAAAAAGTTTATTAACAATCTAGTAACTACTATTAACTAAAAGAAATTCTTATTAACGAATTAGTAAGTAATAGCTCACAAATGAAAGTGTTACTAGATACTTCTGTGGGAATTACTAATTATTTGGATCCGTATTATAAAGTGAAGATCATTGGAACTAACTAGTAATGACTCAAGTGTTACTAAAGACATTTTCTAAAAGTATACTAAAGTTCACCAAAAATCTCAAACGGTTGCACAAATCATGACTAGATCATGTAGTAACACTTGAGTCATTACTAGTTAGTTCCAATGATCTTCACTTTATAATACGGATCCAAATAATTAGTAAGTAATAGCTCACAGATGAAAGTGTTACTAGATACTTCTGTGGGAATTACTAATTATTTGGATCCGTATTATAAAGTGAAGATCATTGGAACTAACTAGTAATGACTCAAGTGTTACTACATGATCTAGTCATGATTTGTGCAACCGTTTGAGATTTTTGGTGAACTTTAGTATACTTTTAGAAAATGTCTTTAGTAACACTTGAGTAATTACTAGTTAGTTCCAATGATCTTCACTTTATAATACGGATCCAAATAATTAGTAATTCCCACAGAAGTATCTAGTAACACTTTCATCTGTGAGCTATTACTTACTAATTCGTTAATAAGAGTTTCTTTTAGTTAATAATAGTTACTAGATTGTTAATATTGTGTTACTCATTAGTTCTTGTGTAGTTATTCATTAACGACGGAACCGTATTCTAAAGTGTTACCAAAAAGTGTAATGTTTAAGTACATTACTCAAAAGGAGTACTTAAGTAAATGTACTTTGTTACTGTCCACCTCTGTCTTTTATTGTCTCTTTAATAACGCTGTTTGGTTAATTGTAAAAGGTAAATATGTTAGGAAACTGGTCACACTTTCTGTTTTAATGGTTCTGCGGTGTTAATGTTGCGTTACTCTCTCAGATAACAAATATGCAAATTAGCACGTATATTCGACTACTAATTCAATTTAAAACACAAGAACGGTACAAGAATAGTTTTGGATAAGGAATAACATAGCTGTCAACCAGCATGTAGCACTTTAGCTCGTAAAAATGGTTGTATTTTCAGTTGCTCAGCAGATTTTCGCACATTGATCACGGTCGGGTTTGCTGGCAAAGTGAACAGATCGTAAGATGCAAACCAAATAACTGACAACGTTTCATCCCTCAGATATAATGTGTGTCAAAATCTAGTGAGCTGCTATGACACCTGATACATTAAGATAGGTTTCGAGACACTGATTTCTTCGATCTTAGATGTGGTTTAAGATTCAAGGCAAGCTCAGACCTCAAGTTCAAGCAGCTGGGTCAAGTTCTCAGCTAAAATCTCCTCAGTGTTGGTCGTGACATCCATCGGCGGGGATCCACATACTGCTTAAATAACCGGCGGGGGAGAGAGACGCGAGTCTTTACCGTTTCACTAGATGATGATGATGATGGTGGTGATGATGACAACAACAACACCTCACCCGGAAGACAACACACTGCTCTTCTCCCTGTGCCGGGCGTCATCAGGCAGCCGATGCTGTACTGCCACCTCGCGGTCGAGACACGGAAAATATATATATTTTTTTTTATTTTTTTTTTTTATTATTGACAAGAAGTAACATACAAAACTCTCGCAGGGGATAGAATGTACAAAAGTATTAACCAAGCAGAAAACAACAATAGAGAAAAAAAATAAATAAAAATAAACTAACAAAGAAGGGGCTAAAATAGAAGGCAAAATAGATATTTGCTAAAAATATTTGCTAAGAAGGCAAAATAGAAAATCACATTTGGAGCGGCACACACAAGGGAGATTAATCAAAACAGTAATTTCCTGGATATATCACTATACATTTTCCTTGCAATTTTAGTAGATTTTACATTTTTCAGTGAGGTAACAAACAATTTAAAATCGTTTATAAACCAAACAAAGGAAGGCTTAGAACATCTCCACTTACTGCAATGAATATGGAGACACGGAAAATATGCGTCACTGCTCAGCAGCACCACAGTCAACCAAAAATTATAATTTACTCACCCTCGAGCCATTCTAGGTGTATATGGTTTTCTTCTTTCAGCCAATCACAGTCGGAGGAATTAAAAAAATATCCTGGCTCTCCCCAGCTTAATGAGAGTACCACAGATTTTGAAGCCCAAAAGTGCATTCATCCATCATAAAAGGTAATCCATGCGACTCCTGGGGCCTTTTGAAGCGAAACCTTTTTTTTAAGCAAAAATATTTTGGTTTGTATAGGTTACTGCCCCTTTAAATGCATTATGGTACATCATTGCTCTGATAACATTTTAGTTTTAAGTATGACTCTGATTCCAATAACCCAGCCTGAGATAATAAAGGCTACGTAAACAATTACCATATGCTTTGCAATGATTGTTACACATTGTTCAGCAGTTTCATAAGAAAGGTGACCCCAGAAGAAACAGCAAATACATTTAGCTTTATTTACTATAGTTATTTTACTATATTTGGACCACAATAGTCTGAGAATTGCAGTAAACAACAGTGATGAATATGTAATGCTACATTGTAAAAGTTGAAATATCGGAGACCCAGCAATTGAGTTGTTTCCTCTGTAGAGGACATTACAGTATATGTTAGCAAATCTCTTTGAGAAATAGGCCACAGTTTTAAGTCTGGATATCCTGTATCGAGCACAGGCTTAAAATGCTTATTAGGCATTTTAAAGAGACATAAGGGAACAAAATATATCAATATTTCTATGAAATATGAGATATCATGAAAATGTTGCCAAGTTTTTACTCTATAAAGTAAAATATTATATCAAATCTTTCATAGCAAATTGAGAATCTTTGTAGGCTAGTTTGGTTCAGGTGGAAGTTTTCTGTCTGAGCCCATTTACATTTACATTTAATGTTTTGTCAAGCCTTTTGCTTAAACAAAACTCTACACCCTTGCTTCATGTGGTTTTATGAATATGCAAATGAGCCTCGCCTCCACTCACTCACACTGATTGAATCAGCACCCTTTTTTTTGAATACAGATGAAAATGCACATTTCGAACTTAAATGGTTGTAATTCAAGAATGCTTTGGAATATAGACGTAAGATTGGTCTCGTTTTAAAGAAGACATTTGGCAGATTTTGTAGAAGTGAAATAAATTAAGAATGTAAAAACAGAAAAAAAAGTTATAGAAGTTTGAGTTTTTTTGAAAATGTGCAATATACATGGGCGACTCTAAAACTGCAAAAAAAAAAAAAAAAAAAAAAAAAAAAACAAAGCCAAAAATCTGAATAAGTTGTGTTTCAAATTTTAGATTGATATCTCAAAAAATGAGCTTTCAGTGAGATTTTGTTTGGGCGCAGTACCAAACTTTTTCACTAGATGACAACCAGACTCCATTACTGCCCAGTGCCCATATAAGGGCGTCTCCATTTCCATATGTGTTTTGAGTGAAATGAACAATTGTTTCCACAATTTTCGCAATTTACAGCAACAGCATTTGAGCGACATCTCAAATGGTGAATCTATCATTTTTTTTCTTTATATTTCAGACCTTTTTTTTTCTCAAATAATTGATCTTTTGAACCCTTGGCATGAAAACAAACAGGTTTACCCTTCTTTCATGATTTTTCATGTTCATCACAATTTCAAAATAAAGGTCTAAACATTAAAATATTTTTGCAAATTGACAAATTATGGCTCCTCTGTAATATATTTTGAAAACCAATCACCAAATATGAAAACTAGAAATTGTAAGCTTTCAAATGATATATAGTTTGTCAAGATTAGTTTAGGTTTAGTATAGGATAATACTTTTTTAAAAATGTAATGGATTTGCAAGTGCTATGACCCCTCTAACACAGCCTACTTTTTTATTTTATTTTTTGCATACAAAATGCAAAAATATATAAACATTTTCTAAACATCTTTTCCAACATTATTCTCATATCTGTTTTACAAAGGTCAAGTTATAGAAAAAAAAAATAGTCTGGAACGTAAAAATTGACTTACCGAATATAAAAATGTAATATATATATATATATATATATATATATATATATATAAACTTTGTTATGTTTAAAGAGTCTTTGTTTTCATTATCTTATTGGCCAAGGTGTCCTCTATAGGATATATCATAAAATATTAAACACTTTTTGCAGATTTTTGCCCCCCACAATGTGTTTCTTATAGGCCCATACTCCAAAATGATGTAAAAAAAAAAAAAAAAAAAAAAAAAAAAGCTAAACACTTTATTATTATTATTATTATTTTAAATAATAGTTCTAACTCCAAGTGCGCTAAAATAAACATCTTCCTCATGCAGGTGACTTGAGTTTCTTTAATCATTTCTTTTTGTGAGCTCTCTGAGACAGTGATCCAGCTTTTGGTGTGTGATGATCAGAACCAGGCCTTCGGTTACACAGAGGAAACGGCGGAACGGTAGGCTAGTCTTCGGCAGAGCGCTTTGTTTCATCTTTCTTTAGTTCTGCTTGGGAAGTATCCTCCTCGAACCGCTCGTCAAACCACTGGTCATCATCGCTGACATCGGCCAGCCATGGAGTCAGAGACCAGTCACCGGTCAGCGGGTGGCACTCCGCTTTTTCAACTTTTTTCTTCCCCTTCTCTGTGGAAACAGTATTTCTCTGTCGCAACTGTTGGCTCTGAGGTATGATTTGAGGAAGATGCAGTACGGCTTTTTCATCATCCCTCAAAGAACAAGCATTCGTCTGAAGCTCTGCACTCGTCTGCTGGGGTTTCACATTGTTTTTCCGGAGCGCTTTTACAGAAGAAGTGTTCTTCTGAAGGAACTTCTGTGTGTGCTGAGGCAAGTGTCGGTTCTGGGACACACCTAGACGTGTTGGCAAGTTGGGTCTTGCATTTGATTCCTTTTTTGGAAACTCATTCACACCGTCTTCTTCAACTCGGACACCCCTGTTGTTGGCACAGGAATCTTTGGGCCAGAGAATCGCGGTGAAACCCCTGACCGCAAAGGGACCGCAGGACGCGGCGGGACACAAGAGATTGTTTAGATGGGTCCCCTGCTTTCTGTCATCGAAACTCTTTTTCTGCATTGTCGGAAGTTTGATAGACGAATTATAGCCTATTGAGCTTCACTCATTTAAAATGTGCTGTCGTGAACTCAGCAGAACTTTTAAAAGTAAACATTTCTAACGCACGTCATCAAAAGCATAGCCGAATTTAATAGGCCTATTAATAAAAATAATAATAGGCTAATAGACCTAATAATATTGGCTAATAGCCTAGTTGGGGAACATGAAATGCACTTCGTACAGTTTCTGGTCTTTTATGAGTTTATATAAAATTATAATTAAATTGACATCGAATTTTTCGCAGTTAACTCCTGCCTTGGATTTGTCAACTCCTATCAAGTGCTAATGAAATAATGGGGCGGAGTGGATATCAGCCCAGAGAAATCCATGTATGTGTCACGATATAAGGAATAAACTTTAAATACAATTTTTATATTTGTTTTTTTTATTTATTGTTTTTTTAACAAGGTGAATATTTCTAAAAATCACAATGTCACACGGCCTCTTCTTTCCTTGCTGACTCCTCTCAGACATGGTAAAATAGCAAGCTCAGCTCTATTATTGTTTTAATAAATAGCATAAAAAGAGGTGACTAAAGAATCTCTATAAAAAAGATAAAAGAGATGAGACCAACTATTGTTCTATTGTTCCAAACTATTGTTCCTAGTTGTTCGATTTTCTTCCCAATTTACTTTTTTTTTTTTTTAGAAATATTTTATTTTTACTGCTTTATTTGCTAATTTGTTATTGCTGTTCAGTTGAAATAAATGATCAAATCTTAAGACTCCAACATTTCTCTTTGTAACATGTTGTTCAGGTTTGATTATAATCATAATGTAACATTATTGAAAAACTGTTTTTTTTTCAGTACAAAAACAAATGCTAAACTTTGACAAAAAGTATTTTATTTTTGTTATAATTGTGATTTTATAATATTTAGATATTAATCCAAATGAATCCAACTTTAGAAACTATATCTTTCAGTAATTCAAATACTTTATAGGCCTAGTGGAGCTCTATTGCCATCTAGTGGAGCTCTATAGCCATCTAGTGGTTAAAGTGACTTATTACAAATTTTAACCAGTTTTTTCCAAAAATTAGGCAAAAATCTTACATTCAACCTATCCATGGTATCCCCAGGAATGAAAGTTAGAAATCTGGGTCTTTTATAAAGTTTATTTAACAAACAAAACAGTACCTTTCCACTCTTGTCACAGAGTACCTACAGAACCTCAATGCATGGAGCTCCCACTCTCTGAACGTTTTGGGTGGATCTTCAATATCCAGCCACACTAAAACCGCAAACCTAACTAATTTCAGCTCCAGCCATTAGGTCCCCTGAGATCTCTGTCCCACTCCAACTCACCACAGCCAGGGAAGGGCTTGTCCTGCCTCCTTCCCGGACTCGCGTCGTGCAACCATGAGAAGCTGAAGTGGACCCCATCCGACACCCACCTAGCGAAGCCTTCACTATTGATCTTCACTACTGGGACCATGAGAGATATAAAGCAGCGTGTCGCTGTAGTAAGAGTGCTTCACCTGGTCGAAGGCGCTGAGGGAGTGAGGGCGCCACACCACCTGACGCCGTGGGTCATTCCCATAGATATGGTGTGGAGTGACGACACCCACCACCACCCAGCACCGTCCAAAACAGCTATCCCGCGAGAAAGCACAACACAGAGACCCTCTATCACCCTCTGAGCAAAACTCTTCTCGGTTATCTGGTGATCTCCTACTGGTCTTCACTGCAGATATGAAGCAGTCTCTCAAGACGGGTGCTTCATTAGGCACTGTGGAGAGTGGTTGTGTTCATATCCATTGGACCCCAAAAAATAACATTTAATTTTGTAACAGAACAATAGTTGGTTTTTTTATACAAATATTATTTTACTGTTTATTAATGTTTTTACTCAACATTTGTGCAGATTTTGGAGGATTTATGATATCTTTTAAATATCTATAAATTAATAAATAAATATTCATTTATCATTGGACTCAAAATAGACAAAATTCATCATCAAAATCAGAAATAACGCAGAACACAGACAGAAATGACAGAAATTAAGTGGCACACTTCCAACAATGCAAAAAACATCCACAATCCAAAATTATCATGCTCACACACATGCACACACACAAACACACACATACAGTATAGAGGAATACAATATACAGGAATACATACAGACTATAAAAACTGTTCGCTTATCATTTGTAAAATAAAATACTCTAAAATGCATGAACCACCGCAAAAATAAATTGGTAACACTAAGACACATTGAAAATGTGCACACACACACACACACACACACACACACACACACACACACACACACACACACAGGAATACATTTGTAAGGCTATAAAAAAGATAAAAGAGATGAGACCAACTATTGTTCTATTGTTCCAAACTATTGTTCCTAGTTGTTCGATTTTCTTCCCAATTTACTTTTTTTTTTTAAGAAATATTTTATTTTTACTGCTTTATTTGCTAATTTGTTATTGCTGTTTAGTTGAAATAAATGATCAAATCTTAAGACTCCAACATTTCTCTTTGTAACATGTTGTTCAGGTTTGATTCTAATCATAATGTAACATTATTGAAAAACTGTTGTTGTTTTTTTCAGTACAAAAACAAATGGTAAACTTTGACAAAAAGTATTTTATTTTTGTTATAATTGTGATTTTATAATATTAAGTTATCAATCCAACTTTAGAAACTATATCTTTCAGTAATTCAAATACGTTATAGGCCTAGTGGAGCTCTATAGCCATCTAGTGGCGCTCTATAGCCATCTAGTGGTTAAAGTGACTTATTACAAATTTTAACCTGTTTTTTCCAAAAAATTTGGAAAAAATCTTACATTCAACCTTGTAAAATTATCCATGGTATCCCCAGGAATGGAAGTTAGAAATCTGGGTCTTTTATAAAGTTTATTTAACAAACAAAACAGCACCTTTCCACTCTTGTCACAGAGTACCTACAGAACCTCAATGCATGGAGCTCCCACTCTCTGAACGTTTTGGGTGGATCTTTAATATCCAGCCACACTAAAACCGCAAACCTAACTAATTTCAGCTCCAGCCATTAGGTCCCCTGAGATCTCTGTCCCACTCCAACTCACCACAGCCAGGGAAGGGCTTGTCCTGCCTCCCTCCCGGACTCGCGTCGTGCAACCACGAGAAGCTGAAGTGGACGCCATCCGACACCCACCTAGCGAACCCTTCACTATTGATCTTCACTACTGGGACCATGAGAGATATAAAGCAGCGTGTCGCTGTAGTAAGAGTGCTTCACCTGGTCGAAGGCGCTGAGGGAGTGAGGGCGCCACACCACCTGACGCCGTGGGTCATTCCCATAGATATGGTGTGGAGTGACGACACCCACCACCACCCAGCACCGTCCAAAACAGCTATCCCGCGAGAAAGCACAACACAGAGACCCTCTATCACCCTCTGAGCAAAACTCTTCTCGGTTATCTGGTGATCTCCTACTGGTCTTCACTGCAGATATGAAGCAGTCTCTCAAGACGGGTGCTTCATTAGGCACTGTGGAGAGTGGTTGTGTTCATATCCATTGGACCCCAAAAAATAACATTTAATTTTGTAACAGAACAATAGTTGTTTTTTTTATACAAATATTATTTTACTGTTTATTAATGTTTTTACTCAACATTTGTGCAGTTTTTGGAGGATTTATGATATCTTTTAAATATCTATAAATTAATAAATACATATTTATTTATCATTGGACTCAAAATAGACAAAATTCATCATCAAAATCAGAAATAACGCAGAACACAGACAGAAATGACAGAAATTAAGTGGCACACTTCCAACAATGCAAAAAACATCCACAATCCAAAATTATCATGCTCACACACATGCACACACACACACACACACAAACACACACATACAGTATAGAGGAATACAAAATACAGGAATACATACAGACTATAAAAACTATTCGCTTATCATTTGTAAAATAAAATACTCTAAAATGCATGAACCACCGCAAAAATAAATTGGTAACACTAAGACACATTGAAAATGTGCGCACACACACACACACACACACACAAACACAGAAATACATTTGTAAGGCTATAAAAAAGATAAAAGAGATGAGACCAACTATTGTTTTATTGTTCCAAACTATTGTTCCTAGTTGTTCGATTTTCTTCCCAATTTACTTTTTTTTTTAGAAATATTTTATTTTTACTGCTTTATTTGCTAATTTGTTATTGCTGTTCAGTTGAAATAAATGATCAACTCTTAAGACTCCAACATTTCTCTTTGTAACATGTTGTTCAGGTTTGATTCTAATCATAATGTAACATTTATGAAAAACTGTTGTTTTTTTTTCAATACAAAAACAAATGCTAAACTTTGACAAAAAGTATTTTATTTTTGTTATAATTGTGATTTTATAATATTTAGATATGAATCCAACTTTAGAAACTATATCTTTCAGTAATTCAAATAGTTTATAGGCCTAGTGGAGCTCTATAGCCATCTAGTGGTTAAAGTGATTTATTACAAATTTTAACCTGTTTTTTCCAAAAATTAGGCAAAAATCTTACATTCAACCTTGTAAAATTATCCATGGTATCCCCAGGAATGAAAGTTAGAAATCTGGGTCTTTTATAAAGTTTATTTAACAAACAAAACAGCACCTTTCCACTCTTGTCACAGAGTACCTACAGAACCTCAATGCATGGAGCTCCCACTCTCTGAACGTTTTGGGTGGATCTTCAATATCCAGCCACACTAAAACCGTAAACCTAACTAATTTCAGCTCCAGCCATTAGGTCCCCTGAGATCTCTGTCCCACTCCAACTCACCACAGCCAGGGAAGGGCTTGTCCTGCCTCCTTCCCGGACTCGCGTCGGGCAACCACGAGAAGCTGAAGTGGACCCCATCCGACACCCACCTAGCGAAGCCTTCACTATTGATCTTCACTACTGGGACCATGAGAGATATAAAGCAGCGTGTCGCTGTAGTAAGAGTGCTTCACCTGGTCGAAGGCGCTGAGGGAGTGAGGGCGCCACACCACCTGACGCCGTGGGTCATTCCCATAGATATGGTGTGGAGTGACGACACCCACCACCACCCAGCACCGTCCAAAACAGCTATCCCGCGAGAAAGCACAACACAGAGACCCTCTATCACCCTCTGAGCAAAACTCTTCTCGGTTATCTGGTGATCTCCTACTGGTCTTCACTGCAGATATGAAGCAGTCTCTCAAGACGGGTGCTTCATTAGGCACTGTGGAGAGTGGTTGTGTTCATATTGCGGCAATCTGACACATTATAGACACTGTGTGGGTTCTTTCTTCCTTTAAATCTTCAAAATCTTTCTTCAATCTTCCCTAGGCCTACGATATAGTATGCGAAAAACAGTACACCAACAGAGTAGTCTGTTACGAAGACATTTAGTATTCGAAAAACAGTAGGCGAAAAGTCCCCGGATGACCTACTTCTTCCAGCTTCACGCACATTCCATGGACACTTTACATCCATGAGGCCACAGGAGAGGATTAACGGGTGGCAGTGAAGCGACGCAACTGAAAACATGATGGATGTAGAACGTCCGAATTACATTTACTATACATATTCATAGCCTACTATATTGTGAGTGACATTCACGGCTGTTACTCTATGTTAAACAACAAATACGATTTCTTGACACAACAAACATTTTGGAAGGAAAAGTCTAAATATAAATGGAATCAGTACATAAAAGCATAATATTAAAGCCGATCGAGAAACAGTGAGCGCCCTTTGCCATCGCGGAGTCGATAATGCCACGGATAACCTACCTAAACGCGCAACACAGACTCGTGACAACGACATTTGACTCCAACGTCGCATCACAGACACGTGACACAACGTGTGACTCCAACGGCGCATCACACCACGCATCACAGAAGATTGAAGAAAGATCTGTCGGTCACATGCCAGATTAAACCACCTGATGGTTTATCTCGGTGTGTCGGTGGCTTTCTGTCACATGAACACACAGGGAAACAATTTTTAAATTTGTGGTGAAACCTCTTCCAACAGTCTGCTGTGACGTCACATCAGAACATTCCATTCTGTCAGCGTCATTTGACTCGTCACATCAGAACATTCCATTCTGTCAGCGTCATTTGGCTCGTCACATCACATTCCATTCTGTCAGCGTCATTTGACTAGCGCTGAAGCAGAGTTGCCATGGCAACCGGATGAGTGCGCGTGGGTGTTATTATTTCACCGTTTCAAAGCAATTTTTATGAGCATGTTACCTTACAATGAGCGGATTATCTTCATTAGAATAGCGAGCGTCATCGGAGGACGGACATAATGTCAAAGCGCTCATTCTGAATTCCGCAAAATTAACCTGAAAGGTACAATTTTGTAACTTATCATCTTGATCCACGGTTTATGCAAGCAATAAGGAAATAAGTTGCATTGCAACGAAAACGTAACCCCACCCATTTAATCAAAAATGAATTAGGAATACCAAATTTTATTATTGCAGTCAAGCACATTTAAACCTCCATTACCAACCGAATTAAAGTACCTTATTTTATGTAATGACGTCTATTTCTCCAAATGAAATTGAAAAGATTTTTATTGACTTTTTAAATTATG
This sequence comes from Pimephales promelas, assembly GCF_016745375.1. Next base: position 7,982,209 of record NW_024121199.1, on the reverse strand, counting down.
TTATTCGGGACTTCTAGTAAAATAGAAGGATAGAGCAGACGAGATAAACATTCAGTTTTTGATAAAAATAATTCTACTATTAATTGGCAAGTCTTTCAGCCATTAACCATAAACTAAATCTATTTTATTTATTTATTTTAACTAGATTAAAAATTAAAAAATTACAAAAAAAGAGAGATTACGATAAAGTTTAATTAATATGATTACATACACATTTTTAATAATCTAAAAGTCCTGAAAAGTATCAGGTTATAAAATAAATATTGAACACCATTTGATTTCAACAATTGATAATAAATTAGAATATTATAAAGTTTTCTGAAGGATCACGTGACACTAAATTCAACTTTGCATCACAGAAGTATTTTAAAGAATAGTAAAATAGGAAAAACATTATTTAAATTTTTTCTGTATATTTGATTAAATAAATCCAAGCTTGATGCATAAGAGACTTCTTTCAAAAACATTAAAAAGTGTGTCCAAATGTGTGTAAGTAAAAATATACAACATTTAAAATGAAATGTTGTATAAATGAAAAGGTTAGGAATCATATTTGTTTCAAGAGTTTTTTTCCATTCCATTTCATGATTATAGTGACCAAAATGATCATGAAATGGAAGAGTCAAAAAAGATAAATGCTGACATTTACAATGCATATTAGCTTATCTTTTATTATTAATAGTCAAATTCTGGCCCTGGTCTGTAATTCATATTTAGGCTATGAGACAATTTGTCATTTTCAAAAAACTTTTTTTTATTTTAAACTCATTTATTGCTCATTAGTTGGGTGTGACCGGGCATGGTGGCGGTCGCACACCAGATTAAACCACCTGATGGTTTATCTCGGTGTGTGTCGGTGGCTTTGTCAGACATGCGATTCTTCCTCACTGCTCCTGTAAAAAGCACACAAAGCAAAGAAACAAAGACTAAATATTAGATTCAATATTCAAAGATTCTTTATTACATGACATTAGTAAAATGCTAGCACAAATAAATAATAATGCATGTGACTAAAGTGGGGTGGAGTGAGTAATATTAAGGTAAAAGAGTATCAAAACTCGAGAGCACGTAGATGTGAATTTGAGAATTTGCCCAATAAATATTCATACTTGTACATGAACATTTACAAAAACCTGTAAAATTGAATGTTAAAAATGAAATTATATATTACAAGTTTGTGTCTGTCATTGTATTTCTGTATTTTTTTATATTTTATATTTTATATTTACACAGAGAAAATATAGTCCCCCCTACAGATAGCATGTCAAAATAAAAGTCTCATAAAATAGAATATAAAAAACAGGATAATCATAATAAAACACTGATACTGGCCAACTACAGACAGTATATTCTGATTTACAGGATAATAAAAGTAGATATCCATAAATAGCTCTGTAATTATTAGCTAGCCGCGGTCACCGCTAGTAACTTTGGTGGGTAGCGCAATGGCTAACGTTATACGATTTTGCAGCTAACACACAATTTGGTCACGTTATTCAGCAATTTTTGTGAATAATAAGCAAATATCACCAATTCAGCCTTAAAGCCTATATGTTCACATTAGTGGATGTTTAAAAGAACATACGGCATACTACCAGCTTATCTGACACGTCTCAGGTTGAATGTCAGTACAAACGTTTATAAACTTATATTTTTAGTATATGTAGCAGACTAACATGACATCAACACCAGTTTACTTTTATAATGTAACTTTACTTACTAAATTATACTTGTACAATGCACTTGCCAATTAGCAAAGACGGTGCATCCTGCAGTCTTCCACTCTTGTCAGCGGGTTTATGAGGGGTGGCACTGGTCCTGTAGCTCGCGAACGATGGATGGCATAGGGCCTCCTGATGTCTAGAAAGAGCCCTGAGATGGATGATAACCTTCTGAGTCTAGCATATCTGGCTGATAACCACTGATGACGCCCATTCAGTCGAGTGATAACATTCACATTTTAGTTTCTTGAGGTCCAAGCCTCTTTTGGACCATTCTTCACCCCATCAGAAGGCGAAGATTCTGCTTTTGACTTTCTATAAATGTACATGAGGAGTGAAGGAGGCCTTCTGTCACCCATCGGGAGATGGGGTGTCACAAATGACTTCAATTTCTTCAGGGTGAAATTATTAGTCTTCTGACGTACATTCTGGATCAGATCTCCAATTTCTGCCACATGTCTTTTTTCCATACTGTCTTGAAGGCTTTTCTTTGGCTCCTTAATGGAAGAAGCTATCTCCTGCTTCAACCCATCTTTCACCCGCTGAACCTCATCTTTGTTCACCCGCTGCAGCATTGGGCTTGGAGACGAACCTTCTGGGAGATTAAATCTGGCTTTTCGACCTTTCTTCACTTTCTTTGCCTGCTTTGTGGGGAAAGCGTTGCTCTCCGGACTGAGGCTCTGAGGCACAGTTTCTGGAGGATGAGTGAAGTCAACATCTTCTTCGTTCTTTAGCTCATCTACTGAGGAAACATTTGTCTGAAGTTCCTCAACAGAAGAAGCGTTCGCCTGGAGTGTCTCTTTAGAAGAACCATTTTCCTGTAGGAAGTTTTGTCTATCCTGAAGCATATGTTGTTGTCTCTGGGCTGCAGCTCTTCGAGGTGGTGTAACCTTGACCCCTGTCTTTGTCTCCCAAGACCTTTTACTTTGAAATGGTTCAAAGCTTGTTGAACCGGTCGTCTCCTCAGGTACACTCTGCTTCGTTTCGCCGAGAGTAAAATTCTTGAACTTTTCCAAGATCCGAGTTCTGTCTTCCTCTACTTGTGCCTTTACATAGATCTCCCTTTCGGCACAATAATATCTGCTGAATTTAGGAAACGGCGCCAAACTCCTGACGACAGAGTTGGGGATATAGCCATCAGGAGCAATGGGCCAGATTACTTTTTGGTCAGGGAGATTCCCCTGCTTACCGATTTTATCCGCCAGTTTGGTTGGTAGCATCGTGAGTAAAGTGAACACAAACGAACAATCACGCTGTAAAACAGTCTGTGAGGAATCGCCCGAACATTCCTGTTGCCTAGCCTACTCCTTTGACGTCTTCGCTCTGACGTCAAACATTCCAGGCACGTGCTTGTTTGAAGACGTAAGCAATCTTTAAAAGTAAACAACACGTTCAAAACAAAATAAAAATTTTGAGCACACAATACCATATTAAAATGACTTGATATACATAACGTCGATTCGTCGAATGAGCAACCTGTTTTGAGACTCTGTAAGCCGGAATATCGGACCGGATCGGCATTCTCAACTGCCAAAATAAGTTGTCTAAAATGTATTTTTATTTATTGTATTAATAATACTGATAGGCCTACTGTTATTGCTGTTAGTGCACAGAAATAATGTGATTACTGATGCTGTCAAAATCGACGTGTTGGTAGCTAGCCTACTACATAGGCTGCTTCATGGAAACATTGAAATGTGATGTTGATAAACCCAAAAAAGTTCTCAAAAAACATTTTTTTTAAATTTATATATTGTTATAAATATCTTGAATAAAGCGTGAACCTCCAAATCAATCAACCCACCGGATAGATTGTACAAAATACTTATTAGCTAAGCAAAAACCTAGTTTTAGATAAAATTGGAGAGATCATAGAATTAGATTTAAATGTAACAAAATCATTAGATACAAATACAATCCTAAACGATCATCAACTTCACGAGGAGACAATAAAGCACCATTCGCGCTCATATTCATGCATATTTCATGCAGTTTGGTCCTTGTTTGATAGAATCAAAATTTAGGAGCATTTTTTGTAAATCAATCAACAGTTTAAAATTATATAATCCATAGCCTACTAATGTAGGCCTATACTTATCTTTCTTTAATCAAGAAATTGGCTACTTTGTGCATGCATTTTTGAGGACTTTTGAACACAGAATTAGCATTCACTAAATGTTTAGATTTCTGTGTGATCCCACACTGCCCCCTTCAGGCCTCAGATGACTGTCCCATGGCGCAGATGGTCAGTCACTGTTGGCACCTGAATGGAGATAGACAGATGAAGCAGGGTGAGAGGGTGAGAGACGGTGAAAGGATTGAAACAAGGTCAAAGACAAAATACTTATCAATGGTAAGTATTTTCCACTATACATTTCATTTTGATTGTTTTTGAGCTAAATTATGACCCATTTACCTCATCACAGCACACTTATAATCAGACAGTGTGATAAAGACATGGTAACAACCAGAGAGCCTGCATTCAATAATAATAATAATATTCATATGCAAGATATTTCAACTTTATTTTGTCGCGTCATAAATTACATTTCCACCACAGTCAGTTATTGCAATACATGCTGATGACAGCAGATGTTTTATAATGACATGCCAATTAGTAATTCAGCGTATTGTTCCCAAGTAGTCAATATTTTCAGAGAATAATCTGCATAGAAAAGCAAAGCCTTAACAGTCAAGCTCAACTGAGTGATGAAAATGTTATTTTTCTTGGTAACACATTATATTCTAAAAGTACCTACAGACATTTTCGTATTATGATGATCATGAATCAGGGAGTCATCCGTCTAAAAATATAATTTCACTTTTTTATATATATATATATGAAAGTGCTGAACAATACATCCTATTAGAGTAACATACAACATATTCATTGCAATGCATATGGTAAATGTTCATTTAGCTTTGAAGGCCCAAATGGGTAATCGGTAGTAGTAGTTTTTTTTAGTAGTACTGCATATTAACATGTTGTTTTTTTTGTTTTTTTTAGTTAAAAGGGTAGTTTATCCAAAAATGAAAATTAGCCCATGATTTACTCACCCTCAAGGTGTATATGACTTTGCTCTTTCAGACGAATACAATCAGACTTACATAAAAAAAAGCTTTATAATGGCAGTGAATGGCTGTTTCTGTTTTGAAGTCCATAAAAGTGCATCTATCCATCATAACTGAACACCACACGGCTCTGGGGGTTAATAAAGGTTAATAATAATTCATATTTAACATATTACAAAGTAAAATTCGAGCTTCCTGCCAAAACGGCCATACGCAGTCTAAAGTTTTGTACCTAAAGCGCAAATTGTGACGTCAGAAGTATTGCAGTGCATCATGGCGTAGCGTAAATATTAGCAGTTTTACTATTACTATATTACTAGCATAAGTTGCGCTTTAGACATGGTAGTGTCTAAAGTGGAATCCGTATGTCCGGTTGGCAGCTAGAATTTGACTTTGTAACTTGTTAAATAAGACGTTTTTTTCTTAAACTCATTGCTTCACTTCCAAAGGCCTTTATTAACCCTCGGAGCCGTATGGAGCACTTTTATGATGGATGGATGCACTTTTATGGACTTCGAAACAGAAACAGCCATTCACTCCCGCTATAAAGTTTAGAAGAGCCAGGGCATTTTTTAATATAACTCTGATTATTTACGTCTGAAAGAGGCATGTCATACACACTAGAGCCAGACCGATATTATCGGCCGATATTGGGCATTTTCCAAAATATCGGTATCGGCAATTATAATGGCCGATAAATGAATATTTAAAAAATAAAATAAAAACGGACGAAACACACTTCAATCATCTCTCCTTGGCCTGTTATATTGAAAATGTATGTTTTACAATTTGCAGTATGATGTTATCTACTGCTAAATTATGGCTCATCATAGACTAGCTAACCACAAAGCTAGCTAATGCCACTATCATCAGTGGAAGACCACTAACGTTAACATTAATGAGCTTGGAAACCACAATGAACTTTTTCTGCCTAAATATAGTAATGATTACTGTATAGCATATCTCTAGTTACAGTGCCTGCATTGCAAAATGTAAATTATACTTGCGAGGAGTGAACATTTAGACATAGAGAAAAAGTATCAAACGTATCTTGTGCAGAAAAGTTAGCATTTCTTTTACACGTGTGTGAAATCCAACAATATTTAATAAAAAAAAATATCGGCCGATATATCGGATTTTAAAACCCAAAAATATTTGTATCAGTATCTGCCTTCAAAATCCTTTATCGATCGGGCTCTAATACACACCTAGGATGACTTGAGGGTGAGTAAATCATGGGAGTTAAATCAACTATCACTTTAGGATAGCTTCCTCTTATAGTAACTAATGTGTGAGTGTATTTAGCAATGATGACAGAATCAATTCATGTGTGAAAGCAGATGGAGAAAAGGGGTGGAAATGTTGCAGTTCTTGACATTTAAGCCCCAGTTAAACGTCTATTTGGCACTGAGGTCCACCACGAGATGCTGGTACGCCATGGTCTTTCCTTTAAAACTGGCCGCTAACAGAATATCCTTATTGTCAATAGACACCAGACTGAACCCTCGAGGCGCCAGCATGTTCAGTTCCTGAAAGGCCAGGAACCTTTGAGTGAGGTCGTCCCACAGATAGATCCGAGAGAAGGAATAGTCGCTCCCTAGCAGAAGGCCATCGAGCCGCGTGACGGCAGGGTTTGGATCTCCACGAAGCGCTGGTTGTCCCAGCGCAGGATCTTCGAGTCGCCAATGAAGCGCGTGAGGCAGAGATACAGCACTTTTCGCAACCAGAAGTGCTTCAGAATATTATAAAGTTTTCTGAAGGATCACGTGACACTAAATTCAACTTTGCATCACAGAAGTATTTTAAAGAATAGTAAAATAGGAAAAACATTATTTAATTTTTTTCTGTATATTTGATTAAATAAATCCAAGCTTGATGCATAAGAGACTTCTTTCAAAAACATTAAAAAGTGTGTCCAAATGTGTGTAAGTAAAAATATACAACATTTAAAATGAAATGTTGTATAAATGAAAAGGTTAGGAATCATATTTGTTTCAAGAGTTTTTTTTTTATTGGGTTAGTTTACCAACATGAATATTGCCTGGGGCAGGGGTCTCCAACCTTTTTTCACTTGAGAGCTACTTTTAAAAAATTAAAGTGGCCGAGAGCTACGATACTTAAATCTCTTAAATAACGCCTCATAACTATCCTATTAACAACCATCCAAAACTGTTTTAGACCTAAGAGTCTGTGTAGGCCTGTATATGTCATCCTTTAATGTCACAGAAAAGAACAGAATCAGAAAAATGTACTATTTTACTGTAGAAACACATAACTATAGTTGATTTTAGTTGGAAAATTCCATTTCATGATTATAGTGACCAAAATGATCACGGTTATCACAGAATGCTGTTCAAATAAATTAGCATCAATATGCACATATTACATAAACATTAAAAATGATGGCCAGATTTAAAAGGAGTGTTTGCAACATAAAGTTTTGAGAAAAAAAGGTTTTATAAAAAGATAAACCTCACATATTTCTGTAGCTACTAAAAGAATAATAAAAAAAGAGTCAAAAAAGATAAATGCTGACATTTACAATGCATATTAGCTTATCTTTTATTATTAATAGTCAAATTCTGGCCCTGGTCTATAATTCATATTTAGGCTATGAGACAATTTGTCATTTTCAAAAATTTTTTTTTTATTTTAAACTCATTTATTGCTCATTAGTTGGGTGTGACCGGGCATGGCGGCGGTCGCACACCAGATTAAACCACCTGATGGTTTATCTCGGTGTGTGTCGGTGGCTTTGTCAGACATGCGATTCTTCCTCACTGCTCCTGTAAAAAGCACACAAAGCAAAGAAACAAAGACTAAATATTAGATTCAATATTCAAATTCTTTATTCTTTATTACATGACATTAGTAAAATGCTAGCACAAATAAATAATAATACATGTGACTAAAGTGGGGTGGAGTGAGTAATATTAAGGTAAAAGAGTATCAAAACTCGAGAGCACGTAGATGTGAATTTGAGAATTTGCCCAATAAATTAATATTCATACTTGTACATGAACATTTACACAAACCTGTAAAATTGAATGTTAAAAAATGCAATTATATATTACAAGTTTGTGTCTGTCATTGTATTTCTGTGAATGGCATTTTACACATTTGTGACTAGACTACTTGTCTGCAGCTTCAAATTCTGAATACAGGTTTGTGACTTTTGTCTGTGAGTGCAAATTTTAACATTCAACTTTAGATTTTAATTGTACCTTCATGGACTAGTGAATGAATGAATGAATGGGAGAGTGGTGATTAGGTAACGTGAAAGGCATCTATATATAATACTTACAGCCAAAATGGCCTTTGGCTGGTTACAATGTTTTTGGTATCTCTTCCACCAATGGAGGCCAGCATTCCCACCTGTGGAAACAAAAGACTAAATTAGTAAGAAAAGATTGATAAATGATAGAGAGGTATGGGCAACATATTTATAGACAGTATATTCTGATTTACAGGATAATAAAAGTAGATATCCATAAATAGCTCTGTAATTATTTCTCCAACTAACATAATTTCACAAACAGCTTGTTAAAAAAATTAATAAAAGAGGCAGGTAGTTTGATAGCTAATAGATCATATATGTTGATGTCGTACTGTACAGCCGGAATAATACTGAGAGAATTGCTGGTACTGACGTCCAACTAGTTTAATGTATTTGGATGAATTTGGTAAGACATTCATTTGTTATTGTTTTAGTAGCTAGCTAGCTAGCTAGCCGCGGTCACCGCTAGTAACTTTGGTGGGTAGCGCAATGGCTAACGTTATACGATTTTGCAGCTAACACACAATTTGGTCACGTTATTCAGCAGTTTTTGTGAATAATAAGCAAATATCACCAATTCAGCCTTAAAGCCTATATGTTCACATTAGTTGTGGATGTTTAAAAGAACATACGGCATACTACCAGCTTATCTGACACGTCTCAGGTTGAATGTCAGTACAAACGTTTATAAACTTATATTTTTAGTATATGTAGCAGACTAACATGACATCAACACCAGTTTACTTTTATAATGTAACTTTACTTACTAAATTATACTTGTACAATGCACTTGCCAATTAGCAAAGACGGTGCATCCTGCAGTCTTCCACTCTTGTCAGCGGGTTTATGAGGGGTGGCACTGGTCCTGTAGCTAGCGAATGATGGATGGCCTATAGGGCCTCCTGATGTCTAGAAAGAGCCCTGAGATGGATGATAACCTTCTGAGTCTAGCATATCTGGCTGATAACCACTGATGACGCCCATTCAGTCGAGTGACAACATTCACATTTTAGTTTCTTGAGGTCCAAGCCTCTTTTGGACCATTCTTCACCCCATCAGAAGGCGAAGATTCTGCTTTTGACTTTCTATAAATGTACATGAGGAGTGAAGGAGGCCTTCTGTCACCCATCGGGAGATGGGGTGTCACAAATGACTTCAATTTCTTCAGGGTGAAATTATTAGTCTTCTGACGTACGTTCTGGATCAGATCTCCAATTTCTGCCACATGTCTTTTTTCCATACTGTCTTGAAGGCTTTTCTTTGGCTCCTTAATGGAAGAAGCTATCTCCTGCTTCAACCCATCTTTCACCCGCTGAACCTCATCTTTGTTCACCCGCTGCAGCATTGGGCTTGGAGACGAACCTTCTGGGAGATTAAATCTGGCTTTTCGACCTTTCTTCACTTTCTTTGCCTGCTTTGTGGGGAAAGCATTGCTCTCCGGACTGAGGCTCTGAGGCACAGTTTCTGGAGGATGAGTGAAGTCAACATCTTCTTCGTTCTTTAGCTCATCTACTGAGGAAACATTTGTCTGAAGTTCCTCAACAGAAGAAGCGTTCGCCTGGAGTGTCTCTTTAGAAGAACCATTTTCCTGTAGGAAGTTTTGTCTATCCTGAAGCATATGTTGTTGTCTCTGGGCTGCAGCTCTTCGAGGTGGTGTAACCTTGACCCCTGTCTTTGTCTCCCAAGACCTTTTACTTTGAAATGGTTCAAAGCTCGTTGAACCGGCCGTCTCCTCAGGTACACTCTGCTTCGTTTCGCCGAGAGTAAAATTCTTGAACTTTTCCAAGATCCGAGTTCTGTCTTCCTCTACTTGTGCCTTTACATAGATCTCCCTTTCGGCACAATAATATCTGCTGAATTTAGGAAACGGCGCCAAACTCCTGACGACAGAGTTGGGGATATAACCATCAGGAGCAATGGGCCAGATTATTTTTTGGTCAGGGAGATTCCCCTGCTTACCGATTTTATCCGCCAGTTTGGTTGGTAGCATCGTGAGTAAAGTGACCACAAACGAACAATCACGCTGTAAAACAGTCTGTGAGGAATCGCCCGAACATGCCTGTTGCCTACTCCTTTGACGTCTTCGCTCTGACGTCAAACATTCCAGGCACGTGCTTGTTTGAAGAGCGTAAGCTATCTTTAAAAGTAAACAACACGTTCAAAACAAAATAACAATTTTGAGCACACAATACCATATTAAAATGACTTGATATACATAACGTAGAATGAGCAACCTGTTTTGAGACTCTGTAAGCCGGAATATCGGACCGGATCGGCATTCTCAACTGCCAAATAAGTTGTCTAAAATGTATTTTTATTTATTGTATTAATAATACTGATAGGCCTACTGTTATTGCTGTTAGTGCACAGAAATAATGTGATTACTGATGCTGTCAAAATCGACGTGTTGGTAGCTAGCCTACTACATAGGCTGCTTCACATTGAAATGCGATGATGATAAACCCAAAAAAGTTCTCAAAAAACATTTTTTTAAAATTTATATATTGTTATAAATATCTTGAATAAAGCGTGAACCTACAAATCAGTCAACCTACCGGATAGATTGTACAAAATACTTAGATAAGCTCCAAAAACCTAATTTTAGATAAAATTGGAGAATTAGATTTAAATGTAACAAAATCATTAGATACAAATACAATCCTTAACGATCATCAACTTCACGAGGAGACAATAAAGCACCATTCGCGCTCATATTCATGCATATTTCATGCAGTTTGGTCCTTGTTTGATAGAATCAAAATTTAGGAGCATTTTTTGTAAATCAATTAACAGTTTAAAATTATATAATCCATAGCCTACTAATCTAGGCCTATACTTATCTTTCTTTTCAAGAAATTGGCTACTTTCTGCATGCATATTTGAGGACTTTTAAACACAGAATTAACATTCACTAAATGTTTAGATTTCTATCCCACACTGCCCCCTGCAGGCCTCAGATGACTGTCCCATGGCGCAGATGGTCAGTCACTGTTGGCACCTGAATGGAGATAGACAGATGAAGCAGGAAAGAAAAACCCCTTCATCTTTGGAGGCTATGGACAAAAAAATACTGAGACAGGGTGAAAGGATCAATGGTAAGTATTTTCCACTATACATTTCATTTTGATTGTTTTTGAGCTAAATTATGACCCATTTACCTCATCACAGCACACTTATAATCAGACAGTGTGATAAAGACATGGTAACAACCAGAGAGCCTGCATTCAATAATAATAATAATATTCATATGCAAGATATTTCAACTTTATTTTGTCGCGTCATAAATTACATTTCCACCACAGTCAGTTATTGCAATAAATGCTGATGACAGCAGATGTTTTATAATGACATGCCAATTAGTAATTCAGCGTATTGTTCCCAAGTAGTCAATATTTTCAGAGAATAATCTGCATAGAAAAGCAAAGCCTTAACAGTCAAGCTCAACTGAGTGATGAAAATGTTATTTTTCTTGGTAACACATTATATTCTAAAAGTACCTACAGACATTTTCGTGTTATGATGATCATGAATCAGGGAGTCATCCGTCTAAAAATATAATTTCACTTTTTATATATATATATATATATGAAAGTGCTGAACATACAACATATTCATTGCAATGCATACAGTAAATGTTCATTTAGATTTGAAGGCCCAAATGGGTAATCGGTAGTAGTAGTTTTTATTAGTGTATATTAACATGTTGTTGTTTTTTTTGTTAAAAGGGTAGTTTACCCAAAAATGAAAATTAGCCCATGATTTACTCACCCTCAAGGTGTATATGACTTTGCTCTTTCAGACGAATACAATCGGAGTTACATATATATTTATAAAAAAAAGCTTTATAATGGCAATTATAAAGAAACAGCAACAGCCATTCACTCCCGCTATAAAGTTTAGAAGAGCAAGGGCATTTTTTAATATAACTCTGATTATATACGTCTGAAAGAGGCATCATGCCTCTTTCAGACGTATATAATCAGAGTTATATTAAAAAATGCCCTGGCTCTTCTAAACTTTATAGCGGGAGTGAATGGCTGTTTCTGTTTCGAAGTCCATAAAAGTGCATCCATCCATCATAAAAGTGCTCCATACGGCTCCGAGGGTTAATAAAGGCCTTTGGAAGTGAAGCAATGAGTTTAAGAAAAAAACGTCTTATTTAACAAGTTACAAAGTCAAATTCAAAGTCAAATTTAAAGTCAAATTCTAGCAAATTCTAGACATACGGATTCCACTTTAGACACTACCAAGTCTAAAGCGCAATTTATGCTAGTAATATAGTAATAGTAAAACTGCCGATATTTACGCTACGCCATGATGCACTGCAATACTTCTGACGTCACAATTTGCGCTTTAGGTACAAAACTTTAGACTGCATATGGCCGTTTGGCAGGAAGCTCGAATTTTACTTTGTAACATGTTAAATATGAATTATTATTAACCTTTATTAACCCCCAGAGCCGTGTGGTGTTCAGTTATGATGGATAGATGCACTTTTATGGACTTCAAAACAGAAACAGCCTTTCACTGCCATTATAAAGCTTTTTTTTATAAATATATATGTAAGTCTGATTGTATTCGTCTGAAAGAGCAAAGTCTTTCAGACGAAGAGGGTGAGTAAATCATGGGCTAATTTTCATTTTTGGGTAAACTACCCTTTTAACAAAAAAACAACAACATGTTAATATACACTACTACTAATAAAAACTACTACTACCGATTACCCATTTGGGCCTTCAAATCTAAATGAACATTTACCGTATGCATTGCAATGAATATGTTGTATGTTCAGCACTTTCATATATATATATATATAAAAAAAGTGAAATTATATTTTAGACAGATGACTCCCTGATTCATGATCATCATAACACGAAAATGTCTGTATAGGTACTTTTAGAATATAATGTGTTACCAAGAAAAATAACATTTTCATCACTCAGTTGAGCTTGACTGTTAAGGCTTTGCTTTTCTATGCAGATTATTCTCTGAAAATATTGACTACTTGGGAACAATACGCTGAATTACTAATTGGCATGTCATTATAAAACATCTGCTGCCATCAGCATGTATTGCAATAACTGACTGTGGTGGAAATGTAATTTATGACGCGACAAAATAAAGTTGAAATATCTTGCATTGAATATTATTATTATTATTGAATGCAGGCTCTCTGGTTGTTACCATGTCTTTATCACACTGTCTGATTATAAGTGTGCTGTGATGAGGTAAATGGGTCATAATTTAGCTCAAAAACAATCAAAATGAAATGTATAGTGGAAAATACTTACCATTGATCCTTTCACCCTCTCTCAGTCTTTTTTTGTCCATAGCCTCCAAAGATGAAGGGGTTTTTCTTTCCTGCTTCATCTGTCTATCTCCATCCATGTGCCAACAGTGACTGACCATCTGCGCCATGGGACAGTCATCTGAGGCCTGCAGGGGGCAGTGTGGGATCACATAGAAATCTAAACATTTAGTGAACGCTAATTCTGTGTTTAAAAGTCCTCAAAAATGCATGCAGAAAGTAGCCAATTTCTTGATAAAAGAAAGATAAGTATAGGCCTACATTAGTAGGCTATGGATTATATAATTTTAAACTGTTGATTGATTTACAAAAAATGCTCCTAAATTTTGATTCTATCAAACAAGGACCAAACTGCATGAAATATGCATGAATATGAGCGCGAATGGTGCTTTATTGTCTCCTCGTGAAGTCGATGATCGTTAAGGATTGTATTTGTATCTAATGATTTTGTTACATTTAAATCTAATTCTCTAATTTTATCTAAAATTAGGTTTTTGGAGCTTATCTAAGTATTTTTTACAATCTATCCGGTAGGTTGATTGATTTGTAGGTTCACGCTTTATTCAAGATATTTATAATAATATATAAATTTAAAAAAAAAATGTTTTTTGAGAACTTTTTTGGGTTTATCATCATCGCATTTCAATGTGCAGCCTAGTAGTAGGCTAGCTACCAACACGTCGATTTTGACAGCATCAGTAATCACATTATTTCTGTGTACTAACAGCAATAACAGTAGGCCTATCAGTATTATTAATACAATAAATAAAAATACATTTTAGACAACTTATTTGGCAGTTGAGAATGCCGATCCGGTCCGATATTCCGGCTTACAGAGTCTCAAAACAGGTTGCTCATTCGACGTTATGTATATCAAGTCATTTTAATATGGTATTGTGTGCTCAAAATTGTTATTTTGTTTTGAACGTGTTGTTTACTTTTAAAGATAGCTTACGCTCTTCAAACAAGCACGTGCCTGGAATGTTTGACGTCAGAGCGAAGACGTCAAAGGAGTAGGCAACAGGCATGTTCGGGCGATTCCTCACAGACTGTTTTACAGCGTGATTGTTCGTTTGTGGTCACTTTACTCACGATGCTACCAACCAAACTGGCGGATAAAATCGGTAAGCAGGGGAATCTCCCCGACCAAAAAATAATCTGGCCCATTGCTCCTGATGGTTATATCCCCAACTCTGTCGTCAGGAGTTTGGCGCCGTTTCCTAAATTCAGCAGATATTATTGTGCCGAAAGGGAGATCTATGTAAAGGCACAAGTAGAGGAAGACAGAACTCGGATCTTGGAAAAGTTCAAGAATTTTACTCTCGGCGAAACGAAGCAGAGTGTACCTGAGGAGACGACCGGTTCAACGAGCTTTGAACCATTTCAAAGTAAAAGGTCTTGGGAGACAAAGACAGGGGTCAAGGTTACACCACCTCGAAGAGCTGTAGCCCAGAGACAACAACAGGATAGACAAAACTTCCTACAGGAAAATGGTTCTTCTAAAGAGACACTCCAGGCGAACGCTTCTTCTGTTGAGGTACTTCAGACAAATGTTTCCTCAGTAGATGAGCTAAAGAACGAAGAAGATGTTGACTTCACTCATCCTCCAGAAACTGTGCCTCAGAGCCTCAGTCCGGAGAGCAACGCTTTCCCCACAAAGCAGGCAAAGAAAGTGAAGAAAGGTCGAAAAGCCAGATTTAATCTCCCAGAAGGTTCGTCTCCAAGCCCAATGCTGCAGCGGGTGAACAAAGATGAGGTTCAGCGGGTGAAAGATGGGTTGAAGCAGGAGATAGCTTCTTCCATTAAGGAGCCAAAGAAAAGCCTTCAAGACAGTATGGAAAAAAGACACGTGGCAGAAATTGGAGATCTGATCCAGAACGTACGTCAGAAGACTAATAATTTCACCCTGAAGAAATTGAAGTCATTTGTGACACCCCATCTCCCGATGGGTGACAGAAGGCCTCCTTCACTCCTCATGTACATTTATAGAAAGTCAAAAGCAGAATCTTCGCCTTCTGATGGGGTGAAGAGTGGTCCAAAAGAGGCTTGGACCTCAAGAAACTAAAATGTGAATGTTATCACTCGACTGAATGGGCGTCATCAGTGGTTATCAGCCAGATATGCTAGACTCAGAAGGTTATCATCCATCTCAGGGCTCTTTCTAGACATCAGGAGGCCCTAGGCCATCCATCGTTCGCTAGCTACAGGACCAGTGCCACCCCTCATAAACCCGCTGACAAGAGTGGAAGACTGCAGGATGCACCGTCTTTGCTAATTGGCAAGTGCATTGTACAAGTATAATTTAGTAAGTAAAGTTACATTATAAAAGTAAACTGGTGTTGATGTCATGTTAGTCTGCTACATATACTAAAAATATGAGTTTATAAACGTTTGTACGACGTGTCAGATAAGCTGGTAGTATGCCGTATGTTCTTTTAAACATCCACAACTAATGTGAACATATAGGCTTTAAGGCTGAATTGGTGATATTTGCTTATTATTCACAAAAATTGCTGAATAACGTGACCAAATTGTGTTTTAGCTGCAAAATCGTATAACGTTAGCCATTGCGCTACCCACCAAAGTTACTAGCGGTGACCGCGGCTAGCTAGCTAGCTACTAAAACAATAACAAATGAATGTCTTACCAAATTCGTCCAAATACATTAAACTAGTTGGACGTCAGTACCAGCAATTCTCTCAGTATTATACCGGCTGTACAGTGCGACATCAACATATATGATCTATTAGCTATCAAACTACCTGCCTCTTTTATTAATTTTTTAAACAAGCTGTTTGTGAAATTATGTTAGTTGGAGAAATAATTACAGAGCTATTTATGGATATCTACTTTTATTATCCTGTAAATCAGAATATACTGTCTATGAATATGTTGCCCATACCTCTCTATCATTTATCAATCTTTTCTTACTAATTTAGTCTTTTGTTTCCACAGGTTTGAATGCTGGCCTCCATTGGTGGAAGAGATACCAAAAACATTGTAACCAGCCAAAGGCCATTTTGGCTGTAAGTATTATATATAGATGCCTTTCACGTTACCTAATCACCACTCTCCCATTCATTCATTCATTCACTAGTCCATGAAGGTAAAATTAAAATCTAAAGTTGAATGTTAAAATTTGCACTCGCAGACAAAAGTCACAAACCTGTATTCAGAATTTGAAGCTGCAGACAAGTAGTCTAGTCACAAATGTGTAAAATGCCATTCACAGAAATACAATGACAGACACAAACTTGTAATATATAATTGCATTTTTTAACATTCAATTTTACAGGTTTGTGTAAATGTTCATGTACAAGTATGAATATTTATTGGGCAAATTCTCAAATTCACATCTACGTGCTCTCAAGTTTTGATACTCTTTTACCTTAATATTACTCACTCCACCCCACTTTAGTCACATGCATTATTATTTATTTGTGCTAGCATTTTACTAATGTCGTGTAATAAAGAATCTTTGAATATTGAATCTAATATTTAGTCTTTGTTTCTTTGCTTTGTGTGCTTTTTACAGGAGCAGTGAGGAAGAATCGCATGTCTGACAAAGCCACCGACACACACCGAGATAAACCATCAGGTGGTTTAATCTGGTGTGCGACCGCCGCCATGCCCGGTCACACCCAACTAATGAGCAATAAATGAGTTTAAAATAAAAAAAAGTTTTTTGAAAATGACAAATTGTCTCATAGCCTAAATATGAATTATAGACCAGGGCCAGAATTTGACTATTAATAATAAAAGATAAGCTAATATGCATTGTAAATGTCAGCATTTATCTTTTTTGACTCTCTTTTTTTTAAAAATTCTTTTAGTAGCTACAGAAATATGTGAGGTTTATCTTTTTATAAAACCTTTTTTTTCTCAAAACTTTATGTTGCAAACACTCCTTTTAAATCTGGCCATCATTTTTAATGTTTATGTAAAATGTGCATATTGATGCTAATTTATTTAAACAGCATTCCGTGATAACCGTGATCATTTTGGTCACTATAATCATGAAATGGAATTTTACAACTAAAATCAATAGTTATGTGTTTCTACAGTAAAATAGTACATTTTTCTGATTCTGTTCTTTTCTGTGACATTAAAGGATGACATATACAGGCCTACACAGACTCTTAGGTCTAAACAGTTTTGGATGGTTGTTAATAGGATAGTTATGAGGCGTTATTTAAGAGATTTAAGTATTGTAGCTCTCGGCCACTTTCATTTTTTAAAAGTAGCTCTCAAGTGAAAAAAGGTTGGAGACCCCTGCCCCAGGCAATATTCATGTTGGTAAACTAACCCAATAAAAAAAAAACTCTTGAAACAAATATGATTCCTAACCTTTTCATTTATACAACATTTCATTTTAAATGTTGTATATTTTTATTTACACACATTTGGACACACTTTTTACGTGATCCTTCAGAAAACTTTATAATATTCTGAAGCACTTCTGGTTGCGAAAAGTGCTGTATCTCTGCCTCACGCGCTTCATTGGCGACTCGAAGATCCTGCGCTGGGACAACCAGCGCTTCGTGGAGATCCAAACCCTGCCGTCACGCGGCTCGATGGCCGTGTATCCGTTCAGCGTCGGGGTGAGGCAGTACCTTCTGCTGGGGAGCGACTATTCCTTCTCTCGGATCTATCTGTGGGACGACCTCACTCAAAGGTTCCTGCCCTTTCAGGAACTGAACATGCTGGCGCCTCGAGGGTTCAGTCTGGTGTCTATTGACAATAAGGATATTCTGTTAGCGGCCAGTTTTAAAGGAAAGACCATGGCGTACCAGCATCTCGTGGTGGACCTCAGTGCCAAATAGTAGACGTTTAACTGGGGTTTAAATGTCAAGAACTGCAATATTTCCACCCCTTTTCTCCATCTGCTTTCACACATGAATTGATTCTGTCATCATTGCTAAATACACTCACACATTAGTTACTATAAGAGGAAGCTATCCTAAAGTGATAGTTGATTTAACTCCCATGATTTACTCACCCTCAAGTCATCCTAGGTGTGTATTAGAGCCCGATCGATAAAGGATTTTGAAGGCAGATACTGATACAAATATTTTTGGGTTTTAAAATCCGATATATCGGCCGATATTTTTTTAAAAAAATATTGTTGGATTTCACACGTGTAAAAGAAATGCTAACTTTTCTGCACAAGATACGTTTGATACTTTTTCTCTATGTCTAAATGTTCACTCCTCGCAAGTATAATTTACATTTTACAATGCAGGCACTGTAACTAGAGATATGCTAGTTATAAATACAGTAATCATTACTTTATTTAGGCAGAAAAAGTTCATTGTGGTTTCCAAGCTCATTAATGTTAACGTTAGCGGTCTTCCACTGATGATAGTGGCATTAGCTAGCTTTGTGGTTAGCTAGTCTATGATGAGCCATAATTTAGCAATAGATAACATCATACTGTAAATTGTAAAACATACATTTTCAATATAACAGGCCAAGGAGAGATGATTGAAGTGTGTTTCGTCCGTTTTTATTTTATTTTTTAAATATTCATTTATGGGCCATTATAACGGCTGATACCGATATTTTGGAAAATGCCCAATATCGGCCGATAATATCGGTCTGACTCTACGTTCGTTCGTTTTAAATCTGCATCTTCTGTGCAGCGCGTGGCCTCACGCGTGTCAGAAAACACCGCGAGGCGTCAGTGACAGTTTGTGTTCCACCTCTAGAGGCCGCTCTCGTATACTGTTTAAAGTCCCCATGATATCAAAATGGAAGTTTTCTGGCTTTAAGTATGAATATGTTAAGCCTTACTGTTATCTATAAGCTTGTGTGCTCCAAAATAATTACAATATTGGCATTTAAAAGATATAAGCCAAACTTACAGTCTCTCACTTCCACCAATTTGGATCCGTGATTGTGATGACATCACTCTGCAATTCAGCCTCTCGTCATGTTTTCTGTCCAATCAAATTCTCTCTAGAATCTGAAACTCCGCCCCCTACATTATAAACGGCCGCTGAAGCTGTGCCTGAAATCGATCATTTTCATACATTTATTACCTGGTGAATGATTCAGTGTGGGGTGAATGAAGTCTGATTAAAAAGTTTGTCGAGACAAACTTTAAGTTGTCTTGTGAAAGTTTGGACCAGAAAGTTTGAAGAAGTTTAAAATGAAATGGAGTCTGGTTTCAGGTCAGTGTCACACGAACCACGGCAGCTCTGGTCCAGAGACACGACACAGATCGGATCAAATGTGCAAAAATATGGATCAGACCCATTTGAAGTCTGCACAGAATGCTGTATTTTACAACGATATGGAGAAGATTAGGAGGAGAAATGGTTAGAGATAAGGAGGAAACTACGGCTCAACGGCTCTGGCCGAGCTGTGATATTGGCTAAAAAAGTCCTGTCTTCCTGTTTCAGTGGAAATTACAACAACACATTGAATATTGCTGTGCGTTTAAGGGCACTTTAGTGGGACTTTAAAGACAGAAGACCCTTCTCAGTCACTCCAGCAAATGACGCAATTAAGAAAAAACGATCGATATGGATTTTTGCATTGGTTTTTCGGTCAATCTCTAATTCAAATAACAAGAAATCACAATTGTGAGATATAAATTCGCAAACTTCGGGGTCAGTGCTTTGGGGCTTCTGTTAGCCTGTGGTGCCCTGACACTTGGAAACAAAATATGAAAAAAATGAAGAAAGTACCGCACCTGATGGTGTTCATTCTCGTAAATGTATGTCAATATTTCTCTTATTTGTGATAGAGCTTTATATCCAAAGAGGCTAATGCCCCGGGACCTCACAGGCCCCATAATCTGTCCTTGTTCGTAATACATAGCTTTGATGGCTATATGGTTGTGGTACATTATTATCTCTTCTGCTAAGTGTTTAGAAGGCACTATTAATGCCCTGGGCCAGGAACAGATTACATTTCTTGTTTATTTCATATTGTCCCAGCAGTCACTGACAGTTTCGCTTTCATGCACTGTTTGTCAATCTATAACAATTTTACAGCGGCCTTTCAGTTAGAGGCCCGGTCTATAATGTGAACTTAACACTTACACAACACCTTCATGTTATATTCCACAGTCCTCTTCCTCAGAATTGCTAGTTTGTATCTCACAGTTCTAAGAAGAAAATATCAGAATTGCGAAATAAAAAAGGAGCAATTATCTTTTTATTTATTTTTTTTCTGTGGCAGAAACAAGCTTTCATACGTTCCATACAGATGACACATTCAAGTCATGTCGGAGAGATCGGATTTAGGAGTGATGGCGCACATGAACACCACCACAATGTCGTGGGAAGCCCGGGGGTTTATTTAAAGGAGAACTCCGGCGCAAAATGAACCTTTGGTCTAATTACACATTGTTACCTAGTCAACCATTATCTGAGATTTGTTTTCATGATTGCCGAATGTAAATAGTTTTATCTCTAAAAACAGTTTAGCCTATAACGCTAGTATATAGGGCATAGAGTAATGACAAATAAAAATCGCTTGTTATTACCAATAACAAGGCTCAAAATACCCCCACACTAACACGACAGCATAATAAGGGTCTCTACATTTAAACCGAAGCATTGAGAACTTTGTCAGTGTCCATACAGTTTAATAAGAAGATACTTTATACACACAGTCAACTTCGCGAATACAGGAAGAAGCCATCTTTGAAAAATAGTCTCTACCAGTCGATCTACGAACGCCGATCCATGTGCACCGGTGAGATGTGAATAAGGTGATAAAGTGAGCGCGAACAGTAGACTGCATGTACATATTGAAGAGAAGAAAACCGTTTGTGTTTGTATTTCTTCCGAAAACAACGGACCATATGATATTCTGCACAGTTCAGCGCACTTTTGCGTTTTTACCCTTTACACGGGAATGTGATGGTTTAGCGTTTTTAAGATTTCCACTCTGGAGAGTGGTTTCACTTTTTTGCGTTTTTAAGCCCCCAAAACGCCGTCGCCGTGTAAACGAAAGGCACATCCGATAAAATATTTTTACGTTTTCACCCACTAGCGTTCTCGTGTAAACAGGGCCTTAGGCCCCGTCCACATTACAGCGTTTTCGTTTAAAAACGGAGACCTTTTGCTACATTTGCACCTCCCGTCCAGACTAAAACGGAAAAAATTAAGACCTAAAACGGAGAAGTTTAGAAACGCTGCAGCTCCGTTTTGCCTTTTGAATCTCCGGAGGGCGTTTTAGTGAAGACGGGGACTAAATTGAGGAGTTTAGAAGCGATGACGCAGAGGCTGACGCTCGGCTCTGTGATTTGGTGTCATCAGTCATGACGTGTCCTTCCCTGATTTGTCAGCCCCTGTTTACACCGGCACATTCACCAGTGTTGGTGAATGGTCGCGTGATCCACGTTTTCAGTCGTTTTAATGTGGACGGAGATCATTTCTAATATGCAGATAAAACGCTGGTGTGGACGGAGATCGTATTCGTTTTAATTCTCCGTTTTTAAACGAAAAAGCAGTAGTGTGGACGGGGCCTATAAGGAGGACTTGTTTGCACTAAATGTGAATCCATTAGTGGTGGGGACTTTCCTGATTTGCTTCACCATGCCAGTAGGTGGAGACAAATGTCCAGAGTGAGTCATGAATCATATTTGGCCAATACTTAACCGATTCAAAGGGATTCATTCAGCAACGCCACTACAGTGAGTTGCTCAGTACTGAGTAAACTTTAGCTTCGTTTGGACCCGTTTTCGTTGGCGGAGACAAAAAGACAATATTGTGTCAAAAAATTGAGTTACTTAATATTAATTTTGATATTCAGTGCAGCACTCTTTCTCATGTAGCATGAAGTCCCCTGTAGTCAATAATTGTATCCCTTAAAAAAATCGTTTGAATGTAACTCTACACTCTTGCCTCATTTAGTTTAGTATACTGAATATGCAAATGAGCCCCGCCTCCACTCACTCAGCTCAGAGATCCACTGGTTGACGATCTCACGTTGAAACCTACTTGGTTACAAGGTAGTTTGTGACGTCAGAAACACCAGCGATTTCAACCCGTGTTTTTGAGACTGTCTTTGGTTCACTGCAGTTTTAATTAGAAAATACTCAGCAATGCTGTCGACTTATGAATTTACACACCTTAAAGCACAATAAAAACAGCACATAGACATATAAACAGCATTAAAAACTTTATGGATATTTTCTTTGTATTCATATATTTACAGTTGTATTAGGGTTCCCTGTTGGCTGACTTCTTTCAGCGCTATTCTACTGGTTTGAATGTCAAGATTTTTGTATGGATATTTCTTTTACATAATCTGTCGCTATTGTATCTTGTGTATATTTTGAAGCATATGTTGACTCAAATATTTTTTTCTTTGTATCTCGGGTTATTCACTCTTCAGTGTGACTGACCAGTTTTAATTATTTTTATTATGATTTATTATTTGTATTGTTATATAAAAAAAAATTTCACTGCTACTTTGTTTTTTACTCAGTTGTCTTCGTCATTTTTTATGTTTAAATGATATCAAAATGACAATAAAAATGTAATTAAAAAAAAACTTGATTATCCCGAGTTATAACTTAATTATAGATGTGGTGCTTACATGTGCTAAATTTGACCCAAAAAAAATCCTTTTAAGTATACTTCCTCTTTTATAAAAATTATATGAAGTTTAGCTAAGGTTAGGATTATTTATACCAAGCTGTGTAAAATCAATAGATGTCTATGGAATCTCCCCAATTAAATAGCTAAGTAAACGCTTATGTGTGTGCGCGAGACTCCAGAGGGGTCTGGTCTGGTTAGTCCACAGCTCCCGGCTGAATGAACACACACTGTTGGCCGATCTTCTGAAAGCAGAAGTTGGAAAGCAGAGATTCTGGCCATCGCATTTCGTAATAAGCAACAGGTTACGGGTTAATACATGTACACACAGCGTGATGTGTGTATCCTTCAAATGACACTAGTCTTCTATTTCACAAGTAGAAGATTAATCAGAAGCCTCAACAGCCATATTAACGTGTAAAAAAAAAAAATAGGGTGAAAAAAACACATTGACATAGAATTTCTGGATCCAACTGTTTAATGGATGCAGGTTCTCTTTCAGGTTTGGACATATGTTATTGGTGAAACCATATGAATCACTCATATATGGGCTAAAAAAGGCTAAATAAAAGTGTCTTAAAATAGCATATTGTTAAAAGAGCAAAGCATTTCAGTGCAGACCACACTTACAACATTCAGAAGTGGTGTCACCACGAACCCAAAGCAGACGTCATCACCACGCATTAGGTTTGTTATTGGTCAATTACTGCCCTGGATTTGCAAAATAAGGATGTACTACATCTCTCTCTAACCGGTTCCACCCAAGACGGTGTTTATTTTAACACATAAACTAAAAATTCCAAGACAGCCCACAACACTGGTATTAAATTGCACTTTAAAATTAAACAGTGGGTGTTATGTCTATACAAAAGCCTAGAATTTTCTTTGCGCTTTGGCAGAAGTGTACATATAATCATTTTGGGTCATATGAGCTTTATGTATTTAAAGACCTTTATTGATGGACAAATGCAATTTTCCATTCTTTTTTGATTCTTCTCTTCTTATCCTATGGGAAAGAGGAGGATGAAGGCACACATTCCCTTCAGTTTTCCAGCACATTTCCTCCTTCTACTTCATTTGTTGAGTTAGATTAATAATATTTGAACACTGGGTCTGAATGTTGACACAGTGGCCGGAATCTCTTTGGAAATCATTGGACTGAACAGTAGGCTACGTTCCCCCTTCTCTCTCAAGGCTTTCTGCCTGACGTATCAATTCAACCCGATCACACTAAATGCATCTCTATAGCACACAGTGTGTTTATCGTGCAATTTATACGCGAAAATTAGTTTTTACGTGCATTGTATATGCATGGGTTGGTTAGGGTAGGTTTAGTAGTGGTGTGGGGTGCGTGTGTATTATACGTTTGGGTAGTTTTAGTGGCGTGGGGTGCGTGTGTGTATTACACGCAAATGAACTGCGTATCAAATGCATGCGAAAACAGCGTATCATACGTAAAAATAATTTTCGCGTATCAATTGCATGATAGTATGGAAGCTTGTTTCCGCCACAGAATGGAAAATAAAAAAGGTAATTACTGACTTAATATCTCGCAATTCAGACTTTAGCTATCTCGCCAACTTTATATCTCGCAATTCAGACTTTAGCTATCTCGCAATTCTGACTTTATATCTCACAAATTCAGACTATATCTCGCAATTCTGACTTTATATCTTGCAAATTCAGACTATATCTCGCAATTCTGACTTTATTTCTCAAAACTGCGAGATATAAAGTCAGAATTGAGTGATATAACGTCGCAATTGTGTGTTATAAAGTCAGAATTGTGAGATATAAAGTCAGAATTGCGAGATATAAAGTCAGAATTGCGAGATATAAAGTCAGAATTGCGTGATAAAGTCGCAATTGCGAGATAAAAAGTCAGAATTGCGAGATATAGTCTGAATTTGCGAGATATAAAGTCAGAATTGCGTGATAAAGTCGCAATTGCGAGATAAAAAGTCAGAATTGCGAGATATAGTCTGAATTTGCGAGATATAAAGTCAGAATTGCGTGATAAAGTCGCAATTGCGAGATAAAAAGTCAGAATTGCGAGATATAGTCTGAATTTGCGAGATATAAAGTCAGAATTGCAAGATATAAAGTCAGAATTGCAAGATATAAAGTCAGAATTGCGAGATATAAAGTCAGAATTGCGAGATATAAAGTCAGAATTGCGAGATATAAAGTCAGAATTGTGAGATATAAAGTCAGAATTGCGAGATATAGTCTGAATTGTGAGATATAAAGTCAGAATTGCGAGATATAAAGTCTGAATTGTGAGATATAAAGTCAGAATTGCGAGATATAGTCTGAATTGTGAGATATAAAGTCAGAATTGCGAGATATAAAGTCAGAATTGCAAGATATAAAGTCAGAATTGCGAGATATAAAGTCAGAATTGCGAGATATAGTCTGAATTGCGAGATATAAAGTCAGAATTGCAAGATATAAAGTCAGAATTGCGAGATATAAAGTCAGAATTGCGAGATATAGTCTGAATTGCGAGATATAAAGTCAGAATTGCAAGATATAAAGTCAGAATTGCGAGATATAAAGTCAGAATTGCGAGATATAGTCTGAATTGTGAGATATAAAGTCAGAATTGCGTGATATTGTCTGAATTTGCGAGATATAAAGTCTGAATTGCGAGATATAAAGTCAGAATTGCGAGATATAAAGTCAGAATTGAAAGATATAGTCTGAATTGCGAGATATTAAGTCAGAATTGTGAGATATAGTCTGAATTACGAGATATAAAGTCGCAATTGCGTGTTATATAGTCTGAATTGTGAGATATAAAGTCAGAATTGCGAGATATAGTCAGAATTGCGAGATATAAAGTCAGAATTGTGAGATATAAAGTCAGAATTGCGAGATATAGTCTGAATTGCGAGATATTAAGTCAGAATTGCGAGATATAGTCTGAATTATGAGATTTAAAGTCAGAATTGCGTGATAAAAAGTCACAATTGCGAGATATAAAGTTAAAATTTTATATAATTTATATAGTATACATTTTTTCCCCCTTAGAATTGGCCTGATAACTCGCCATTACGAGTTTATATCTCACAATTATGAGAAAAGATGCCAGAATTTCGAGATATAAACTCACAATTATGTGTTATACGTAAAGTAAGAATTGTGAAATAAAAAGTCTCAATTCTGTCTTTTTTCTCACAATTATGACTTTATTTCTCAGAATTGCGACTTTATATCTCGCAATTGCGACTTTATTTCTCACAATTCTGACTTTATATCTTGTAATTGTGAGATAAAAAGTCACAATTTTTTTTTTTTTTATTCAGTGGTGGAAACAAGCTTCCATATGATAGTACACATCTCATTTTCATCTGTGATTATGTACAGTATGTGTAGGTTTGTGTGTGAACTTTGTGCGTTTCTTCATCACACCCCAGGTCTTGCCTGGAGAAGGGCCAGCTTCCATCTGGAGCTTATTGCAGCAGATGCCACAGTTAAGAGCAGGGAAGTGCATTTATTGATGTGAATATTATTTTGTGTGTTCACTATGTATGTGTGTATTGCAGCTTAACCTTCCTCCAAGGAAAGTTAGCTACCTCTTATCCTAACAACGGCGATTAATACACCCTTAACCGGCTGATAATACATCTCCAAGGAACACACCTTTAACTAATGCTATTCAAGCTGGGTCATGGGAAAAGACAGAATCCAGACCTCCTTCACTAGAAAAGCCGCCTGTGCCTATGCATATGGCTGCAAACACTGCCATGGAAAATGCAGCCTAATGCACTACAGCAGTTGGACTGATTCATTGCAGATGGCAAGGGCAGCGCTAGAGCAGAAGCGCAGCCAAACGCCGGATTCAAGTCAATGCATGATACTGCGAGAATTGAAACAATCACTCTAAGAGGCTTTCCACTGGCCTGTGTTTGCCAAAGGCTTCTCGTAAAATAGAGAGAGAAAGAGAGTGAGGGAAAGCATGACCTTAAGGTGCAATAAGACAAGAACTAAGTTTTGCAGAACGTTTTGATGTGTGAAGTTGTGTGTGCGTATAAAGGAATATTTTAAACTTTGATGTGGTAAATAGTCTCTAAAGCCTGGAACTGATATCATCCATCTGAAGTCAAGAAGTCCTGGGGGTAAATTATTTGTAATTTTATCTTTGTACTCATGAATGCATGGATGAATGGATATATGAATATTTTAGACAGACAGAAAGACAGACAGATATAGATAGATAGATAGATAGATAGATAGATAGATAGATAGATAGATAGATAGATAGATAGATAGATAGATAGATAGATAGATAGATAGATAGACTGTAAAAAATAAAACCGTAATTTTTACGGTAAAAAAACGGCAGCTGTGGTTGCCAGAACTTTACCGTCAATAATAAGGTAGGCAACGTTATTGGTTTTACAGACTTAATTTAAAATTTACAGTAATAAACGGTATTTCATTATCTGATACAATGTTAATTTATCTATTGAAGTATTGATATCTGTTTGGTACCATTACTGATAACCAACAATCATCACAATCAAACTATGAGGAACCATAGTTATTTCAACAAAAATACATAAAATGTTATCGGTGTCACATGCACAGGGAATTGTGGGAATGTCAATTTATGTTTTTTCACTGTAAATTACAATGAGTTGTTCTTTTCCACTTTCAAAAAAAGTAAATTTAACGGTATTCTACAGTAAAATTACATTAAATTTACCATGAGATCTATCACAGTTATTTACCGAATATATATGGAAACTTTGTGTTAACCAATTAACAGTTTTGCACTGTAGCAATTACAGTATTTTACCGTTAAAATCGCGATTTTTTTTACAGTGAGATAGATAGATAGATAGATAGATAGATAGATAGATAGATAGATAGATAGATAGATAGATTGACTGTAAAAAATAAAAACGTAATTTTTACGGTAAAACAACGACAGCTGTGGTTGCCAGAACTATACCGTCAAAAATACGGTAGTAACGTTATCGGTTTTACAGACTTAACTTAAAATTTACAGTAATAAACCATATTTCATTATCTGATATAATGTTAATTTATCTATTGAAGTATTGATATCTGTTTTGTACCATTATAATACTGACAACCAACAATCATCACAATCAAACTATGAGGAAACAGTTATTTCAACAAAAATACATAAAATGTGAAGTGTTACACAGGGAATTGTGAGAATGTCAATTTACGTTTTTTCACTGTGAATTACAATGAGTTGTTCTTTTTCACTTTCAAAAACTGCAAATTTACATTATTTTTTAATTTTTTAATTCTGTAATTACATTAAATTTATCATGAGATCTATTACAGTTATTTACCTTATATAGTACAGAAAATTTCTGTCAACCAATTAACAGTTTTGCACTGTAGCATTTTTACAGTCTTTTACCGTTAAAACCACGTTTTTTTTTTTACAGGATGGATGGATGGATAGATAGGGCCACATGAGATCTAATCTGTAGTCACTTTTTAAATAACATGTCAATTGCTTGATGAAACTGTGTTATGTTGATTTCAGGGTGAAACATCCACAGTTAAATGTATGGCATGAAGAGGCAACTGTATTTTACATAACAGCATTGGTTAAAGCTACACCATATTCCTTCTATTTTCTCTTCTTTCTTTTTTCAGGAAGCCAGAAGCAAATATAGAAAGACACCACAAAGGAAAAATCTGGATCCATTTGGGTTGAGTGAGATTTATTTGGAAAAGTAATGAAAGTTCCCGAAAATCCACTTCCTTCTGTTGCCACTCAGAAAGTACACTGCCAAAAAAAAAAAAAAAAAAAAAAAAAATTAATTCTCTCAAACGCATGAATGAATGGCTCTGGCTTTGGCATATTTGGCCCAACAAATATCCTGTTCTTTCTGTGGATTCTTTAAAGAAGATGATTGCTTGGTCAAAAAGTGGATAAAATAGTTTCTTTTTTTTTCTTGGTCAGCATAATAAGAACATTTAAAAAAAAAAAAGAAAAAAAAAAGCATTCTGCTTCTCAAGTAACTGTATCTTGTTTAAAATATATATATACATTTTTCACAAAACAAATAAAGAAAATGCTGATTAAGGACATTTGTTTTAGTGTTGTGGACATTTTTATGGCAGGATGTTTATTTGTTTTTAGATGGGTTTGAATCATCTCTGATGTTCATTGA
The DNA here is from genome assembly GCF_016745375.1 of Pimephales promelas. The sequence continues at coordinate 7,953,107 of NW_024121199.1, read as the reverse complement.
ATCATCTCTGAGGTTCATGGGTGTTGGTAAGAAATCTTTATGGCTGTATATCACTGTTACACAATACAAAAAGACATGGCCCTGCATCTTAAACAATCCCATAAGGCAAAATAATACATATTCAAAGGGTTTCAAATCTAGCCACATGATTTAAAGTCATTAAATTTATCATATCATATCACAGATATGAAAATGGGGTGAGTTCTGCGTTTATGCTTAGGGTGGTTGTTCAAATCACTTCCCGTACATATGAGCAATAAATGCATTAAAGCAAAACCGAGTAACTTTTCCTCTGCGGTCGCCCTACAGGTTGGAAGCGGAATTGTCCATTACCGCTGTCGTAAATAATTTAGCCTTGCGCAGTTGTCTCGCATGCTCCCTGTTTATTCAGCACCGGCTTTGGAATCATGATGACAATTCAAAAGCTACCCGGCAAGATGTCTTTACATGTAGTTGTAGTCTACTGTCGAGTACGCACCACCTATCGGCAAATGTAACGCCAAATTTGTAGTTTTCTTATGTCTCATTCGGACTACAGAAATCGTACATAAGTATAGTGATGATCTTGCTCTGTTCTGTGATGTACGTTCGTGACTCTCCTGTTCGAACTCGTTCATCAAAATGAACGAATATTTTTCAGAGTCAATTCGTTCATTTTGTTTGTTGAATGAACCAAATGACTCGGAAAAAGAGTCATTCATTTTGATGAATGAGTTTGAACAGGAGAGTCACGAACGCACATCACAGAACAGAGCATGGCGAGCATTTGAGCTTATTAAACTTAAACTTTGTTATTTATTTATTTATTAAATGAGCGATCGTTTCGCTTGATAAGACCCTTATTCATCGTCTGGAATCGTTTAAAGCCCTTTGAACAGTTTGCAGTTTTTACTGAAAGTGTCTTTTTAGACCTTGAACCGTTTGGTTCCCAATCCCACTGAAGTCCATTATATGGAGAAAATCTTGGAATGTTTTCGTCAAAAACCTTAATTTCTTTTCAACTGAAAAAAGAAAGACATGGACATCTTGGATGACATGGGGGTGAGTAAATTATCAGCAAAAGATTTTTCAAAAGTGAACTACTCCTTTAAGCACCAGTAAATAACAATTATGCATTACATTGTTCTCTTTTTCCTCGTTTTCCATTTCTCTCTCACTCTCTCTCTCTCTGTATTCTTGGTAAAAGTGCATGTTATTCCTGCACTGGGTTTAATCAGGTAAGTGGCTGTGCATGGGCCGCCACTTCAAAGAGCGCCACATTTCCAGACAACACATCTCTACAGGTGGACAAGACCCACATTACCTAATGGAGCTGCGCTGAGGAGCCTGCGAGAGTGACAGTGGCTGGTAATCGAATCGATGGGCACAGAAAACTGGGTGGAGCGAGACGGAGGGAAAGGTAGAGTAATTGAATATCCTCAGCCTTCCTTGATTGAAAACATCTTGTCATTTGATGATTGTGCTCATTTACAGCCTCCAGCGGGGGAGGTGTCGGAGGGACAAGGTCAGGTCTAGGGGAGGTGTGTGTTAAACGGTCAGCGGGTGGAGCTGTGTTAAGTCATATTAAGAGGAAATACTGCATCACCTTCTCGCTGACACACGGATCAGGGTCAAGACTCCTGGATATTTGTAGAGCAGTTGTAGTGCTGCACACTTAATCAGATTAGATATGAAAATATCCCGAATTCTGGGGGGGTTGTAGTTATGCATTAGGCAGCTAGCCTACATTAGCTATACACTTTTAATCAATGCATTCCCTGAGAACTGACCTTGTGAGCACTGTGATCTACCAGCAATGTTGCTAATTGAGCAGGATGATGTCTTAAACTTTATTTGCATGATGGGTAAATACCACATTCACAAAGCAAGATACCTTAAAGGGTTAGTTCACCCAAAAATGTAAATTCTGTCATCATTTACTCAGACCAAAGCCGTAAGACTTTTGTTCATTTTCAGACGTAGACGCTACGCAACTACCAATTTGACGCTTCAAAAGTTCATAAAGAGATCGTGAAACTAATCAATATGAATAGAGGGGTTTTCCAAATTGTCCAAAGAGACTCAATTGCTTTATATGATGAACAACAGATTGAATTTAGGCTTTTATTTACTTATAAACATCAGTTGTGTGAGTTTATTGTGCATAATATTAATAAATTGTGTAACTTGTATGCATTGCAAAGTTACTTGGATAAAAGCATCTTGAAAATGCATAAATGTAAATGATCTTTGAAAGCTGTTGATCTGAGCTGATGTGAGAAGTCAACATATAGAGCTTCATAGCTGTGGGCCTGTTCTAACATGTGCGGTATGTATCTGAATGACATACATTCATTGACTGTAGACTACCCTGTTAACTAGACAAAACACTTCCTTTAGTCCTTTAACTTTGACGAATGAAGGAGGACAAAGAAAAGTGAGAAGTAAACAACAGATCATAATGTGTATGCTAATGCTTGTCTCATTCACATGCATTCCATTACCATTTTCTGTTGTTAACACACACACACACACACACAGCAAACTCTCACACATAAAGCATGTAGGCTAACAATCTCAACACAACCGTACTCGCGGGATCTTTACAGTATAGCCATTTTATTTAAAGGGATAGTTTCGCCCCCAAAAATGAAAATTGTGTCGTCATTTATTTATTCACTCGTTCCAAACCTGTATGAGTTTTTTCCTTCTGTTGAACACAAAAGAAGATTTTTGAACGAATTTTGCTAACCAAAATTGAGTGTAGCCTTTAGACTTCCATAGTATGCAAAATACTATGGAAGTCAAAGACTACCGTCAGCTGTCTAGTTACCAAAATTCGTTAAAAAAAACTTCTTTTGTGTTCAACAGAAGGAAAAAAACTCATACAGGTTTGGAACAACATGAGGGTGAGTAAATGATGACTGAACTATCCCTTTAACAATAATCCAAAACAATAAACATGCACAGGAGAAAAACTGGAACATAAGAGAAAAATAAGCTACTAAAAAAAAAAATGACTCAACTAAAGCTTTGTTCAGATTGCCAAGCATACCTGATTGGAATACGATAATTTTTTTAGCAAATGTGAACAGCCAACCCGATCTCACAGGAATTCGTACGAATTTTTCGAGGTGGCTGATTCATAACAATTCGTACGACCTCACTCGTACGAATTAGTAAGATTTTTGCTAAATCGTACATATTTTACGAATTGGCGAATTCGTATGAATTCGTACGAATGACCTAAACCCTCACCCCGCCCCTAAACCTACCCATCACGTGGGTTTAGACAAATCGTACGAATTCGTACAAGTGAGGTCGTATGAATTAGTACGAATTAGCCACTTTTTAATCACTCGTACGAATTCGTACGAATTGGTCGTGAGATAGCGTTAACAGCAAACAAACTTTTTTTTAAATGTGTTTTGAAATCCTATTCAAATCTAATTTCTGGAAATCCGTTTTATTCTGATCTCTCTAATCGGATTTTGCATGGTTTACATTGTTACAGGCAACATACAAAAAATGCTGCAGAAACAAAACTGCGTTGTTGCAAATAGGCGAGCAGAAAATTACAATAAATGGTGGGGCGGCTACAGATTGTAATGTTGTAAATAATACAAAAAATGTATTGCAAACCCCATCCACGTTACTTTTTGTTGTTGCTGTTGTTTTCGGTGTATGCCTATACTAACTCAACATCGTTGCCATAGAAACCAATGCAGATATTCCCAGAAACCCAAATCATAACAGTTTGGATAGTCAATCATTTAGATCAGACGCCAATCGGATACCCAATCGGATTTGAACTGACAGTGTGAACATCACCTGAGGGCTATAAATACACAGAGAAACTAAAGGGTAAAAAAGAAACAGGTGAATCAAATCAATCAAACAATGAGTCGCTATGACAACACATGAGAACATTGTAAAAATCCTTTAAACCAAGGGGAAGTTTTTCCATTGCGTTTTCACATTCACTTCACAACGTTGTCAAGCCCCCATTAACACGATCCGCAAATACAACTAAAAATGCTGTATTCTGCAACAAGGCCAGTAGTTGGCGATGTCACTTTGTAAAGAAACCCTACTGAAAACATAATATGCATGATAATGGTATAATTTTCTTGCACTTGCACTTGCACTTTAAAACCTTCTATTGGTTTTAAAAGTTTCTATTTTCAGACCCCCTAAATGTTTTTTGCTGAAAACGGTGTTGTGTAAACGGCCCCTAAAAGTCCATGAAAACGAAAAAGAAACCAAACTGAAAGTTACAACCTTACAGTGATTTGAGGTGTGTTTAAGAGAGATCAAATGAGTCTGGAAAATGACAACACTTGAGTGTTTTTACAGTTGTACTATTTAAGAATCGGCATAAAGTTGCTACTACCACCCCGCCCTCGGTTGGTATTCTTTGTTAACAAAAGACAGTTGATCCTTTGGCACTAACAATTTACTGTCTGTTAAATATGAGCATAAATCTGTGCATATGTTCACACCCAGCGCCATATTGTTTGTTCAAATGTCAAAAGAAAAAGACAAGTGGGTCACAGAACAGAGAATTGCATTACAGAAGAGTAGAACGAGACAAAAGAAGAGACCAAACAACTTGACAATTTCCATTCATCCAGTCGTTGTCAGAACTTTAATGTTGAACACACTCCAATTCCAAAGACACAATCTCACATTAAGTAAAAATACAGTGCATTTCGGCCTTTCTGGTAATTAAATAAATAATGCATTGTCTTTCTTTTTTTTTAAATCGTCACTTATAGGTAGGTTTCATTTGACAAAAGCAACATTTTGCACAAAATCTGAGATAATTTAGTTTTTGTCATAGACTCAACTGGATCAGGTGGATCCCTCAAAGCTTCACAGTCCTATACCTCTTTATGGGTCAACATTTCATTCAGTAACATTAGGCAGTTTTGAAACTAAAGTCAGCGAATAAACACTGACACAATGATGAACAAGTAACAATAAAATTCGCAATAACTTTTAATTTTACCGAATAATTAATAAACATCATTTCTTACTTTATCTTTATAAAAAGGAACCCCGATTAACGTGGGCATTAGCTATAAAAAGGTGATACACAAACACTTCAAAGGTTTTTGTTTTTATTTAAAAAAGCCGAATATCCGTTCACTCGTAAGCCACCGTTATTTATGTCTCAATGCATTCTGGGTAGTGATGTGTAAAGGTATTAGCCGGTACGTTGGAAAAATAATGAACGAAGTTGCGACTACAAAGGCTAGGCTACAACCGGCTACAACCTTTACACGTCACTTCCCAGAATGCACATGTCACCTTGACCATCACCTTTCTATAGCTAATGCCCACGTTAATCTTATAAGGCCAACATGCCGCACTATCTGGGTTCCTTTTAAAGAAACCTCATTGCAAAACTGGTCATTCTCTGCTGTCTCAGACGATATTTTCCTGTCGGCCACTGTAACTTCTGTTGGTTGCAATCTACGCTATCTCATAATCGTACTAATTCGTACGAGTGAGGTCGTACGAATTAGCCACCTCGTAAAATTCGCACAAATTCCTGTGAGATCGGGTTGGTTGCAATTCGCAATCTCACCACTAGATGCTGCTAAAATGTACGCACTGCACCTTTAACATCAGCTTCTCTGAACTCATTTCAGATCACGAGAGGAGGGTCTCAGCAGAGGAAAACGTATACATGCCAGAGAAGATAACATCATTGCTTGGAGAGTAGAATTATAGCCTAGGCTAACATTGGGAAATCCCATGGGTACAGTTTTCATTTCTTGGTTCATGATATTGATGCATGTTTACTCCATATCTCCACCTCTTTGTTTGGAGAGCGAGGGAATAGTGTGCTTTTTGTCTGTATTTTTTGCGCATTTGCTTATGTATGTTGTTTTTGATGAAAGTAATCTAATATGCATCTTAAAATGATTTGCATTACCCTGAGGAATTATTAAATGGGTAGGTAGGTAATGTGGACATTATAATCTGTTTTTTTTGTTTTGTTCTTGTTTTTTTTGTAAGACATTTTGTTTCTTAGCAAAAATGAAAAATCCATACACTGTATGTTTTACCGCCTCTGTTTTGTCAGACACTGCACTTTTTATCTAAACACTAGACATGCCACAGCACATTAAAGCCTATTCAACAGAAACTCACTGTTGCCAACTCTTGTATTCACACACCGCACAACTGACTTTGCTGTATCCTGAGTGGTTCAGACATGGGTTGCTGCCAACTATGCTTGTTGAGAAACATCTAAAGCTTTTCATTTTTGTCATCCTCCCAGTTTTAAAAATATTCTGTCGGGGGAAATGGTGTAAAGGCTCCCCTGTCATTTTCCTCATGCTAAAACTGAAGCCAACAGCCCACACCCTGCATGCTAAAGTGTGATGTATATGGCCTGTCTAAAGTGTGAGATCACTGGTGTCATTACATCACATTCTTGTGCGGTTATAAAAACTGCTTTCATTTGAAATAAACCAGTTTGTCTAAAATACATGATTTATGTTTTTCTTGTTCTATTTCACACAAAATCTTACTTAATGTGCACACACCATAAACATCTAATGTTGATTAATTAAAGGTAGGGTAGGTAATTTCAAAGAGGCTAGCAATAGCAAGCTAGTTTTGAAAGCATAAGATCCCACCCTCCCGCTGGTGTCATTACATCACATTCTTGTGCGGTTAGAAAGACTGTTTTCATTTGAAATCAATTTGTGTAAAATACATGATTTATGATGAGGCTAGAAATACCAAGCTAGTTTTGAAAGCATAAGATCCCACCCTCCCTTTATGGCTGGTTCAGATTACACGATTGGTTTTACTGTTGCGATAGTCACTGTGTCAGATTACGGGATTTTGACTCCGAAAAAATCTTGTCGTGTTGTGGACAAGACACAAATGTCAGACTACATGTTGCTTCCTGACCGGTCATCGCATGCCATCTTTAACAGCGCGCGTGATGTCATCGAGAAGGCGAAACTAGTAGCGAGTGACTTCCGGAAACGAACGTAAACAAACAATGGATGAAGCGGTGAGTGTTGTATTGGCTGCCCTGTGTTCAGAAAAAAGTTTTTTTTAAAAAAGAAAGAAAACCCAACAATGGACACGTTCCTGGATTGCTCGAAGACGACAGGATGGGCTGTCAATCCTCTAAAGAGAACATGAGGTAAAATATTGTTTTCTTATATATTTTTACTTTTAGCTTTAATGTTAGCACCATCGTCTCTCTTTCGTTTCGCCATTTTTGAAAGTCGTGTACGGAAAAGCTTCTGTACTCCTATTGGTCAACCTCATACATGTGACTGAACCGTCGTGGCCGACCGTTAAAAAAATTAAACATGCTAGTCTTTTTGTCGTGAAGCATCGCAGACGCCCACTATGACACACTATACGAGATGATATGATCGAATCTTGCGTCCCGACGCCCGTAGTCGTTTACGAATCCCCACGACACCCTACGTCAAACGGATCGTGCCAAAATCGGGCTAAAATCGTGTAATCTGAACCAGGCATTAGAGAGACTTCAAAGCCACGCCTCCTTCAAAACATGAACGCGGACAGCAGAGTCTGCAAAGCATTACGAGAGATGGCGTTAACCTACCTCATGTCTTAAAGCAGATAATATTACAATAATAATGAACGTATTACAGAGGTCTCCTTGTACCATCTGAGCTTTATTTCGATGTTGATAATGCAATAAAAACGCATAAATCCGAGTCTGAGGACGTAAACAGCTCTTGGTAGACTAGCTAGTAATTATGGTTACAACATAGTGTGAACGCACGGCCCGAATGCAATGATCGGACCAGTTCTAGGTGGGATTATTGCCTAGAACTTAGACCAGTTCTATTATGGATTTCTATCAGGACGTGAAGGGAGTTTAAACCAGTATAACAAAAAGTGTTTATGAACAAATTGCCTATTAACCTAGGTTTCCCCATGCTGCCTTACCGCCAGCGTGATTTTATTCACGCTGCTAGGCAGCCTGGACACCATGAACCAGATTTTCGCCTGAGATAGGGAACCAATCACAGAACGGGGAAGGAGCAGCAAGACGATGACGACGTATATGCGACACACCGAAGCAGTTTGTTTATATCTACATTTACGTTTATTAACTTAGCTGACGCTTTTATCCAAAGCGACTTACAATTGATATATATGTCAGAGGTCGCACGCCTCTGGAGCAACTAGGGGTTAGGTGTCTTGCTCAGGGACACATTGGTGTCTCACAGTGGATTCAAACCTGGGTCTCTCACACCAAAGGCATGTGTCTTATCCACTTCGCCATCACCACCCCTATATATCTATGGATCCATCATGGCAGCGGACGTGAAGTTGCATTCTCAATGAATAATCATCGTATTAGCCTGGTCATTGTCATGCAATTATTAGCCTGGGTTTCTCCATGCTACCTTGCCGCAGCGCAATTTTATTCATTCTCAATGTATCATACGTCATCTGGTATAATTGAAACGATTGGATATGAGCTACGTACAGGCGCATTTGATAATACGGCTCTGGGCATTCGTATAGCACGCCTCAAATACGAGAAAATGAACATGTGGTTTCCAGACTCATTCTCAATATTACGTGGTCTGGCGTTAGCCAGGCTAATTGCCTACTAAGCAAACAAATTGAGGTTCTGGAAATGTTCTGGGAATGTTAGTTTTTGGTTCCCAGAACGTTCCTAGAACTTTCCCTTAAGGTTAAGGGAACGTTCCCGGAACATTCTCCTTACGTTATAAAAATGGAACCTAAAAATAACCTACATGGAACGTTCCTATAACATTCTTGTTTGGTTCCCCCAAAAAATAACCTCATGGGACCATTCGGGAACGTTAGGGGAACGTTGTGTGTTGGCTGCCCTTTAAAACCTTAACCTTTGCCTTAAAGAACTTCATGCATTTTAGAATTTAAAATATCCAAATGATTACAATACCAAAGATCCCCTTTGTAGCTCACTTTTGGTGACAAGTTTGTCCTCAAACATTAGCTGAAAGTAACCCCCAACACACACACACACACACACACACATACTCACACTCATTGAGCTGCTTAATCTATCCCAAACAAAGACACAGACAAACATGCCGGAAAGACACAGAAAGGCTGACGGAATGCACAATGCGGCGTTGACAGGTGTGTGAGCTTTATCACAAGTGGAGGTGGTTCAATCCAACGTTACCTCATCCAAATCCCAACAACACCGCCCATGAACAAAACACATTTAACATTTATTATGTAACCCCCATTTTCTGTTCTTTATCCCTCTATCTATTGTATCATAAAATAATTAAAATATGTGATTTTCCAACAGAAAAATGTGGGGTCTCGCCCAAAGTCCGTATGACTTTTGCACAGTATGTGCCCAATATATCTTTTGAATTCACATATAGCTTTGTGTGAAGAGCAGATTGAAACTGAAAGAATTGAATCCCATGAAAAGATTCACATCCCCTTGTGAAATAGTAGTTTAGAATACTAATAATAATTTCATAATTACATACTGTTGTCTTTGAAATGGTTGAATTGAATGACAAAAAATTACGGCAACTAATTTATTTAACCTTTTATTTCATTAATATTACATTATCTGCAAGTACAGTTTTTTAAATATACTTTTAAGATTTGAAGTAAACTATACAAGTGTACATTCAACACAATTAAGTGCGCTTCTTTCTCTTTTGCTGTGCTTTTTATTATTTTGGACCACGCCTTTTTACGTTTATTAAATTGGAAACAGGATCTTCCTCAATAATTCACCGTTTGTATTCCACAGTCTTCTTTTTTATCATTTGACTATCTCTTCAAGCTTCAATTATGTTTTTTGAGATGTTGTTCAAGTCACCTTTATTTATATAGCGCTCGATACAATAGATATTGTTTCAAAACATCTTTACACTGATAACAGGAAAATAATGCAACAAAATATGTTGATCTGGAAGAAAATAGTGTCATAGTCCAGCTTAAGTAAATTCAGTGATGGTTCATTTGTGAAAAAGTTATTGATTTAGTTCATACACTCTAAAAATGCTGGGTTGTTTTAACCCAACTTTGGGTCAAATACTGACAAACCCAAATGTTGGGTTAAAAATGTCATTAAAAAATTTAACCCAATGGCTTGGTTTGTCCATATTTGACCCAAAGTTGGGTTAAAACAACCCAGCAATTTTTAACCCACAAAATATCCAGTAATCCAGTATAATAGTGACATCCAGTATTTTCTCAGTTGTTCAGGAAAGGTGAGCGAGACCGTGGGAGCAGTTTGAGATTAAAAGCTGAGTATGAAAATCGGTATGCAAAGATGATCCCGCTGTCCCATTGTTCAGAGAGGGATCTTCTCCCTCTTAGCTCCGGCTTGTGACACTGTTTGGTTTTCTTTTTTTTCATCTCCACGGATGAGAGGTTTTCTGTCTTTACTGGTGCCTGCAGAATTTCCTTATGCTGATAAAGGAGGGAGTGGACGTATAGGCATGGAGCACGGAGGCTTTGTGAAGCAAAGCAGAAGTCAACAGCCTGTGTTTTAAAGGGAAATAAATGTATGGGTGTTTAGTGGCAGGTGTTTGTCCCTGAAGAGACAAAGACATCTGTCTTATTAGCCTTATGCAAAAATGTGTGATTGTCATCTGTCCATCATTGTGCGAGTGGGTGAGAGCTGTTACGTTGTGTTTCTAGTACTACCAGGATATGCTGAGAACGGTCAATCATTAAACGTCTGAGCAGAGTTTATATAAACCTCCAATAACACAAAGGCTTCTTTTTTTATTGCAGCTTTATGGGGGCTCGTGACTTGTGTGTGCTCGCTCTTTAAAGTTCCTTCTAGGGTGTGTGTTCAGCTCACTCCCCAGCTGTCTGTTCACCTATATGCCACACACACACTGGACAGACCTCAATCACTCTGTTTTTAAAGGGTTAGTTCACAATTAAGTCATTAATTACTCACCCCCATGCTGTACCAACCCCGTAAGACCTTCGTTCATCTTCGGAGCACAAATGAAGATATTTCTGATTGAATCTGAGAGCTGGATCACTCCTCCATAGACTTCCTAAGGGACTGGCTCTTGACGGCCCATAAAGTCATTAAAGAAAAGGTTTAAATATTCCATGTGCCTACAGCGGCTCAATTATAAGTTTATCAAGCGACGAGACTACTTTTTGTGCGAAAAAAACATAAATAACGACTTTATTCGACTATTCCATTACTTCCTTATGGGCCTTGAGACGAGAATTGAAGAGATTTCCAGAACGCATGCGCGAGAACTGAGACGAGGACGTTCTTCTTCGACTACTTCTTGTTACCGGCTGCTCACCGCTAGTATTACCGCCCCCTACCGTATAAGATGATGTGCTGATATAGCTGGAAGCGCAAAACTTTCTGTTTACAAGCAGAGGAAGATGCGCGCTGTACATACGCTTTTCAATTACCGTATTTTCCGCACTATAAGGCGCACTTAAAAGCCTTCTCAAATACGACAGTGCTGTGCGCCTTACAATCCGGAGCGCCTTATACAGGGGTTGGACAAAAAAACTGAAACACCTGGTTTTACTACACAATAATTTGTTAGAATGGTGAGGGCCTCATTTTGCATCCAAATACAGCACCAATTGACAGATAGAAGTCCTTCACAGTGACCAGAGGGATTATGAGCCGTTTCTCTTCCAGAACAGTGTCCAGGTCACTATATGATGCTGGTGGACTCGCTCCTCCAAAACACCTCAATAATATTCAGATCTGGTGACTTTCAGACCATGGGAAATGTTCAACGTCACTTTCATCTTCATCAAACCCTTCTGTCACAAGTCTTGCTGTGTGTGTTGGTGCATGATCATGCTGATACACGGTTTGAGCATCAGGTGCTCATGATCCTCCAGAAGGGTTTGGTAGTCCTCGGCAGTGTCGTGTCCATCAAATACAATCAGGATTGTCATGATATTGGAGCTCAAACCATCACTGATCCACCCGTGCTTCACTCTGAAGATTGGCCGTCAGGCATATAGATGTGAAACCTCCAACATTGGCCAGTGTTTCAGTTTCATTGTCCAACCCCTGTATATGGATCATCATCTTATACGGTAGGTGGCGGTAATACTCCTAAGCGGTGAGCAGCCGGTAACAAGAAGAAGAACGTCCTCGTCTCAGTTCTCGCGCATGCGTTCTGGAAATCTCTTCAATTCTCGTCTCAAGGCCCATAAGGAAGTAATGGAATAGTCGAATAAAGTCGTTATTTATGTTTTTTTCGCACAAAAAGTAGTCTCGTCGCTTGATAAACTTATAATTGAGCCACTGTAGGCACATGGAATATTTAAACCTTTTATTTAATGACTTTATGGGCCGTCAAGTGTCATTCTCTTAGGAGCCTATATGGTAGTTATACAGCTCTCAAATTTAACCAAAAATATCTTCATTTGTGCTCCAAAGATGAACGAAGGTCTTACGGGGTTGGTACAGCATGGGGGTGAGTAATTAATGACTTAATTTTCATTTTTTGGGTGAACTAACCCTTTAAGTGCTCATGTGTGTGTGTTTGAAATTGTTTTTCAAAGTAAACATGCTTTAGATGGACTGTTTTCTGGAGATTGGTGCAATGGCTATGGCGGCAATGTCAACACATTCTCATCCCAAGACGTCATCTAACTGACGCTTTTGACCATACATCAACATCCGACGTTTTAGGGTACCCTTGACAATCCAAGGGCATCATCTAACTGACGCTTTACCTTTAGCGTCTGTTATATGACGTGGGTAGGTTTAGGCCTGGGGTGGGGTCTGATTGTGATTGTCTGAGACTGATTGTCTCCACAATTGTCTCTTCCAGGCTAAGGCTCCATGTATACTCAAGTCTTCCAGATTTTTCTACATACAATGCCAGCTTATTGTTCATGACAGGGGCCCTCTACTTTCAGCCCCCACATAACACTGATACATCATTGTGTAGCTGTTAAAATGACAACCCTACCAAAAAATGCTTGGAAGAGAGCAATTCATTTGAGGTGATTTTGACCAAAGAACCATTGCTGCGTTTGAATTGGTGTTAAAGTTTTACCCTGTGGCCTCTTCACCTCTAAATCAAACCCAGGTCCTTACACAAAGGACAAATGATTGAGTTCAAAGACACTGAAACATCTCAGATGACAAACAGGCTAGTTTGATTCACCCACATACTGCACTCAGATATGCATTGTATATTTCTTGAAGTTAATAAGACAAACCGTGTGTGAATGCTTAACTTAAGACCCGACCAGCAAATGTGTTCCATGTGCTTCTATAGAGTTCAACACATGCCGAATGGCGAGGATGTTCTGCGGTTCGGGAAAAAATGTCTGTGGGCCGTTTGAAATGTTTTGTGGTGCTTGGCGCTGATGATCCACTGCAGCTGCATGGTCACAGTATTTAGATTATGATTTTTTTAAATTATGTTTGCCAAGGCATGCTTCACTTTCATATTGTTCATACAGTACTTGGACAGCTTCAGCTCCATACCGACATGATGAATCCTTCAAGCAAAAGGAACTGGATATTTGAACGCGACCGATCCCGACCTGAATTCTGACTTGTGATGCGGTCTGAATCATAATCACATCTCCGTTCGTTGGCCAGAGGAGAACTGTTCCCCCGACAGAGCCTGGATTCTCCCAAGGTTTTTTCTCCATTCCGTCACTGATGGAGTTTGGGTTCCTTGCCCCTGTCGCATCTGGCTTGTTTAGTTGGGGACATTTAATATTTGACAATATCATTGATCTCTGACTGTACTGACGCTGTTTTATGAGAACTGAACTGAGCTGGAAAATGACATTTTTTTTTTTTTTTTTGCAGAGCTGCTTTATAAATTAAATGAACTTATTTACTAATTACATCAGAACTAAATCAACACTGAAAAATCATCTAAACTTTGTGTTTCATAAAATATGTGTGTGTATATTATTATATTTATACATATGAAGAGTTCAGATGCAAAAGCCTCTAAGTGCCATTTGAAATTCTCTCCTAGAACAATCATTTTTATCAAGCTTGTATATTTAAATTCAGTAATTTCACTTAAATGGCAATTCATAGGTAATCTTCATTGCCATTTAAGTGGAATTACTAAACTTATATATACAAGCTTGATAAAAAATAACATTCTTGAAGAAAATTTCAAATGGCATTTAGAGGCTTTTGCATCTGAACTCTTCATATTATACATGTGTGTGTGTGTGTGTGTGTATAAATTGACGTGTTTCCATTCGCCGTATTTTAAATTTGCGAAATTTGAAGGGTATGGAAACGCGGCTACTAACAGTGTCATTTTCAATTCGAATTACATCTTTATTTTCTACTATAAAGCAGCTCTCCAGTGCGTTCATGGTTTTACTCACGGACATCTGACCTGAAGACCTGAAAAATGAACCGAAGAAGATTTCCACGACAAAGAAGGCAGAGCCTCAAAGCCACACCTACCTATTACATCATTTCATCACCTATTACAAGTCTTTTTTTGTATATATCTTTGAGAATCTTTTAAATGGATTGTTTACATCTGTTTGACCAAAACCAATTGAGATTATTGATCACCAACAATTTAAACGTAAAACTTTATCGACTGAAATAACTCCGTTATAAACGGCCGTACACATCGATTTATGACGAAAGAGTGACTCTGACCTTGACACACAATGTAATGACGAACGCGGAAGTGCAGAGGATAGAGCAAAACACGAAGTCTAAAAAGCTTGAGTCTAAGAGGCTAAGAAGCTTGAGTTTATTGCCCAGCCTTGTTTGTTTGAACCACGAATGGCGTCAAAGCTCACGATACTCCTACATCGTCAAGAGTCACTGTTTTGCCGTAGGTCGAATTGCGTACTAGTTATTTTAGTCGATAAAGTTTTAAACATGGATATTTTTCTAACACAAACACATCGCTTCTCTTCGGAAGGCCTTTATTAAAGGAGTAGTTCACCTTCAGTGCAGCTTCAAAGGCCTTTAAACGACGCCAGATGATGAATAAGGGTCATATCTAGGATCCTTCGAGTCATGACTCGAAAAAAGATTCGTTCACTTTGATGAACGAGTTCAAACAGGAGAGTCACGACCGCTCATCTCAGACCAGAGCAAGGCGAGCATTTGTGCTTATAAAACTTCAACTTTTTTATTTTATTTTTTAAATGAGCGATCGTTTCGCTATAAGACCCTTATTCATCGTCTGGTGTCGTTTAAAGCCCTTTGAAGCTGCACTGAAAATGTCTTTTGGACGGTTTGGTTCCCATTGAAGTCCATTATATGGAGAAAAATCCTGGAATGTTTTCATCAAATACCTTAATTTCTTTTCGACTGAAGAAAGAAAGACATGGACATTTTTAAAAGTGAACTACTCCTTTAATCCCCTGCAGAGCCGTGAGGAGCACTTTTATCATGGATGGATGCGCTTTGATGGACTTATATGAAAATAAACATCCATTCACTGCCATTATAAAGCTTGGAAGAGTCAGGACATTTTTTCGTATTATTCGTCGAAAGAAGAATCTCATATACACCAAGGATGGCTTGAGGATGAGTAAATCATGGGCTAATTTTGATTTCTGCATGAGTCATCCCTTTAACACTCTCATTGACTTTGCTAAAACTCTTTGATTAAAAAGCATCAGTAATTATCACAGGGAAAAGCTGTGAGGTGAGGACAGACAAGCTTTTACTTTTAAATGGATTGCCTGGTGTTGGTGATCAATAATCTCAATTGGTTTTGGTCAAACAATCCATTTAAAAGGTTCTCAAAGATATATACAAACACATTTTCTAAACAATGACTAGCTTCGTCTAGATGAAGAATTTACGCTGTAAAAACTGAACAATATGAGGGATCCCATTGTTCTTTACAGCATGTTTAGTTCAGAGAGAGGATTTGCATTCAAACACAGCATCTCTTTTTGACACTCAAGATGATTTGCAGACTCTATTGAAGAAACGCCAGCATAATTTAGCAGGCAAATGTTGAACACACATGCTTTATCAAAAGATGAAGCTGCACTTTGAGCATCAAAGACACACATGGGGGCATTATAAATAAATGACAGATATGAGAATTAGATCATTGTAATATGACTTCCAGATATATCTTCTGTCTTTGTGTGCGGCGTAAAAAGGTTCAACAGTTTTGAACCACTTGCTTTTGCCCTGTAAGTAAGATTTCTTTTACAACTAGAGTTTTGCATTTTTTTCTGAAGAAATTATGAATGTGGTTTCACTGTGGTCCGGGACACATTCAGGACAAATGAGCTTTTACACTGCACATGCAATATGTGTTCCTGAAAACCTTCACATGTGGTTTCATTGATCCAATCATAAAATGTTTAAGCATAGCCAGACCTTCAGACTGACAGTAGAAGGTCTGGACTCCATCACAGCCTCCATTGGCCAATGACTGCCCAAGAGGACATCTGAAAACATGTAAAGCAACCAATCACAGTTCGATTTGTTCCGCATCATGTTTAGGGGTGTAAAGTTAATGTCCCTGCAATAATAGACCAGCATCCGTCTAATACATTTTTCATTCAAGAACATTGAGCAAGCTCATGTGACAATGGCCCTGCAAACTTCACATAATTTTGAAAACCCAGCGTTATTTCCAGAAATAATAATAATTGTTGTGGATGCAATGCTTTTGAACACTTTTCCTCTGGCACGCTGTGTTTTAGTGTTTTAACTACAGAGATAACTGCTTTTTATAATAGAAAATTGTCTGAGAAAATTGTTTTGTGCAAATAATGAAAAACAAGGTCTATCTGGTTCCATTCAACATATAAATAAATTAGGGCTGTCAAATGCGTTGTAATATATGTGTGCACTGTGTAATTATTTTGTATATATATAAATACACACACACATGCATGTATATTTAAGAAAATAAATATAAAATATTTATATTTATATATAATATAAATTATATATAAATCTATGTACATGGAAATATTTCTTAAATATATACAAGCATGTGTGTGTATTTATATATATAAAATAATTATACACATATATTATGTAAACACAAACTTTTATTTTGGATGCGATTAATCACGATTAATCGTTTGACAGCCCTAAAATGAATTAAAAATACTATTTGGCCAGTGGAAAAAATTGAGAAAAACTTTCTCTGAAATGCATTTTACACTATTTGATTTATTTATTCAAAAACAATGCAAGGATAGGCTACTAAATTATATGTATTCATGTAATGTGACGGCACATCCGTATTTAATATTTTTCTGATGTCTTGTACCGTTAACGCGTTATCACGTGGATGAATAATCATATGCAAATGATATGCAGATCAGATGAGGATATGCATAGTAAGGGCGTATGTAAGCTCCATATTTGGTTATTTCGGGGAGGAGACGCACGTGCGCGAAATCATCCGCTGACTGGGATTTATAAAGTGAATTCTGCGCAGGTTTGTCTGAACATTTTTTTTGCGGACGCCATGTTTGACTTTCAAACGCACGTACACTCTAAAAATGCTGGGTTGTTTTAACCCAAATTTGGGTCAAATATGGACAAACCCAAACGTTGGGTTAAAAATGTCATTAAAAAATGTAACCCAATGGCTGGGTTTGTCCATATTTGACCCAAAGTTGGGTTAAAACAACTAAGCAATTTTTAGAATGTACACTTTAACACAGTCTCATCCCAAGACGTCATATAACTGACGTCTTTTGACCATACGTCAACATGACGTTAGATGACGTTATCGGATCCTAACCCTACCCCAGACCTAAACCTACCCCGTCACCTAACTGACGTTAAAGGTAAAGCGTCAGTTGTATGACGGCCCGGGACCGTCATGTATAGCCGACGTTTTTGGGTAAAAAGGCGGATGTTGACGTATGGTCAAAAGACGTCCCAAGACGTCAGTTATATGACTTCTTGGGATGAGACTGAACGCACCGTTTTATAAATGGGGCCCCTGGTGAAAATCTGATCATTCAGAGTGCTAACATAGTTTTCCACACCAAGATGCATGATTGAAGGTGTCCTTCGTGTAGCCTACCACCAATGGGGCAGGACGAGTTATCCAAAGAAATAATATTACGTATGAGTGATTCTCGTATGAGGTTGTGCTTTTGACCACATTTCTCTCTCCATCTCTCTGTTTACGTCTGTCTTCACCCCTCCTCCACTCCTTTCCTGCAGTCTATCCCTCATTAGTCTCACTGAGACTGGTTCACACCTCATTGCCACCTCCATTCATTGCTGTATTTCGTGATAAGCCCCCTTTAGTAAGTCAATGGGACCCTTTCAGATTCAGCTGCCTGCTTGCTTGCCTGAAGAACGAGAGGGGGGCTAGCAGACAATGAGACAGATTTATTCCTAGGCTTTGTGGACAATAACCTCTTCATTTCAGGAAATGTATCTTTTGGGTCTTACCAGCATCTGGTCTCATAAGTGAGGTTGTGGATGTCTAAACCACTTGATGGTCTAATGTAGAGTAGGCCTATACAGTCATTCCTCTGTCAGCAGGAAAACAATCATGTTAAAGTAACTGATGTTTCAATAAAACATTGCGTCAAAAGAAAAGAAAAACATCAGTCCCGAGGCCCTATTGGAACATGTGTTACACTCACACAGACGTCTGCTGTCTCTTTCTTGGACTTTGCTGTTATTTGGAGAGCAAATTGGGCCAATAAATGTTTTAGTAGAGAGAAAATTGTCACCTCAAGCCCTCTGGTGAAACCTTACAACTGAACAAAACACTGGCAAGCGAATAAACAATGTCTAAATTGAAATTTCAGTAGAAACCGTTTTGTTGTTTCTTAGAAAAGCAGATGTCACACTTGACTATATTTCTATCTTTAGCTTTTAAAATGTTTACTTTTGTATTTTAATCATATCTTTTTAATACAGCTTGACAAATCTCTGCTAGCCAGGTCAATCACAAAAAAAAAAAAAAAAAAAAACACACATCGATCCCCAACAATGGCTGCACTACTTAAGCAGATGCTTCCCCACGGATGTTTTCTATGCTAAAGTATCTTGAACTAATTGAAGTTTGAAATAAAAGAGGAGATGTTATCTGGGGCTTGATCGAACCTTTTCCTGCTGTTGAGATAATACGTTTACACACTCTTGACTTTGTTGTGGTCATCTTCACTATGCAAACACAAACCGTGTTAGGGGTGTGTGGACATTGTTGTCACACATGCATACACACATGAAGAATGAACGGAAAGCTTTATCTACGGAGGACAAAGAAAGGAGACTTATCAGTCACTTGTCTTTAAGCATTTAGAATATTATTGTATTCATTTCAATGGGTAGTTGATGCATAACATGGACATTATAAACCTTAAAGACCCACTGAAGTGCCTTGATATGCGCATCTTTATTTAATAATGATAATTCAAATTGCCAATAGCATTTAGTTTACAACACAGTTCAGCCAGAGCCGTTGAAAGCTGCAGTTTCCTCCTAATCGCTAACCGTTTCTCCTCCTAATCTCCTTCATATCGTTTTAAAATACAAAATTCAAATGGGTTTCGATGCGTTTTCTCATCTGCGTTGACTCGATCATAAGATAAGCTCTGCGCTAACTGGACCGGAGCTAGTAGCCTATATTTATAATATAGCTAGGGGTGGTGCTTCAGATTCTAGAGAGCGTTTGATTGGTCAGAAAATCTGATGAGAAGCTGAAGTGCAGAGTGATGTCATCAAAATTATTGATCCATATTGACAAAAGTGAGAGACTGTAAGTTTTGAATGCGTATTAGGCTACTTCTAAATGTGAATTTTGTGCTTGTTTTTGGAGCACACCAGCTTATAGACAACAGTATGGCTAACATTTTCATACTAAAAGCCAAAAAACTTCCATTTTAATTGGGAATTTAACCAGTCTGTAACTTTGTGTCTCTATTTTTATAATGAACTGTATAATTTCAAAAGAAATGTAGCAATAATGTTATTGGGTTTTTTTTTTTCTATAAAGCATTTTTTGAGGGGCTCAGTGTGACAGAAACTACAATCCCAGGATGCACTGGGCGAGCTGTTTGGTAGTCCTGAGGTGTTGGAGTGATGGAGGGGGAGTCAGGTCTTTCTGCTCACACACACACTCCTCCATCCATGAGTGCGGAATCTCGCAGCTGTATCCTCTGTAGTGCTGGGGGAGGACGAAGATACGGACTATCTACAAACTAGTTCAAACATTCAAAAGTGAAGTTGGTTTCCAGAAGCTAGACCGCTTTATACAGAGGACTGCGACTCAAGTAAAAGCGCATTTGATCGTTTTGGTTAGTTTTGACTTTCGACCGAAGTAGCGACTGGGATAAAAGTTTTTCCCCTCTACCTCCTTGTCGCACGAGCGCAAACAAAACAAAATCCGCACGGGTGGGATTTTCAGAAGAAAAACGGGAGAACACGGTCAAAAATCAGTTTGTTGGTGTTATGAGCGAGTCTTAAACGTTATGATACTTGAGGAAATCATCTTCACGCGATCTTTAGCACGAGCACGCGCCTTGACCGAATATTTTCACTGATTTCAAACGATTATCGCTCAGGCGAGTCGAACGAGTAGCTAGTTAACATCCGTGTGGTTTAATGAAAACTAAAAAAGGCTAAACTTACAACAGAGGAGGAAATGTGGAGTTTTGTCCATTGACTGTTTTTGGGAACCTGTATTCTATAAACCTCTGAATCTGATCTGGGATCGACTCTTTTCAGAAAGGATTTGCTTCAAAAAGAAAAAGGTGAGTAACGCCTGTAAATGGACTCTAGTGTCTGTAATCAAATACACATGCTTTGCTGTTTTATTGATTTGAATAATACTAGAGTTTTGGAAGAGTTTGATGACAGTTGTTTCCAGAAAACCATCTTAGAAATAATTTTCAGGATCATTTTAATTATATTTGTCTGTCAGAAACCAAAAGTGGCCCTTATTTAAATCACTTTCAAATTTATTTTGACCGGGCAGTTTGTTTAAATGTCAATGTATTTTTATTCTAATTTATTTGTACAATTTGTTTTTCCTTACGAGTTTCGTATGAGTATCCTACGCTAGCTTTCATCATCAAATGGCCCCATATTCTGATGTTTTTATGAGAGCGAGTTGATGCGCGTGCCTGTAGCCTAGTGTCACGCGCGTTCTCGCACATCATCTCATATTTTAAGCCATCCAGAAGGACAGTACAACGAAGTAATGTTTGCAAAATCGTTAAATATTAAAATAGCTTAAGATATTGGACTTCTGTTTCACGTGGTTGCTTCTGGAAAAGGTGTTATTATGTTCAGTGTTACAACTCTAAGCTATTACGTTCCACCCTCGTTATTTGGGACCTTTAATTTTGCCCCTGCACTGTTTTAATTGTTATTATTATTTTGTAAATCAGTGTTTTCATACATTATTGGGCCTTCATCCTTGAGATAGCAGACTCCCTTTCTAAAAAAAAAAGCCTGTTATCTTGATGTAAGGCAGGTTTATTCTTGCTGTTGTTTATCTTCCCACAGTAAAAAAAAAAGTGACAAACAACGTAACTATACTGAGGTATGAGTTTGGCTGGCACTGTGGCAGAAGGATAATTCAGTAAAAAAAACACACACATTGTTAAAAGACACAAGATTTTAAAGACAGAAATAACGTCTCTCTAGCTGAAAGTCACATTTATGTCTTAATTTGAGCAGACATGTATGTTTTCACAAAAGTTAAGTCACAAGTTTGAGTCGTGTTGTGCTCTAGGGCTTTTGGGCAGCTAAAGTAATGAATGTTTTTACAGAAATGAATTCAATAATCTTGAAACGTAGTTAAGTTGTGCTATAGGGCGTTTGTTCTGTTGCTTTGTACGTAGCAAAATAATTCTGCTCCCACCTCACAGTGTCACTCCCTTTTTCTTCCTCATCACTCACTAGATAATTTCAGAGTAGTGCAAAATACATCCCACCCCTCCTTCAATCTTGGACTGTTCAGCAGTCTAGAACTTTCTAATCATTGAAGCTTTACATCAAAGTTGCATACACTTACGTCCTTTCTTCTAGTTGAGCTTTTAAATACTCTCCCTGCTGTTAAGTCACCATTGCAATTTCAAGTCAAGACGTTCATGGACAGTTTCCACCGGTGTGAAGAACATGATGGAAAGGCAGAGTGGTTTATGAATGGCGACGTGATGGCTGGCGACTGCATGCGCAGACTTGACCCAGAGTTGTTGCAAGTCGATGCAGAAATGTGAGCAAACTACAGTCAATTACATATGAACATATTCAGGCAGTTTGTACAAGAACCTTATTTAGATATATTTCTGGAATTTCAATTAAATTTCAATTAAATCAATTAAAATAACAAAGTTCACTGTCCTGTCCATGTATTTTAGTGCTTTCATTTGAAAGTTTTTTGTTGTTGTTGTTCTTAGTTTCCTTTCTAACTGTAACCGACCTTGTGAAAATGTAGTTGTTTAAGTCTATAATTACATTAATTACTTAAATTAGAGGGGAAATCATTATGGCTGCTCGTCCCTCAGGATCTGACCAGGGATTTTACTCTTAGCCGCTCCAGACAGGTCACTGGTTCATCTTGGTTGCAATGAGGAAAGAGTATTTTGCATCATCATTGGTATATGGCATTGACATATTGGTATATGAGAAAAGCATCATCATTGGTATATGGCATTGACAGATTTAGTTGCATTAATCCAAGTCAGAAAGCTAGTTTACTTTTTCATTTCTGGAAAATAATGGATGTATCTGAGTCAGAGTTTACAGAGCGCAATGATTTGAGCTAACCTTCGTGTTCTGCATACGGTCCTAAACACTCGTTTTGGTTTGTTGTGTTGATCTCGTAGTGACCGCTTTATAGTGAAACGAGAGGAAGCGAATGGATGAAGGAGAAAAGGCGCGCTGTGCTGTGGTTGTTCTTCCGGTGGAAGTATGCTGTTAAGAGTTTGGAGAGAAGAGGAATTCTTTGCCCTCTAATTTACTTGGCTGGCAGGGCTGGGCTGGCACAGTAAACCATCGCCCAGCACTTTTAAAAGGAAAGTTACTATTACATAACGGTCTGAGAAATTTAGCATGAAACTTTAGAAGGTCTCAAAATGGAGAGATGCGTTACAATGCCTTATTTTTGTTTACATCAACACATCTGTGACAAAGCAAAATGGCTGCCTTGGTTGTCTTAAATCAGATTTTTTTTTTTTTTTTTTGTTAGGGTATAATACGATGTCCTTTTCAACACCAGATTCAGTTTCGTTGGGGGCTCGTCCGGGATCTAATTTTTTTCAAGAACAGTCAGGAAAGGAGACTGTGAGTTTAGAGGAGAATTAGAGCTTTGGAAGAGAAGGGAACAGTAGGTGCGTTTCCACTACAGATTTGCACACAACTTTTGTGATATTTTCTAAATGTCGATAAAAAACTGTTGAAATGATGGCATTTCCATGAACCAATGTTATGTGACTAAAACAGGAGCCCAGATGACCAATAATTGTCTGATTCACAACTTCACCAGGCGTGAAAAAGCCTCAGAATCTGAATTGAAAACTATGTTTACAAGCAAACACATTTACAAAAACGAATGCCCATTACAGGTTCGAATATCATTATTTTTTTAATGGGCTATATGCACGCACAAGTTCCGCGTTTGACGCAAGGATGCTCGTCCATTTCCGGTTGTGGAGATTTAAGCGGAGGAGAACCGAGGAAAACGGGATTATGGCAGAGTTCAAAATTTACTGTCCTCCCGTCTTTGAAATAGGGCTGCACGATTATGACAAAAATCATAATTGTCGATTATTGCCTTGAAATTATAATTGCGATTATTAATTACGATTATCACAATTTACATTGAATGATGTTTTGAACTGCTTTATGCCATTGTTCGAAGTGACTGCATGCAAATTGTTATATCAAAATAAAACGGCTGAAAACTCCTGAAAAACTTTCAATACTTTTCTATGGTTTAAAGTAACACCAAGTAACTTTTCCCCTTCGGTCGCCCTACTGGTTGGAAACGAAATTGTCCATTACCGCTGTCGTAAATAATTATGTCTTCCGTCGCACGCACGCTCGCTGTTTATCCAGCGCCGGCTTTAGAATGAACGATGTCCACAGACAAGGTATGAGTATGTTACATGATTTCATGAAAGGATGATGTATTGCGACATCAGAAATGAAAAAAAAAACGACATAATGACTATTATAGCGCTTGATGTAAAGCAGTCGAATTTTGTAGTTCTTTTTGTGGTCGGCTTACTACTCGAACCCCGAAGTTACATAGTGCCAGTAAAAGAGATACAGACCCCGTCAGGCGATGGCAGAAGTGCCTTTCACCCTGTTACGACTTGATGAACCACTGATAAGATTTTGGAAACATTATTTTAAGTAAACAATGTTAGGTAGTGTTGCTTTAATGCTAATAGCATAGTTACACTAACTAAAATTAAAACAATGGGGGAAAACCCTTAAAATAAGCTGTAAATAAAAAACACATTTTAAGCACACAGAATAATATAAGTGGACTTTTTGTAATTGTGCCTTTGAACGATTACATAATTGTGGCATCCATAATTGTAATCGCGATTACAAATTCGATTAATTGTGCAGCCCTACTTTGAAACGAAATGAAGTTTTATTAACTAAGTTCGGGAGGAGCACGTTCAGATAATTGACACGAGTGGACCGCAATCAGCAATCAGCAGTCAATGATAAGAGGGTACAAATAGACTCAGCAGTCTTACCTCGATCCATTGACAGTTTGCAGCATCCCTCCTCCACACTCCTAGTTCTCCACACTCCTCTTTCTAAAAATCACTTGTATACGGGGGGAGTACTCTGGGTTCGGGCAGAATTCCCGAGCTCGGAGCCCTCCCTCCGGACAGCACGCCAAATACGCATTGAATCTTACTCACTCAAAATTATATGCAAGTGTGAACTCGTGAAACGTACATACGTTTAGATGTAATTTTATATATAGTTATGTTTATTTAATATAATTTTAAAAAGAAGCATGAACACAACGAGGGGTGTCTGTTTTATCTGTTTTTGTGACTAACGTTTCTTTAGTATAACCATGGAGTATAAAATTCAATATAAATTCTCGGTATTGCATTGGACTCTACAATCGGCGCAAGTTATCGAGCATCCTTAATCCTTCACCGGAAATACCGCCGTGCATAGAGCCCATTGTATTCGACTAACGAAGTTCGAATTCGATGGGTATTGGAAATGCGGCTAGGAAAGAGTTTGCAGGTGAAGTTCACCAGCCTGGCCCTAATAGCCTCCCTATGGAGTGGCAGTCTGGTTTGGTGGGCCGGCTATGGGCCTGGCTCCCACCGGCACTGGAATGAGTGAGGTCAGGCGTCCCGTCTCCGACACAAACCAATGCTGTTCTCTGGAATGTTCCGCTCCAGTAGTAATGAGCTATACGCTCTCGCCATGTTCCCCTCCAATGATCAGAGAGAGAGAAACATGCCGGGGTTCATTAATTAGGGTACTAACTTCTCTTTTCACTTGACTTGGCCTATTTCTTTTTATTCCATGCTCTCTCTCTCTCTCTCTCTCTCTCTCTCTCTTGACTGTCTGCGCGTCTTTCCCTCTCAAAGTGAACGCCGTGGAAAAGACTTTAAATATAATCAGCTGAATGTTTGTTCTGCTGTTTGTTTTACTTAGGAATAGTTCACGTAAACAGAGGAACTTGTTTCAAAAAAAATTTTCAAACATTTACATCAGCGCAATCTCAGCCAAGTAATTTAGTCATAAACTAAGCCTTCTGGTTTGTGATTTTTCTTAAACTACCATTTTTCTTTCCTCAAAAGCATGTTAATCAAATGTGTTTAACAGTCAAAACTAGTTTAGTCAAAACTTGTAAACTTGACCTGTTGCGTCAGTAAAAAGACTAGACTGAGAAAACAAGATGCTAAAGAGATAAAATGAGCACAGATTTACTCAAATTTAGTACTTGCTGTATGTTTAGTAGTGTTTTTTTTCACACATGTATTGCAATATTGGAGAGGTTTTCATGTAGACAGAGGATAAGAAATTCAAACATGTTATCTCCGGTAATAAATCAAGAGCATGTGCACTATTCCATGCCTGAGAAAACTAGCTTGTGTCTTAAAGAGCGATCAACTAAGGATTAGCTAACTTCTGAAGGTTTAAAAATGTGCTTATTGCAAATCGTAGCCGTATCCACTTCCTCTTATAGCTCACCTGTCCTGATGGGAGTTTCCCATGGACTGTGTTTGACCTTTTGCCATTTTGAAAAAAACAAAAAAACTGTAGAGAACTTTAATAAATATATTAGAAATATATCAAATTTCCCTTGATATTGTTATACAATATTGAGTTTTGTGTGCAGCCAATATTCTACTACACATCTAAAACAAGCTGAGAACTGACTTCCATAAATAATCATAATTTACTGCAATAAGATGATGCCTAAATCTCTACCATGTCGACCTTGATTATAATGGAAGTTTCCTGGTTTTGTCATGTCTCGTTCGAACTATATATTGTTACACTTCAGTATATTACTGAATGATTTACATTAGTAGGTCTTTGTTTTCTTGCTTCTCCTTGTAGTCTGATGTGTGGGAGCTTTTTAAAGGAGTAGTTCACTTTAAAAAAAACTTTTCATCCATGATGTCCGCGTCTTTCTTTCTTCAGTCGAAAAGAAATTAAGGTTTTTGATGAAAACATTCCAGGATTTTCTCCATATAATAGACTTCAGTGGGAACCAAACGGTTCAAGGTCCTACGCACGAAGGTTCAACGAACGAAATGAAAAGATTCGTTCATTTTGATGAACCAGAAACAGGAGAGTCACGGACGCGCATCACAGAACAGAGCAAGGGGAGCATTTGAGCTTATAAAACATTAACGTTTTTTTATTTCTTTTTTAAATGAGTGATCGTTTCACTAGATAAGACCCTTATTCATCGTCTTGTGTCGTTTTAAGCTGTACTGAAACTCTTTTGGACCTTGAACCGTTTGGTGCCCATTGAAGTCCATTATATGGAGAAAATCCTGAAATGTTTTCATCAATTTCTTTTCGACTGAAGAAAGAAAGACATGGACTTACTAGAGCAGCTGTGGACATCTCATCACATTATTCTGTAAAATATTCAAGTGCATTATGCACTAATGTTTTTGCATGAGTCCTAAAAAGAAATTATAGAGATATAAAAGGCCGTACACACTGGGGCAAATATCGGCGTGCGTCATTCGCCAGCGTTTTCAACGCATTTTTTGTGTTCACACCCAAGCGATTTTCGCTGACGATGAGCCGAGTGAACATGCCAATTCATTCCCTGACATTAGATGGCGCTTAATGTAAAACAGAAATAGTCCTATTTTGAATTCGCAGTCTCGTTTGTCATTTATGTTTCGACACCAGCGAGACCAGCAGCTCTACATTTATCTTGCCTTGCATCTTCCTCATCTTATTTCTTCCCTGCAGTGTTGACGCTACTTGGCGTAGATCTTTTTTGCAGTTACGTATGTGTGCTCGGCAAGACCGTTTTGTGTTTGAGCGCCCCCAAGTTGTGTTTTACTGTAACTTTAGAAGCTCCAGACGCGTGAGCAAAAGCGCCAATCTCATTGGTCGGATAGTTTTTGGCACGGCGCGTCAAACCAAAAAAACGCACCCGAGGCGTTTAAAAAAAAATTACGCTTTAACGCGTGGTGTTTTTCGTGTCGGTGTGCAGACTCACATTGGCACCCTTTGTTTAGTCACGAGACGTTAAACGTCGACAAATATCGTGTGCGAAATTCGTCCTGGTGTCATTCGAAAATGCACTTGGCTTAAAATCAAATGTGGCATGTGTCCAGTTTGAATAGGCATGGCCCTTCAAGGTAGGATTGCTCCAGCCGTTCGTAAGTTCTTTCAAACATAAAGCCCACACTAATGAATGAATGAAAAGTTTTATTTCGAACATGTAGAAAAACACAAAAAACAAAACAATTTTTAACTAACACATGTCCGAAAAGGAGTAGGAAGAAGCATAAGCTTATTCAATCCTACCCCATCTTCAACTAATTATAACTAATTAACCGGTCGACCGAACATTTTGATCTATTTGTCTCTACACACCAAAAAAACCAAAAACAACATACATATCCACCTATGTTTATTTTAGGGCTGTGCAAAAGTTAATTGCGATTAATCGCATCCAAAATAAAAGTCTGTGTTTACATATATATTTGTGTGTGCTGTATATAATTATTTTGTATATATAAATACACACACATGCATGTATATGTTTAAGAAAATGTGTTATTCATATATAAAATATTTATATAATATAGATTATGTATTTATATATATATACAGAATTTAAGAGCAAATAATTCTTAAATATATGCATGCATGCATAGGTATTTATATATACAAAATAATTATATACAGCACACACAAATATATTATGTAAAACAGACTTTTATTTTGGATGCGATTAATCGCAATTAACTTTTGCACAGCCCTAGTTTATATACATCTTCAATAAAAAATTACATTATAAAAAAAAAATAATAATAAAAAGAGAATTTTTTTTTGAAAAAATATAAATAAACTATCACCTAACTAAAAACCTTCTCATCCTCTCTATACCTTGCAAATATCATATTTTTACAATGCTTTTTAAACTGAGTCATACTTGGGCATTGTTTAAGTACTGAACTTAATCTGTTCCACAACTTCACTCCACATATCGAAACACAAACTTTTTAATGTTGTACGGACACATAATTATTCACACTAGAGGCTTAGTAACTACTATCTTTGTGCTTTATTCAGATCCACCATTTGTTTTTAGGCAGAACGTAGCTAGTAGGTCGTAAACCCTCTTTAAAGTAATGCGCTGTGCCATAATAAGACATTTCACGATTCACATCATCACTTGCCAGGATATTTCCTGAGGTCTTTCTTGAGTTAATAATGAATAGCCGCATATACGGTTAGTTGGGTATTCATGTAGTTAATTTAGAAAGTCTAGGGTTGATATTAACTTTAGCTTTGGCCATATTAAGAATTTTTTTTCCCCAGTTTATTTACATTTATGAGTTAGAAGCAAAATCCCGAATGCAAGCAGACACACACACATTACCACAGCTCAACATTCTGCCAGATGAATTGTGAAACGCTGCTTTTTCAGACCAATGCCCTCGTAGTGCGGGGTGTGTGTTGAAATGTGTAAATGATGTTTGAAGGAGGAGTTCCGATAGCTATTAGGACAAACGGCGTGAAGGGGGTCATGCTGGGGTCAAAACCAGCTCGGAGTTGACAGATATCTGTGAAGGGCTGGAAGAGTGTGTTTGTGTTTCTGTGCGTTTTACTGCGTGTGTTTGTAAGAGCAAACGGATGGAGTGATATCCCGCAGAACTGCGCAGTGAAATATGTATGGTTCATGCATTTAAATTTGTACATTTGTGTTGTCTTCGATACATATTAAGTAATTAAAATCAAAGAGTGCCACGTTAGCTGACTGTTCAAGGTGATTTTGTTGATGCAAACTCATTAAAGACACACTGATGTAGTGGAAAAGTCTGAGGTTAAAATCCTTGAGTTCTTAAAGGACGTGCTGTTCCAGGATTGACCTTATTCAGCAAAGATATGTTTTCGTCTGCTTCATGGTTACAGCTAAAATGGATGGAGAGTTTTATCAGGCTGTTTATAACAAACTTTGATGTGTGCTGCTCAAGCATGTAGGGCTTTCTGTCACTCTTATTATAGAGTTTTACTGGAATTAAGCCATAAGATTGATTTCGTCAGGAGTGTCCCTGATGTTCATTTGCACAATTCCTCAGTTCAAGTTACTCTAAAGCGAAGGTTATTATATGTTTAAACCATTTAGCATGGTTTTTGCTTCTGAAATGAATGCTGGCGTAAGAATTGTCTGGTGTGTGTGTGGAGAAAAAGATCATCAGCTAACATAAATGCCACATTACGAAAGGTTCATGTTGTTAATATGCTTAATAGTTTTGCTTTCTGGTTTTTTTCACCTCACACACAGTGCGGATGTCCTAGCTGTTTTAATGGAGAGCTGGGCTGGATGCAGATTTCAGATGTAGAGGATCCTTGATGATGATGACGATGATGAAGACCATGCTGCTGCTGATCTCAATACTCCTAACTCAGACTCTTCAGTCCCATTGCAGACCAGCCACCCAAGAAGAGAGTAAGTGTTTTTTTGTTAGTCCTCTTGTATCTCAGTTGAAGACGTGTTAACAATAAACCATGTGTCAGACACTTTGCAATTACGCTCTCTGAAATAGTTTTTAAATTGGCCATATCCTACGCGTTTATGGCAGCTTTTTTCACTTTAATGTTGCTTAAGCTTTCTTTCAACAAAAACAGGTGTGAGTGTTTTCCACCCTCTGTCTGAGCCTGAATTAAACTGGCTGTTTTTGTCTTCTTTTGCAATAGTACCATTAAGATGTGTTTATATAAATGGACATCATTATGGTATCTCAATGGCCCATTTTTAAGCGTGTATTCAGGAGACTTCACCTACACATTAAATATCATGTTGTTGTTATTCTGAAGAGCAAGTACAATACTGTTTTCCAAAATTTGTCCTCATTAAAATAAACTAGAGTTTGATATCTGTCAATATTGTACAAAATGATTGTCTAGCTATGCCCAGTGTTGTGCCTGAACGTGTTCATATTTTGGGCGAACGTGAATGTATTTTGGTTCTGGTGTCTGTAAACGCACGCTCTCTCAGTTTAACTTTGTTCAATAGGGTGCCAGATTTCTATAGAGCCATCCAGTTGAAAACACACGTAAACAGGCCTTAATATGTAGCGGAAAAAAACACCCAATCTGGCAACACTAGACATGAGTGTCGCACCACGCTGCCGCATGCGTCATCAACACAAAAAGCAGCGAGGAGTTGTTGTATGATCATTTATAGGAACTTTTGCTGATAATTTACTCACCCCCATGTCATCCAAGATGTCCATGTCTTTCTTTAATCAGTCGAAAAGAAATTAAGGTTTTTGATGCATTTTTCTCCATATAATGGACTTCAGTGGGAACCAAACGGTTCAAGGTGCAAAAGACACTTTCAGTGCAAACTGTTCAAAGGGCTTTAAACGATTCCAGACGACGAATAAGAGTCTTATCAAGCGAAACGATCGCTCATTTAAAAAAAAAAGAAAAAAAAGGTTAAGTTTTATAAGCTCAAATGCTCTCCTTGCTCTGTTCTGTGATGAGCGTTCGTGACTCTCCTGTTGGAACTCGTTCATCAAAATGAACAAATCTTTTTTCGAGTCAATTCGTTCGTTTCGTTCGTTGAATGAACCAAATGTCTCGGAAAAAGATTCGTTAATCTTGATAAACAAGTACAAACGCGAGTCACAGAACAGAGCAAGACGAGCATTTGAGCTTATAAAACTTAAACTTTGTTATTTATTTATTAAATGAGCGATCGTTTCGCTTGATAAGACCCTTATTCATCGTCTGGAATCGTTTAAAGCCCTTTGAACAGTTTCAGTTTGCACTGAAACTGTCTTTTGGACCTTGAACCGTTTGGTTCCCATTGAAGTCCATTATATGGAGAAAAATCCTGGAATGTTTTCACCAAAAACCTTAATTTCTTTTCGACTGAAGAAAGAAAGACATGGACATCTTGGATGACATGGGGGTGAGTAAATTATCAGCAAAAGTTTTTTTTCAAAAGTGAACTACTCCTTTAAACGAGTTTTATGACAAGGGCGGTAAGGATGGGACAAATCTTACATTTCTGTGCAAACTTTGCCCACTGATAAAATAATTGCTGTCTGTGGTTGTATATGGGCAGTGGCCATAATTTAAAAAAAAGAAGCTCACATCAACATATGGAAAAACAAAACAAAACTATGAACTACTTAATTTTTTGAAGTATAAACTGAACTGTTCATTTAAAAAATTGTGAACTGAACTTTGATGTAGTTCATGTAGAAAATGAACTTTCCCAACACTGGCTATCCCGTATCACTATGCACTTTTTCAAACCATATTAATGTCTGTGATGTGCTGTATGCCAGTCGTATGCCGTGGGGGAAAGCTGTGGAAGTTTACACTTGGATAACATGTGTTCTCCATTTCTACCTCATATTCAAAATAGCCATTTAAAACCCTAAGGACTTTCGAGCCCTCAAGTCATAGACGGAGAGTGAAAAAGGCAAACGGGTTGGAAAAAAACAAAACACAGCAGCTGAAATAAAACCCTGAAAAATGTGTCCCTTGGCATCATTCCAGCGGAGCGAGTGCCTGTGGCTCTCACAGGCCCAAACGTGCTTCCCCACACCGTCGTCCTCGTCTTTTGGATTTCGGAAAAGCAGCGTTCCCGGGAGACTTCTGAACGTCTTGCGTTGCGTTATAAAATGAGCGGTCACTTCTGCTCTGGCCGACTGTGAAGGCTTTAAATAAACATGGTAGGTTTGAATTGACCCCAGAGCTGGAGGTGTGAAATAGCTGTCATCTGTATCCTCCGGCTACACAGAAATACCTCTCCCCCCCCTCTCTCTCTCTCCCTCTCCGTTGTCTCATCATCCTCCTTTTGTAATGAAAAGGTGTTTGTTGTAAAGGGAAGAGTTGACTACCTGAGACGCTATAAATTACTGCTTTTAAAAGAAGACACAGAAAGTACTCCGCCCTGTGGAGCTGTTCCACGGTGGAGATCATGTTTCTGGGAACACGAAGCAGAGCTGTGAAGCGTAGCCCTGTGGGTACTGTAGTGCTCTTCATGAAAATCAAGGTGAAAATCCAGCTTTTAAAGGGATTGTTCACTTTGAAATACATTTTTGATATGTTTTATCTTACCTCAAGGGCATCCAAGATGTAGGTGTCTTTGTTTCCGCAGTAGTTTCAATTTTGACATTTTTAGGTCAAACCGTTCTTGTCTGTCAGTCATATAATGGAGGTCTATGGTCACCACCTTAAAGAGCATGAACAGAGAAGTCCAAAGTAAACATGATTTAATGACTCATAAATGTAAGTACACATTGATGGCCTAAGACACGAAACGAGCGGTATTTCTATTGTTTTTACCTCTTGTAATCACAGTCAGGTCCAAGTGGTCTTGTGGCTGTGGTTATGGTTGGTGGCTGTGGTTAGAAGAGGTAAAAACGATATAAATACTGTTCGTTCCGTGTCTTAGGCCATCAATGTGTACTTACATTTACGAGTCATTAAATCATGTTTAATTTGGTCTTCTCTGTGCATGCTCTTTGAGGTGGTGACCATAGACCTGCATTATATGACTGACAGACAAGAACGGTTTGACCTAAAAATATCAAAATTGAAACTACTGTGGAAACAAAGACACCTACATCTTGGATGCCCTTGAGGTAAGCTAAAACATACCAAAAATTAATTTTAAAGTGAACTATCCCTTTAATGTTGTTTATGTGCACATTCATAAGTTAAAAGTATCGTACCAGAATCTCAAAATTATCGTATTTGGAAGAAAATGATCGTACTGAATAGTGCTATATCTAGAGACCAACAACTTTTTGTCATAACCTGGAAATTACTCTAATGCTAAACTATCAACTTCAGCTTGGAAACAACCGACCGAAGCGCAGCGGCAGGAACGTTAGCTTGCCCGTGACGGAGAGTTATTCTCCACGATGATTGGCCAAGAAGGCGTAACGTCAGGTGAAATGGAAGAGATGCGTACATAATTATTTGTACATAATTATCGTACAAATACGATAATTATCGTATTTGGCTGGTGTGAGTGGAGGCGGGGCTAATTTGCATATTCATAGAACCGCATATACTAAATGAGGCAAGGGTGTCGAGTTACATTCGATCTATTTTAAGGCATGAAGAATATTTTTTTTAAGGAAATTGTTTTAAATATGTCATTTTGGTCATCAAAAATGAGTTTTAAAGGATAAAATGATTGACTACAGGGGAACTTGTTTCAAGACAATGTTTCAAGTTGATGCAGATCTAGATGCACAAATCCAGGGTTCGGTCGGAATATACGTTGGTTTTTTTTTTTTTATCCCTATGTCTGACTATTTTGATAATATATTTTAGTTTGTAGCCATTCATTTGAACACTTCCCTAAGAGACTTTATTGTGACTATAATGAAGGGAGGAAGACCCTTGATGAATTACCTTTTACCCACTTGACAGCCAAATGGCCAAGCGTGTTGATACCCGGTAAGCATTTCCTCTACTCCTCCTCTCCCTTCTTCCTCCTGTCAGGACAGAGAGCACTTTTCCTTCTCTCCCCTCAGGCCTCCTGTGGCGTAAATGATAGTTTCAGCTGTTGATGAGTGACTGACACTCCAGCATTTGGTTACATTTGTTTTTTTCCCCTTAGGTGGAAATACAACCTGCACAAATAACAGACTTCCTTAAGTAGCATTTTAACTTTAAACCCTTTTAAATGTTTTGGGATCGGAAGACGATTTCAAAGGCCCAAGGTTTATTTAATTGAAAGTGGGGAAAAAAAATTGGAACAAATCATAACGCACCTATTTTTTTTTTTAATTGTTTTTTATTTAATTTTACCCTTGCATAATTTCATACTTAAAATAATCTTTAAAGGATTAGTTCATTTAAAAAAAAAAAACTTTTGCTGATAATTTACTCACCCCCATGTCATCCTAGATGTCCATGTCTTTCTTTCTTCAGTCGAAAAGAAATGAAGTTTTTTGATAAACATTCCAGGATTTTTCTCCATATAATGGACTTCAATGGGAACCAAACGGTTCAAGGTCCAAAAGACAGTTTCAGTGCAAACTGCAAACTGTTCAAAGGGGTTTAGTCATTATTATTATTATTATCATCATCAATGTTATTTAATATTTCTATTTAGTGTGTATTTTAGTCCTTCAAATTCGACTTATTTTATTTCACTTAGTCAAATTGTTTAAGTTTACCTTTAATATTTCAGATTTATTTTACTGCAGCTTTAGTTCAATTAACAAACTATTTTTTAATAGTTTAATTTTAGTCAAACAAGACTTGAGCTCATTGTTTTTGCCGTTTTGTTTAGCGACTACTAGTCTACGGCTATGACACTTCTGTGCATGCTCTGGTCACAGATACAATAGATGTAAAAATATTAAATAAAATATAATTAATAAATAATTTCCTACTTCAAACCTTTATCAATGAACCAGTTTTGAATCAGTATATTGAAAAACACAATCTACTGATTTGCTTGTCACTCAATAGTGTTCCCAATATTCCCATTAAATTACTTGAAGGATATAGAAACATATGTGCGTTTCCATCTATCTTAATTCCTGTTGTTCATGATTAATGTCCACTGAGGCCGCTTTTTGTATTCTTGCCACATCATCCTCTCTTTCTCAATCTTGCTCTCTGTAAAACACGCTGACCATCTAAAAGGAGATGAATAAATACTTTGGGGGAAACAATGGCTGTGATTCAGCAGGGCACGCTGATCTCATTCCTGCCCCTGCGTGCACACGAGCACATTCAGGCGTAGGCAAGCAGTGATTATGTTTGTACAACTGTGGCCATTGTGGACAAATGCCATTAGCATCCAAGTCCTGATGTGGTCTTTAATTGACGCAGGCTTGCATAAGGCAGGTTAATGGTAGGGAGGTGTGGGTGTGTGTGTGTGTTCTTCTGTCACACTGTGCCCACACCTTCGTTAATCTTCGAAGTAATGAACTGATCGTCAGAGGAATAATCAAATTTGGTCACGAAATGAACTTACTAGGCACATTCCACATTCTTTGAATGTTATTCTTTGTGACGGTGCACATTTCAATCTGTTATAAATTGAGACTAAACCTCCGATATACGGTGTATATATACAGGGCCTAAAACAGTTTTTTTTGTCACACCTTCTTAAAGGAGTAGTTCACTTTTAACTTTGCTGATAATTTACTCACCCCCATGTCATCCAAGATGTCCATGTCTTTCTTTCTTCAGTCGAAAAGAAATTAAGGTTTTTGATGAAAACATTCCAGGATTTTTCTCCATATAATGGACTTCAATGGGAGCCAAACGGTTCAAGGTCCAAAAGACAGTTTCAGTGCAGCTTCAAAGGGCTTTAAACGATTCCAGGCGATGAATAAGGGTCTTATCTAGGACCCTTCGAGTCAAGACTCGAAAAAAGATTTGTTCATTTTGATGAACGAGTCCGAACCAGAGAGTCACGAACGCTCATCACAGAACAGAGCAAGGCGAGCATTTGTGCTTATAAACTTTTAATTTATTTTTTAAATGAGCTATCGTTTCGCTTGATAAGACCCTGATTCATCGTCTGGAGTCGTTTAAACCTGCACTGAAACTGTCTTTTGGACCTTGAACCGTTTGGTTCCCATTGAAGTCCATTATATGGAGAAAATCCTGGAATGTTTTCATCAAAAACCTTAATTTCTTTTGGACTGAAGAAAGAAAGAAGTGGACATCTTGGATGACATGGGGGTGAGTAAATTATCAGCAAAATCTGTTTTTTAAAAAGTGAACTACTCCTTTATTAAAATGTACCAGTTATGACGCCAACATTTCAGATACCAGTGAAAATCCAATCCTCTCTTCCAATTTGATACCACAGCACAAACATTATTAAAGACAAGTAAACAGTCAGTTTACTTAACTTAACATAAATACAATACATACAAACAAAATGAACAGTGCTCTTCAGCATCCGAAATTTAATAAAGTTGGCTAATCAAATAAATAGTCTTCATATCCTTTTTAAAGTCCAAGAGCAGTGAGTGTCCTTTTCTTTGTCTTCTGTTTGGTTGGCATTAAAAACGCAGACAGTTGCAGGATTATTAGGATGCTGTCACTTTAAGAGCGAATGCATACACACATCATGCGTTTTGTGTTTGCGTTCACTTAACAGAGTGCCGAAGACGTCACATTGTAGGACAACTCGGAAGTTAGCGGCGCATGGGTCCCCTCGATCGAAAAGCAATGCATTTTCCCCATAGACTTTTGGAAAATCGCAAAAAATAAGATCTGTGTTCAACAAAGAGTTGTGACCCTTACACGTTTTGTCGATAAAGATAATCTTTACAAGTTAATCCAAAATTTATACATTTTGAAGCCTATATAAAGTTTAAAAAACACAAGCAAGCAGGTTATAACTGTGTGTTTTATGTCATAGATCAAAACGTGAAAATATTTAGAGGCTTTGTTCACCAGAGACCTTATTTCAGGCGATTAATTACAAACCCATTCAAAAATCCCATAGGCTTTAGAGTGAGCGAACCGCTAGTGCTAAAATGCTAACTCACTTCCACGTTTTGGCCTACAGAGTGACGTCGTAACTTCGGCACTCTATACGTAAACGGCCATGTTTACTAGGATACTCGCTGCGAAAGGTGTTTTGGACAATTTTGAGTGGATTTGTCCATTGAAGCGCAGGAAGGCATGAAAGAGAGCTCGACTTCACGTTCTCTGAGAGGAGATCACGCGCTTCAGATGTTAAACTTCCCACAGTAACAAATCCCCTTTCGCTTGTTCCAACGCTAGAATATTTACAGAGAAAAGGCTAAAACTTTTGTGAGGATGAAGCTTGTTATCACATTGCATTTGTTAGAATTTAAAAAATTGTTACTGACGCCGATTTTTCCTCGCATATACATATATACTCACATACGCAGTAGTCAACATTTGAAGTGGATCAAAACCTTTTATCAAAGTTATACATGAATTTTGAACAATGCCTGTTCTTATCTTAGGACAACTTTGATTAACTTTTTTGATCCACTTTAAATGTTGACTACTGTAGATCAGATCTGAGATAAAGGGTTGGTCTTTTTCTGGCCTTTTTTCTATCTTCCTACTTCCATCTTTTCCTCTTCTCTACTTCACCATCGTTCTCTCATGAAAGGATATCCCTGTGGTCATTCTCTTCGTGTATTGCTTCCTCTCTTGCATCCTGAAAGGCCTCTCTGCCATATCCGAGTCTCACTCGCTCACCTCTCATTTTGTCCTTCTCCCCCCAAAAAAATCCCTTTCACGATTTACCATAATTAACTAGATTTTCAGGCACGTCAATCATTTTTTTCCGAATGGCTTACAGCAGGGAAGAAAAAATGCAATGGCTGTTCCAGCTGGGTTGCTTTTCCAAAAATATGGCCTTAAATCCAACCTAATCTGGTCAGAGAATCTGGAAGATTAACAGTCTTGAGATTTCATTGGGAGTGACTCAACTTTAAAGTTAGTTATACTGTTATAAGGTGACTACTAAATGTGTGGTCTGCAAATTGTTCACACTTTACACACAGACACCACTGTATGGGCAAGATGATACGCAAACTACGTTTCTTGGCTGGAGAAAGCTAGTTTTTTGGGGGTTTTATAGGTGTTTTGGTGTGCAGAAACTCATTTAGTTATTAGTTTCCTTTTGGAGTCTCCAAGTTTCCTCTTGTGGAAAGACCTCTAAATTTTCCTGGGAAAAAATGTTTGCAGGAAGTGCTTTTTTTTTTTTTTTTGAGAATCAATCTGGTGGTTTACTTCGCTTAGCAAATGATCACAAAAAAAAAGTGAAACGAGATAAACTGCAAATGCTTATTTTCACGATACATGTGCGATTAATCAAATTTTTCAAAAATGTTATCCAAACCGAAATTTTTGTATCTCTTGACAGCCATAATATACTTTTTACTTTTTATATAACTTAATTTTTCAGTAGTTTGGCAGTAGCTCAGTTGTTTTTTAAACAATGTAGCTTTTCCAGTAGCTAACTACTTTTTGCAGCAAGTAGCAGTGTAACGCGAGCAAAAGCTACGTACATTGCGTTTGTCGAGCCTGCGCGAATCAGCGCGATACAAGGATATTCTTCTTGTTAGATTACAAACTCATTTTTTGCCATTACCGCCACCGTATTTTGCGGCTAACGGTTCACTGACGTACAGAAGTGGGTTGACACACCCATATTATGAGTATATAGCAAGACGTGATGGCAGATTTGGAGGATGGAGAAGCAACTAACGTTAATTACCCATGGCCTTATTTGTCCAAGTTCAATCGGTATTTTTAAGAAAATGTTCTACGTGCAATTCACGTTGGATGTATATTTTGTTTGCGATGTTGTAGGCTATTTGTTGCAATTTTGAGATATTTGAGTGTTGTGTGGTTAATAACAATATTATTTGAAATCATAATTGTATTGCATTGTTTTAAACACTAAATATTTTACTTAAAACATTCCTCAGACACTTATTCAGTTATTTATAATACACGTTGTTCAAAAAGCAAAAATAGTTGCCATGTAGCCAGCTACTTTTTGATAGTAACGTGTAGTGTAGCTAACTACTTTTCCAAACGGGTAGCTTGAGCGTAGTTTAACTACTTTAACTTACGAGTGGCTTGTAGCTTGTCAAACTACAGTTTCAGAGTAGCTTCCCCAACACACCAAATTAGTTTCCCCATCGTAAGTTATTGTTTTCTTCAAATTAATGCTCTTATTTCCAGTGAAGTGGTTGTGCCAGACAACATCTGGACTCGCACACCGGTGCATGTCCTCAGCTTGTATTGCATGGTGTTTTGTGCTTTGAAGTGACCGATGGCTTGGTAACATGCCACCATTTAATATCCTGGAAAGGAAGCATGTCGATTAATGACTATAAATCATAAAGCAGCTGTATAGTTTTCTCCCTGTGTGATTATTGTGGAGTACTCTCACTCGATTCCTCGCAGTAAACAGCTTCTCTGGTGACTGGTGCAAAATGTTTTCGGCATCTGTTCTGCTCAATTCAAAATGCCAAGAGGAAATTGGAACCTCATTGTCACAAACTTATGGTCAGTTGTGTATCTGTAACATGAATTCATCAATTATAATGTGAAGTATTTCTGGCTCACTGTCACTGAGGTCAAGTGAGGCTGTGCTAATTTAGGGTAGAAGTTAGTTTCTTTGAACGCTGTCATATTGGTTGAAAATATAAAGGTTGAAACTGTTTTCTATTTTTCGTACATGTCAGGTTGGGTTACCTAAGTACTGGTAATTAAATGAGTTGAGTTTAGGGGTAGTACCTAATTATTACCCATTTTTGCAATTATTATTATTATTAAGTGCATGCATAGTATGTTCATATGCAACAGGACTGTAAAATATAGTGCTACCAAAAAAAAAAAAATGCATTAATTATAGTATAATGGTTTAAAGGAGTAGTTCACTTTTCAAAAAACTTTTGCTGATGATTTACTCACCCCATGTCATCCAAGATGTCCATGTCATTCTTTCTTCAGTCGAAAAGAAATTAAGGTTTTTGATAAACTTTCCAGCATTTTTTTCTCCATATAATGGACTTCAGTGGGAACCAAACGGTTCAAGGTCCAAAAGACACTTTCAGTACAAACTGTTCAAAGGGCTTTAAACGATTCCAGACGATGAATATGGGTCTTATCAAGCGAAACAATCGCTCATTTAATAAATAAATAACAAAGTTTAAGTTGTATAAGCACAAATGCTCACCTTGTTCTGTTCTGTGATGCGCGTTCGTGACTCTCCTGTTCAAACTCGTTCATCAAAATGAACGAATCTTTTTCCGAGTCAATTTGTTCGTTTCGTTCGTTGAATGAACCGTTCGTTGAATTGGTTCTCAGAGAAGTCCATTATATGGAGAAAAATCCTGGAATGTTTTCCATCAAAAACCTTAATTTTTTTTCGACTGAAGAAAGAGGTGGACATCTTGGATGACATGGGGGTGTGTAAATTACCAGCAAAAGTTTTTTCAAAAGTGAACTATTCCCTTAACATGGAGTTTTGTATGTATGAATCGCTGGATTTCATTGACTTTTTACCCCATATTATGGCTGCTATTGAGGCATGTTGATACAAAAGGCGATAAGCAATGTGGGTGCAAATGTATAATAGCGTTTTGCTATTCCAGGTGGTATATAATTGACTGATAAAAGCAATCCAACCTTGAAAAGTGTTTACTTATTTAAACTAAGGTTACTCGCCCTCTTTTTAAGCTTCTATTTGTGTCTAAATTAGACCCAGACTAGCTCATCTTCTTGTCTCTTCCTTCATTCTTTTCTGCAGTGTTTTGGTGGGGAAAGTTGATCCCTCCATGGCCCCTGTTCCTGTCAGGATTAAGAGCCTGTTAGACACATGCGAAGCAGGAAATACCTTAACTAGACCCTACTGAGGTCACCATGGATACCATCCCAAAAACCTGCCGCTACAGGCCTCTCGCTCGCTCTCCTTTATTAGCAGAGTTAATGGTAGTGATGGGCGGAGTTACTACAGCAGAACTAGTCAAGAGGAAACCTGGGTTGCGTGTATTATTAAAAACGTGCCGGGGGGGAAAAGCATACCAGTTTCATGAACGCTTTTTCACAACCGCACTCCTTTGGCAGACTTTTCAGAAGAAATTCTTTTGTAATTTTCTAACTTATACTTTGCAATTACGTGTTGTTTTTTAGGTCCTTTTACCAAAAGTGGCTCAATGGGATGTAGGCCACGCATTGTTTCTTTAGATTGACTCGCATTTCAAAACAATAGTGGAAATGTCGTCTACTGCAAGGTGGCAGGATTTCATGGTAATTTGACCTTTTTTTGAACAATCATCAAGTCCTGGTGCATCTTTTACAGGAAACCAGTTGGTGTCATTCAAATCCCTCAGCGCAAGTCAAATGCATTGTGATTGAACGGAAATTAATCCAATTAGCTTTTGAATACGAAGCGGTCACCATTTGTTTTGTAAATGTGAAAATCTCACCTCATCTCACTGTTGGTATAGAGTCAGAATTAGCATATGGTGTCAGAATTTGCTCTTTGACAACATCAGTCTATTCTTTTGAAGAGGAACCCCAGCAGGGATAATCCCCAAGATCCACAAGAAGCACTTCCCCTTTAAGAGTGCACAGCCAATTGCTTGAAAGGTGCAGATGAATGAATGACATGTTGATGGACAATGAATCTGCGTAATTATATTATTATATTTAGACACCCCCCCCCCCCCCACTGGTCGCCTAGAGCAACGGGTGGGCTCAGGTGGCGGTATCCGAGGCGATGCCCCCGACCTTGCATCCAATAATCAAATTTGAGCTCTATCTCAGAATTGGCCTGACAATTGGCTCTTGACTAATTCAAACTCAGATTTGATCTAGCAGTGACTGAGCTGGGATCTTTGATCGACGTTAGAAGGTGTTTCTGCTCAACTGTAGGATGCCAATTGCAACAATGTTGACGAGGGTTTGACTCACAAAAATCTTTTTAAGAAAGGAGTTTCTTTGGATCAATTTTGAGACATTCGTTAAAATTCTTAGTAGTCGATAATTGTATCCCTTATCTCATCTTTGATCACCAAGCAAACATATGAATTTGACTTAAAGCATATTAAAAACACCACATGAAGAGTGAAGATGCAAAAGCCTCTAAAGCCTAGTTCACACTACATGATTTTAAAATGTCGGGCTGAACTGTGCATTTCACACTACATGACTTGCTCTCAGTGAAATCATGAGTGTTCAAGTTGTTTAGCTGTTCACACCACACAACACAACGTGATTGATCCACAACAGGAGGTAACTCACTACACGAGTTAACAACGCACTGCATAGAGATACCACGATCGGATGATAAGAGCATATCATTTGTGACTCAATGAGAGCTGTTTCAGTACTATAATACGGTCTAAATCCTGAAAATAATCAAACAAATAACGAGTTGACAACAACACGATTCTATCTGGTCTAGAAACCATGTTTTGTAACGAAAAACCACGCAATAAAACGAACCAGAAATGACGCGAAACTACAGAGAAGAACACAACACGCGAATATGGACGTCAGACAGAAACTAGTGCTGCACACTGTTTGCTCGACGATCTGCTCTGAGAAAAAAAATGCAAAAAAGAAAAAGTAAGATTTACCTGGTGTCCTCAACCCATGCGTTGCTATGATTGGCTGTACTCATGACATCACTGAGATTGAGTCGCGCGACTGCTCGAGATATCTAGCATGCTAGATATTTTTCTGAGCTCGGTGACCTGTCTGCGAGGTGTCTGCGAGCTGTCTTTGGTGCGTTGTTGGCTCTTTCACACTAACGGATTGGCGAGCGTTAATCGTCCGCTAATCGCCCGCGATTTGCACGCGATAACACCCTGACTTGTCGGCGACTCAACGATTTGCAAATCGGGCTTAAAATCACGTAGTGTGAACTAGGCTTAAGTGCCATTGGAAGTTTTCTTCTAGAATGATCATTTTTATCAAGCTTGTATATTTAAGTTCATTAATTTGACTTAAATGGGAATGAAGATTACCTATGAATTGTCATTTAAGTGAAATTACTGAACTTAAATATACAAGCTTGATAAAAATGGCCATTCTAGAAGATAATTTCAAATGGCACTTAGAGGCTTTTGCATCTGAACTCTTCACATATACATATAAACAACATTTAAAAGCTTGATTTTCACCACAGGGGGACTTTAATTTCTCAAGTGTCCCTTTAACTCCTTCCCCACCATTGACGGAAAGTTACTGCTTTCCTTGTTTTCACTGTTATACGCTAGGGGGCGCTATCGCACATCTTTTGATAAGTAGAAACGAGCTATATCATTTTAAGTAAAATAATGCAATCGACAACATTAAACGGTGTGTAAATCAAAACTCCCTAATGTTTCTGAATGAAATGTCGACCCAGGACGAGCTTTAGGACTGTGAAGCTTTGGAGGTGTTGATGGACTTTTGATTCAGAATTTCGAATTCAGCAAAAAGTCACGTAACTCATCATGGCCGATCGTTGTTCACATTATCAATCATTGGTGTCTCTTCAGATTACTCGTGCACATCCCTAGTAGTGATGCATATTTTGTTGTAATGCTTAATATTTGAAACAACCCGACATCTTTGTAGATTTAAGACTTTAGATTTAACTAAGTTGGAGGTTATCCTAGTAGTTGCCAGTTTGGTGGTTTTCCCTAATGGTTGTAAAGGAACTTAAGAATTGTTTACGATTATTTTTAGAGATGCACCGATCAATTTTCTAGGCCGATTACGATTTTCTTTTTTTTAACCACTTTTTTTATTTTCAATAACACAAATATTTTTATAAAGCACCATATTCTTTTACTCAAACTCGAAAATAAAAACAAGTTTAAATGGGTATATTTTCTTTTCTGACATAGCCTACTCCAGTTCTTGTTAAAGGTCCCGCATTATGCCCATTTTCACAAGATGTAAAATAAGTCTCTGATGTCCCCAGAATGTGTATGAAAGTTTCAGCTCAAAATACCCAACAGATCATTTTTACAGCAAGTTTAAATTGT
Source organism: Pimephales promelas (assembly GCF_016745375.1). The sequence continues at coordinate 7,908,968 of NW_024121199.1, read as the reverse complement.
CATTTTTTGGGGCTCAGAAAAATGCGCTGTTTTAGTGTGTGCCCTTTAAATGCTAATGAGCTGCTGCTGCCGGCACAGGGGGCGGAGCTTCACAAGCTCACGCTCAGTCTCTCAGGACAATTTCATCTCACGGAATGATGATAATATCAGAAACTCTCAGTAACGGTGTTCATTTCCAGTCGGACAATAATGCCTACAGAGTCAGAGTGCTGTATAGAGATGGAACAGCTATAGTTTAGTAGTTTAATTACGGTTATTAGAACGTATTTGTCATCTGCTTATATGTATCCATTATTTATTAATAGCCTACAAGTCTGCTGTTTCGGACCAGGTCCGAATGATGATCAAACATATACTGATGAGTTTAATAAAGTTTATTGTACATCACACAAAAGATGAAGCGTCAGTTTTACTTCAGAAAATCACCGTAAGAGCTGAGGAAACACAGCAAGTTATGTCGAGGGAGTTGAGGGAGCATTCCTGTTAGTCAAAAAACTGTTCTCCTGACGTCATTAAAGAAGGAAGTAGAGGGATGTAGTCCAAACGGGCCGTTCGATGTAAGCTGCTTCTGTTAAATAAAATATCTCGCTTGGCATTGAACTTTGAGCTTTATAATTTTACAGATATTATTTATACTCTAACAACAACATTACACACTAACTCAAGTTTGAAACATGGGATCACGAAGAATGGCACCTTTAAAACACACGACATGCAAATTCTGTGCATTTTGGGCGCTTTTAAGTCCTTTATTTTTATAAAAAAAACAATTTCATCAAAAGTGTGCTTCCACTTTAATTGAGCGTGAGCAGAGCAGCATGCGCCGTTCACGCTTGCGGTGTAAAACGGCCGTAATTCACAAGGTTTCCTACATGTGCGTTCTGTGTGCACGTGTGATACTGATGTTGCGTGACGTTAATCATTCAGCGCCCGAGCGCATGTGACAGACTGACCAGCTGGTCACGTGAGAATCGGGGCGGTTCCGGTCACGCGCCGGTCAATCGGTGCATCTCTAATTATTTTTAAGAAAATTCTTTTAAACTTAAAGCTACACTGTGTGATTTTTACCCCCATCTAGTGGTGAAAAGGTATATGACCATCCAGGGAATATTAGTTTCTGTTCCTCTCAATTCCGATTTCGTTTTAACTCCTACGGTGGCCAATGTAGTCCAAGATTAACATGGCTTCCAGTTCGACCTCGTCCACAAGTGTTAACTCGAACGTAAACGCGAAAGGCGAGCTTGAATTAACGTGTATGTCCCTCTTTGGCTAATGTACTTTCAAGACGGAGGGGCAACATGGCGACCAACATTAGAACCCCTTGCCCGTATGTGTTTTCAATGGCATATTATACACTCACGAGAATACTTTATTAATTGAACGAATTCAATATACATTAATGAGCGCATATTTTTGAAGGAACTAAGTGTTTTAGCTAAGAATAAACTAAAAGAGTGGCTTTAACATAACTCTTTTTTTTTTCTCGTCTTGTTCTTAGTGGTAGCCCCGGTTGATCCCACGCCCTACACTCTGTATGCGGGGGATAAGCTGGAGCTGAGCTGTAAAGGCAAAGAGGAGACACAGGTGGTGACCTGGACTAAGGACCATGTTCCACTGGTTGACGGAGAGCACACGCGTCTGCGCAGCGACCAGTTGGAGATCGAAACAGCAGAGCCGGCCGACTCCGGTCTGTACGCTTGCTTTGCTCAGGGACCCAACAGCAACCATACAGATTACTTCAATGTCAACGTTACAGGTGAGAAACTAGTTGAATACGAAATAGGTTGACATTTTATATCGTTCAAAAACATAACCTGATTTTCTGTTCTTTGGTCAGATGGATCAATATTCTCAGAAGATGATGATGAAGATGAGTCTTCCTCAGAGGAGGCCAAGCTATCAAGTGACCAGAAGCTGCTTCGTGAGTCACCATTGCTAAACTCTCTGTTCTCCAAACTCTGACTCAAAGATATGCAAATGTCAATGCGAATCAATGTTGTTAGGATTGTCGTTTCAAAGCAGGAAATGGTGCACATTTTTGTTTTATGAACCACAGCCGTCTTGTGGAATGTGCCAAGCTTTAGTTTATTAGACTGAAAGTCTTCATGTCTTTTGATGGATTAGTCTTTAAATCCCAAGGGCACTATCAAGCCAGTCAAAAGGAACGAAACCATCAACCAACACCCAAATCTTGCACACTCTAATCTGCGGTCACCTTAGTACAATCACTCTCCTGGAACGTACTCTTACCCTTGCTTGAGATGGTCATCCTCCTGATACTGTTCACATTGTAGTTTCATTCAGTCTTGTGTTTTATCTGTTCCTCAGCAATGGCTCCTGTTTGGGCTCAACCTGATAAGATGGAGAAGAAGCTCCACGCGGTTCCCGCCAGCAAAACTGTCAAGTTCCGTTGCCAGGTCAACGGTAACCCCACGCCAACTCTCAAGTGGCTCAAGAACGGCAAAGAGTTTAAGAAAGACCAGCGAATAGGAGGCTTCAAGGTGAGGGTAACTACACAACATCCCAATTATATCCCAGAGATGCTTTCAAAATATCCCCCTGTGGTGAAAATTAAGCTTTTAATGTTGTTTTATATGTCTTTATGGTGTTTTTAATATGCTTTAAGACAGCATTGCTGAGTATTTTCTCCTTAAAAGGAGGTGCTCCTCTTTTTTTGGAAATAGGCTCATTTTACAACTCCCCCAGAGTTAAACTGAGTTTTACCGTTTTTGAATCCATTCAGACGATCTCCGGTTCTGGCTGTACCACTTTTAGCATAGCTTAGCATACATCATTGAAGTGGACAAGACCATTAGCATTTCTCCAAATAAAAATGACCAAAGAGTTTAAATATTTTTCCTAATTAAAACTTGACTCTTCTATAGTTACATCGTGCACTAACACCGACGGAAAATGTAAAGTTGTGATTTTCTAGGCTGATATGACTAGGAACTATACTCTCATTCCTGCGTTATAATCAAGAAACTGTACTGCCATACCATGAGTGCAGCACGTGTACCTAGTCATATCAGCCTAGAAAATCAACTTGTACATTTTCCGTCGGTCTTAGTCAGTCCCTCCAGAAAAACGTGATTATGCGATCGCTGAATTCAATGCAAAATCAGCCAAAGTCCGCATATTTATGCGGGGGCCGCATTTTTTCAAATACGCCGCACTTTCGCCGCATAAATTACCGATTTCCGTGCAAAATATGCGGGGTTTGCATAATTTCATAATCCTCGCATTTTCGTTGCAAAAAAAGTCACATGTATCTTAGCAGAAAGTTGAAAAATGTTGCGTTTGCTTCACATAAGAGCAGCCATTTCCCCCTGTTTCCATGGGAACGTTATGAAGTGACGCAATTACGCGACGCCAGACAGACTCACGGAGGCGATTGACATCTCACAAATCGAACTCGTATAACTGTCTGTCACACGTTCTACCGTCACATCGTTACTTAATAAACAACATAAGATAAAAGAAGTGTAGCATCAAACAGAAATTACCCGCACACATGGGGTGTTCAAGGCGCACATATAATATAACACTGCAGAGAGTTCAACAGGGAGCGCAGCTCTTAAAGGGGCCACACCTTATTTACACTCTTACAGTCTGAAATAAAACAAGATGAGAAATTAAATATTCCCAGCACTTTCTATGATGTAGTATGCTTGCTTATCAAAGGAAGTAATAAGAAATGACTCTTATATTAACAGGATGTTGGGGAAATCACTTTTTTTCTCTTTTTCATCAAACCGCAATTTTTGCAAGTTCCCTAAATTTTTGCAAATTCCAGCAATTTCATCGCATAAAATTGCATAAATATCCCACATATTCCATCGCATTTTTAAAGAAAACTGGCCGCATAATCAATCAATTTTTGCCCGCAACAATACCAAAAAAAACTCAGCGTTTTTCTGGAAGGACTGAATACTATTATGGTAAATGTTAAATATAAATCGCAAATTTTTTCACAATTTTTTGGAAATTACCACCACAAAATCAGTCATTTTGATCGCAAAAATCACAAAAAAAATTGTGAAATCCTGGAGGGACTGCTTAGTGCATGATGTAACTACAGAAGAGTCAAGTTTTAAATAGGAAAAATATTGAGACTCTTTGGTCATTTTTTTTTTTTTTTTTTTTTTTTTTTTTGGAGAAATGCTAATGGTCTTGTGCTCTTCAAAGATGTATGCTAAAAGTGGTACCACCAGGACTGGAGATCGACTGAATAGATTCAAAAACAGTAAAACTCAACAGTTCAGTTAAAATTAGCCTATTTCCAAAAAAAAAGTGGAGTATCCCTTTAAAACGGCAGTGAACCAAAGACACGGTTTGAAATCGCTGGTGTTTCTGACGTCACACACTACCTTGTAACCAATCAGATCTGCGTGTGATCGTGTGATTGTCAACGAGTGGATCTCTGAGCTAAGGGAGTGAGTGAGTGGAGGCGGGGCTCATTTGCATATTCATAGAACAGCATATACTAAATGAGGCAAGGGTGTCGAGTTACATTCAAGCAATTTTAAGGCATGAATACATTTTTTTAAGTTTAAATTTTTTTTTTGACGATCAAAGACGAGTTTTAAAGGAAAAAATGATAAGCAGGTAAAGCTGGTGTGAAATTAATCCACCGATAAACTCGTATGATAAATTGGTTCCCAAACTTCATTTTTGCGAGCCAGCTGCTGTGATTTGGAGGTTGAAAGGCCACCTTCTCAACAGATTTGTCTTCCAGACACCTCACTGTTGCATGACAGAGGTTGAATAACCATGCCTGGAAGGCAGACATTGGAGCCGTGGGTTTCTGGTGGAGGCGGCCTACTATTGGTTGGCTGTCCTTATTTTAAGCCTAGTTCACACTACGTGATTTTAAGCCCGATTTAAGCCCGATTTGCAAATCGTTGAGTCGCCGACAAGTCAGGGTGTTATCGCGTGCAAATCGCGGGCGATTAGCGGACGATTAACGCTCGCCAATCCGTTAGTGTGAAAGAGCCAACAACGCATCAAAGACAGCTCGCAGACAGCTCGCAGACAGGTCACCGAGCTCAGAAAAATATCTAGCCTGCTAGATATCTCGAGCAGTCGCGCGACTCAATCTCAGTGATGTCATGAGTACAGCCAATCATAGCAACGCATCGGTTGAGGACACCAGGTAAATCTTACTTTTTCTTTTTTGCATTTTTTTTCTCAGAGCAGATCGTCGAGCAAACAGTGTGCAGCACTAGTTTCTGTCTGACGTCCATATTCGCGTGTTGTGTTCTTCTCTGTAGTTTCGCGTCATTTCTGGTTCGTTTTATTGCGTGGTTTTTCGTTACAAAACATGGTTTCTAGACCAGATAGAATCGTGTTGTTGTCAACTCGTTATTTGTTTGATTATTTTCAGGATTTAGACCGTATTATAGTACTGAAACAGCTCTCATTGAGTCACAAATGATATGCTCTTATCATCCTATCGTGGTATCTCTATGCAGTGCGTTGTTAACTCGTGTAGTGAGTTACCTCCTGTTGTGGATCAATCACGTTGTGTTGTGTGGTGTGAACAGCTAAACAACTTGAACACTCATGATTTCACTGAGAGCAAGTCATGTAATGTGAACTGCACAGTTCAGCCCAACATTTTAAAATCATGTAGTGTGAACTAGGCTTAACACGACTCGTTGTGCTCCGACAGACGAGAATAAACTCCAGGATAAACCAGCTCTGTCCTTGTACTCATTTAACCATGTTGATCAGGAATGTCAACAAACCCAAAGTAACGTTTAAAGTGATTTCTTAGCAACGCGTTTGAGGGAGTTTTGGCCACAGCTTATTGGTTAGAAAATCCAAATGAGAATGAGATAATGACAGGTATAAATTTAAATATTTCTCTAGAAAATACTACTTTTTTATACTATTCCTCTCCCGTCTACATGACATGACAGTGGTATTCTCCGCAGTTCTCTGCTTGTGTCATTGTGGACCTGTAGCCGTCTGTGTTTCTCATCAAGGTGTTTTCCAGCTGGGAGACATTAGTCCTCTTCCTCTCCCTCACCGCATACACACTTTACCATCTGGAGTGTGTTTGAGGCCACTGCAATGCATACACACATGCACGCACACACGGTAACATGTGCATCGCCTTTTTTTTTACATGCATTTGAGTATGCTAAGAAATATGCTGTGTGTGTGTGTCGAGACGGACTCTGTACAATATCATAGCGATAGTAATGCGTGCATAAATGCATCCAAACGTGTCTGTGAGCTCCAGGAGTGTGAAGGACTTCCGTCGAGGGGCCCGGCTGCGGTTTTTGGTGGTAACCTCCCCCCTGCACTCTTCCCAGTCTCTCGTGGTTTCTTTTGTTAACAAGAGTCTGGCACAATTGTTCATTTACATTAAGTGTTTGTGAAGAGGAAGTCAGACAGACTGAGTGTAGCAGCTCACATCTGGGGTTCTGTAGGCCGAGAAGCTATAACCGCTTATTAATTTTGCCCAACCTAAAGCTCATTTCATCAAGCTGTTGAACACATGCTCTGTTTGCTGGATCTTTATAGGTTTAGTTCACCCTAAAATAATTTGCTCACCTTTATGCCGTTCCAATCCTGTAATGACATTCATATTTCAATGTGGAACACAAAAGGAGAGGACAAAATATCAATATAGGACCGTAATGTTATACTTGTGCACCTCTGATGATAACTTTGTGTCAAATTATACATAATTCACAAATAGAAAAAATGTTGTCAATCTCTGCTATATGCTGATGTAATATAATATACACATATATTTTAAAGGAGTAGTTCACTTTTACTAAAACTTTTGCTGATAATTTACTCACCCCAATGTCTTCCAAGATGTCCATGTCTTTCTTTCTTCAGTCGAAAAGAAATTAAGGTTTTTGATGAAAACATTCCAGGATTTTTCTCCATATAATGGACTTCAATGGGGTCCAAACGGTTCAAGGTCCAAAAGAAAAGTTCAGGGCAAACTGTTCAAAGGGCTTTAAACGATTCCAGACGATGAATAAGGGTCTTATCAAGCGAAACGATCGCCCATTTAATAAATAAAAAAAAAAGTTTATGCGAATGTGCATCACAGAACAGAGCAAGGCGACCATTTGAGCTTATAAAACTTAAACTTTTTTTTCCTTTTTTTTTTTTTTTTTAAATGAGCGATCGTTTCACTTGATAAGACCCTTATTCATCGTCTGGAATCGTTTAAAGCCCTTTGAACAGTTTGTAGTTTGCACTGAAAGTGTCTTTTGAACCTTGAACCATTTGGACCCCATTGAAGTCCATTATATGGAGAAAATCCTGGAATGTTTTCATCAAAAACCTTAATTTCTTTTCGACTGAAGAAAGAAAGACATGGACATCTTGGATGACATGGGGGTGAGTAAATTATCAGCAAAAGTTTTTTTTAAAAAGTGAACTACTCCTTTAAGAAGTTTAATAAAACATATGTATTTATTAAAATGTCCACTGATCTGTAGAGGTCCATGTTGCTTGGCAATAATAGACTGAAGTTTTATGTTCGCTGGCGTTTTATAGAGCTCTTGGCTTGAGAAGAGCTGTGTGTTCGTGGACTGGATCGGCTTGTTTCCCTCTCTTCACCGTGGAACAAGCTGTTCTCCACGGCTCTGTTCTTGTGCCTGACTGATGTTAAACCGACCTGACGGGGATTTGCTGCCAGCTCGCTCTGTTAAACGTCCTCAGCCTTTCATAGAAATGATCTTAAAAGACAATCAGTCCTCTAATGCATTTAGCAGTTTTCTGCTTTTATGTGTTGGGCTGCAAGAAGGTTTAGTCTATAGAAGTCTTTAAGAGTTTTGGATCAGATTCACTTCTGTTCCTTCATAAAGGCAATTTTCCGACGGCAGCAGCGGCTATTTACATCAAGTGAAAATGGCAGTGAGTGTAAATTGTAGTTAAATACTATTTGCACTTCAGTATTTAGTATTATAAAACAGTTTGCAATAATAACATTGAATGTAAATGATTATATTGATTAAATAAATGCCATAGGGCTGTGCAAAGATTAATCACGATTGATCACATCCAAAATAAAAATTTGTGTTTGTTTACATAATGTATGCGTCTACTGTGTGTAATTATTTTGTATGAATATATGCATGTATATATTTAAGAAACATTTGTTTTTTATTTATATGTAAAATATTTATACTAAATATTTTTATGTCAAATATTTATACTAAATATTGATATTTACAAAATATTTATAAATTATTTATACATGCAAATATTTCTTAAATATATTCTGTACATGCATATGCATTTACAAAATAATTATACACAGTACACGCATATATTATGTAAACTGAACGCAAACTTTTATTTTGGATGTGATCAATCGTTGTACAGTCCTAAAATACTACCCCTTGCCGTAAAGATAAACGATTAGGCACTTTAATTCCACTTTTCATATATTTTCTACATATTTTTGAAAATAAATGCCTTTCCAATCTGATATGCGATGAAAAAAAAAAACTCTGTTTGATCAAGTCGTCAAGTTTCTATAAAACGCCTCACTCCCTACGCCGGTCTCAGGCGTTTTATGTTTAGCTGTGCTGTAGCTTGAACAGTAGATCTATGGGATTGAATGGGTTCGATTCCCAGCGAAAGCCAGAATTGTTAAAGGGGTCGTGAACTGGCTTTTTAAATTTTATTATATTGTTGTCTGAGGTTAACTTATGACATTCGCTTGGTTTTTAGCATTCAAAAACATAAAAATGAATAAGTAATAGGCTATTTTGTACCCTAGTTTTGAGCCTAGCTGAAAAACGCTGGGTTTTTATGGGCGTCTCGCACTGAAGACTTGGAAGTAAACGCCCACTGCTGTGATTGGAGAACAGTTTTGCATATTATAATGAGTTTCAACTCACCCGTCGATGCAATGTTTTGAAAACGTCCAATGTTGTAAAATGGCTTCGCCCATACATGTTCGACCCAGAGTCCGTGTGTTGCACCATTCCTGTCAGATCCAATATAGACGGCACAGCACCGTTCTTTACTCTTAATCGCTCTGCAAATCCAGTCTTGTTTATAAAACAATCCTCAGTGAATTGAAGCGAACAGACGGACGATGTTTTACCTCATCAGCTGGAACGTCATTAAAAATAAAGTTTATCCACGCAATCCTGCACAATATTCTGTATCGCTCGGTAGCTTGATCCGGTTTGTCATCACAAGGTAGGCATCTATGTTTTAGATATTTAGTTTTAGATTATGTTATTATGATAGTTATGTTTTAGATATTCTATATTTAGCTATGCGTGTAATGCGCGAATCGGTGGGCGGGGCTAAACCGGACGTGTTGAAGTAGGCGTTGATCTTCTTCTGCAGGGCTGGGGTTTTATCCTCTTTGACGTCATAGTTCCCCACTTTGAAAAACGAGTCGTTTGCTGAGCCTGGTGTCAATAAAAGCTTTTATTGGACAAACAAGGACGTTTACAGGATATTCTTATAATATGATGACCTCTTAGATGTCAAAAGCTCAAGGAAAATTTGATTTCTCAGTTCATCACCCCTTTAAGAATGTGAATGTGTGAGCCTTGAAATGCAATGTAAGTCGCTTTGGATAAAAGCCTTTGCCAAATGCGTTAATGTAAATGTATTTTTGTCTTGCCCAACCAGACGTTGGTGGGCGGAGTTAGAGTAAATAGCCTCTGCCAACAAGGTGGACTATTTGCACTTAGTTTAAATAGATGCTATTTATCTAAATAGTAGGGCTGTCAAATGATTAATCACGATTAGTCACATCCAAAATAAAAGTTTTTGTTTACATAATATATGTGGGTGCACTGTGTATAATTATTTTGTATGTATATAAATACACACACATGTACATATATATTTAACCCTCTGGTGTTCTTCGTTTAACAGTCACACTCGGGGCCTTCGGGTCAAAATTGACCCGAAGGGCGGGATACATATTTAAAAATTTGGTGTTTTGAGAATTTCAAAAATAAAAAAAAATTAGAATTAGTATTAATGCAATAATTATGACCAAATTTTCCCCCATTGAATATACTCAGTATTTTCACATTTTTAAGTGTGACTATTTTTTTTTTTTTTACGACCACTTAGACTTTTCAAATCCTGTCCCCATTTTTTTGGGGTGTTCATATACCAAGTACCATTAAAGTCACCAAGTTTCGGACCATTCTGATGAAGCTACGATTTTTAACATTTTTTTATTTAAACGCTAATATAAATAATAAAAATGTCAATGACCCGAAGAACCCCAGAGGGTTAAGAAAAAAATATTATTTATATATAAAATATTTATATTCATATATAATATAAATCTATATACAATATATACATGAAAATATCTCTTCAATATATACAACCATGTGTGTGTGTTTATTTATATATATATATATATATATATATATATATATATAAAAAATAATTATTCACAGTGCACCTACATATATTATGTTAACAAAAACTTTTATTTTGGATGTGATTAATCACGATTAATCATTTGACAGCCCTACTAAATAGATTACATTATGTGTTCAATTTAGTTTCCTTTAGGTGCACACAGAATCTGCACACTTTATTTTACACTTTTCATTTCTCTGCACAGATTCGGGAGCGCATGTGTACCATCATAATGGAGTCGGTGGTGCCGTCAGACAAAGGCAACTACACCTGCCTGGTGGAAAACAAATACGGCAGCATCAATCACACCTACCAGCTGGACGTAGTCGGTCAGTCTTATTACCTATGTTGATGTAAATATCATCTACACCCAAGCACGTCTTTCCTTCCCCACCAGCTCAGCTGCAGTGATTTATTGCAAACCCTAAATATATTTGCGTTTTTATCTAGCACGGGCAAATGATCCCCCATGTAATGCAATGTTTACTTGAGTCAATCAGATGCAAATGGGTGTTGTTCACCATGCAGCTAATGCTTTGGCGCAGCACCACTAATGGTTACCATTACTTCGCTGAAATGAACCGAAGTAACGGCTCGCTTTACATTTTCCGTGCGAGCGCCAAGGACAGGCACGCTACTCTGTTGGTGGTGAGTGTTAAATGATCCATTGCAAATATAAAGTGTTTACGTGATGCAGTGGATGAGTTAGAGACGTGGTTGGCGGCTCAAGATGAGATCAGTGTATGTGGAATAAAGTAATTCAAACACTGATTGGCTGACATGGACTTGATTGATGCCTTCATTAAGTAGCAAATAAATCAGTGCTGCTGTGACATCATTTGCACCCTACATACACATTCATGAGAAGACGCCATTTTAATTTGTCACTCGCACACAACATTTGCACATCTACGGCATCAAGTCCACTTGGGATGTTCCTACTTCTGAGTTCAGAGGATGCGAGTTTGTGTGCGATTTGTATCAAAATAAAATAGACGCGTACATTTTTCTCTCTTTTTTATGTTTGTTTGTAGATTTATAGACTTGCCGCCTTTTTTTCTGAAGTTCTGAGAGATGGGCTGTGGCTTTCAAAATAAGCCATTAAAATAAAAAACTTAGGCCTATTTATTGTTTTTGTTTTTTTGGTTTTGACAACCTTAATAAATAATTTTGTGACACCAAAAACTGCTAACTCTTGTTGCTAACCTATATCTTTCATGCATCAACATCTACAGTATATATATATATTAAATATATATCAATATATATATATTTATAATCTATATAATCTTATATAATATATTATACTATATTATATATTATATAATCAATATATATATATATATATATAAGAACAAATCAAATTACGAGCAATATCTCAGATACAATAGAACGAACATACAAATTAAATAAACACTGCTTTTTATGATTTTTAGGTAAGTCTAACAGTAATTTTCAGGTAGAAAAAATAAATAATCAAATGTAAAATAGAATAGTCTTCTCTGTATAAATTAAATATAGAAAATTTACAACAGTTTGGTGCAATGAGTGATTATTTTTAACTGTCCTTGTTTGATTAACATTAAAACGAAAACCTGCACGGATCCAATATACTTACGCACATTTTATTTCTCAACTGTTTATGGCACTTAAGATATAACAGACTATGGTTACTGGGATACTCGTTGAGACCGGTATTTTCTGATGTAATTGTGTGTGTATGTGTCGTTTGAGCGCAAGATGACGTGAACGAGAGCCCGATTCAGCATTCGCGCGGCTGTCTGAGAAGCGGCTTTCTTCAGATGTGTGCGCAAACAAAACTTCACACTATTGAATTTAGCTCTCTTTCGCGTCTTCTTGCACTTGAATATTTAAATTGACAAGGCTTTCATGATGCCCGATCGGACATGTGCCAGTTGTGTCGACTTTCCTGAGTGACGTCTGAGCAGTCCTTATTGTCGAGCCCTGTTGAAGATCCCATTTGCCGTAATACAGATTCATATTTTGATTTCTTTAAGAGGGAAAAAGAATTGAAAAGAATTGTTAATCAGGTTTATTTCAACCTCACTGACATAAATGTGTGTGTGTGATACAGAGCGTTCACCGCACAGGCCGATCCTCCAGGCCGGTTTGCCTGCTAACCGCACCGCAGTGGTGGGAAGTGACGTGGAGTTTGAGTGTAAAGTCTTCAGTGATCCTCAGCCACACATCCAGTGGCTGAAGCACATCGAGGTGAACGGCAGCAGAGTCGGCCCTGACGGACTGCCGTACGTTCGAATCTTGAAGGTAAAATCCATTTCCTCTTACTAGTCAAGCTGCTAATGTTGTTAAGGTATTTTGTCCGTTTGACAAAACTGTCTTTTTGTCTATATTAACAATGTGGTGACTCCTCGAAGTTTACAATATTTAATCAAGAGTCAAATAATTTAACTCTTGCCTTGCCAGCCAGCGCCAGCTTTATTGATCATTTTCACAAAACTTTAATGGCCACTGGAATATTGTGTTGTATGGATATCTAATCATGCAATACATTAACCCATTTACTCCTAAAACGTCAGCTAAAAACGCCTATAAAAACCTATGTTCTAGGATAAATGTCCTTATCTCCTGAGGGTTTTCTGAAAAAATACTAAGAATTGTCAACGTCTACTAAAACCTTAATATCTAAGCCTCTGTAGCACTTAGAAACATGAAATAAAATACATTTTAAAGGTAAGAATCACAGCTTTTATTTAAACATGCTTCATTGGAACTCGCATAACAAAACATTTTTCTAAAAATTCTCAAAAAATAAATTTAATAAAAAATATAAATCAATTATATAAAATATCACAAATAATATTTTAAAACATGCCAACACTGAACAATTCATTTTATGAGAGACCAATCGACAAGACCCACCTCATGTGTATTTGAACCAATGACTGTGCGTTTTATGCTGCATGTGTCATGAAAAGTTTGACGAATACAAAATGCTGCGTCACGCAGCAGCCGGCGGGAGTTTCAGAGTTGCACAACGCAGTAACCGGCGCTAGATGTAATGTTGCGGCGCGCAGCTTCCGTCACAAATGGGTTAAAAGAAATAACAGATTTTTTTTTATCAACACTTGTTGGTTAAGTTGGTTAAGTAATTAAAAACAACAACATTTTGAACGAAACGCTGATAGCTGATAATACCATACCATGGTATTGCCATACCGGTATTCGTATTGTTTACTTCAAACGCTACAACGCACATAAGCAATGGTTTTATCGCTTGTTTCTGCTCCTTTTTTGCATGTGTTTTGATCAGGAGGATTCGGTACTTTTTCAGAATTTAATAATTAGTCTAATAATTATTCATCTAATATTTGTTTTTAATTTAATTTGAGCTATTTTTTGGTTTTAGTTAACACTACATTTTGTAAAAATAAATAAATAACAAAAAGTGTTGTTAGAAGCTGACAGTTTAAGTCAATGGAATAAACAAACCAAATTCCTCAAACTTACACGGTGTGTGTATATGTATGTGTGTATATATATATATATATATATATATATATATATATATGTGAAGAGTTCAGATGCAAAAGCCTCTAAATGCCATTTGAAATTTTCTTCTTTAATGATGATTTTTATCAAACTTGTATATTTAAGTTCAGTAATTTCCCTTAAATGGCAATGATAATTACCTATTAATTGTTATTTAAGTGAAATTACTGAACATATACAAGTTTGATAAAAATCATCATTAAAGAAGAAAATTTCAAATGGCATTTAGAGGCTTTTGCATCTGAACTCTTCACACATATATATATATATATATATATATATATATATATACACATACATATACACACACCGTGTAAGTTTGAGGAATTTGGTTTGTTTATTCCATTGACTTAAACTGTCAGCTTCTAACAACACTTTTTGTTATTTATTTATTTTTACAAAATGTAGTGTTAACTAAAACCAAAAAATAGCTCAAATTAAATTAAAAACAAATATTAGATGAATAATTATTAGACTAATTATTAAATTCTGAAAAAGTACCGAATCCTCCTGATCAAAACACATGCAAAAAAGGAGCAGAAACAAGCGATAAAACCATTGCTTATGTGCGTTGTAGCGTTTGAAGTAAACAATACGAATACCGGTATGGCAATACCATGGTATGGTATTATCAGCTATCAGCGTTTCGTTCAAAATGTTGTTGTTTTTAATTACTTAACCAACTTAACCAACAAGTGTTGATAAAAAAAAATCTGTTATTTCTTTTAACCCATTTGTGACGGAAGCTGCGCGCCGCAACATTACATCTAGCGCCGGTTACTGCGTTGTGCAACTCTGAAACTCCCGCCGGCTGCTGCGTGACGCAGCATTTTGTATTCGTCAAACTTTTCATGACACATGCAGCATAAAACGCACAGTCATTGGTTCAAATACACATGAGGTGGGTCTTGTCGATTGGTCTCTCATAAAATGAATTGTTCAGTGTTGGCATGTTTTAAAATATTATTTGTGATATTTTATATAATTGATTTATATTTTTTATTAAATTTATTTTTTGAGAATTTTTAGAAAAATGTTTTGTTATGCGAGTTCCAATGAAGCATGTTTAAATAAAAGCTGTGATTCTTACCTTTAAAATGTATTTTATTTCATGTTTCTAAGTGCTACAGAGGCTTAGATATTAAGGTTTTAGTAGACGTTGACAATTCTTAGTATTTTTTCAGAAAACCCTCAGGAGATAAGGACATTTATCCTAGAACATAGGTTTTTATAGGCGTTTTTAGCTGACGTTTTAGGAGTAAATGGGTTAATGTATTGCATGATTAGATATCCATACAACACAATATTCCAGTGGCCATTAAAGTTTTGTGAAAATGATCAATAAAGCTGGCGCTGGCTGGCAAGGCAAGAGTTAAATTATTTGACTCTTGATTAAATATTGTAAACTTCGAGGAGTCACCACATTGTTAATATAGACAAAAAGACAGTTTTGTCAAACGGACAAAATACCTTAACAACATTAGCAGCTTGACTAGTAAGAGGAAATGGATTTTACCTTCAAGATTCGAACGTACGGCAGTCCGTCAGGGCCGACTCTGCTGCCGTTCACCTCGATGTGCTTCAGCCACTGGATGTGTGGCTGAGGATCACTGAAGACTTTACACTCAAACTCCACGTCACTTCCCACCACTGCGGTGCGGTTAGCAGGCAAACCGGCCTGGAGGATCGGCCTGTGCGGTGAACGCTCTGTATCACACACACACATTTATGTCAGTGAGGTTGAAATAAACCTGATTAACAATTCTTTTCAATTCTTTTTCCCTCTTAAAGAAATCAAAATATGAATCTGTATTACGGCAAATGGGATCTTCAACAGGGCTCGACAATAAGGACTGCTCAGACGTCACTCAGGAAAGTCGACACAACTGGCACATGTCCGATCGGGCATCATGAAAGCCTTGTCAATTTAAATATTCAAGTGCAAGAAGACGCGAAAGAGAGCTAAATTCAATAGTGTGAAGTTTTGTTTGCGCACACATCTGAAGAAAGCCGCTTCTCAGACAGCCGCGCGAATGCTGAATCGGGCTCTCGTTCACGTCATCTTGCGCTCAAACGACACATACACACACAATTACATCAGAAAATACCGGTCTCAACGAGTATCCCAGTAACCATAGTCTGTTATATCTTAAGTGCCATAAACAGTTGAGAAATAAAATGTGCGTAAGTATATTGGATCCGTGCAGGTTTTCGTTTTAATGTTAATCAAACAAGGACAGTTAAAAATAATCACTCATTGCACCAAACTGTTGTAAATTTTCTATATTTAATTTATACAGAGAAGACTATTCTATTTTACATTTGATTATTTATTTTTTCTACCTGAAAATTACTGTTAGACTTACCTAAAAATCATAAAAAGCAGTGTTTATTTAATTTGTATGTTCGTTCTATTGTATCTGAGATATTGCTCGTAATTTGATTTGTTCTTATATATATATATATATATATTGATTATATAATATATAATATAGTATAATATATTATATAAGATTATATAGATTATAAATATATATATATTGATATATATTTAATATATATATATACTGTAGATGTTGATGCATGAAAGATATAGGTTAGCAACAAGAGTTAGCAGTTTTTGGTGTCACAAAATTATTTATTAAGGTTGTCAAAACCAAAAAAACAAAAACAATAAATAGGCCTAAGTTTTTTATTTTAATGGCTTATTTTGAAAGCCACAGCCCATCTCTCAGAACTTCAGAAAAAAAGGCGGCAAGTCTATAAATCTACAAACAAACATAAAAAAGAGAGAAAAATGTACGCGTCTATTTTATTTTGATACAAATCGCACACAAACTCGCATCCTCTGAACTCAGAAGTAGGAACATCCCAAGTGGACTTGATGCCGTAGATGTGCAAATGTTGTGTGCGAGTGACAAATTAAAATGGCGTCTTCTCATGAATGTGTATGTAGGGTGCAAATGATGTCACAGCAGCACTGATTTATTTGCTACTTAATGAAGGCATCAATCAAGTCCATGTCAGCCAATCAGTGTTTGAATTACTTTATTCCACATACACTGATCTCATCTTGAGCCGCCAACCACGTCTCTAACTCATCCACTGCATCACGTAAACACTTTATATTTGCAATGGATCATTTAACACTCACCACCAACAGAGTAGCGTGCCTGTCCTTGGCGCTCGCACGGAAAATGTAAAGCGAGCCGTTACTTCGGTTCATTTCAGCGAAGTAATGGTAACCATTAGTGGTGCTGCGCCAAAGCATTAGCTGCATGGTGAACAACACCCATTTGCATCTGATTGACTCAAGTAAACATTGCATTACATGGGGGATCATTTGCCCGTGCTAGATAAAAACGCAAATATATTTAGGGTTTGCAATAAATCACTGCAGCTGAGCTGGTGGGGAAGGAAAGACGTGCTTGGGTGTAGATGATATTTACATCAACATAGGTAATAAGACTGACCGACTACGTCCAGCTGGTAGGTGTGATTGATGCTGCCGTATTTGTTTTCCACCAGGCAGGTGTAGTTGCCTTTGTCTGACGGCACCACCGACTCCATTATGATGGTACACATGCGCTCCCGAATCTGTGCAGAGAAATGAAAAGTGTAAAATAAAGTGTGCAGATTCTGTGTGCACCTAAAGGAAACTAAATTGAACACATAATGTAATCTATTTAGTAGGGCTGTCAAATGATTAATCGTGATTAATCACATCCAAAATAAAAGTTTTTGTTAACATAATATATGTAGGTGCACTGTGAATAATTATTTTTTATATATATATATATATATATATATATATATATATAAATAAACACACACACATGGTTGTATATATTGAAGAGATATTTTCATGTATATATTGTATATAGATTTATATTATATATGAATATAAATATTTTATATATAAATAATATTTTTTTCTTAACCCTCTGGGGTTCTTCGGGTCATTGACATTTTTATTATTTATATTAGCGTTTAAATAAAAAAATGTTAAAAATCGTAGCTTCATCAGAATGGTCCGAAACTTGGTGACTTTAATGGTACTTGGTATATGAACACCCCAAAAAAATGGGGACAGGATTTGAAAAGTCTAAGTGGTCGTAAAAAAAAAAAAAATAGTCACACTTAAAAATGTGAAAATACTGAGTATATTCAATGGGGGAAAATTTGGTCATAATTATTGCATTAATACTAATTCTAATTTTTTTTTATTTTTGAAATTCTCAAAACACCAAATTTTTAAATATGTATCCCGCCCTTCGGGTCAATTTTGACCCGAAGGCCCCGAGTGTGACTGTTAAACGAAGAACACCAGAGGGTTAAATATATATGTACATGTGTGTGTATTTATATACATACAAAATAATTATACACAGTGCACCCACATATATTATGTAAACAAAAACTTTTATTTTGGATGTGACTAATCGTGATTAATCATTTGACAGCCCTACTATTTAGATAAATAGCATCTATTTAAACTAAGTGCAAATAGTCCACCTTGTTGGCAGAGGCTATTTACTCTAACTCCGCCCACCAACGTCTGGTTGGGCAAGACAAAAATACATTTACATTAACGCATTTGGCAAAGGCTTTTATCCAAAGCGACTTACATTGCATTTCAAGGCTCACACATTCACATTCTTAAAGGGGTGATGAACTGAGAAATCAAATTTTCCTTGAGCTTTTGACATCTAAGAGGTCATCATATTATAAGAATATCCTGTAAACGTCCTTGTTTGTCCAATAAAAGCTTTTATTGACACCAGGCTCAGCAAACGACTCGTTTTTCAAAGTGGGGAACTATGACGTCAAAGAGGATAAAACCCCAGCCCTGCAGAAGAAGATCAACGCCTACTTCAACACGTCCGGTTTAGCCCCGCCCACCGATTCGCGCATTACACGCATAGCTAAATATAGAATATCTAAAACATAACTATCATAATAACATAATCTAAAACTAAATATCTAAAACATAGATGCCTACCTTGTGATGACAAACCGGATCAAGCTACCGAGCGATACAGAATATTGTGCAGGATTGCGTGGATAAACTTTATTTTTAATGACGTTCCAGCTGATGAGGTAAAACATCGTCCGTCTGTTCGCTTCAATTCACTGAGGATTGTTTTATAAACAAGACTGGATTTGCAGAGCGATTAAGAGTAAAGAACGGTGCTGTGCCGTCTATATTGGATCTGACAGGAATGGTGCAACACACGGACTCTGGGTCGAACATGTATGGGCGAAGCCATTTTACAACATTGGACGTTTTCAAAACATTGCATCGACGGGTGAGTTGAAACTCATTATAATATGCAAAACTGTTCTCCAATCACAGCAGTGGGCGTTTACTTCCAAGTCTTCAGTGCGAGACGCCCATAAAAACCCAGCGTTTTTCAGCTAGGCTCAAAACTAGGGTACAAAATAGCCTATTACTTATTCATTTTTATGTTTTTGAATGCTAAAAACCAAGCGAATGTCATAAGTTAACCTCAGACAACAATATAATAAAATTTAAAAAGCCAGTTCACGACCCCTTTAACAATTCTGGCTTTCGCTGGGAATCGAACCCATTCAATCCCATAGATCTACTGTTCAAGCTACAGCACAGCTAAACATAAAACGCCTGAGACCGGCGTAGGGAGTGAGGCGTTTTATAGAAACTTGACGACTTGATCAAACAGAGTTTTTTTTTTTCATCGCATATCAGATTGGAAAGGCATTTATTTTCAAAAATATGTAGAAAATATATGAAAAGTGGAATTAAAGTGCCTAATCGTTTATCTTTACGGCAAGGGGTAGTATTTTAGGACTGTACAACGATTGATCACATCCAAAATAAAAGTTTGCGTTCAGTTTACATAATATATGCGTGTACTGTGTATAATTATTTTGTAAATGCATATGCATGTACAGAATATATTTAAGAAATATTTGCATGTATAAATAATTTATAAATATTTTGTAAATATCAATATTTAGTATAAATATTTGACATAAAAATATTTAGTATAAATATTTTACATATAAATAAAAAACAAATGTTTCTTAAATATATACATGCATATATTCATACAAAATAATTACACACAGTAGACGCATACATTATGTAAACAAACACAAATTTTTATTTTGGATGTGATCAATCGTGATTAATCTTTGCACAGCCCTATGGCATTTATTTAATCAATATAATCATTTACATTCAATGTTATTATTGCAAACTGTTTTATAATACTAAATACTGAAGTGCAAATAGTATTTAACTACAATTTACACTCACTGCCATTTTCACTTGATGTAAATAGCCGCTGCTGCCGTCGGAAAATTGCCTTTATGAAGGAACAGAAGTGAATCTGATCCAAAACTCTTAAAGACTTCTATAGACTAAACCTTCTTGCAGCCCAACACATAAAAGCAGAAAACTGCTAAATGCATTAGAGGACTGATTGTCTTTTAAGATCATTTCTATGAAAGGCTGAGGACGTTTAACAGAGCGAGCTGGCAGCAAATCCCCGTCAGGTCGGTTTAACATCAGTCAGGCACAAGAACAGAGCCGTGGAGAACAGCTTGTTCCACGGTGAAGAGAGGGAAACAAGCCGATCCAGTCCACGAACACACAGCTCTTCTCAAGCCAAGAGCTCTATAAAACGCCAGCGAACATAAAACTTCAGTCTATTATTGCCAAGCAACATGGACCTCTACAGATCAGTGGACATTTTAATAAATACATATGTTTTATTAAACTTCTTAAAGGAGTAGTTCACTTTTTAAAAAAAACTTTTGCTGATAATTTACTCACCCCCATGTCATCCAAGATGTCCATGTCTTTCTTTCTTCAGTCGAAAAGAAATTAAGGTTTTTGATGAAAACATTCCAGGATTTTCTCCATATAATGGACTTCAATGGGGTCCAAATGGTTCAAGGTTCAAAAGACACTTTCAGTGCAAACTGTTCAAAGGGCTTTAAACGATTCCAGACGATGAATAAGGGTCTTATCAAGTGAAACGATCGCTCATTTAAAAAAAAAAAAAAAAAGGAAAAAAAAGTTTAAGTTTTATAAGCTCAAATGGTCGCCTTGCTCTGTTCTGTGATGCACATTCGCATAAACTTTGTTATTTATTTATTAAATGGGCGATCGTTTCGCTTGATAAGACCCTTATTCATCGTCTGGAATCGTTTAAAGCCCTTTGAACAGTTTGTAGTTTGCACTGAAAGTGTCTTTTGAACCTTGAACCATTTGGACCCCATTGAAGTCCATTATATGGAGAAAATCCTGGAATGTTTTCATCAAAAACCTTAATTTCTTTTCGACTGAAGAAAGAAAGACATGGACATCTTGGATGACATGGGGGTGAGTAAATTATCAGCAAAAGTTTTTTTTAAAAAGTGAACTACTCCTTTAAGAAGTTTAATAAAACATATGTATTTATTAAAATGTCCACTGATCTGTAGAGGTCCATGTTGCTTGGCAATAATAGACTGAAGTTTTATGTTCGCTGGCGTTTTATAGAGCTCTTGGCTTGAGAAGAGCTGTGTGTTCGTGGACTGGATCGGCTTGTTTCCCTCTCTTCACCGTGGAACAAGCTGTTCTCCACGGCTCTGTTCTTGTGCCTGACTGATGTTAAACCGACCTGACGGGGATTTGCTGCCAGCTCGCTCTGTTAAACGTCCTCAGCCTTTCATAGAAATGATCTTAAAAGACAATCAGTCCTCTAATGCATTTAGCAGTTTTCTGCTTTTATGTGTTGGGCTGCAAGAAGGTTTAGTCTATAGAAGTCTTTAAGAGTTTTGGATCAGATTCACTTCTGTTCCTTCATAAAGGCAATTTTCCGACGGCAGCAGCGGCTATTTACATCAAGTGAAAATGGCAGTGAGTGTAAATTGTAGTTAAATACTATTTGCACTTCAGTATTTAGTATTATAAAACAGTTTGCAATAATAACATTGAATGTAAATGATTATATTGATTAAATAAATGCCATAGGGCTGTGCAAAGATTAATCACGATTGATCACATCCAAAATAAAAATTTGTGTTTGTTTACATAATGTATGCGTCTACTGTGTGTAATTATTTTGTATGAATATATGCATGTATATATTTAAGAAACATTTGTTTTTTATTTATATGTAAAATATTTATACTAAATATTTTTATGTCAAATATTTATACTAAATATTGATATTTACAAAATATTTATAAATTATTTATACATGCAAATATTTCTTAAATATATTCTGTACATGCATATGCATTTACAAAATAATTATACACAGTACACGCATATATTATGTAAACTGAACGCAAACTTTTATTTTGGATGTGATCAATCGTTGTACAGTCCTAAAATACTACCCCTTGCCGTAAAGATAAACGATTAGGCACTTTAATTCCACTTTTCATATATTTTCTACATATTTTTGAAAATAAATGCCTTTCCAATCTGATATGCGATGAAAAAAAAAAACTCTGTTTGATCAAGTCGTCAAGTTTCTATAAAACGCCTCACTCCCTACGCCGGTCTCAGGCGTTTTATGTTTAGCTGTGCTGTAGCTTGAACAGTAGATCTATGGGATTGAATGGGTTCGATTCCCAGCGAAAGCCAGAATTGTTAAAGGGGTCGTGAACTGGCTTTTTAAATTTTATTATATTGTTGTCTGAGGTTAACTTATGACATTCGCTTGGTTTTTAGCATTCAAAAACATAAAAATGAATAAGTAATAGGCTATTTTGTACCCTAGTTTTGAGCCTAGCTGAAAAACGCTGGGTTTTTATGGGCGTCTCGCACTGAAGACTTGGAAGTAAACGCCCACTGCTGTGATTGGAGAACAGTTTTGCATATTATAATGAGTTTCAACTCACCCGTCGATGCAATGTTTTGAAAACGTCCAATGTTGTAAAATGGCTTCGCCCATACATGTTCGACCCAGAGTCCGTGTGTTGCACCATTCCTGTCAGATCCAATATAGACGGCACAGCACCGTTCTTTACTCTTAATCGCTCTGCAAATCCAGTCTTGTTTATAAAACAATCCTCAGTGAATTGAAGCGAACAGACGGACGATGTTTTACCTCATCAGCTGGAACGTCATTAAAAATAAAGTTTATCCACGCAATCCTGCACAATATTCTGTATCGCTCGGTAGCTTGATCCGGTTTGTCATCACAAGGTAGGCATCTATGTTTTAGATATTTAGTTTTAGATTATGTTATTATGATAGTTATGTTTTAGATATTCTATATTTAGCTATGCGTGTAATGCGCGAATCGGTGGGCGGGGCTAAACCGGACGTGTTGAAGTAGGCGTTGATCTTCTTCTGCAGGGCTGGGGTTTTATCCTCTTTGACGTCATAGTTCCCCACTTTGAAAAACGAGTCGTTTGCTGAGCCTGGTGTCAATAAAAGCTTTTATTGGACAAACAAGGACGTTTACAGGATATTCTTATAATATGATGACCTCTTAGATGTCAAAAGCTCAAGGAAAATTTGATTTCTCAGTTCATCACCCCTTTAAGAATGTGAATGTGTGAGCCTTGAAATGCAATGTAAGTCGCTTTGGATAAAAGCCTTTGCCAAATGCGTTAATGTAAATGTATTTTTGTCTTGCCCAACCAGACGTTGGTGGGCGGAGTTAGAGTAAATAGCCTCTGCCAACAAGGTGGACTATTTGCACTTAGTTTAAATAGATGCTATTTATCTAAATAGTAGGGCTGTCAAATGATTAATCACGATTAGTCACATCCAAAATAAAAGTTTTTGTTTACATAATATATGTGGGTGCACTGTGTATAATTATTTTGTATGTATATAAATACACACACATGTACATATATATTTAACCCTCTGGTGTTCTTCGTTTAACAGTCACACTCGGGGCCTTCGGGTCAAAATTGACCCGAAGGGCGGGATACATATTTAAAAATTTGGTGTTTTGAGAATTTCAAAAATAAAAAAAAATTAGAATTAGTATTAATGCAATAATTATGACCAAATTTTCCCCCATTGAATATACTCAGTATTTTCACATTTTTAAGTGTGACTATTTTTTTTTTTTTTACGACCACTTAGACTTTTCAAATCCTGTCCCCATTTTTTTGGGGTGTTCATATACCAAGTACCATTAAAGTCACCAAGTTTCGGACCATTCTGATGAAGCTACGATTTTTAACATTTTTTTATTTAAACGCTAATATAAATAATAAAAATGTCAATGACCCGAAGAACCCCAGAGGGTTAAGAAAAAAATATTATTTATATATAAAATATTTATATTCATATATAATATAAATCTATATACAATATATACATGAAAATATCTCTTCAATATATACAACCATGTGTGTGTGTTTATTTATATATATATATATATATATATATATATATATATAAAAAATAATTATTCACAGTGCACCTACATATATTATGTTAACAAAAACTTTTATTTTGGATGTGATTAATCACGATTAATCATTTGACAGCCCTACTAAATAGATTACATTATGTGTTCAATTTAGTTTCCTTTAGGTGCACACAGAATCTGCACACTTTATTTTACACTTTTCATTTCTCTGCACAGATTCGGGAGCGCATGTGTACCATCATAATGGAGTCGGTGGTGCCGTCAGACAAAGGCAACTACACCTGCCTGGTGGAAAACAAATACGGCAGCATCAATCACACCTACCAGCTGGACGTAGTCGGTCAGTCTTATTACCTATGTTGATGTAAATATCATCTACACCCAAGCACGTCTTTCCTTCCCCACCAGCTCAGCTGCAGTGATTTATTGCAAACCCTAAATATATTTGCGTTTTTATCTAGCACGGGCAAATGATCCCCCATGTAATGCAATGTTTACTTGAGTCAATCAGATGCAAATGGGTGTTGTTCACCATGCAGCTAATGCTTTGGCGCAGCACCACTAATGGTTACCATTACTTCGCTGAAATGAACCGAAGTAACGGCTCGCTTTACATTTTCCGTGCGAGCGCCAAGGACAGGCACGCTACTCTGTTGGTGGTGAGTGTTAAATGATCCATTGCAAATATAAAGTGTTTACGTGATGCAGTGGATGAGTTAGAGACGTGGTTGGCGGCTCAAGATGAGATCAGTGTATGTGGAATAAAGTAATTCAAACACTGATTGGCTGACATGGACTTGATTGATGCCTTCATTAAGTAGCAAATAAATCAGTGCTGCTGTGACATCATTTGCACCCTACATACACATTCATGAGAAGACGCCATTTTAATTTGTCACTCGCACACAACATTTGCACATCTACGGCATCAAGTCCACTTGGGATGTTCCTACTTCTGAGTTCAGAGGATGCGAGTTTGTGTGCGATTTGTATCAAAATAAAATAGACGCGTACATTTTTCTCTCTTTTTTATGTTTGTTTGTAGATTTATAGACTTGCCGCCTTTTTTTCTGAAGTTCTGAGAGATGGGCTGTGGCTTTCAAAATAAGCCATTAAAATAAAAAACTTAGGCCTATTTATTGTTTTTGTTTTTTTGGTTTTGACAACCTTAATAAATAATTTTGTGACACCAAAAACTGCTAACTCTTGTTGCTAACCTATATCTTTCATGCATCAACATCTACAGTATATATATATATTAAATATATATCAATATATATATATTTATAATCTATATAATCTTATATAATATATTATACTATATTATATATTATATAATCAATATATATATATATATATATAAGAACAAATCAAATTACGAGCAATATCTCAGATACAATAGAACGAACATACAAATTAAATAAACACTGCTTTTTATGATTTTTAGGTAAGTCTAACAGTAATTTTCAGGTAGAAAAAATAAATAATCAAATGTAAAATAGAATAGTCTTCTCTGTATAAATTAAATATAGAAAATTTACAACAGTTTGGTGCAATGAGTGATTATTTTTAACTGTCCTTGTTTGATTAACATTAAAACGAAAACCTGCACGGATCCAATATACTTACGCACATTTTATTTCTCAACTGTTTATGGCACTTAAGATATAACAGACTATGGTTACTGGGATACTCGTTGAGACCGGTATTTTCTGATGTAATTGTGTGTGTATGTGTCGTTTGAGCGCAAGATGACGTGAACGAGAGCCCGATTCAGCATTCGCGCGGCTGTCTGAGAAGCGGCTTTCTTCAGATGTGTGCGCAAACAAAACTTCACACTATTGAATTTAGCTCTCTTTCGCGTCTTCTTGCACTTGAATATTTAAATTGACAAGGCTTTCATGATGCCCGATCGGACATGTGCCAGTTGTGTCGACTTTCCTGAGTGACGTCTGAGCAGTCCTTATTGTCGAGCCCTGTTGAAGATCCCATTTGCCGTAATACAGATTCATATTTTGATTTCTTTAAGAGGGAAAAAGAATTGAAAAGAATTGTTAATCAGGTTTATTTCAACCTCACTGACATAAATGTGTGTGTGTGATACAGAGCGTTCACCGCACAGGCCGATCCTCCAGGCCGGTTTGCCTGCTAACCGCACCGCAGTGGTGGGAAGTGACGTGGAGTTTGAGTGTAAAGTCTTCAGTGATCCTCAGCCACACATCCAGTGGCTGAAGCACATCGAGGTGAACGGCAGCAGAGTCGGCCCTGACGGACTGCCGTACGTTCGAATCTTGAAGGTAAAATCCATTTCCTCTTACTAGTCAAGCTGCTAATGTTGTTAAGGTATTTTGTCCGTTTGACAAAACTGTCTTTTTGTCTATATTAACAATGTGGTGACTCCTCGAAGTTTACAATATTTAATCAAGAGTCAAATAATTTAACTCTTGCCTTGCCAGCCAGCGCCAGCTTTATTGATCATTTTCACAAAACTTTAATGGCCACTGGAATATTGTGTTGTATGGATATCTAATCATGCAATACATTAACCCATTTACTCCTAAAACGTCA
The DNA here is from genome assembly GCF_016745375.1 of Pimephales promelas. The sequence continues at coordinate 7,882,101 of NW_024121199.1, read as the reverse complement.
GCTAAAAACGCCTATAAAAACCTATGTTCTAGGATAAATGTCCTTATCTCCTGAGGGTTTTCTGAAAAAATACTAAGAATTGTCAACGTCTACTAAAACCTTAATATCTAAGCCTCTGTAGCACTTAGAAACATGAAATAAAATACATTTTAAAGGTAAGAATCACAGCTTTTATTTAAACATGCTTCATTGGAACTCGCATAACAAAACATTTTTCTAAAAATTCTCAAAAAATAAATTTAATAAAAAATATAAATCAATTATATAAAATATCACAAATAATATTTTAAAACATGCCAACACTGAACAATTCATTTTATGAGAGACCAATCGACAAGACCCACCTCATGTGTATTTGAACCAATGACTGTGCGTTTTATGCTGCATGTGTCATGAAAAGTTTGACGAATACAAAATGCTGCGTCACGCAGCAGCCGGCGGGAGTTTCAGAGTTGCACAACGCAGTAACCGGCGCTAGATGTAATGTTGCGGCGCGCAGCTTCCGTCACAAATGGGTTAAAAGAAATAACAGATTTTTTTTTATCAACACTTGTTGGTTAAGTTGGTTAAGTAATTAAAAACAACAACATTTTGAACGAAACGCTGATAGCTGATAATACCATACCATGGTATTGCCATACCGGTATTCGTATTGTTTACTTCAAACGCTACAACGCACATAAGCAATGGTTTTATCGCTTGTTTCTGCTCCTTTTTTGCATGTGTTTTGATCAGGAGGATTCGGTACTTTTTCAGAATTTAATAATTAGTCTAATAATTATTCATCTAATATTTGTTTTTAATTTAATTTGAGCTATTTTTTGGTTTTAGTTAACACTACATTTTGTAAAAATAAATAAATAACAAAAAGTGTTGTTAGAAGCTGACAGTTTAAGTCAATGGAATAAACAAACCAAATTCCTCAAACTTACACGGTGTGTGTATATGTATGTGTATATATATATATATATATATATATATATATATATGTGTGAAGAGTTCAGATGCAAAAGCCTCTAAATGCCATTTGAAATTTTCTTCTTTAATGATGATTTTTATCAAACTTGTATATGTTCAGTAATTTCACTTAAATAACAATTAATAGGTAATTATCATTGCCATTTAAGGGAAATTACTGAACTTAAATATACAAGTTTGATAAAAATCATCATTAAAGAAGAAAATTTCAAATGGCATTTAGAGGCTTTTGCATCTGAACTCTTCATATATATATATATATATATATATATGTATGTGTGTGTGTGTATTAGGGGTGTAACGGTTCACAAAATTCACGGTTCGGTTCGATACGATACACTTGTGTCACGGCTTGGTTCGGTACGTTTCCGATACAGCAAAAAGAAAGAAATGGCTGAGAAATTTCCTTGATTTAATTTTTAAAAATATATTTTTATTATATGATTTTTTTTTTAACTTTGAGCAATGATGGAGCGATACTTGACTTTTCTTTGGAGCAGATAAAACAAAACAGCTCCTTGGACAGAATGAAATGTAATACTGTAGTAGTTATAAACAAAGGTTTATTTGAGTTCAGATTAACATTTGAGGGCAGCAATTATATTCATAATGTCAAAATGAAACCGACGTGATTCCTGCCAAACTTACAGTTAGTAGTGTTATACAGTAAATCCATGGTGAATGTTGCTGATCTGTGGACAGCGTGGTTTGATCCGTTAATCACAGAGAAATGTGAATGTTTCTCACTATGTTATTACTTCAGTGGCGAAATAATTTTTTTTCTTTCTGATTTGGCTGTGTAGTAACTGTGCTGATGATCAAGAGCGGCTCGCGCTGCATTGGTCCAAACTGATAAACGGTCCGTCAACCACACAATAACGTGTAGCTCAGTTTCGTTCCGCTTACATTACATTTGGTATTTGATGTTGGGCAATGTTGTGGTCACGCCAGCGTCTCTTACATTATGAGCGCTCTTGCCACGTGCACGTGCCACCTACATTTGAAATAACGAAATTTTGGTCGGCGTGAAAAAATGGTCCAATGAACCGTTCGGTTCAAAAATGCATTCCGAAAACCGAACCGGTTCAATACGAATACGTGTATCGTTACACCCCTAATATATATATATATATATATTAGGGCTGTGCAAAAATTAATTGCGATTAATCGCATCCAAAATAAAAGTCTGTGTTTACACAATATATTTGTGTGTGCTGTATATAATTATTTTGTATATATATAAATAGACACACATGCATGTATATATTTAAGAAAATATGTTATTCATATATACAATATTTATATTTATATAATATAGATTATGTACTTATATATATTTACAGAATTTAAGCACAAATAATTCTTAAATATATACATGCATGCATAGGTATTTATATATACAAAATAATTATATACAGCACACACAAATATATTATGTAAGCACAGACTTTTATTTTGGATGCCATTAATCGCAATTAATTTTTGCACAGCCCTAATATATATATTATGTGTTAATAGATGCTGTCACTGATACAGTTGATAGCACTTTAGTTGTAACCTGGACTTTCCCTTTAAATATCAGAAATCAGTCTTGTCTTAAGTTCTTGACTTTTTCTGTTGCTGTTAAAAGTGTGTGTCTTTCACCATATTACTTCACCTCAATGGACAGAGCACCTCAGCAAATTGGAGCAGGACTAACAGCTTTTGGGAAAAATACGAGCCACGTTCTTGGCAGGCTGTCATAATCCATTTCACAAGAGCTGTAATGGCAGGTGTTGTCCTTCAGTGAGCGCTGGGATCAATGTTTGACTTTGTGCTTGACCTCTGACATATGTTTGACCTCCGCAGCACTCTGGGGTCAACAGCTCGAACACACAGGTCTTGACGCTGTACAACGTGACAGAAGAAGAAAGTGGGGAGTATATATGTAAAGTGGCCAATTATATAGGCCAGGCCAACCAATCAGCGTGGCTCACCGTCGTTAAACACTCGCAAGGTAACACACGCCCCCTGCTACAGAGATACATCAGTGCAGAAAGAGGCAGAAGTAGATGTTAGACGGAGGTAGACACAGCGGTTAGGTGACCGGAACACATCTTCCCACTTCGTCGCTCTTTTTTGTTTTCTGTGGTGCCGTAAATGACGCCATGGAAAATCCCAGCAGAGCGACTGGAAGTGTTTTGGCTTGTGTTTACACTGGACGTTTCCTTCTCTCCATCTCTGTGCAGCGTTTTGCCCTCCTAATAAGGGTGTTTTTCATGCCCTCTGAAGATTACTTGCACTTCAAAAGCATTTCAGTGGCACCTTGAGAATGTGCCCGTCTAAATTCCTTCACCTCGCTCGAGGGCTTTTTCTTTACCTGCTATTTTTCTCTTCTGGATTGCTTTGTTTCCATGACTATTCAATTCTGAAGTCTCTCTTTCTTCCTCATAAATACCACAAATACCTCTGGCATTTCACAGTTTTTGATGTCACAGCTAAAAATAAAATATTTAAAGGTACAATATGCAGGATTTTTGCAGTAAAAATATCCAAAAAGCACTGGGCCAATGTTATATATTTGTTTAGTTGATTACTTACAATATCCCAAATGTTTCCAACTATTTGTAAATCATGAGAAAATTGTGATTTTTTAACCGAGGAAACGGGGCGTGTGACGTCTTATCCGCGTTATCCCCGGTTTCCGCCAGGTTTGACCTCGTACTGCAATAGTTACCATGGCGACAGACGTGGACAACTGGGTCGGTTATGCTCGTTATGCGTGCTCAACAGCGTGAGTGTCCCTAGCAGGTTTTGTTCAAACATTTTGGACCATGGCAGGCAGACTTTGAGACAAAAAGAAGACTAAAACGAAGATCAACATGCCGAGAGCTCCACGTCCGCGACTAACTTCGACTTGACAGAGACGCGAGTGTTGCGTGTGCTTTATTAGACAGGTGAGCAAATGTACATAAAGCTAATCAATGTTATATAGTTCAACATGATGAAAAGTTAGAATATGATCTGTATGTTATTCTCTAATGTTAATCTAGCTTAGCCTCATACAGCCAACAAACAACCTAACTAACAACATTCAACACACTCAAATGCTGTTTAGTGTGATAGTGAAACTGTTAGAGCAAGTGAAGCAGCGCTGCGTTAGCTCAAGTTTAATTCCTCTAATAATCTGACCTGTGTGAGTAATTCAACGTGTAGTTCGGTAGAATTAAATATCTTTATTCCTTTATATCCGCGGGACTCGCGTCGCGTGTGGTGCTGGTATACGTCTAGCAATTGCGCACTGCTTCATACTACAGTAATGTTAAAAACATCACTGTATTCACTCAACCATAAAAGATCCATCAGCTTAACAACAAGATCCATAATTAAGCTTAATGCGGAATATACGTCATCAATACACGCCTTTGTTATTGTAATGGTGCGTTCACACCGGACACGAATAGCGCGTCAGGCGCAAATGATTTCAATGTTAAGTCAATGCAAAGACGCGTTATGCGCGTAAAAAAAATCCTGTGGTGCGAATGAGGCATGGAGGCGTGGAATACGCCTCATTCACGCGAATTGAGCGTCTGGCGCGTAAGCGCGAATTATTTAGTTAGTGCCATTTGTGCATTCACGCGTTTGACGCGAATTTGCGTCTGCCGCCCGAGTTAAAAAATCTGAACTTTGGAGTGAATTCGCGCCGCGTTAACCAATCAGGAGCCTAGCTGCTTGCTCACGTGGTGAACTGTCTGGATGCTTCAATAAATTATTTTGTAATATGACTAAATGCGTGATGGGATTATGCACAACAAAGCAAATATTTGATCACTTAAAACATTATTTCTATAAACGAGACATGTTTGTTTTGTATTGAATGTTATTCATTCCATAGCTAGATTATATGAAATAGTATTATGATGTAAAGACAATCAACATATGTAAGTTCGTGTCTGGACGTGAGAGAGAAAACAAATCACAGGACAGGTTAATAACTTTTGAAGGCTGGCTCTATTTATCATCAAAACAAAAATAAATGACAGCTAGATTAGGTGGATGAGGGCGAGGGTGATCGTCGCTCCGATGCGGGACAACAGGTCATCAAACCCGGCACGGGACAGGCGGAAGTACCGCTGACAGCGGCCGTCATTCAGCGCAGCTCCTGGAGCGAGGAAATGGTGAAACTAGCCAAACGGAGCCAAACCTCCGAAGGGTCCGGATGAACACAGATATACGGTGGCGATGATCCCCACACCCTGTTCTGCTCTTCAGAGTAAATACAGAGCGGTGACTCTCTCGACGAATGCTCGGTCGACATAAAAACAATGGCCGCCAACGGATTTCGATTCTGACGCGCATAAATTTCGCTTCAAACTTTTGTTTTTACGTGCGTCAGTTTCACTCTTGACACGCGAATTAACACAAAGTGGTCAAGCGTCAAACTAGACGTGTCAGGGGCGAATTTGACGCGCTATTCGCGTCCGGTGTGAACACAGCATAAGAGGTTAGCGACCCCTGGTGGCGAAACAATCTTGCATATTGTACCTTTAACAGGCTCTCCTTTATTTTAAACTGCAGATGTAAATATAAGTCTCATAATTAAATATAAAGCATATATGTATTTATAAGGCCTTGACGTATTTATACTTGAAAAGCTTAAGGTAATTACTCTGTGACTGAAACTTTTGTTTGCATACGCTAATAAATAAGTAGTTCACTAACAGCTTGTGTTTTCATCAAGAATAACAATGACATTAGTCATTTTAATTATTGTATTAATAGTAATTGTAATTAATAATGAATAATTATAACATTTCCAGTACAATATCAAAAACAAATTTGAGAAATTGTACTAGTAACTTGCATTTTTTTGCGATTAATTGTGATTAATCGCGATTAATCATCTTAGGTACGATTAATTTTAAAAACACATGTAAATCAAGAATAACAATGACATTAGTCATTTTAATTATTGTAATTAATAATAAATAATTATAACAATTGCAGTACAATATAAAAATCAATTTGAGAAATTGTACTAGTAACTTGCATGTTTTTTTGCGATTAATTGTGATTAATCGCGATTAATCATCTTAGGTACGATTAATTTCAAAAACGCATGTAAATCAACAATAACAATGACATTAGTCATTTTAATTATTGAATAACAAGAATCAAGAATAACAATGACATTAGTCATTTTAATTATTGTATTAATAGTAATTGTAATTAATAATGAATAATTATAACAATTCCAATACAATATCAAAAACAAATTTGAGAAATTGTACTAGTAACTTGCATTTTTTGCGATTAATTGTGATTAATCGCGATTAATCATCTTAGGTACGATTAATTTCAAAAACACATGTAAATCAAGAATAACAATGACATTAGTCATTTTAATTATTGTATTAATAATAATTGTAATTAATAATGAATAATTATAACAATTGCAGTACAATATCAACATCAATTTGAGAAATTGTACTAGTAACTTGCATGTTTTTTGGCGATTAATTGTGATTAATCACGATTAATCATCTTAGGTACGATTAATTTCAAAAACAGTTTTAAACAGTCCCCATTTTTCCCAGCTTTTCCAGTCTACACAACACACTAGCTAAATGTTCGTAATAGTGCTGCTCAATGGGTATCATAGCATCGCCTGAAGCAAAGTGCCAGGACCTTTGCCATCCTTACTCGCTTTGACTATTCTTTCTAATCTCCCAGTCCAAATATGTGAGAGCGATTGTGTTCAGTCTCTGCTGGGTAATGTTCCATGTGGCCCATCTTGCCCTCGTCTTCAGGTGTTGGGTCTGTAGCCGCGTGCTCCGTTCTCCAGCTAACCACCAATCTGTCAGCAGGGTCATCGAAGGATCCACTTCCGACCATGGAGCTGTCCTGCTTTCCTTAAGGACGGTGAAGGGTGTTTCTCCAGCACCCTTCTCTCACTCCATGATGTCAAATCTTTACCGTTCTTCATCCGAAAACACTCTCTGTCTCTCTCATCTGGTGGGTTTTCCTGGAGCTCTCCGGCTTCATCCTGTGGTTCTTTTCTCTAGACGGCAGGCGTCAACACTACGGATAAGGAGATGGAGGTACTGCAGATCAGGAATGTGTCTTTAGAGGATTCTGGAGAGTACACCTGCTTGGCTGGGAACTCTATCGGCCACTCCCATCACTCTGCATGGTTGACTGTCTATAAAGGTATCTGTGGTTCTTGCGGTGCTCTTTTTGGTTGATGTTTCTCCCTGTCTAAAGCCCAAAGTATATTTTGTTGGTTACACGTAGACTAGAGTATGCGTTCTGTGCGTGTGGTGCAAATTTATTCGTCAGCATAGTGCGGGCCGTACTGGATGTGTGGATTATTCTAACCGCACATACAATGTAAGTTCAGCTCGAACATGTGCATTGAGGATTTTTGCACTAGTTAGTTTGTCCACAACACTCGGCCTGTTTGACCGCTAAGGTGGAACGTCAGCAAACTACTGGAGATGCAACAATGTTCGAATTCACAGTTCACTAGAGAAGGACTGAACGGGGATAGCACTTTCTATTGCACACGCTATTTACATACGCCAAGCGTTTACGTCAAGACTGAAGTATACTTTGGGCTTAACAGTGGCAGTTCACACTGTGGGTTGAATTTGGTCACATCATTGCTGTAGTTTCCATAAAAATCTGTTCAAAATGTTCTGTTGAAATTGACTTGCTTTTATTTTTGAGGTCCACGAAACCTCAAAATACCACCACGTTTTTCACTCAAAGTGGACATTCACTTTTTATTAATATGACTATATAGTGCAGACACTTCTAATATAGATGGGATGAGTGTCTAATATAGTGCAGTTATTAAGATTTGGGTGCAATTTGACAAATTAATTAAAGACCAAAAAAAAAAAAAACGGTATTTTGAGAGAATTTTAACGTGAATGTCATCAATATTTCTCTAAGCTATTAAAATAGCCTCAATGTCTCTCAACAGAACATGAGGGTTAAAGGAGTAGTTCACTTTTGAAAAAAAATTTTGCTGATAATTTACTCACCCCCATGTCATCCAAGATGTCCATGTCTTTCTTTCTTCAGTTGAAAAGAAATTAAGGTTTTTGATGAAAACATTCCAGGATTTTTCTCCATATAATGGACTTCAATGGGAACCAAACGTTTCAAGGTCCAAAAGACACTTTCAGTGCAAACTATAAACTGTTCAAAGGGCTTTAAACGATTCCAGACGATGAATAAGGGTCTTATAAAGCGAAACGATCGCTCATTTAAAAAAATAAAAAAGTTTAAGTTTTATAAGCTCGTCTTGCTCTGTTCTATGATGAGCGTTCGTGACTCTCCTGTTCAAACTCGTTCATCAAAATGAACAAATCCTTTTCCGAGTCATTTGGTTCATTCAACGAAGGAAACTAACGAATTGACTCGGAAATAGATCCGTTCATTTTGATGAACGAGTTCGAACAGGAGAGTCACAAACGTGTTCAAACAGAAGGCTACAGAACAGAGCATGGCGAGCATTTGTGCTTATAAAACTTAAAGCTACACTGTGTGATTTTTACCCCCTATCTAGTGGTGAAAAGGTATATGACCATCCAGGGAATATTAGTTTCTGTTCCTCTCAATTCCAATTTCGTTTTAACTCCTACGGGGGCCAAGATTAACATGGCTTCCAGTTCGACCTCGTCCACGAGTGTTAACTCAAACGTAAACGTGAAAGGCGAAGCTTGAATTAACGGGTATGTCCCTCTTTGGCTAATGTACTTTCAAGATGGAGGGGCAACATGGCGATCGACATTAGAACCCCTTGCCCGTATGTGTTTTCAATGGCATATTATACACTCACAAGAATACTTTATTACTTGAACGAACTAAATATACAATAATGTGCACATATATTTTTGAAAGAACTAAGTGTTTTTAGCTAAGAATAAACTAAGAGAGTTACACAGTGTAGCTTTAAACTTTGTTATTTATTATTAAATGAGCGATTGTTTCGCTTGATAAGATCCTTATTCATCGTCTGGAATCGTTTCAAGACCTTTGAACAGTTTGTACTGAAAGTGTCTTTTGGACCTTGAACCGTTTGGTTCCCATTGAAGTCCATTATATGGAGAAAATCCTGGAATGTTTTCATCAAAAACCTTAATTTCTTTTCGACTGAAGAAAGAAAGACATGGACATCTTGGATGACATGGGGGTGAGTAAATTATCAGCAAAAGTTTTTTCAAAAGTGAACGACTCCTTTAAGGCATTGTCAGTGCTAGTAAACACTAGCTCTTTCATTTACTCCCATTACAAGCAATACAGAGGTTTTATAGCAAATAACAATTCTTTGTGAACCGCACCATTCTTCAACCCCTGTGTGTCTGCTTTGTGGTTTTGTTATTCATCTGGGTGTTGACTGACACTTGCAATGTCAGTTGAAGCATGTCAAAATGACATGTTTGTTGTTCTTCTTTACAAAAGTGGAATCAAGCCAAGCCAAACCTCTGTCTCTCTGACCACAACTGAATTTAAAGATGCACATAAGTATATATTTACTCGAAGACAGGAACATAATTTTAGAAAAATCTTTTACACTAATTATTAGTTGAAGAGTCATAATAGTGGCCTTATGTAAGCTGATTTATTGTCCTGGGTCGGCTCGTGGGGGCGTCATGTTGTGTTCACATGACCAGCCAAATACTACTCACTTTTTCTCGGGAACCCCATGTTTTTATTTATTCACTGTAATTATTTGTGGCTGACTGCAAAATAAATAATGGCATTGCATTTGCAGTACCGACTCGAGTAATACAAAAAGTTAACTACTTAAAAGTTTAGGTTCAGTGTAACAGGAATGTAAAATAAAATACGACACAGGAGTGTGCGATCTTCCCAAAATGTCATACCACGATCTTACAACAATCAGTCATGATCCATGATCTATATCACAATCCTCCCAATTTTGAGATGTACTGATTCGAGAATATCCAGAATATGGACTTTTTCAGACACAATTTAAATCACAATATTGCAGTTGTCAAATTAGTCACTAAACCCTGAGTTAAACTCTAAAACACTGCATCATCTTCACTGTATGAATTAAATGTACATCGATTCTTATTTAAAGGGTAACTAAACCCCTCAGAGTCTGACTCCACCCACTGGCAATATTTAAAAATGCTGAAAAAGTGGGCTGATCCCAGCGGAGATAGAGGGGACGAAATAGATGCTAAAACACTATCCTGATCATTTTCAATACTCACAATTCCTGACTCCCTACAATGGTTTTGACGACACAAGATGGTTTTTATATTGCCAAGGGCGTAGCTCGCGTGGTGAGCTGAAACCTGCGTACGTCACGAAGTGCGGAACATCCAATAGGAAAATTTAACTGCAGTAGCCACCGTTCAACCTGAAGAGGGCAGCACTAAGACGCTTTTACACCATATATTGTAGAAATAGAACACTTTATAAACAAATGTCAAAAAAGTTACTCGAATCAATGACTGGTATTAATAAAGATCCATTCTTACAGATCATTAACTAAAAAAAGTTGGTTAAGTGTTTAGTTACTCTTTAAGCCTCTAGTTATTCAGTGAGTAATTTAGTCTGTCTTTAGTTTAACATTAATGACAGACCGCAGCAGTTATTTGCATTAGGTTTTAAGACTGAATGCATGGATCTAATATAATTTCCCAACTGTTTGTTCACTTAAGACGTAACTGACTGTCTTTATGTAAATACTCGCCAATATGGATATTTTGACACATTTTGTGGATATATTTGGGCGCACACCTGATACCACAAGTATACTTTGCTCGTCCGTGTTCTGCTCGCAGCGCACAAAGCGTGTGGGTTCGCAATTTAATACTCTTTTAATAACTCTTAAAGGAGTAGTTCACTTTAAAAAACTTTTGCTGATAATTTACTCGCCCGCATGTCATCCAAGATGTTCATGTCTTTCTTTATTCAGTTGAAAAGAAATTAAGGTTTTTGATAAACATTCCAGCTTTTTCTCCATATAATGGACTTCAATGGGAACCAAACGGTTCAAGGTCCAAATGAGAGTTTCAGTGCAGCTTCAAAGGGCTTTAAACCGGCACAATGATAATTTGGTCTTGATTATTATGTTTGGAAGCCAAAATCGAAACTAAAACTGTGTTCATCGCACAGCCCTACTGCTGTTGAATTGTTTTTTCAAATGCGTCACCACACATGAGACGCATGATATAATTTGTCCAGTCTGCAGTCATCTAATCGGAAGTCATTGCTGTATTGTTACATTATTATGAGAACATTAAAGATCACAATCTCTGCGATTCACTTGAAAAGTAGATCATGGATGTCTTCAACATCCATCCCGATTTAAAGATCGTCGGATCGCCCGCCCCTACCACAAAGAAAACGATTGATTTTGCACACAATGTCGCATCCCTGCTGCTAGGTAAACACTAACCAGTGCAAAATTACTGAGTGCGCCATAGATGTTTTGCGAACAAGAGCTGTAGTTTAACTGCAAAATAAATGATGTAATGTATAACAAATACCAACGGCGAGTGGTTTGGCGAAGCTTTGTTTCCACTTGACTTTTTTTATATAAAATCCTTTTCCTAGTTTTTCCCAGATTAACCTGTTTCCAATTAACATTTCTGTTTGCCTGAACACTAGACAAGCATCCCAAAGAGCATGATTTTACGCATAAGCACTATGCTGACATCATTTCCTCTTTGGCTCGGGTTTGATAAATACCTCACCTAGAAGGTGAATCTATTCTTTTATTAAAGGATTAGTTCACTTTTGAAAAAACTTTTGCTGATAATTTACTCACCCCCATGTCATCCAAGATGTCCATGTCTTTCTTTCTTCAGTCGAAAAGAAATTTAGGTTTTTGATGAAAACATTCCAGGATTTTTCTCCATATAATGGACTTCAATGGGAACCGGATGGTTCAAGTATCAAAAGACGGTTAATAACAGTTACAGATGCAGCTTCAAATGTCTTTAAACGACACCAGACGATGAATAAGGGTCTTATCATGCGAAACGATCGTTATTTCAAAACTTATTCCAAAAATGTAACTTTTCTAAGGACAAATGCTAGCCTTGCTATATTCTCTGAGGCGCGTTTGTAACTACACGTAATACGTAATTACATTCAAAAGGTCACGGGCGACGTAGCCGGAAGTACAGAATCAAAATCGTCCGACATCGTTGTTTTTCCTTTTAATTCCTTTTTTTGTAAACGGTTTGTTTGACTCCGTACTTCCGGCTACGTCGCCCGTGACCTTTTGAATGTAATTACGTATTACGTGACGTTGCAAACGCGCCTCACAGAATATAGCAAGGCTAGCATTTGTCCTTATAAAAGTTACATTTTTGGAATAAGTTTTGAAATAACCGATCGTTTCGCATGATAAGACCCTTATTCATCGTCTGGTGTCGTTTAAAGACATTTGAAGCTGCATCTGTAACTGTTATTAACCGTCTTTTGATACTTGAACCATCCGGTTCCCATTGAAGTCCATTATATGGAGAAAAATCCTGGAATGTTTTCATCAAAAACCTAAATTTCTTTTCGACTGAGGAAAGAAAGACATGGACATCTTGGATGACATGGGGGTGAGTAAATTATCAGCAAAAGTTTTTTCAAAATCGAACTACTCCTTTAAATAGATTCCATTTATCAAGATGCTTGTCAGTCAAAGTCTTTTCACATTCAACATGAAGAATAAGATTTCATTCTGGATGTTGAATGTTGATCTTCTTGCATTTGCATGTTGCAGTGAGCAAACTGTGGGCCTCACTCTTATCATAAACCATTATGTAAATATAATAACTCAGGAGCATTTGAGCTTCATGTTCACGCTACAACATATTTGATTGTTCATTAAGTTATTAAAAGAGAAGGCAAAGAGAAGTGATCTTTCAATGAGGTGCATTTGCATGTGCATTGTTGTGTGAAATGTATATACATGATACAATAACATCTTTTGTGTGCATGAACTGTGTGAAAGAAACTCTGTATAAAGAACCAGAGCCTTGGGGCGGACAAACGCCAACCAAATAGCATAGGAAATATCTATATCAGCCAGACTTCTCATGTAATATTACCCCAAAACCTAGCTCTCCATTTATGCTTTGCTGAAATGCATACCCGCACAGATTTTGTCTACCCACCCATTCCTCTCAATTTACAGTTGTATTTGTGTTGCAAATTTAATGTCTCATATGAGTTTACATAAGGCCATTTTTTGGGCTAATCTCGTAGCGAGGGCTGCCAAGTATCATGAGCAGTGGTTTCCTTCTTCTGCTAGTCACATAAGCAGAAGAATGTTTCCATGAAACCTGATCCGTGAAAGAAGTAATTCTGATGCTACAATAGGAGTTTGTGTTCACTGCAATTCACCATTCACGTGAACAACGACATCTCCATTTAGAGGATTTTTGTTTTATGCATGTGCATGTGTGTGTGTGTGTGCATCAGTGTGTTGGTGGTTTTATAAATGGACATAAAAAATGTCTCCTGCTAATATATGAAGAGTTCAGATGCAAAAGCCTCTAAATGCCATTTGAAATTTTCTTCTAAAATGACCATTTTTATCAAGCTTGTATATTTAAGTTCAGTAATTTCACTTAAATTACAATTAATAGGTAATCTTCATTGCCATTTAAGTGAAATTACTGAACTTAAATATACAAGCTTGATAAAAATTTCAAATGGCATTTAGAGGCTTTTGCATCTGAACTCTTCATATGTCAACCTTCTTAAACAGGCAGATATTCTAACTAACAGGAATGTATACAACATTGAGGCAATTGTTCAAAATATTCTCTCCCACTGACTTTTTGCTAAGCCCCACTCCAGCTTACGTAATGTTGCTGTATTTAAAATAAAAAACACATGTAATAAACACACACATTTTGAGAAAATATTTACGCTCGGAATTGTGAGAAATTAAGTCAGAATAAACTCTCAATTTAGAGAAAAGAGGCAGAGTTGCAAGATATCAACTTGCAATTTGAGAAAGTCTGAATTACAAAATGATATAAAAGTCAGAATTAACTGAGTTCTGAGAAAAACGGCAGAATTACGAGATATTAAGTTGGGAGAAAGATGTTTACTCAAAATAGTGAGGTGTAATCTATGAAAGCTTGTTTCCGCCACAAAATGAAAAATAAAAAAGGTAATTGCGACTTTTTATCTCTCAATTCTGACTTTTTTTTCTCACAATTGCGAGTTTCACATTTATTTCTCAGAATTGCGCGATATAAAGTTGCAATTGCAAGATATAAAGTCAGAATTGATTGATATAAAGTTGCAATTGCGTGTTATAAAGTCAGAATTGCAAGATGTAAAGTCAGAATTGCGAGATATAAATTCTCAATTGTGTGTTATAAAGTCAGAAATGCAAGATATAAAGTCGAAATTGCGTGTTGTAAAGTCAGAATTGTGAGATATAAACTACTCTGAGGGGGTCTCTGTTTTCCCCTTAGAATTAGCCTGATAACTCTCAATTGCGAGTTTATAACTCACAATTCTGAGAAAAGATGGCAGAATTTCGAGACATAAACTAGCAATTACGTGTTATAAAGTCAGAATTGTGAGATGTAAACTTGCAATTGTGAGAGTCAGAATTGTGAGATAAAAAGTCGCAATTCTGTTTTTTTTTCTCGCAATTGCGCATTTATTTCTCAGAATTGCGACTTTATATCTCGCAATTGTGAGATAAAAATTCGCAATTATTATTTCTTTTTTTATTCAGTGGCAGAAACAAGCTTCCTTAATAATCTTTCTCTGATTCATGAGATTTAAAAAGTCCCTGTTTTAAATCTGTGATGGAAATGATCTTCCATAAACATTTAATGAATTTACTAAATAATATTAATTTACTTTTGAGCAAATGTAGGTGTTTTACTGATGGGTTACATGCTCATTTGGGAATATAAGAATAAAAACCTTGTATCTATTATAAGAGCGGCAGCAACAACATTTTACGAGATTTGATCTAAAATTCAATTTTAAGCTTTTCGAACACATGGTTTCCAAAAGCTAACATGGCGGATGGCAACATTAAAGGGATAGTTCACTTTGAAATTGATTTTTGGTATGTTTTATCTTACCTCAAGGGCATCCAAGATGTAGGTGTCTTTGTTTCCGCAGTATTTTCAATTTTTATATTTTTAGGTCAAACCGTTCTTGTCTGTCAGTCATATAATGCAGGTCTATGGTCACCACCTCAAAGAGCATGCACAGAGAAGTCAAAATTAAACATGATTTAATGGCTCTTAAATGTAAGGACACATCGATGGCCTAAGACACATATGTAATCACAGCCACGTCCAAGTGATCTGAAGACGCGGGCGATTCGGTCTGCGCAAGCGCCGGAAGTGATCTCTCGCGCAGTTGCGGAAAAAAATTCAACGTTGTCTGTTGATATATTGCGATTTCCTGTATATCTAAATATGTTTAGATCTTCATAGTGAAAGGTAACGCTTCCGAAATCTGTGTAAATAATGAGTGACGTACACGCGCGAGAGATCACTTCGCAGACCGAAGCGTCCGCGCCCTCAGATCACTTTGACATGGCTGTGGTTACAAGAGGTAAAAACGATATAAATACTGTTCGTTTTCTCACACAAACCGCTCGTTTCGTGTCTTAGGCCATCAGTGTGTACTTACATTAACGAGTCATTAAATCATGTTTAATCTGGATGTGTCTGTGCACGCTCTTTGAGGTGGTGACCATAGACCTCCATTATATGACTGACAGACAAGAACGGTTTGACCTAAAAATACCAAAATTGAAAATACTGTGGAAACAAAGACACCTACATCTTGGATGCCCTTGAGGTAAGCTAAAATATACCAAAAATTAATTTCAAAGTGAACTATCGCTTTAAGGCCGGACTTAGCAAAGGGTCAGTTGCAGTGATTGTCAAACATTCAAGCTCTGCTGGTACAGGCTGATTTGTCATTCTCAGGTAAATAAACACATCATCCCTTTAGCGTTCAGCAAGCTCATTCCCTTCCCTTCTGCCACCTTGCATCGCTCCCTTCTTTCACAATCTAGCCATTCCCCCGACTCAACTGCCAAACCAGACCTACCTGGAGGTGCTGATCTACTGCGTGGGCTTCTTTCTTATCTGTGTGATGGTGGTGACCGCCGTGCTGGCCAAAATGCACAGCTCCACCAAGAAAAGTGACTTCAACAGCCAGCTGGCGGTTCACAAGCTGGCCAAGAGCATCCCTCTGCGCAGACAGGTAACAGAAAGTAGATAGGGGGTTTGATCTCTTTACCACTAAACATAGAAACATCAAATTTCAACAGTTTCTTGTGTTAATGTCGGGGTGTTGTATTTAACTTGATTGTGGGTGTTTGGGGGGGGGGGGGGGTTAACTATAATATTGTTAGAGACGACCTGTTATGCTTTTTTCCATGTTCATCTTTGTTTAGTGTGTAATGTTGCTGTTTGAGCATGAAAAAATCTGCAAAATCCCTCCAGCGGGAGTTATTCTCTAGCCTCTTAGAAGGCCTGCAAAATTTGCCCGAAACGCCTAAAAAAGACCTATCCAAATTAAATTGCATGCTGTTCTTGAACCATTTGGAGTATATGCATGCTTTTGCTCTCTTTTGAAAGGTGACACTCAGAGGTTTGTTCCTAAACAGTCAAAATCACTGTAAGTCTTACTGGTCTTGAGTAATATAACTTTGAACACAATGAAAAATGACAAAAAAATTCCGCCTACATTTTTTTTGTGTAAACAGATGCCTGCAGATAACTACAGCTGGGAGCTATGAGCTAGAAAACACAACTGGATCACAGCATGAAGCCTTACCAAACAGAGTTTAAAATTTGATGATGATATCTAAGAAAATGAGTGTTTTACACATGTTTATCTAAGTGTATATCTAGGCGCTTCCCAAAAAAAGCCACTTGGAGACTCCAAATGACCCTTTGTGATCATAGACACATAAAATGCTGCTATTCTTGAATACTTTACTCTACAGTCATAATTTTGGGCTCTAATGAAAGGTTACATTTAGGGCTATCATATTCCTTAGCCAGATTCACTGTAAATATTGATGACACATAGTAACTGAAGCATAAACACATTATAGTGTTTTTTTTTTCAATTCTTGAAACCAAACTTTCTACAAATAAAGAGACAAAACAAGTGCTATGGTACTAAAACACTTTAATATTAGAACTGAAACTACATATACATACATATATATACATATATATACATATATATATATATATATATATATATATATATATAAATACATATATACACACACACACACACAAAAAGTGTGACGACCTTCAGTGCTGTGTCCAGTGATATGCACAGACTTGAAAAAAGAAAAAGCCAGTTCTCCTCTGCATCTCACCCTCCCCGTCCACTTGTTGTTTAGCTGGCAGAACCTCTCTGGAAAGATAAATGATGGGGCTCCTCTCCTGATAAGGTGCTGTCATTCTGTTCCAGTATGTTGTTTTTTTCTGACTGGCTCCCAGAATTCACTCACTAATTTTCAGATGATGGTCTGTGATATATAAAAAAGGGAAATAATTTACAAAACATTTACATTATATGCGTGTGAATACAAAAATAAACAGAAACACATGCACACAAAGAACCAGGATTATGCAGTTCATGAGCGCACACGCACATCATGAGCTATGACATAAACAAACACGACATAAGTTAGCACATGTAAACACACACACAAGACATGTATGTTTTGCGTGTTTAGCAATTTCAACTCACAAAAAGGCCACATATTAAATAGTGCTGTAACGTTACGAGCGCACACCAGAGAACCTAGCTAGCAGGTAATGCTATGTTGAACACACTCACACAAACACACACGGCAAAAGCTGACACACCTCAACTGAGGCATGTGTTTGTTTTAGTACACCTAAAACAAACACATGTCTCAGTATATACAGTCAAATATGTTGGGCAATATAATAAAACTTACTTTTCGTGACGTGAGTGCCGTGGCCACCATCCAAAAGGGTCCTCTGCTAGTCGTGCTAACCAGACAACAACATCGATTGCTCTCTTGCTCACAAATGTCCTCCCACTCACCACGGTCACGGAGAATACACTGTTCAATCACTTCTTCGAGTAATAAGTGCGTCTTTCTAATTATCTTTGCCATTTCACATCTGTTACCTCCTTTCACTCACCAACGCGTTCAATGTTGTGTTTACGCACAAACGCGCAGAGGATCACTTTCGCTTTACGCATGAAATATAACGTAATCGGATGATTCCAGCCACTAAAGCTGCATTTCAGTCTTTTCAGAAATTCATTGGCTATCAGAAAATAGCGTCATTTCATTCTCTATTGCAACTGGATAGATAAACTGTCACTCAAAGAGAGGTAGGTACAGATTTCACCAGGCGAGCTCGTTGGTTGTTGGAACATTAGAAGACACCCCTAACACTCGCCGATTGGCTAAAATGACCTGTCAATCAATAGTTCGGGGGTCAGCGGCCATTTTGACATACTTTTTTCTCCAATGTTTACGTTTCAACTGAAGTTAGACAGATCAAATAGTGTTAGTGCGTCGAAGTTGTGATAGCGCTGTCGGCTAACGCGAAATGCTACTATTTACATTCCATGGATGTTTATTCATATATACAATTGTTTTGGACTAAAAACTTCTTCAAATTGGATTGTATGGACGCTTTACAGTGAAACCAAACCATTTTTGTTGGAATGTGGACTAACAGATGGCTAATTGGTGAGTTTCTTCCAGTTTGTGTTGGTTTGTTTTGGCTGTTGGTGGTCTGACAAAGAGACAGATTGTGCCCGCTGTGTTGATTGTATCTTAAAATGGTTTACGTCGTTCGAATCACGAGTTTCTCAGCTTTCCAAAGATATGTATTATGTTTACTTTTGTGTTTGTTTTGTTTTGTCTTTCACAAAGTTAAACCTATAAACCACCCTGTTGGCCGTATACGGCACGTCGGACCACAAACAGGCTAGATCAGTGTCACTGTTTCTGAACTTCCTGAAAAGTCTTGAGTTTGTTCCGGGAATGAACACGTCACTATATTCCTCATTTAAATAATTAATCGCCCAAAAATGAATTATTTACACACTCGAAGCGCTCGACCAATCACAACGCACGGATTTAGACAACCAATCAGAGCACAGTCTGCTTTTTCAGGCTTCATAGAGTACAGGAACTAAACAGAGCGTTACTGACAGACTGGGAAGAGAGGAGCCGCAACAATGGAGAATATGTGAAAAATAATGTTTTTTTGAACATTCAAGCATGAAAACCTTGTCCAAAGGAAAATCCAAACTTTGGAAACGGGTTTAATTTTGCCTTTTTCATTTAAAGCATTCGTTTTCATGAAAAAACAAGATTACTTTGT
The DNA here is from genome assembly GCF_016745375.1 of Pimephales promelas. The sequence goes on along the minus strand of NW_024121199.1, from coordinate 7,862,755 downwards.
AAATAGATTTCTCTGTGCAGTTGAAATTTCATGGGCAAAAAAGGTGTCAATAGTCTAGCGACGTCTAAAGTGCTTTCAAACCAAGCAGCGCTCAACTTGATCCCGTTGAGAAAACTGCGTAGGAAATCTTTCACCCTCATGAAATTCCTGATCATGTGGATTTCTTTTAAAATGAATTCGCCTGCAGCGATGTTTCAAACCAAGCATCTGTGAATCTACTCGACCAGCATGGGGAAATTGTTCGCTCTCATTTAAAATTTTGGATTGTGTTGATTGCTATTGAAATGACTTTATTTGGTCCACAAAAATCACCAAATATGACCACAACTTCACGAAGATATCATATCGTTTAAAATAATATAATGCCTAATTTAAACTCAAGGTTTCGTGCAGGATACCAATGTAAAACCTCTTTTCTCATTTCTCAACTATTGTTGAGCTCATTATTGATTTCCGTTTTGGTTGATGATTGTTGTATAATATCAATGCGTCTCTCTGCATCAGTGTCCATAGATGCCCCCTGACTAAGTTACTCGCATACACCCATCTGAGCGCACAAGACCACAGTCTTTATAGGTGTGTTTGTGCTGCTGTGTTGTGTGGGGAGTAATTTGTAAGTATTTCCGTGCAGGTGTCGGTGGACTCCAGCTCATCTATGCACTCTGGTGGGATGCTGGTCCGGCCCTCGCGTTTATCCTCCAGTGGCTCTCCGATGCTCTCAGGGGTCTCCGAGTACGAACTGCCCCAGGACCCTCGCTGGGAGGTACAACGAGACAGGTAACACACACATTGTACTCATCATTCCCTAACTAAAGATGCATATATGCTAGGGCTGCATGATTAATCGCAATGAAACGGTTCTATCTGAACAGCAGAGGGTGTCACACACGCCACATATCCATCTGAACACCAGGGGGCGTCTCTCTCTCACATGCCACATATCCATCTGAACACCAGGGGGCGTCTCTCTCTCACACGCCACATATCCATTTGTACACCAGGGGGCGTCTCACATACACACACGCCACATATCCATCTGAACACCAGGGGGCGTCTCACATACACACACACACCACATATCCATCTGAACACCATGGGGGCGTCTCTCTCTCACATGCCACATATCCATCTGAACACCAGGGGGCGTCTCTCTCTCACACGCCACATATCCATTTGTACACCAGGGGCCGTCTCACATACACACACGCCACATATCCATCTGAACACCAGGGGGCGTCTCACATACACACACACCACATATCCATCTGAACACCAGGGGGCGTCTCACATACACACACACCACATATCCATCTGAACACCAGGGGGCGTCTCTCTCTCACATGCAACATATCCATCTGAACACCAGGGGGCATCTCACACACATGCCAAATATGGCCCGCCGCAGAAGTACAATAACACACGTCATTCCAGGAAATCCCTATCGGGCATCACACTATCTGAATTAACAGAAAATTGAAACACTTTGATTGATTAAGTTTGACTAATAAACACACGACTGTCTTATTCTCTGTAAGAAGCCACATCCTCTCACAGAAGGATGCTCAACTGTCGTTATGAAGTGAGTTTGGAGTAAAAGCATGTTAATAAATGTTGTCTTTTTGTTGGACAAGGTTCATAACTGCTTCTCATGTTTGGCGTGTGTTGCTTTTTCAAACGCACATTATAATCGACTCAAACTCAGTGCTTTCAGATGGAGCAGCGTTCACAGAGCCGTACATCAACGACAAGCTGCGCATAACAAATAATCGCAGCCTTTGGAATTTCAGAATCGCGATTAGCCAAATCGGTTTAAGTGCGATTTCATGTAATCGCGCAGCCCTAATATATACACAAATATGGCCTGGCGAACTGTGCAGTGATTGATATTGTGTGTGTGTGTGTGTGTGTGTGTCAGGCTGGTTCTCGGGAAGCCGCTTGGAGAGGGCTGCTTTGGGCAGGTGATGATGGCCGAGGCTATGGGGATGGATAAAGACAAACCCAGTCGCGTCACCAAAGTGGCTGTCAAGATGCTCAAATGTAAGTGTTTTCTGCCACCGTTGTCAGCTGACGTGTGTGTGTTTGTGTGTGGGGAAATATTCCAGCAAACTCTGTCTGGAATTCAGCATCGCATGAGGAATCTGATGGTCCACTGAGCTCTGGTCTGTATCCCACCTTCACCCTGAAGCAAGTTATTTGAGCTCTGGTGTCACATACCGTACCACAGCAGTTTGTTTATTCTGATTCAGGGTCTGTCTGTTTCCTGTCCTCTCCTCGCGAGTCAGTGCCCGGAAACATTAGCAAACATCGGCAACACAAGAGAGTAGTTATTTATGTACTATTATAGTATTTAGGGATGGAACGGTACACAGAAGTCACGGTTCGGTTCAGACATCACGGTTCGGTACAATTTTGGTACAATGGAGGGAAAAGCAAAACAAAAATACAGAAGGCGTTGTATTTTTTAAATAAGTTTTATTAATAAAGGCATAGAACCAGGTTTTTTTGTAGTGCACTGACAATCGTTTTATATAATTAGCTTATTAATTAAATGAATAAAAAGACCTTGCAAAATGTTTGGTAATTGTTCCTGAATTAATTGAAAATTATTTTGATATATTTCAGATCAATATATCTGTTTCCTTAATTTTAATTAACATTATTAATTAACAATGTAACATTATTCTCATCTGAATTATAACTAATTTATTTCTGTATAAAATAATACTACACATTCGATTTTCTTTTTTAATTACGTGTAAGATTAGTGCTCCGAGGACAAGAAATTAAAACCAATGCAATATGACGAATGTCCAAAAAATGGGACCCACTGACTAAATTTAAATGTACTAATTAAATTAATTGTACAAATTAACAGTGTAACAGGTTATAATTTCTGAGAACGTTTGATACCACAGTGTTTTAACATATTACTCATTACTGAGGGTCATTGTTCTCTCTCTCACACACACACACACACACACACACACACACTCCAGCATGATTGCAATCTTGACATCGCAGACTGTTCATTATGCGGTCACATCAAACGTGAATAGAGTGTCAAATTCGCGTCTATCATGTCTAGTTCGACGCTAGTCCAAAGCAAATAGGACGCGCGTATAAAGCTAACGTTTGAAGTGAACGCGCGTTCAGAGCTTTCAGAGCTAGCCGATGGTATAGATTATGTGTCCCTAAAGAACCTGCGTATCTAACAGTAGTTCCGCATTACATTAATTAATTAATTTGCACGCGTGTTTTATTTATTTTTATACCGTGTATTCTCCGTGTAAATTTGTGCACTGAACCGTGATGCCCGTACCGTTTCGGTTCAATACAAATACATGTACCGTTCCACCCCTAGTATTTATTAATATTTTGAATTAGTTTTTTTTTTTTATATATACAGTATATTTTCAGTTTTCATTGTAGTTGTCATTTCAGTTCTACTTTCTGGGAAGGAATTAACATAGACAGCAAAAGACAACAATATACAAGCACTGTAAAATGTTTGGCCACAAACTCGGCTGACTGGATTCTCTCCTGAATGAAACATTGTAAATAAAAACGAATAACAGTTTTCTCTTAGTCTTAAGTCCAAAGTAACTGGGAGCCTCAGCAAACATTGAGCTTGACCACTGTACAGTAGGCTAATTCACAAATGAATGACTCTTATGAACCGATTGCTGAAACTAACTCTCGTGATCCATTTGATTTATTAAATGCGTTCACATTTGACTCACTCACTGAACTCTAATGTATCATACATAGATAGTATTATTCTCCACCGCATTATTAATTGTAAAAAAAAAACAGTGATTGAATTAACCTGCTGAACAAAAATAATAAATGTGTCTGAACCTGTACACAGTTCATCAATACACATTATTCTATAGAAAATCCTAGTAGTGGCTTAGCCTGATTTCAAATTGTCATGCTACATTATTTTCCACAGAGAACTGGGAAATGCATCCGATTATGTTCTGAATGCTTTTTCATGTCATTGTCTTGAATATTAAGTTGATTTCAAGTTCCATGGTCTGTCATACTAAGATATATGGGTAACACTTTACAATACGGGTGCACTAATTTGCATTAATTCATGTTTAACTAATACTCAGATAATGATGAGTTAATGTATAACTCATGAAGAACTAAACCATTAATTAATGATTACTGCATCAGCAAATAATAAAGAGTCTATATGATTAATAGATCAAGTATTACATGAATTGCTATTAATTCAATGTGTCGTTGTGTATTAATTCCTTAATAACATATTTCATGAACTAATAGTGTAAATTAATGTGTTAATTACCACAGTTAGTCAAAGCTATGCACTTCAACTTCCACTTGTCTGCTTTAATTAATGATTAGCCAATGATTTGCAAAGGTATCATTTTGTTATGACTTTACTTGTTGGGGCACATCATTATTAGCTAGTCATTTAGTAATTGTAGTAATTTGCACATGAATTTTCAGTAACAATGAAGTAATTAATCATGTATTAATGCATATTAGTGTACCTGTCATATTATCTGGAAGTTAAAATACAAGGCTTTTGCTCATTCTGGTAATTAACATATTAATTGACACTATTAGTTAAAAAAATGAGTTATTATGGAATTAATCCACAATTACATATTTAATTAAAAACAATTCATGTATGAACTAATATATTAACCTTACATACTCTTAATTAGTTCCTAATGTGGTAATGATTAATGAATAGCTTAAATAATCATTAGTTACACATTAATTCAGTATTATCTGTGCATTAGTTAAGCATGAATTAATGCTTATTAGTGCACACGTATTGTAAAGTGTTACCGATATATGTGTGTTTTACAGCCGACGCCACAGAGAAGGACCTGTCAGATCTCATCTCCGAGATGGAAATGATGAAGATCATTGGCAAACACAAGAACATCATCAACTTGCTGGGGGCCTGCACTCAAGATGGTGAGTAAAGGGTGAATTAAGAAGGCGAGTGGGCGGAGGGAAGCGTTTAGAGATAATGCAGTACGGGCGTAAATCACATTTCAAAATCACTCTGCTTCAAAAGGTTGTCATCAGTCCAGCTGTTGGCTAGATTAATCCAACCGAACTTCCTTATTGAATCACACATTAGTGTATCAAAAACCGTGGCCTCTCCAGTAAAGACTGATCATGTTTCATATGGCCTTTGTCAGGTCCGCTGTACGTCCTTGTGGAGTTTGCTGCAAAGGGGAATCTGAGAGAGTATCTGCGAGTGCGCCGTCCACCTGGGATGGAGTATTGCTACAACCCGGACCAGGTGCCCGTAGAGAACATGTCGATCAAAGACCTGATCTCCTGCGCCTACCAGGTGGCTCGTGGCATGGAGTACCTCTCGTCCAAGAAGGTCGCCATCTCTTCTGTTCTCATAGCAGTCAAATGGCCCGTTTATAATTGTTCCCTCGATTAATGTGCATGTGTGTTTTCACTGTTGTAGTGTATTCATAGAGACTTGGCTGCCCGTAATGTCCTGGTAACTGAAGATAACGTGATGAAGATAGCCGACTTCGGCCTGGCCAGGGACATCCATCATATTGATTACTACAAGAAAACCACCAATGTAAGATCACTTTATTAAAAAAATCACTTTATTAAACGGCATTTTTTAAGTCTTCCATTGCTTTTACTTCTTACATATCCCTTTTCCACCAAAGCATTTTGAGAGCCGGTTCGGAGCTGGTGCCTGTGCATTAGGGCTGTCAATCTTCCTCTATAATACTATTCGAATTCCATTCCTTATTTTATGTAATATTCGAATAATATTTGAATATTAAATGCTCAAATTTATCCTATTATTAATATTTATGATATTACACATTCTTATGGATCGTCAATGGCACTATAGCCTGTGGTTGTTGTTACACGTTCGGCCCACTAGAGGGACATCTAACATTACTACAATAAACATTTAGGGGCTGTTTACACCTGGCCACTTCATGTTTTCTCAGATCGGATAGCTCTGATTTATCAAAACGATTCCATTTACACCTGCTCACGTAAATGTGTTTTTGCAAAACGGATATAAATCCGATCTTCAATTCCCACGCTATATACAGATGTAATGAAGTGCACGTCACCGAAAGCAACAGATTTGAGCTGCATTTTATTGATCATCGGCTAATTTCAAAATCAGCAAAGACAGCAATAACGGAGAGCGGCAACAGAACTGGTAAGATCATTTCGTTTTTTACTTTTAATGAAGATGGTAGTGTTAAGCGTCCGCGACTTACTTTCACTTTGATTTGCGATAGATTGCGGCGCGTTGGCTTGATGAATAGGGGCTCAAATCTGAGGTGACGTGATCGTCATATCGCGTCGGAAGTTCCGGGAGTCTCCCGCATATTGATAGCGTCTCCCTGATGGCCGCAAATTAGTTAAAATCTCCAGGAATCCGCGCATAACATAAATAGCGCGCGGTTAGGGTGACCACCTGCTAATAAGCCCAAGGGGGGACAAGGGGTATGTTTCTGAGGGACAATGTGGGACACTGCTTGGCGCGGCGGTGCCCCCATCCCACGGGCAGACTCTGATAGTGGTTTACCCCTATCTAGAATTGTTACTATTGCCTTACTGTTTGTACATGAATAATTGTTAAAAAAAAAAGCACATACCTTAGCACATACATTAATAATGCCCTATTCCCTAAACATGTGTAATTGCTGATATATGCTCATGAATAGGCCAACCAATGTGTATTTGTTTTTCTAAATAAAATGAATATTTTGAACATTCAATGAATTGACAGATGCACTTCCACTTACGATTTACTTTAGCTATTTAATTTGATTTATTTTTCATTACAATTAATTCACTTTAAATAAATAAAAATATAAAATTATAGGATTAACAGGAATTATAGTTCCTCAACACCACAGGAACAGTTTTAAAAAAAGTCGAAAAAAAGTCTAAACTCACAACTCCAGAGGTTCACGGAACGACAAGGTGTGCTGTCATGACAACAATGAAAAAGTTGAAATCAACCTAGTCAGCAGGTCACGTGGGAGTGGCAACCAGTCTTGGGGAAGTTCTCACTTTCTGAACTAGTTCAAAGTTTAGTTCACACATTTTAAAATGAACTAGTTCAGTTCAAAGTTTGCACAGAAATGTAAGATTTTTCCCATCTTCACCGACCTCGTTATAAAATCCGTTTAAATTATCATATGACGCCTTTGTCGACGGCGGCCGCGGTGCGACACTGGTGGCTTGTGTTGCCAGATTGGGTGTTTTTTTCCCCGCTACATATTAAGCCCTGTTTACGTTGAGTTTTAGCCGGGCTTTCGCCTGGAAGGCTCTATAGAAATCTGGCACCCCATTGAACGAAGTTAAACTGAGAGAGCGTGCGTGCACAGACACCAGAGTGAACGAGTTCACACGTTATTCAGGACAGGCAGTAAAACAATACGTTCAGTTCACCCACAATATGAACGAGTTCATGAACGTGAACGAGTTCAGGCACAACGTTTAGCTGCCTGGGTCTCGAGGATATAGATCTTTTTTTTGAGCAAGCATTGATTATGCGTGACACGGTCTCAATTTGCGGGACGCATGAATATGGCTTCAAACGCTGTGCGCGCACGCGCTACGCGGGACGGGTGGTCACCCTACGCACGGTGCGTGCATGGCAGAGAGGGAGTGAACGAGACCTTGCTAATGTGCCACGCGAAAGCTAGTCCCGCGCTCTCCTATTGTTAATAAGAATGCGATAAGGGGCCGTTTACACCTGGTCACTTCGGAAGTATATATTTATTTTTAAATATATATAAAAGCAATATTCGAATAGTAAATTTAGCGTTCGAATAGTATTGATTTTTTTTTTTTTTTTTTTAAAATATTCGAATTATATTCGAATTTCGGAATTCGTTCCAACAGCCCTACTGCGAGCGAACTAGTTCTTTGTGTTTCGACAGCCAAAGAACCGGTTCTCGGCCAAGAAAACTGGTTCCAAAGCGGCACCAACTCTTTGCTGGACTAGAACCGTTCTTTTACCACGTCATGCTTACGTCGGGGGCTGGGGGGCGGGTCTAGATGTGTTTTAAACATCTTTTCTGACCATCGCAAAGCCAGGAGAAACATTTGCTGAAACATTTTGCAGATGGAGTCCGCCTTTGTAATTGTTATTGAAAACATTATAAGCAAAGAAGAAAACAGTCACAATATAGAACAAATAAATGGAAAGAAAAAAAAAGACACAAGACGGGTATATAACTAATCAGAAAAGATTACATATCAAAGGCTGACATATTTCAATTGTTTTTAAAGCCTTCTTGGTACACGAGTTAGAGATAATCCCAAAGTAATGCTGTACTTGCAAGTGTTTCTAGCTAAGACGTATGGCGACGTAAACAGTGACGTAACGACGTCGTTCGCTGGGCGCTCGAGTCAGTGGAAAAACAAACGGGTTCAAAAAAGATTCGCAAGGCAAGTTGAACCAGCATCAGTTCCGAACCAGTTCTTTTTGGGTGGAAAAGGGGTAACATTGTGTCAAATTAAATGACATAAAATTATATGTATAAGCAAAAACAATGGGATATCACCAATACATTTTGGGGTTTCAGGATTTTTTTAAACCAAAATTTGTATAAAGACGATTGTCAACTATGTTATGAAAGATATAACGGATTTAATTGTTACACCATTTATATGTGGGTAAAAGGGGCATAAAGTAATATTCCCATTTAATGTATCTAATTTGCACATTAATGTGTTCCTGGAGCAATATTTAATGAAAATTTCTTTTTTTAATAATAATAATATCTAATATTTCATAATATAGGAATATTGATGTGTAATTTATTTACATATTCACTTGTTGTGTCTCCCAAAAGTCAAGTCAAGTCAAACTTTATTAAGATCCCTTTTGGGCAATTTGGATGCAGCACAGATAGACAGACACAGACACATGGAGTACATCATAACAGTAATAATAGCAATACATATTACAAATTTCAAAATAGCATAAATATAGAATAAAAAATATAAATACATTTAAGGCATTCAAAAAAAAAAACACGTTTAAATATGTCATTTTGGTGATCAAAGGTGAGTTTTAAGAATTAAAGTTGACTACGGGGGGACTTGTATGATTCTCGTCGTCTTGATTTTCTTTGAATCCTCTCTGCGGGATTGTCACAAGTGCTGGTCTATGATCTGGAACAGGTGATGAGTCGGTGAATAAAGTGGTTGTGTTTTTCACAGGGTCGTTTACCGGTGAAATGGATGGCGCCTGAAGCTCTGTTCGACCGCATTTACACCCATCAGAGCGACGTGTACGTCTGAACATATTCACTCAAACGCTGATACACAATGCCTTTGTCTGTTAATAGTGCTCATTGTGACGGTGTGTTTGTGTGTTAGGTGGTCTTTTGGGGTGTTGCTGTGGGAGATCTTTACTCTGGGCGGCTCACCGTACCCAGGTGTCCCGGTCGAGGAACTCTTTAAACTGCTAAAGGAAGGCCACCGCATGGACCGGCCCTCCACATGCACCCATGAACTGTAAGACTCGTGATTTGACTTGTGTCATGATGGTGTTAGAGATCTTCTGATGATCTTCTGACGTTCCTCCTGCAGGTATATGATGATGAGGGATTGTTGGCACGCCGTCCCGTCTCAGAGACCCACTTTCAAACAGCTGGTGGAGGATCTGGACCGCACACTCTCCATGTCGTCCTGTCAGGTGAGCCGGAGCGTTTCCCGAACTTCTGAGTTCAGTGGAACTGGCGAGCGGCGTTTTGGGAACAGCTTTATAATCTACAAATCAGCTTTCAATATATTACACGACATTTCAGCTGTGCTTAATGAATGAATCAATTGGACAATAATAATTATTTTAATTAATTATTAAAATTATTCCCAATAATTGTGACTATTTAATAATAATAATAAGTAATTAACTAATGATTATTGTCATTGTTGTTATTGTCATTCAATCATTAATAATCAAGTAATAAAACATAAATGATTATTATTCAACCATTAATAATAATAATAATATAATTATCACCATTAATAACATCAATAATAATGAATTGACTAATAATTGATATTGTTGGTTTTGTTATTCAGTAATTAATATCAATATATCAGTATATAATAATAATAATAATAATAACATTATTATTGTAATTGATCAGTAAATAAATAATAACAATGAACTAGAACAACATTATTACTGATGATGATGATGATTATTCAGATTATTACTAATAATAAACCGATAATACATTACCTAATAATTATATTACTATTATTATTCAATCATTATTATGAATTACCATGATTCAATAATAATATAAGTCATAACACATTAACAAATAAAAATATTTTTTATTTATTTACTATTATTATAATTATTATTATTCAATAGTTATTTAACATACCTAGAGCTATGCTGTCACAATCAAAACGCGTTATCCAACAATTCATTAATATCAATAAAAATACATTTAACAAATAATAATAACATAATAATTATTACTATATTATACAGTAATAATAAATAAAAATAATAATTTTTATCATCAATATCAATAACATTAACAAATAATAATAACAATAAACAAGGACGTTATTATTTGCTTTTTATGATTATTATTATTCAGCCATTAATAATAAATCAACAAGAATCATAATTATTATTCAGTCATTAAAAATACCAATAATAATGCATTAACAAGATAAAATAATATAATATTTATTATTTACATTTTCATTTAGCAGACGCTAACGGTAGAAGCAGTGAAGCTAACAGTAGAACGACAATATTTAATCTAAAGCAGTCCATGATTTTTTTTTAATTGTTGTTATTATTGGTCGTTAATTAATAATAATTAATCTAAATAGATTATTATTATTAGTAGTAGTATTATTATTTAATAATAATAATTGTGGTTGTTATGTTAAAAAAAAAGAAAAATGCTCAATTTTGTGTATGTTTTCCATGTTCAGGAGTATCTGGACCTGTCTATGTCTCTGGACCAGTTTTCTCCAAATTTCCCGGACACCCGCAGCTCCACCTGCTCTTCCGGTGAAGACTCGGTGTTCTCTCACGACCCCGGCGCCGATGAGCCCTGCCTGCCCAAATTCCCCCCGCACCCCAACCGCGGGGTGGCGTTCAAGAAGCGCTGAGCTCCCTCTCTCCGCAGTGTGTGACCTGTCTGGATGAACTCACGGAGGACACGCTTTGCCACAGAGCACACACACTTCCGAGATGAAGCGCTCGGGATGGACATCACGTTATGATCCGGCTGGAGGAGAACACACTGGCCGTCCACTGTTCACCGACCCCTTCACCTGTCCTAGGGCACTTGAGCAGACAGTGGTGCGTCATCTGTAGTAGAGAAACCCTTGCCGTCATTGAACGAGGGACGTTGGGAGTGTTTATATTTTCTATTGGTGTTAAAACAAGGACCTTTATTTTGCCTCCGAGACCAAATTCTTAAGAAAATGTATTCCACTAAAACGGCCTGCCCGAATGTATTTTAACAACGGGCAACTCGCAGCCTTTCTTGTAAATACATCTAGAAATGTATAAATATGAATATATATTTACACTCTACCCTTATTTTTTACTACACGATTTGAATTTTGTTGCATTTTTGTACCAGGCGTTTATCTAGAACTTTTTGAAGTGTAGTTTTTTTGTGAAAGTGACCATGAGAATTGTAGATGAACTGATATAATTAAGAGCTGATCGGCGGCCAGTTTTGTTTGGTAATGTTGTTGTGCATCAGTGATGCAGCTCGGCAGAAGTGTCTTAGATCTGCTGCTACTTAAGCTATACGTATTAAAAAGCCTCGTAAGGTTTTCCTCTTCATGTCTTAAAATTATGAATTCGATATGGGCCAAAAATAAGAGATGCCATAAATGTTTCGCTTCGTACGGTAAAACCAACAGTGTAAAGATCTGCAGATCACTAAAAGTTACTCTACAAGGATTACATCCAATAAATGCTGTTCACGAACCCCTTCATGACGCATAAAGAAGCTTGTAAACATCACTCTTGCTGACGAGTTTACAACATAAATTGTGTTTACAGTGAAATTGACTGCAGGTTAGTTGGGGTGATTAAATATTAAAATGCATAGCTCGCGGTGTACATGCCGTCTCCTGCTGAAAGCCGTGTGTAGCTCCTTATTTATAGCGGTGTGGATGACCCATCTTAGCGAGGTGCTATGGCTGTTAGCATTAGCATTAGCAGCGCGACTGGCTCGCCTCCAGCGCCTGATGCATCCACACACCGAGTCCCAGCCAACGCAAAACACAAGCCTTGATTTATACGCTTGGAGAATACGGTTGAAGGTTGCAGAGTATATACAGCCGTTTAAATTGAACATGGTTTGTGATGTTTATGAGGCGGCTGTAGTAAATTTTAATTTGTGGAACATTGCTTTGTTCTGAGAGAGACAACGCGGGTCAACAGATATGGACTTTTGAAACACTGGTTTGCGAGTCTGTTTTCTCCAAACGCTTGCATTACGACTGGGACTGTTCTGTTGCTTTACGGTTTAATCGACGCCATGTTTATAGCGCAAATGCATCAATACATGTATCAGCTTGTGTTTGATATGCAACGGCCTGCGTTGAATTCTTATTCGGAGTTGAAACTGAGTGACATTCATCATTTACACAGAAGGAGCTGTTTGGCACGATGTTGATGTTGCTGTTTGGTGACCGGAGAAATGTTGCACTTCTCTGCGACGTAACTTACAGGGGCTAAAGTCACGCACTATTAAATATTTTTACCCTTAATTGAAACGTAACCCTACGTATAAACTAAATATTTACAGAAGCCGTCGAGCTGGAGTTATGGCTGGACTTGGAATAAAACACAGATTGATTCCCTGACAAGTTCTTTAGACATGTGGTGATGTTGACATTTACTTTTACACGAACCCGATCTAAACGGAGAACTTTTGTGTGCGTCCTCCATGTGCTTGCCAAATAAAATCAATCAATCATAAATGCCATTTCTTGGGTTTTTTTGTTTCAGTAGCCTATTTATTTATTGCTATTCATTTCAAGTACCGATTGGTATGGAAGCTCATTTCCGCCACCAAATAAAACAATTTGAAAGATATATGTGCCTTTTAATCTCACACTTGGCCCTTTTCCTCTCAATTGCAAATTTACATCTTTTTTTTTTTCTCACACAATTGCGAGATGCAAACTTCCAACCCAGACAGCAACATAATGTCGGCCCAGATCCGGCCCACATCTGGGGCCTCGTGTACAAAGACTTGCGTTGAATTCATTCTAAAACATTGCGGACCAACAAAGCTGTAAATGTGCGTACGCACAAAAAAAAAAAAAAAAAAAAACAGATGTATGAATGTCTGCGTACGAAGGATCCCACGCATATTCTCTTTGTACATCTCAATGGGGTATATGCACGCATAAGTTCCGCATTTGACGCAAGGATGCTCGTCTATTTCCGGTTGTGGAGATTTAAGAGGAGGAGAACAGAGGAAAAAGGGATTATGGCAGAGTTCAAAATGTACTGTCCTCCCGTCTTTGAAACGAAACGTTTAGATGTAATTTTATATATAGTTATGTTTATTTAATATAATTTTAAAAAGAAGCATAAACACAACGAGGGGTGTCTGTTTTATCTGTTTTTGTAACTAACGTTTCTTTATTATAACCATGGAGCTAAAATTCAATATAAATTCTCGGTATTGCATTGGACTCTACGATCGGCGGAAGTTATCGAGCATCCTTAATCCTTCACCGGAAATACCGCCGTGCATAGAGCCCATTAACGTAAAATTGAGCGAGCACAACGCCCCACACAGTCTCCTCCCTCAATTCAATTCAATTAATTTAAATATGGTAATAGTCCAATTTAGCAAAAGAAACCTGCACGAATATGGCTAAAGTAACCTGCAAGAAACGAAATTTCACTTAAAATGTCTTCTATGTGAATATATGTGAAAGTGTAATATATTCCTGTGATCAAAGCTGAATTTTCAGCATCATTACTCGTCTTCAGTGTCACATGATCCTTCAGAAATCACTCTAATATGATGATTTGATGATCAAGAAACATTTCTGATTATTATCAGTGTTGAAAACAGCTGTGCTTCTGCTTCATATTTTCATTGAAACCGTGATATAGCATTTTCAGGATTCTTTAATGAATAAAAACTTAAATCAAACATAGAAATCTTATCATCTTTTGTAACATTATATATGCATTTACTGCCACTTTTAAACAAATTCAATGTGTCCTTGCTGAATAAAAATATTACTTTTTATATTATATTTCTTTATATATTTATATTTCTTTTTTTTTACCTTTACTGACCGAATTAATGAAGTTTATTTTTTTATTCCTAGTTAAGCCAACGCTGCCATTGCTAGACGGGTTTGCACATGCTTTATGAATATTTTAATAAGACAGCAACTAATGTGGACTTTTACGTTCCGATTTAAGTAAAACACGTACAAACGCCTGTTGCAACACTACACCAACAAAGAGTATCATCACAACAGTATTTCACACGACTCCTGCGTTATATTCCAAATCTTCTGAAGCCACAATAGTTTTGTGTGTGCAACACCACTTTATTGGCGCTTTCTGTCATTTTTTAGCATGACCGCTTCTGGTCGCCATTCACTTTCACTGTATGGAAAAGAGCAGCAAGAACATTCTACTAAATTTCTCCATTTGTGTTCCATGAAAGAAAGTAAGTCATAACAGAACAACATGGGTAAATGACGACAGGCATCTGTCTCTTCCATCAAGAAACCCTTGCAGCATCAGTGAGAGCGAGAGCGGGAGTGTTAATAGCGGAGGTGGAAGTGTATTGCATTATCTCACACTGGGCGGATGGTCCAGGACAGCTGTGCTCGAGCCTGGAAGTGTGAACTCAACAACATCAGCACAATTTCAGCCTTCAGCACAAAAGTTGAAGGAAATCCAATGTAAGCTGTGTACTTCCAAACATTAAGTGTCACACAGAGGGCGAACATTACCCCGAGTGGCCAAGAAAATCAGAGTATCCTATTAGTTTTAATGTAGTAATCGTGTTATGTGTATTTGTTGATTTATTAATGGATAGACCATGTTTTTAAGTTATTCAGGGATTATGAAGTCAAAACACAGAGGGAGAGTGTTTAAATAAAGGGTTTCTGGGGGGTTTCAGTTGGCGTTAGTATCCGGACAACGTGCACTACTCAGTTTAGCCAATCACAGCACACCGGCCCAAACTAACCAATCTGAGCCCACTGCTTGTTTCTGAGGGAGTGGTTTCATAGACTCAGGATGTAAACCGGTCGTTTACATCTACACTACACGACTACACTACCCTACACTACACTACTACACTACAACACTACACTACCCTACACTACAATACACTACCCTACCCTACACTACCCTACACTACACTACAATACACTACACTACACTACAATACACTACACTACCCTACCCTACACTACACTACACTACACGACACTACACTACCCTACACTACACTACACTACACGACACTACAATACACTACACTACACTACAATACACTACACTACACTACCCTACCCTACACTACACTACACTACACTACACAACACTACAATACACTACACTACACTACAATACACTACACTACCCTACCTACACTACACTACACTACACGACACTACAATACACTATACCCTACCCTACACTACACTACATTACACTACCCTACAATACACTACTACACTAACACTACAACACTACACTACACTACCCTACACAACAATACACTACCCTACTACACTACACTACACTATACTACACTACTACACTACACTACCCTACTACACTATACTACTACACTACACTACCCTACTACATTACACTACACTACAATACACTACCCTACACTACTACATTACACTACACTACCCTACACAACAATACACTACCCTACTACACTACACTACTACACTACAATACACTACACTACCCTACTACACTATACTACTACACTACACTACACTACTACATTACACTACACTACACTACACTACAATACACTACCCTACACTACACTACATTACACTACACTACACTACCCTACACTACACTACACGACCCTACTACCTTACACAACAATACACTACACTACTAACACTACACTACTACACTACACTGTACTCTATAAGTACAACTCTATAAGTACGCTATAAGTACAACTCGTGTGCCATTATCAAGTAAAATCTAAAGTATTGAACGAAACGCTCTTGAAGAAATTATGTAAAAATTAATTACCCATTTAATTTAGAAGCTATATTTATTTAAAGTAGGCCTAATTAAGTAGCGTATTTGTTGTTTTACAATTAGGAAGCTTGCTTTTATGAAATTTTAAAGTAAATCTTACCATTTAATGAAGTAAAATAAGTAGATTTTATTTAAGTTTTTTTGGGTTTTTTTTGAGATATGACTTCCCGGGCTCCGTACCTGAGCAAATACAGTGCGGTGAATCTCTCGATGATCAATGATGGCCGTCAACGGGTTTCGGTTTTGACGCGTGAGACGCACGTAAATTTCGCTTTTGATCTATTATTTCCACACCACAGGACTTGATTTATGTGGGGCCATTCTTGTCTCTCCTTCACCCACTCACGCGCGAATTAAGTGGTCAAGCGTCAAACTAGACGCGAATTTGACGCGCTATTCGCGTCCGATGTGAACGTAGCATAAGAGATTTCTTTCAAAAACACTTATCGACCCCAAATATTTGATGTAGTGTTCATTAATTATAAAGTAATTCGAACACCAATTCAAACCCTCTTCATGAAAAGACAATAATTTTGCTCCTGTTCTGTTTACAATATTATTCAATTATATTATATTCAATTAATTCAATTATATATTATATTTAACCTCATTCATCTGCATCTGTTCATGACCAATCTGATCTCTGTCTGAAACCTCTGATATCTTTACTCTCTGAAAAGGAAATGTTTGTAGATAAAGAGAGAGTATTTAGATCTCGAAACTTTAAACAGACCCAGACCGCTCTCTCTCTCTCTCTCTCTCTCTCTCTCTCATGATTGTTTATTCTCTGAATACTTCATATACAAACCCACATATCACTACTGCATGTGTCCAGAAAATGTTTCTGGTCTATGAGGGTATTTACCTTAGTTTTCGACTGACATGCTTGATTTTGGCAGATTTACTATTTTTGAAACATCTTAATAATAATTTGCAATTTAAATCATCTTTGGATGCTAAAAGAAAGATGAATGCCTTTTGTGGCAAAATGAAATTACTTTCTGTTTTAGAAAAGGCAAAATCTTAACTTTTTTTTTTTGTTAAGATCCCCCGAAAAAAAATCAGTAATTATTAATGTTTGTTAATGTCACAGTGCATTCAATAATGTTAACAGATAGGCCTACATTTTTTGATCTTAAAAAGTATTAGTAAATGTTGAGATTAACATTGATATCTGCAAAAGTATTGTTCATTGTTAACAAATGAAACATTATTGTAAAGTGTTTTTTTTTGTACTTATGAAAAATGAACTAGATCTGCATTAGCATTTGCAATGTGCCAGGTATAGGCTAAATACTTTCCTCAGTTCTCCACTATATTTCTATATGAGAATGTCTCTATCATGATCTCAGCCTGTGTTCATCTCTTGTGTGAGGACTTTAGTGTTATTTCCTGTCTTGTGCCATGTTTTGTAGTTTTTCATGTTGATTAGTCTCTCCAGGTGTGTCTCGTTAGTTCCCTTGGTTACACTCGTGCGTTCCCATGAAAATCAACCATTTCCGTTACCTTGTTAGCCTGTGTATAAATTGCCCTTGAGTTTCTCTTGTGGGTTGTCAGTCTTTGTTTGCTGTACCATGTTCCTCTCCTGAGTTTCTTTGTTTGTCCTGAATTGTTAAAGTAGGTCTAGAGTGTGGACTCTTTCTCCGCTTCGACCCTGCCTCCCTGTCACAGTCTCTGGCAGACGCATGGGTTTTGACCTTTAATGTAGGTGGGGTGTGTTTTGGGTCAGTGACCCTGTGTGTGTGTTTGGCTGCACTGCTCACTGAGTCTATGTGGAACTGAATCACTGGTGGAGAAATGACAGAAAGGTCAAACAGGGTGTCAAACTGTCAATCTTAAATTCTGTATTGTTCTTCAGAATAATGGTGGGTGGAAAACAAAAAGAGAGAGCAATCTTGACTAATACAATATGGAAAAAGAAATCAACAGAAGATTGTCAGAAAACAATTGACCCCGGATAGGGCCAGATTGACTAAACGGCAAATTAGTGTGCGGCTGCAATCTAATGAAACTGCAGATGAGTATAAAATTCTGTGGGTAATTTATGGAGAATGAAAAATTCGTCAGGCGTAAAATTGGCTGAGACATACTTTTGGTGAGTAAATGGTGCAATCAGTAATCTGACCAGTCTTGGGGGTAATGCATTACCCATTAGTAACGTAACTCGGATTACGAGTTACGTAATCCGATTACTTTTTTCAAGTGACTAAAGTAGTGAAATACCTTTAATTTACAACAAATATCTGAGTTGCATTTTCAAATAAATAACTCAAGTTACTTTGTTTTCTCATTTATTGACTGACTCTCCTGTCCTCGTGTGGAGAGAAATCGAGAGTAAGAGCAGGTGGCGTTGTGTATATGTGTGTGAGTGAACATGATGCTTATTGTAGTTCTAGACTAAATTTGAGCAGGCATTTACTCATCTCACTTGCACAAAAATAGAGACAGTACTCCTCAAAATGAATATAAATAGTGAAATGCAAACCTGCAATGATTAAATGTTAAATTACACAAATGCACTTTATGCATTTAATCTCACTTTATTAGCCAATCTCTTTTTCTTGGACAATCATAGTGGAAATGTTAATTAATGTTAATATTGGTGAATCATTCTCTAGACAATTTTGCAATGATCCCTTTGCAATATCAAATAACTAAGTGTCTTTTAAGTCCCCTTTACAAGAATAATTGTAGCCGTATTGTTTATGTGATTTTGGACTTATCAGAAGATTTCATGTATTTGTTCCGTTTATCATTTATTTGGAAATTACTGTACTTTTGGGAAAAAATATGAATAAAGTAATTGATATCTTCCCCCATAATGCACCTGTTCCCCTGAGGCTGTGCGCTGCCCTACTCACACTGGATGGGATTTCCTCAACAGGTCGGTGGTGGTAATACTCGCATGCATTGGGCGGCGATAAATAATCTTGGCCTGTCAGCTTGTTATACAGCATTATCCCTTTGGCTAAACATATTTGTCTTGTCTGAACAGACACACAACGATACCTGGGAGAGAAAATCACTATATCTTTTTACATTTAGAAATGTCTGGCTTAAGGCTTATTCTATATTTAGAATTTCTGAATCTTAAATATATTAATAATGTCTCAACCATGATGATGTGGCAGTGAGATTTTTTTTTGTCTATTGTCAGTTTCTCATTTCTTTTTTAAGTCCCCCTGTAGTCAATCATTTTATCCCTTAAACTAATCTTTGATCACATATTTAACAGTATTTTTTTCTGTGACCCAGAATGTAACTACACACCCTGGACTCATTTATACACGTACCAATGAATATGCTAATTAGCCCCGCCTGATTCACTCGGCCAACTGAGGTAAATGCACAATATCACACTTTACAACATCGGACATATAGCGGTAATTAATATGATTAGCCTTTTGCTTGATGTTATCATAAAGCTAATAATGTGATGGCGCTAATGTTACACAAACCCATCTCAGTCTGCCTTCTAACAATCACCAGAAGCACAAAAAACAAGTGGAGAAAGGCACATAGTTCATCATAACTTCGTATTTTACACAGTAACTACTAGCTGGCCTCCGTTACAATCATACACCCGCAATATTGCTAAATATACCCCATTTTTCATACCAACAAAAACATTTCCCAGAAAAACCTGGCAAATGCTAGTTCGCTGTTATTGATATGCTAATGCCCACATGATTGGTTACAAGGTAGTCCGTCGTGACATACGAAACACAGCGATTTCAAACCGCTCTTTGGTTCACTGCAGTTTTAAGGAGAAAATACTCAGCAATGGCGTTTGACTTTATGAATTTGCACATTAAAAACACCACATTGACATATAAACAACATTGAAAGCTTGATTTTCACCACAGGGGGACTTTTAAAGTTTAAACTTCTCTCTGGAAATTGAAAAACAGATTTTGGCAGTATCATTGAACTGCTATATAGGCCTACTTGGCATTGCACAAAATATTCACTCACATTATTATTAATAATTTGCAGTCTCCGTACTTCATCTTTTACTTCAATCATAAGATAGCTAGCAGACTGAATGAGATCAGCCTTGATAGGTTATTTGAACGTGGGCCTCATGTTTTGTGTAATGAAGGGAGAAATGACTCAGTCGACTGATGTCTATCTCAATCTCTCTAATCATATCACAGAAGCTTGAAGCGTATGTCTTTGTATCCTCTGTAATTGAATTGGGCTTAGATTAAATTGCATGACAGCACTCCTATTGTTTAGTTTCAAAGTGGGACACAAATCTTCCTCGGGAAGACTGTAGGGCTGAACCTAGTGTCAATGAAATATATAAATCAGTACAGAAATCTTCTCTCTTCCTCTCTACTCCTTTTAGCCGATGTGGTTTAACAGAATCTAGTACATATAATAATTTTAATTTTAATTTTGGGTGAAATATCCCTTTGAGGCAACAAGTATTGAAAACCGAAAAAAAAAAAAAAAAAAAAAAAGATATAGCCTATCCTATATTATTAGGAAGTTTACATTTTTTTTTCTTTTCAGTATGGTATTAAGATTCTTGTTTTTTTTTTTTTTTTTTTTTTTGTTTGTTTTTTTTTTGCCTTAAAGGGATATTTCACCCAAAAATTTAAATTTTGTCATCGCTTACCCTCAAGTTGTTCCAAATCTGGCACCCACTGACTTCCATAGTAGGAAAAAAATATATACAAAGTAGCAATGTGGATCTGTTTGCACCAGTTCTGCAATTCACTGGCATCATGTCAACATAATTAAAAGGTAATTAAAATGACACTCTTATAAAAGTTTGATTGTAAAGTAGGGGGGAGGGGGTAACATTTGCTTCTGTTGCAATTTGTTCAACCTTTTTTATGACTGGACAAAAACGGTAGTCGGTAACCCATGAGCCTTATCGACTGATATAACCTTTAAATTGTTTCTCCTTCGATTGTGAGAATGGGGATTTGTTTTGGATATTAATTAAATTCAAATAAAATTAATGAATTTAATTTAATGTAATTTAATTAGTTAACGCCAGCATTACCCATGAACCTCAGCATCCGTTGCTGTGGAGACAGAGCTAGTCTGCTTTGTGATTGGGTGATTTTTTTCTTCAGTGATTTCTCATTGCGCTCAAACCACCGTCCAGGTAAGTTACGAGGCTCATAAGTATCACGTTTTGAATACATGTTATATGCCTCTTTTTGTCATTAGACTCGCATGATTTACATGTTAGGGCAACTAATTAAATCCCGACCATGGTTTCCTCGTTATCAGCCAAAAAATAAAAAAAAACTTGTGAAATTAGGCTTGCTAAATGGTTAGCTAACTTCAATTTAAGCTAACTCATTATCTAGACGATGTCATTTTCTCTCGAAAGTCATTATAATGTGTCAGTAATAACACTAGTATCACTTGGCCAAACGTTACTGCACATAAATCTTTAAAAAACATTATTTTTTCTAATAATTTCTATTTACATTATCCTCATGTGTCATTGAACTGACTGGAGCGCGCTGCATAAACTGGACCCCACTGTCCAGTGTTATAGGCTAGAGTAAGATACAGTAAGATTATATGATTCCCCAATAATGATTTTAATAATTAATACTTCTAAAATAGTTCTAAAATACACTAATAATTCTAAAATAAGAAGTGACTTGCTTTTCACTGACATACCCTATTAGGGTTAAATTAAAGAAACGACTGTGTAAAAAGAACATTTAGGCTAATAAACATTTTTAATTCTAGATTAAGTAGGGGACATCAGAATTTTATTTTCAAAAAAAACCTTTCATGAATGCTTATATCTTCTAAATATGAATTTTGTCATTGTTTTGGAGCACACTATCTTATAGACAACAGTAAGGCTAACATATTCATACTAAAAGCCAAAAAAAAACTTCAACTAACTGTGCTAAGGATGCCAAAGTTGAGTAGTGCAAAATTAATTTCAATGCAGCGTACTGAAATTTACCAACGAAAAATGTAATTTATAAAGCTGATTTGACTGTAAGCCACTATTTTTTCAAAAACTGGTTGTCTAATGGTCTCATTGGAGCTGCTGCTCGTAGTCTTGTAAAAGGCCTCTTCTTCATGGCACATTAGGTCTGGCTTGACTAGTTTTCTCTGATGCATGTTAAAGTAATTATTGCCACTTTCTTTTTTAAGTCGATTTGGTCTGTCCAGAATATAAAAGCAAATGATTCATTACAGCATCCGCACAGAGCGCATATCCTAGAGAGCCCCCCACCCCGAAAAAAAAAAAAATTAAATCAAACTTTCAGCCAAACTTTAAAGATAGAGAAATTCCAACAGATGTGCGATGGAAACATGCGTCACGGAGCCTGGCAAAAGAATCGACTCGGGAAGTGGGTTTTGGATATAAACTCAATAGCATGTTTATCCGCTGTTTTTCTGTTCAACTTGCATGAGCAGAGGCAGTGAATTATGGTGGTCGATAGCTTTCCAAACAGCATAAAGCCTTACAGGTTACCGGAAGACCGGAAGTCATGACTCACGATAATCAAAGCACATAAAAAGCAGGCATAAATGATAAGTGATTTAGTTTACTTGGAACAAATACAGACAGACAGACAGACAGACAGACAGACAGACAGACAGACAGACAGACAGATAGACAGATAGATAGATAGATAGATAGATAGATAGATAGATAGATAGATAGATAGATAGATAGATAGATAGATACTGTTCGAAGAGCCAGTGCGAAACAAGGCCATAAAATCAGAAGTAAGCACAGCTGGTAATGCTATGCCTGTGGGAAAACTGCTGACGGCGCTTTGCGAAAAAGAGAGGAGGTTAAAACACATGTTCGATTCCAACTCTCTCCTTACTGTCCTGGGCTGTGTTTTTTTTCAAAAGCATCATAAACTAAGTTGTTTGTAGAGACCATTGGTGGCAATGCTTCTACAATATACTTAGGCTTACAATACTTTTAGGAAATGCAGCCCTGGTACAGTATCTCCACACCGGGCTTCTCAGAAGTGAGAACATGACTCAGAAAAAAGCCTGGTTTGTGTACCTGTGACGTGGGCTAGCTGAATAGAGTCGGTGTGTGTGGTGTCAGCTGGTGACAGTCGTGCCTGCCACTGCAATGCCACCCTGCCAAGAACAGAGTGACTGGGAGAGAAGGACATGGTGGGGAAAAAAGAAAAAGAGGCCAGTTCTACATTCAGCAGAGGAACCCTCAACTATCAAGAATTGAGGTAATGCTCTAGTGCCCCCTTGTGTTCACATATCATAATTAGCACTCTGAACACTTTTGATCACTCAAACATATTTGATTTAATATCACTTTGATTGTCACTTTATAACAGTCTAACTTGCCCATATATATACATACTGAAATGGACAATGATGAAAAGTATGTGAAAGTCTGTAATTAGTGTTAATAGAAATTGCCTCACTGAATACTGAGTCAAGCATCCCTATTAGAATTGCTCGCACCACGTTAGAATGCATAATGAGATTTGATATTTTCTCCGGGTGTGCCTGGAATGCAGATCTGAAATGTAAGCCTTAACTGTTCAATGTTGCTTTTTGAAATGGGGTCAGTAGCTTTATTCAGCGTTCCTGCAGTACTGCAGCTTGTCCTTATATATAAAACAACTCTTTTCTTTTCTTCTCTTACTGTAAAAGCCATTGCTGTTGAATATTTACAACATATATATATATATTAGTACTGTCAAAATCAATTTATCACATGGATGGATGGATGGATGGATGCTCTTCCCCCGGAGGAGGCTTTCAACAAAAGAGCAGTTTCCTCAATCTCTGGGTCCTAAGAGAGCGCGGATGGCAGTGCATGATACTATGCCTCTCATCCTCCTCTTCTACCACCAGAAAGCAGTGGTTTGCGGTCCGAGGAAGCACTATGCACCCCCTGCCAAATCATGGAGCCAGGTAAGAGTTGTACTACACACTCTGACCCCACTCCGGGACGCTGTGCCTTCCTGTGTCGGGCCCTTGTGCTCCACCAGTAGTCCCTCTGACCCCACTTGTACGGCGTCTGGAAGCCTGGCTAGAGTTTCCCAGCCCGTCTCGCTGGCTCATTGGAACTGTCATACTCAGCTGTGCGAGTATTCATTTCGCCCCGTGCCACCCCAGGTTCAGCGGCGTCAGGTTCACCGAAGGTGACCAGAAGTCCCGAAAAATTCGGGACAGTGCCGAAATCTAAGCTGTTGTCCCGAATCCCGAAACCGGCCTTAAAGGGATAGTTCACTTTGAAATTAATTTTTGATATGTTTTAGTTTACCTCAAGGGGATCCAACATGTAGGTGTCTTTGTTTCCACAGCATTTTCAATTTTGACATTTTTTGGTCAAACCGTTCTTGTCTGTCAGTCATACACTGGAGGCTAAGGGGGTCCTCAGTCGCTTCACCTCAAAGAGCATGCACAGAGAAGTCCAAATTAAACATGATTTAATGACTCGTACATGTAAGTACACATTGATGGCCTAAGACACGAAACGAGCGGTTTGTGTGAGAAAACGAACAGTATTTATATCGTTTTACCTCTTGTAATCATAGCCATGACAAAATAATCTGACGGCACGGGCGCTTCGGTCTGCGCATGCTCTGGAAGTGATCGCTTGCGCGCCGACGTCACTCATTGTTTATACAGAGATTTCGGAAGTTTTACCTTTCACTAAACATATTTCGATATACGGGAAACCGCAATGGAAGACGATTTCGGTATATCTAAATATGTTTAGTAAAAGGTAAAACTTCCGAAATCTCAGTGTAAATATTGAGTGACGTCACACGAAAGCGATCACTTCCGGCGTAACATTGAACTGATTCAGTTCAGTTCAGTTGGACATTGCACAACTGATTCAGATCACTTGGATTACACGAGGTAAAAACGATATATAAATACTGTTCGTTTTCTCACAAAAACCGCTCGTTTCGTGTCTTAAGCCATCAATGTTTAATTACATTTACAAGTCATTAAATCATGTTTACTTTGGACTTCTCTGTGCATGCTCTTTGAGGTGGACCCCCTTTGCCTCCAGTGTATGACTGATAGACAACAACGGTTTGACTGAAAAATGTCAAAATTGAAAATACTATGAAAACAAAGACACCTACATCTTGGATGCCCTTGAGGTAAACTAAAACATATCAAAAATTAATTTCAAAGTGAACTATCCCTTTAATTGTCCCAAAAATTATACTAAAGCGAAGTCTTGATATAAAACATTAAAAACTGTCCGTGGAAGTTGAGTCGTCCTGCAGCCAGCCCCCTCAAGTGGCAGCAGCCGCGAAGACAGTGAATGTGCTGGCAGCCAGTCTAAACTTTAGTTTTTTATGCGTGTCAATTTCGCTCCTGACGCGCGATGGATTCAAAGTGTTCACGCATATAACTAGACGCGGTAGGCGCGAATTTGACATGCTATTCGTGTCTGGTGTGATTGATTGGTCGTGTCACTGTGTGCAAAACTATACTTCGGCCGGGCCTTAATGTCTGATGTCGGATTACACTTGAAGCAAATCATCTGCACAATTATTTAGTTTTCCTATTTAATGATCGACAATTTAGTTGTAATAATAATTTTGGCATAAGGCTTATTAGCGTTAGGCTATACACTGAAAGGTCTGATTTCGCCTGCACATATTTTTTTTTTTTCACAATTACATTTGAGTTCATGATTTTAATGTTTTTTTAATTTTTTTTTTTTTTTGTGGCAGACTAAAGACTAATGACAGACTGTTGATCATTGAATAAAAATATATTTTTGGTTCAGGTTTGAACCAAAACCTACTGAACCAACCCCCCCAACACCAGTCCCGATGAGATTTTAGCCAATCTCATCTAGTCACCCTAGGTTCACCTCAGTGGTAGACATTGATGCTCCTGAACTGCGTGCAGAGATTGCAGTCCTATTGGCAAAGGATACGATAGAGCCAGTACCTCCAGCTGATGTGAAGTCAGGGTTACAGCCCGTACTTCACTGTACCCAAGAAAGGCAGTGGGTTACGACCAATCATTGATCCATTCACAAGCTCCCTTTCAAGATGTTAAGGCAAAGACGAATTTTCAAATGCATTCGACCCCAAGATTGGTTTACAGCGATCGACCTGTAGGACGCATACTTTAATTTCTCGATTCTCCCTCGATAGACTATACCCCCAGGTGGTCCAACTGATTTGGAAACGCTTCAGAGCTGCACACCTTTTGCCTCTCCAGCACATCCCACTGTCTGTTGTTTCATTCCCTGACTGAGGGCACCCTCTGCAAGGATGCGCTGGCACACACACAAGCATGTGTGTTTCTCCCAGTGAGCTTGCTTGTCAGGGAGGAAAAGGAGCAGGTCTTGATGGTTGCCCGGTACTGGCCCACCCGGACCTGGTTCCCAGAACTGATTCTTCCCTGGCGGATTCCCTTGAGAAGGACCTGCTTTTTTTAGCTTTAACCCACGTCCAGACCTCTGGAACCTCCACGTGTGGTTTCTGGATGGGACACGGAGGACTTAAGTGATCTACCTCCAGGAGTGGTAGACACGATCACTTCAGCTATGCCTTCGAGGCTTTGAAGGGGAGCCTGTTCGTTGATTGGTGTTCTTCTCACTGAGAAGACACCCTTAAATGCCCGATCAGAGTTGTGCTTTCTTTTCAGCCTGTTTCTTAATGAACCATGTCCGTTCATTGGCCAGAGGAGAACTGGCCTGAGCCTGGGTTCACCCTTGTTTTTTTCTCCATTCTGTCACTGTTTGAGATTGAGATTGGCCCTGCCAACTCTCACATAATCCTGAGACCCCGGCCTGGAAATGTGCCCAAGGTTCCCACCACCCCGTTCAGGGATCAGATGGTGAACCTGCAACCGCTGCTCCTAGATGAGGCAGCCTCAGCCCTTGCTCTGCTTTGTCCCGGTTGCACCTTGCGCCAGTACTTGGACCGCTTACAGAGCTTCAGGACCTTTAGAGCAGCTCTTTGTCTGTTATGAAGGCCAGAGGAAGGGAAAGGCTGTTTCCAAGCAGAGGTTGGCCCACTGGATTATGGATGCCATAGATTTGGCTTATCAAGCTCAAGACCAGTCGTGCCCCCTTGGGGTGAGCGCTCAGTCCACTCGGGAGTGTTGGCTCCTCCTGGGCATTTGCACATGGCACCTTGGCCTTGTATTTGTAGAGCTGTGGGCTGGGCGACACCTAACACATTTGCGAGGGTTTACAATCTCTGTGCATTGCCGACAAGTAGCTAGTAAGTCCTTTCTTTGTCCTTTCTTCCACCACAGCAGGGTTGGGGGAGATTAGTTAGCATACGCAGGATTCTGGAAGGGACAGCAATAGGGGATTATCATGCTTCCGGGTTTCATAGGCGGGATTTGTCAACTTTTTGCATGTCCTCTTCCGACGCAGTTCAACAATGCCTGAGACGAATGCTATATATGTCACTGCTCTGTTCCACTTTGTAAATTGAACCAACAACGCCAACCCTATAAGTTTTCATGGATTCCCGACTGAATTGAGTATAAGGAAGAAGTGGATTAAAAACTTTAAAATAAAACAAGGTAGCGCGTTTGTTTGCAGCCGGCACTTTAGTGAATCAGACTAATTTACCAGGGATGACGTATAAATAAACTTTGTGTAGTCCTTCATGAGTTTGTCAGCGAGATCGGTGATTCAACGGAAGTGGCAGTGCAGAAAGATCACTGAATCCGGAAGTACTACGTATCAGCGTGATAATCCCCTATCATGGCGTTTTGGTAGGGATCCCAATTAATCAGTCATTCTGACGTAACGTCCAACTTGACTGAATGTCACTAATCTAACCCCTTTTCCCTGAACACATTACGTCGTGTCGCCACAATCGCTGTACCATCACTGAACCGCCAGTACACCATCTTTGCTCCTTAGTGCAAAACTTGAATGAGTGAGTTAAACACGCTTCCTTACATACCCGCTTCTCTCAGGTGAGATTCCAATTCGTCAGTCGTTCTGAAATATTGTCTCCAAGGTAACCTAGTCGTCCAATATGCAATTTGCTTCTTTTTTTGCCACATACAAATTGTGAGATAGCAATTGTGAGTACATTTTCAGTCATGTAAAATGAAGATTGTACAAGAAACATTCATTTTTAACAAGACTATGTGCATAAATAACCATATCTGGCAGGTTAACCATAGATTTCTATAGGTACAAAATGCATCACATGAATAACTAACATGCGTCATAGTTTTCAAATACCTCCGTATTCACAGTTCACACCACAACACGAAAACTGCATTTTCAAATACATCCACTTGGGAGAGACTCGTTTTTGCTGGACACAAATGCAGTCTCAGTGTGGATGAAAGGCCAAAACATAAAGAAAACAAGATCCGTTTTTAAATGTATCTGGATTAATGTGGACGTAGCCTCGGATAAGGAAAAAAT
Source organism: Pimephales promelas (assembly GCF_016745375.1). The sequence goes on along the minus strand of NW_024121199.1, from coordinate 7,834,085 downwards.
CCTAGATTGTATTGTGTGCTTGGGAACCACTAGTCTTGAAGACTAGTGTATTTTCATTAAAGCGAGTGCTTATATGTCCATGATTTCTAGAAGGTTTGCTTGAAATTTGCCTCAGCGTAAACATGAGGATTTTACATTATTCAGTTTTACCTCCTCCACTGACCTGTCCATTACCCCCTGCTTCTTCATCTTGGTTCACAATCTCCCCTTCCCACTATGTTCTCTGCCGTGTTCCCTGCTGCTGCTTAAGTGTTGGCCCATGCGACTGTTAATAATTCAGTGTCAGCTTTGCAGCACTCTGGTCTTAGGCTGAGTGTGTGCGGAGCAGCGCTGGCTGACACACTCCTGCAGTCTGTGCTCTGACAGCTGCACCACAGAGAGAGAGAGAGAGAAGAGAGAACACCGCAGAGTACACTCAAACAATCAAATACACGCACTCAGGGAACACCAGTCACTGCCCAGTCGTTTTCTCTTCCCTCTGTCAGTCTCTTCTGAGCCTAACATCTCCCATCCTCTCCCGTTCACACCCTGGAACTTCTTCTATTGCAGTTATCTTAATAAGGAAAGGATAAAAAACAGATCCCTCTCTCCAGCCTCCTGTGTTTCTTGACTCAAGCAGGAGAAGAGAAGGTGGAAGATGGTGGAAGCAAGGCCCAGGCGGACTCTACGATGGCCAGATTGGCGGCTGTCTGTTTGCCTGCTGCTTTTCTGTACGTTTGGGAACGCGGTGGGCCGCAAAGCTTCCAAAATCCCACGATGTCCGGCCACCTGCTCCTGTACTAAAGACAGTGCCTTCTGCGTGGACACCAAAGCCATTCCCAAGAGCTTCCCACCAGGAATCATCTCGCTGTGAGTACTGAAAAGATCAAGTTTACCTACAGTATTTCTTCTGTCCTTCATTTCATTATATTCAAAGAATATATTCAGTTGTTCATATAAGATATGATAATTTCCCATGCTTGCTTTTGCACTCATCTACCATTTTTCTCTGCGGTATAACATGGATTGTCTAGAGTAATTGATTTATAGGTAAGACAGTTGAGTTGAACTTTGTCACCTGTCAAGTGACTTATGACGTCATTCCTTTTGGCATAAAGGTTTAGCTGTAACATTTTACAATAAGATTACACTTGTTAGCATTAGTTATAGCTAACATGAATTGAGAATGAACAGCTTTATTTGTATGATCTAATCTTAACAAAGACTAACAAATATTGTAACAAACACACGCTTATTATTAGTTAATGCATTGAAGGAGTAGTTCACTTTTACTCACCCCCATGTCATCCAAGATGTCCATGTCTTTCTTTATTCAGTTGAAAAGAAATTAAGGATTTTGATGAAAACTTTCCAGGATTTTCTCCATATAATGGACTTCAATGGGAACCAAACGGTTCAAGGTCCAAATGAGAGTTTCAGTGCAGCTTCAAAGGGCTTTAAACGACACCAGGCGATGAATAAGGGTCTTATCAAGCGAAACGAGCGGTCATTTCAAAAATAAATAAAAAGTTTACGTTTTATAAGCTCAAATGCTCGCCTTGCTCTGTTCTGTGATGAGCGTTCGTGACTCTCCTGTTCAAACTCGTTCATCAAAATGAACAAATCTTTTTTCGAGTCATGACTCGAAGGGTCTTAGATAAGACCCTTATTCATCGTCTGGTGTCGTTTAAAGCCCTTTGAAGCTGCGCTGAAACTCTCATTTGGACCTTAAACCGTTTGCTCCCCATTGAAGTCCATTATATGGAGAAAATCCTGAAATGTTTTCATCAAAAACCTTAATTTCTTTTCGACTGAAGAAAGAAAGACATGGACATCTTGGATGACATGGGGGTGAGTAAATTATCAGCAAAATTTTTTTTTTAAAGTGAACTACTTCTTTAACTAATGGGACCGTATTGTAAATTGTTACAGATTTATGCCATTATAATTCAGTCATATAGTCATAGATTCATATTTTCTATTTAGTGACAGTTTGTATAGCCTGTAAATCTTCAAAAAGACCAAAAAAACCCAGTAAAGTAGTTGATTTGACTATATTGCCCTATATATTTCAAACTGATATTTGTTATTCACTGATCATTTTCATCTCATGACATTTAGTGGTGGGGAAGGGAAATAATTAATGAAAAATGTCTTCATTTCAATCTGTTCGCTACAAAAATCTGTCGTATCATATGGCTTGAACTCGAAAGTCGAATGGACTTGAGACTTGAGTCGAATGGACTATACCTTCTGAGAGTTTCATATGGGGGGAACTATTGCTTTCAACAGACTGAGGTGAAGTCAGTAATGAAGTCTGTTTTGTTGTCAACTCTCTCTGAGAGAACCACAGATACCATTTATTTCATCAATTGATTTTCACGGTTTGTGTATTTATGTATGATAGTAATTTAACTGAAGTTTTCATTCCTAGTATTTCATTTCATACTATTAAAGACTTGCATTTACCAGGATTTCAACTGAGTTTAATCATAATCATGTCTATATTCCGAAGAAAGTTTTGATAAAGGCCTTTGATTTTCTCAAGTTTTCATGCATATTATTGAGTTTGGCACTCAGATGGTGCCCTTATTTTCAGACTGAGAATATAAAAGGGAAGGAAGATCTGTGTCCTAGTGTCTAATACTTAAACAGTGAGATCCTTTCAGGAGTGGGGAGCAACTGTTTAAGAATAAAAAGTCAAACATAACTCCTCAAAATTAGGTTAAAATGACTTCTTACTGTATTTTAATGATGTGGAAAAAAAGTGGTGCTATCCCTGAATGATTCATCATAATGATCATTTTAAACCCCTATATCACCCCTATAGTACTTATCTTACACCGCTTGTGCTTTGCACCTGAATAATAGCTTATAACTTATATATAAGTTACTCTTCCAAGCAGTTCCATCTGGAGGGCAATTTAACAGGCTAAAACAACCCAATACTGAACATACACTGCGGTAGCTAGCCAATCATATCTTAGGACTTACTACATAGACTTGAGGGTGGATGCTTTTGATTTGAGCCAATGATACACATTTAAAATGAGATTTTCAGATGTTATGAAGACTTTTTTTTTTTGATCTAATGAGCATTTACTTTAAGATGACAGTAACAGCAACTACATTTGTGTTGATGATGATGATGATGATGATGATGTTTTCTTCTATCTTATCAGGACTATGGTGAACGCCGCATTCACGGAGATTCCTGAAGGAGCTTTTTCCCACATGAACCTACTTCATTTTCTGTGAGTACTAGATGCAGATAACCCTCCTCTGCATTTTCTTATTATGGCCTGTGCGTGTTTGAAAGGGAAAAAAGAGTGATAATTGTAGTGTTTGTCAGCTGCATGTCTGAGCAGTGTGTAATGTGATGTGTATCAGTGACAGACCCTCCATTTACAGACTCGCACAACAACAGTGTTTCTGTCCTCCCTACCAAAACGTGTGTGTGTGTGTGAGAAAGACACAAGAGAGAAGTTTGTTTTCAAATGACAGCATGCCAGTTCTTTAGTCACTGCATCAGTAAACAAACGAAACGCATTCAATGCTTGTGAAATTTATTGGTGTGTATTTCTATATGAAAAATATATTTTTGTGACAGAGAATCCACTGTCAGCAGCAATCAAATCTGTACATCTCCTTCTTTTCCTTGCTGAAAAAATGTTCATGTAGCCAGATGTCATGAAGCAGGCTGATATTTGAGACCAATAAAGCAAGATGTGCTTACAGCCACAGGAATTTATTGTGGCTTAATTTCCACAGACAGTGATACTCGATTCACATGGTGATCTTTCAGGCAGCGCCGCTTTTAAATGTTGGTCTAAATTTACTAAATTGTGGCCGCATCGTAATAATTAATTCCCTTTTTTTAGTTAAATCAAAATGAGGGAACGAATTAGTTCAACATGGCCTCAATTTACTAAAATGATAGAAATAATTCTGAATTTGTGGATTATTAGGAACACCTGTTCAATTTCTAATTTATGCAATTATCTAATCAACCAATCACATGGCAGTTGCGTCAATGCAATGCATTTAGGGGTGTGGTCCTGGTCAAGACAATCTCCTGAACTCCAAACTGAATGTCAGAATGAGAAAGAAATGGGATTTAAGCAATTTTGAGCATTGCATGGTTGTTGGTGCCGGTCTGAGTATTTCACAATCTGCTCAGTTACTGGGATTTTCACGCGCAACCATTTCTAGGGTTTACAAAGAATGGTGTGAAAAGGGAAAAACATCCAGTATGCGGCAGTGATGTGGGCGAAAATGCCTTGTTGATGCTAGAGGTCAGAGGAGAATGGGCCGACTGATTCAAGCTGATAGAAGAGCAACTGTGACTGAAATAACCACTCGTTACAACCGAGGTATGCAGCAAAGCATTTGTGAAGCCACAACACACACAACCTTGAGGCGGATGGGCTACAACAGCTGAAGACCCCACCGGGTACCACTCACCCCCACTACAAATACGAAAAAGAGGCGACAATTGGCAAGAGCTCACCAAAATTGGACAGTTGAAGACTGGAAAAATGTTTCCTGGTCTTATGAGTCTCGATTTCAGATGTTAGAGTCAGAATTTGGCGTAAACAGAATGAGAACATGTATCCATCATGCCTTGTTCCCACTGTGCAGGCTGGTGGTGGTGGTGTAATGGTGTGGGGGATGTTTTCTTGGACACTTTAGGCCCCTTAGTGCCAATTGGGCATTGTTTAAATGCCACGGCCTACCTGAGCATTGCTTCTGACCATGTCCATCCCTTTATGGCCACCATGTCCCCATCCTCTGATGGCTACTTCCAGCAGGATAATGCACCAGGTCACAAAGCTGGAATCATTTCAAATTGGTTTCTTGAACATGACAATGAGTTGACTGTACTAAAATGGCCCCCACAGTCACCAGATCTCAACCCAATAGAGCATCTTTGGGATGTGGTGGAACGGGAGCTTCGTGCCCTGGATGTGCATCCCACAAATCTCCATCAACTGCAAGATGCGATCCTATCAATATGGGCCAAGATTTCTAAAGAATGCTTTATTACAGTCAAACACTTTATTAGTATGGTGTTCCTAATAATCCTTTAGGTGACTGTATATATATGTTGTGTCCATATGTCAAGTGCTGAGCTCTGTAAAAATGCCTAAAATGTAGAGAAATACAAAGTACTGTCATGAAACTCTAGATGGCGCTGGTTGATCGGTCCTTAACTCAATGTGCTTGCAATCACATCATTATCTATAGGGCGCAGCTGATTGGTTCCTGCTGTATCAGCAGCCAATGAGCTTGCTTGCAAAACCTTCAAATACTTGGGTAGCATTTGCCTTAGCAGTGCAGCACACTTTCAGAAACCCTCCACCTTCCTGTATAGATCTGCTACGGGTAATTCATGTACGCTACACTTAGGGTTTGAAATTAACACTCGCCAAATGTGGGTAAAAATCTACTGTGGCGGGTAACGCTGTCAAATCACGAGCCAATTTGGCGTGTTACTTATTATGTTTATACTGCAGTTAAGGTACTGAGGAAGTTCATGTAAGGAAAATCTGCACAGATTTAACGCAAACACTCAACTTGTGTGTCATCATGATATATTAAATTGAGCGAATTGCGCAGAATCTGGCTCACTTGAACATGTCCGTCACTACGCAACAAATAACGGCGCACTTGTTTATTTGCATTGAAGCAATAGCAAATATTAAAAAGCATTTGGTTTACAGAAAAGGCATTGTTATTTTTCCAACTTCCTCAATTTTTTTGATGTTCTTTGTACTGTATTGTATTGATCTGTCCACCTTAAATACATTTTTAGTGATGAGGATGGAAGAGGAAGGGAGGAGATGGCTGAGTGACAGGATGTTTTTAATAAGAATTTGTTTGAAGAAATTAATGTATGAAATTAAGAAAAAATATTTTGTTTAAAATTGGCTGGTTTAAAATATTTCACCAAATTGCTTGGTGAGTGAATAGTTGATTTCAAACCCTGGCTACATTGTACAGCAGCAACATGTCTTACTTGCTCACTGCAGCGTGTCGTGTGTGTGTGTGTGTGTGTGTATTAGTCCAGTACTTGCTCTGCAGCAGCAATAACTTCCAGCAGTAGATCTATTCTGCCAAGACCAAATATATCAACACTGTCATATCCATTACCATGCCAAATACTCCTATAGTTGTCTTGACCAAAATTGTTTTTGTGATCTTCAGCTCAGTGAAAGTGCAAACTCTCATCTTTGTCACTCTCTTCTCGTTCTGCACAGGCTGTTGAACTCAAACACATTCTCTCTGATTTCTGATGATGCTTTTGCTGGACTTGGACATCTGCAATACCTGTAAGTATGTTTGCTGGATAGATGGATGGCCCAATCGATGGTTAACTAAAGATGGATGAATGTGTTCGCTGGTGGGTGGATTGATCACTTGTCCAACAGATGGACACAGATTAGATGTTTCAGGATATCTTCTGCTGCATTGTAAGTGTGATTTATTCTGATATATTCACTGGATTTTGCTCACATAAATGCAAGAAAGAGCTAAAAAAAAATAATAATGTTAAAGTAAAATTAATTTTCAGTTCTTCTTTATTAAGATCATCTTCCAGCGCATCTTTCTCAGGGTTTTGAAATGATTTGCTCATTATAAGCCAGACATTGACAAAATGTTTCTTGAAAGCCAATGTTTAATTATGAGGGATCGTTTGCACAGACATTGACAATGAACATCTGACAGATTCTGATATGAGAAATGGCACATCAGCTTTCCCAACCACAAAAAGCTATGAAATAAAACGTTTTCTTGAATTATGATAAATCCCCCTTGTTTTCTTTCAGTCTTCCTCTCTATCCGTTTCTCTTTCTTCACTGTCAGTTAGAATTTGATAACCTCTTTCTCTGCGTTTTGCTTTTCACAATGCTGAATTAACAGATATGCCTCCTGTTGGAGGATGTGCCAAATTCATATCGATGCACCAAAGATTTTGTTGTCGTTTCTATAAATGAAAAAGCTGATAAAAACTATACTTTCCTTTACAGGTCATTTTGTAGATGCTCAAAAAGCCCATTTCTTCCATAGCAGCTGTTCAAAAGTAATTGTGAATTACAAACCCTATATATATATATATATATATATATATATATACTGTATACACCACTTAGATACATGCGTGTGTGTGTGTGTGTGTCTGAGTACAAGTTTGGCTCTACTTGTGAGGGCCAAATGTCCTTACTTATACACTGAAATATTATGCCAATTGACTAGTAAGGACATTTTACTGGTCCTCGCTAGTTAAAATTGCATATAAATCGTCCAAAACATGTTTATAAATCATTAACTAATGATTATATATAAATCATTAGCTAATAAACTCAAAACATGTTTATAAATCAGTAACTGTGATTATAAATAAATCATTAACTAATAAACTCAATGGAAGAATATGCAAAGTCCTCACTAATATAGCGTGTTTGTGTGTGCATATTTCAAATTCATGCAAGTTATGCTGTTTCTCCTTCTTAAAATTCAGGTAGCGTTGTCTTTCAGACTAAAGCACTGGCAGCTCAATGACTACAGAAAGAGAGTGAATGAGATAAGAGAGAGAGAGGGAAGAACTTTGTATTGCAGAAAGCTTTTAGCATTAATGAAAACGCCCACAATCTCAGTGTCATTAAGCTAAAAGCTTTAAACAAGGCAATTGCGGCAAGGTTTGCCGAGAGAGGTGGGCATCGTCTTCCTGAACGCGTGACTCTTCAATCCATCAGGGAACAGCCAGCGTGCGTTTAAATGGAGAGAGAAGCTGCCGTTTGATTAATATCCCTGTCCTGATCTTTTATCTTTCTTTCTCAAATACCACACAGTATCTAAACCTGCAAATAGTTCACTTTGTGGCTGTCTGACAAATGTGTTGTTGGTTGAATTCATTTTCGTGTCTTAATGGTAATTTATTTCCCATATTCTTTCCTTACAGATTTATTGAGAACAACGACATCCAAACCCTGTCAAAGCACACGTTCAGAGGACTGAAGTCTCTGACACATCTGTATGTATTGCTTTGAGGAGTCAATTATCAGTGTATTCATGCAAAAATAATAAATACACTTATAAATAAATCACTCTTTTGAATTGGTGTACAGCATAGATGCATTAAGAAGTGATTATTTAATTAATGTTTAAAAATGTAGACAAGCTTAACAATAAATAATCAATTTATACATTTTTAAATGGCATTTACAATTGCTTTTCTTTATCCATTTTCCACAAAAACATGACATTTATCCTCTCTTTTTATCATTAAATTTTGAAACTGATAAAAATAGATAAAGCAGAAATAAAAAAAAGTACAAACACTAAACTAAAACTTAAATAAGCTGTACAATTATAACCTGAATTAAATGACCAGTTTTAAATATCATCCTTTTTTAACATTATTATTATATAGTGTAGTGTAGTGTACTGGTATATGTAGAGACTATACGTCATTGTGTGACTTCTACAATGGATTTCAGGTTGGCCAACCTTTTAAATAAATTTCTATGGATTATTGTTATCTGAGGTTTGTCTTGACAAAACACTAATTGTCTTTCCACCTATGAATCCAAAAGGGTTCAGACTAATTTGGAGCAGAAAGCTTTTATATAATCCACCCCACAGTTTTGAATATTCAGACAATAGTTGTAATTCACACCCTGCTCCTAATATGACGAGTCGAACGTATCATTCATTGTACCTTATAGATTAGATTGGGGAATAGAGGTATGAATCATGATAAAAAGGTCATGTTATGTTACTCTGATTTCTCTGTATCAGGTCTATATCCAACAACAACCTGCAAGTTCTTCCAGAGATCTCTTCAAACACCTGGACATCCTCACAGATCTGTATGTATGCCATATACCCAAAAATTATAATTCCCCTGTGAGGGAGTGTCTTACTAAAATACGCTATATCCTTACATGGTGTGTGAAAAATAGTGTGCATTATATTATAAATGCAAAATGTAAAAAAAAAAAAATAAGTAGCTTTTAATTGCCATTGAGTGTACTAAAGCTAAAATGACTTAAAGGGGACATATCATGCAAAATCCACTTTTTTAGCCCTTAAATGCATTTTGTTGTATATTTGGAGTGTTTATAAGTACAGAAAAGATGAAATTATTCTCTTCAGGTGCTTCGTTTATATCTTTATATTCTGTTTTGGTAATATTTTTCAACCTATTTTTCTGTTCTCTATGACGTTTTTTGAGCAAGTGCGTCACCGTATTTGCAGCGGAACTGCCAAAGAAGGACATCGACTACCGGTCCAACACTTCGAGCAATCCGCCGTTATTATTTCTCGCTCCGATTATGTAGTCCGAGCTCAATGATGCAGAAGTTACGAGAGGGCAAGTCAAAATGTTCGGTTGTTGGATGTACGTTAGTGACCTGAAGCCCTTCAAGGATTCCCACTTCAACAACCTCCGCCAGTATACAGAAGGGTTTGCCGATTGACTTCGTCTGAATGAGGGGTAAATTCCTTCTATCTTTGGAGACGTCGAACAGAGCGTTTCGATAAGCTGTAAATATCGTTAATAAAAATCAAGTACTTTACTTTCTTAAAACACATGGTGGTCATGGTTTAGCAGTACCTTTGTTTTTCTTTGTTTTTGATTTGAAGTAACGTTACACGTCTGCAGTATTATTGTTCTTGAGTTTCATCAATGGTCATTTAGCTGCGTTGTTTTCTGATGCTTTTCTAAACGTATCATATCGTCAATACAGCTTTTTTTTTGTGGTAAGATTAGACCGTAGTCATTTATCTTGTTAGTGTGCTTGTTTTAACAAGAGAAATAGTCGAATTTTACTAATAACACAAAACGGTTAACTCACATACCAATATATTCATATGAAGAGGTTGTTCTGCAGGTTCGTCGTCGTCTTTATCAACTCGCTCGCTCTGGCTCGAATATGTCTTGATGGACAAGTCTTCTGTTGTTGAGATTTTATTAAAGTGTGAATAAAAATGTTCTTTGAAGCTATCGTATATAATCGTATATCTCTAATCAAACTACGATAATGGCCGAACGGGGGAGTTGAACCGACCGTGAACTCAGCGACCTGGAGAGCGGGCGGGGTGTGACGCATCTCCTTTTTATTTAAAGGGGCCGCTTCGAAACGGGTCGCTCACAGACGCACATCAGAAAAGGGGCTTGTGGAGCTCTAACAATGAGGAATTCAGACCCAAGCATTGCAGTTATGCTTCATATAGACCACACATGTATGATTTATATGTAAAAATGAATGATTTAAAAGCATGATATGTACCCTTTAATGCAAATGCATGCATGTTCTGTTAAATATTTTGGGTAAAATATTTTTCCTCTTACTTTCCACACATCCCTCTTTAAAAAACCCCTGTGCTAAACAATACCTCCCAGATCAGTGTTGTACTTTAAATGGGAAATTCATGTATTTTTGTATCTCTTGTGTGTTTTTATTCCTCTCTCCACTCTTGGCAGAGACCTGCGAGGGAACTCGTTTCGTTGTGACTGTAAGATTAAATGGTTGGTTGACTGGATGGAGAAGACCAACACCTCTGTTCCAGCCATATACTGCGCCAGTCCTTTTGAGTTCCAGGGTCGACGCATCCACGACCTCACGCCACGCGACTTCAACTGCATAAGTGCAGGTAAGGACACACACACACACACTCTTAGCACATGGTAAGTGAGATCTGTAATTCTGTCAAATATAGTTACTCTACATGGTCAAGAGTATAAGGACACCCCCTTCGTATTCCAGACTCCTTAAAGGGATAGTTCACCCCAAAATGAAAACTCTTTCCCTCATGTTGTTCAACCCCGTAAGACTTTCGTTCATCTTCAGAACACAAATTAAGATATTTTTGGGTCCCACTTTATATTAAGTGGTTTTAAGTACTTACATTGAAATTAATAATTTGATACAATGGACTTATTGTGTACATACATGTTTTTACATTATACTTACATTTTGAAAATACCTGCATGTAATTACAGCTGTAATTCATCTATGAAATTACATTTGTAATTACACTGTTGCCCCTTCCCTTACACCTAAACCCAACCTTATACCTACCCATACCACCACACCTGTGCCTAACCTTACCCTTATCACATCTCAATAGCAGAAAGTGTTTTACAATACAACCTGAACACAATAAGAACATTGTACTTATTTTTCGATGCAAGTACGTAGTACTTTGATTAAATCTGAGAGCTGGATCACTCCTCCATAGGCTTCTAAGGGATCGAAACTGGCCGGCCCAAAAGTTATGAAAGACATTGTTAAAATAGGGCAAGTGACTCCACCTTAAGTTTATCAAGCGACGAGAATATTTTATTATTATTATTTTTTTTTAAATAACGACTTTATTCAACTATTCATTTCCTTCTCTGTGGGCTGTGAGATTTCACATAGTGAAACAATGCAAAGCTTCTAGGTTGGACGTCACACTCATCACACACATGACCAGCGTCGGCCTGTGTTTGACGTGCAACCGAGAAGCTCTGTGTTTTCATGCTTGGTTGCATGGATGGGCATCGAGTTCTTGCCAGAACAGAACCAGACCACCAATCCAAACTAGATGCTAATATTGTCAATCATCTTTAACAATAGTGTCCCTGACGGAAGTGCTAAATTGCAAACTCATTTCCAGGTTTTAGGACTCATTCCTGCAGAACTCAGTGACATTCTTGAGAATTTTCATTTTTAACTTCGTTGCAACAGTTTGGGGAGAATATATATATATATATATATTTTCCTGCATGAAAATGAACCTGTGTACAAAATCCAGGCTACAAAGAAATGGCCTTCGCTGGTCGGCACAAAGCCCAGACCTGAACCAAACACCTTTGAGGACGGATTGGAGCCAGATAGCCAGACCCTCCTGCATCCATGATCCATCATCTAGAAGAAGGCATTGATTTTAATAATAATGTCCACATTCCTTTGGCCATGTAGTGTATCTGGGTAGTTGGCATGACATTTCAAACAGTTTCTGCATTGTTCTGAATTGTGACATACTATAATACAAGTATAAATACATTTATAAAATATTGAACATAATATTTCTGATATGTATTTTTTAGGGCTGTTAAACGATTAATCGCATCCAAAATAAAAGTCGCGATTAATCGTTTGACAGCCCTAGTATTTTTATACGATGCATGTTATAATAATTATAGAAAAATTGGAAATGTTTAAAATGGTTACAGACCTGGCGATATCCACTGACTAATATGAAACGTTCTTCTGATCCAGATTTTGCAGTATATGAGGTGTACTCGTTCCAGTCTATGTCTGTGGAGTCATACGAGTTTAACAATGACCAGTACACAGTTTTCGCTCAGCCCAACACAGGAATCTGCACCGTGTTCATTTGGGATCATGTGAACATGCTTTTCAAGACACATTACAACATCACATGTAAGTCAAACGTCAGCTGTTATTCTATTTTTTTTTATTATTTGTTTTAATAGGTAGAACCAATGCAAAAAAAAATAAAGAAAGGAAAATGGGAATATTCTCCGAAGGAGTGGTTCCCAACCATTTTCACAAGAGTGACAGCTCAATGTAATCTTTTCAGACACTTAATGTTAATTGCACTTAAAGGCACACCGTGTAACTTTTGGCCAAGAGAGTTGACGCATATGAGTTGTTTTAAATGATTCCTCAGGCCAATATACAGCGCAATGCTCTGAGCGGGGCTGCCCTCTTGAAATACCGCCAATGTCAGAACGTATCGCTTTACGACCGTCACGTGTCGTGACCACAGGCTCAGAAGAGTCAAGGACAAGAAACTGACCGCGTGAGAAAACCGGAAAAGAGTCTCACTCGGTCAGGCTTTCACTTAAAATAGGATAAGAATGAGCATCAAACAGAATGAACCTGGCGCACGCAGCTCTTAAAGGGGCCACGCCTTATTTCCACACGTTATTTACAACAGTACAAGTACTCCACAGCAACTCTAGGGGTCGCTGTTTGACAAAAATGGATTTCCTACGTAGTGTACTTTTAAATAAAAAATGTATTGTAGTTTACTTCAGTACATCTTTAGGCCGTGTGTCCACCAAAGCGTTTTTCCACGCGCCAGGCGTATGTTTTCAATTGTTTCCAATGGGAGCGCCGCGTTTTTTTTAAACGCAATAAACGTAACGAGACGCAGAACGTTTTTTTCACGCTGAAGCACTGAGTGCCCAGCGTTTTTTACAGGTCGCAGAGAGTTGAAAAATGTTCAACTTTGGATAAAACGCAGTGCTCATTACTGTCACTTTTTACGATGTCCATACCTTTTTCACTTCCGATACCGATACCGATGCCACAGTTTTGGCTTTTGCCGATACCGATATTAATCCGATATTTTTATTTTATTTTTAAACTAATAAAAAATATAGCAATTTCCTCAATTAGCCCCTTAAAATATACCTCCAGTATATAGTTCACAACCCACCCTTTATCCAAACACTATATATATATATATATATATATATATAAAAGAAAATGCAGGTACTTCAGTACTTAAAGCCAGCTAGCTACCAACAGGTTTAAAGTTAAAATTTAAACAGCAGTATTCTACATTTTAAATACCAGTACAGTTTTTTTAAAGCAATTAGAATTTCTATAACTGTGTGTTAAACTGATTATCACTCTTGTGTGTGTTAAACACAATCTACTTAATACAGACAGCTTCATTACAAAGATAAACAACAAATCCCCAAAATATATGATCATAATCTATGACAACAAATGCTGTTATAAACTAGATTAGTGAATAATACATATTGCTCTTTGTATTGTTGTAAAATACATTCATGAAAAACAATATAACAAAAATGAAAAAGATAATTATTTTATATATAGCCAAGTAATTATTTTATATATTTTTTATATACTAAAAAATTGAGACATTAAATGTATAGCACAGCTATTTAATGAGGCAGCAACATTAATTATTATTAATGTTAATAAGCTTTAATTACGTCACTGCATTATGATATGAATGACTCCAACACAGTGCGGCACAAAGCGCTTATGCGCATTCCGAGCGCAGAATGAGGCGCTTGAAACCACAGGGAGTTACAGCAGCACGCAGCCGAGTATGCACCCTATGCATGCTGCGCGTCGAGTCCGCTTTGAAAAGTTCAAAGCACAAAGGAAATACATATTGATGGACAGTGTATTAAACATTATCTATCTATACAATAGTTTATTGAGCCTTTTCTTTAAACAGTTTTAAATTTCAGTTACTGTGCGCGTGAAGAACAATTATAGTGCTCTGACTCTGGTGAGGTGATCTAACTGACAGCGTCCGACACCTGGTAGGAAGTAACACGATAGTTACAGGAATAAAGTCCAGCAAGATAATGTTGTTTTATGCGTAAACATAGACCTTTATCTACAGATAAAGTATAATACTATTAACATTGAATCATCTTGAAGATAGTTTCATCATTGACTGTAACCGAACGCGACGCGCTGTTTGAGTGCTGAATGGAGAATGACTGACAGCCGCGAGAGGGAAAAGTTTACGTGATCTTGAATTTAATGACTTAAATATTAATTTCTCTCTCACATAATGGCTTCAGAACACTTATAATAGAGTGCACGAAAACGTTATGGTACTTTAGAATGTTTTTGTGCCTTCTGTGGGGCTTAACAATAACATAATAGTATACGCACAATATCGGATTTGGATCGGCCTCGTCTGATCGATACCCGATCTCGCAAAAATGGCTGGATCGGAGCCGATACCGATCCTGAGTATCGGATCGGGACATCCCTACTTTTTACCCAACTGTCCAATCACTGACCAACTGACCAACTAACACAATGTTCTTTCTGTAAAACGACAGGGGCGGCAGTGGCTCAGTGGTTCATGTAGGTTGTCTACAAACCGAAAGGTTGGTGGTTCAATCCCCGGTTCCACCTGACCAAGTGTCGAGGTGTCCATGAGCAAGACACCTAACCCCAGCTGCTCCCGACGAGCTGGATGGCGCCTTGTATGGCTGACACCGCCGTCAGTGTATGAATGAGTGTGTGAATGGGTGAATGTGAGGCAATATGTAAAGCGCTTTGGTGGCCATTAGGTTTATTAAAGTGCTATATAAATGCAGTCCATTTACCATCAACCAACAGAGCTAACTGAATAAAATGGATGAAAAGTACATTTTTAGTATGCAACAAATTATCTGCGAAATCAGTTACAAGTAAACTGTGCTGTGGATATTCTGTATCATAGCAACGAAACGTCTCAACGGACCAAATGCTCTCAAGCGCCCAAAGCACGTCGTCTTCAGCAGAGCGTATGGGGTTTTCCTACCCTATCTCACGACCAATTCGTACGAATTCGTACGAATGATTCAAAAGTGGCTAATTCGTACTAATTCATACGACCTCACTCGTACAAATTTGTACGATTTGTCTAAACCCATGTGACGGTTATGTTTAGGGGCGGGGTCAGGGGTAGGTCATTCGTACGAATTCATACGAATTTGCTAATTCGTAAAATATGTACGAATTAGCTAAATCGCACTAATTCGTACGAGTGAGGTCGTACAAATTGTTACGAATTAGCCACCTCGTAAAATTCGTACGAATTCCCGTGAGATCGGGTTGGGTTTTCAGCTGGCTAGAAATTGCCTTATATGCAATTTATCAATTACTTATATTGTCTTTGAAATATGGTTAAAGTGTACGGCTGAATGTACAGACCAGCATTCATGGTAAATGAAAATTGCATGTCATGTTTTAAAATATATTTTTAATTGCAGTTTATATTTAAAATATATTTACTTTAAATGTAATATTGCACAGGTGAAAATCTTAATTAAAGAGTCCTTCACATGTGCTTTAGTATGCGAGTCAACACTTCTTTAAAGAATGACAAGATTATCGAAACATAATGATTTGATATGTCCTTTATGTGCCTTCCAGCTCGTTCTGCTGTCTACTGCAAACCAGTGGTTATTAACAACACTCTCTACATGGTTGTGGCTCAGCTCTTTGGAGGATCACACATCTACAAGTATGTCAATGCGCACTATTTCTGAGTCGATTGTAGTGATGGGCACATTCTTCATGAAGCATTTGCGTGTCTTTTGTTTGGAATCAGTGGTTCGGACTTTGTTTCAACATTTCGCCGCTAGATGCCTTTGACCCAGGTTAACCCATCCATGAGTGTCTAATGGTTTTTTACTGATCTTGTGTAAAGAATTTTAATACTTGTGTGTGTATAACTCACAAATGAACATTATACTTAATTGCTTCTAGTTGCCAAGCCCTGCCTGATAAAAAAAAACAAGAATACAAACTTTCTTTTAAACAAAAGGTTTTTACTGAACCTTCATATTTAATGGTGTTTCATTATTTTTAGATTACATTTACTAGATTACACATTCATGAAAACTTTTGCAATTGGTTTTATCAAGTTTTCATTATTTTTTCGATGTATTTTCATAGCAGTGGGCGATATCTTCATGAAATGAGTACTTTTATTTCAAGATATAGATATATGAGTTCAGATGCAAAACCCTCTAAGTGCCATTTGAAATTCTCTTCTAGAATAATCATTTTTTATCAAGCTTGTAAATTTAAATTCAGTAATTTCACTTAAATGGTAATTCATAGGTAATCTTCATTGCCATTTAAGTGAAATTACTGAACTTAAATATACAAGCTTGATAAAAAAAATATATATATATATCACAATATAGTTATTTTTGCTTTAAATAAGGTTTTTATGATATCAAAGTTTGATACCATTGAAATTCATAAATATTTTCACCAATTTCAGTTTCACAAAAAACTACTAAGTAAAGAAAAAAAACTCAAGCTACTGAAGACAAGTACACAATCAGTTATGAAATAACAATAAACAAACGAATTACAAGCAATAGGACAAGTAAACAACAATAGAACAAACATAAATACATAAAGTGTATATAGTAATATAAAAAACACTGCATGGTCGACACTGTGTAAATTAAATATACATTTATTCTTATTAAGTTACAAAAGTGATTCAGTCAGGAACAGTGAGTGATTTTCTCTCTTTTGTTGTTTGATTAACATTAATGAATTAGACGACAACAGGTTTATTAGGCTGCTGTCACTTTAAGACCGAATGGATGGATCCAATATACTGTTACACGTGCGTTTTCTTTTTTAACTGTTTACGTTCACTTAAGACAAAAATGTCTGTGTTTAAGAGGACACTTGAAAAGTGTCATTTCAACATCTTGACTCATACATGTGTGTATTTGACTGTTTAAGCGGCAATTAGCAGTGTTGTAGTACTCGAGTCTCGAGACCATATTTTAATGGTCTTGGTCTTGTCATGGACTCGTGTGCATTTGGACTCGGAATTGACTCGTACTCGAACATTTTTTTTTTTTTAGGACTTGGAATTATTCCCGAGACCACTCGAGTTCAATTAAAAATATTTTTCATGATTATTAATGTATGCTGATAAAATATTTCTTTAAATTGATTGACACGCCCAGTGATTGGTGATTTTCTAGTGCGCAACTGCGCATGACAAATTGGAATAAAATTACTTTTAACACCACCTACTATGTGGCCTTTTTATCCTAAACTGATCATATTTTTTAAACTCTAAGTAAATTCAGTAAAAAAAAAAAAAGGATTTCTCTAAGTAAATAAAAGTAAATTAGGTAATCAACCCTCACTGGTCTCGGTCTCGACTCGGACTCGACCGTCTCTGGTCCCGGACTCGACTCGGACTCGACTCTCTATGGACTCGGTCTTGACTCGGACTCGACTCTCTCTGGTCTCGGTGTCGACTCGGACTCGAGTGAGGTGGTCTCGACTACAACACTGGCAATTAGGCTGCAAAACGCACTCAGTTCAGTTCTCATGCGCTTAATGAGCAGTGGCTTCATGTGCGCATATGGCAAAATTAGTTCTCTTTCGCTGCTTATTGTGGTTTAAAATCACTTAATTTTCATACACAATGCTTAAAAATGCATGCCAATGATAATCTTTAATGACTATCAAAGAGAGAATCCAAAACGTCTCTACCGGTTGACAAATTTCAACCAATTAAACGTGTCTACCGGTATATGTTTACAGCTTTTGACCAGCAGGTGCTGACAGCCTCAATTGTTACAAAAGTAATGGGTTAGGTTGATTCAGAACTTGGAAAATCTTCATGTCTCCCATCACTATTGTAGACACTCAAATATAGTGTGAATATACTTTCTCTATGATCAGATTGTACCCTAAAGAACTCATTTTTTACTAACAAAAGGTGCAATCATTAGTTCTTTAGCTAGTGTCACCATCGCTCTTCTTCGCATACTTTGGATACCGATTCCACAGCGGTTCATTAATTACCTTACCCAAAAAAAAAGCATGTTCCTCTATCTAAGGGTGTCACATTTGGCGTGTTTTGTTGGATTGCTCTGTTGTGCGGTTCATTTGAATAAATGTGAACTCTGTCATCTGATTCCTGATACCCATCAAGCAGAAAAGATGGGTCTCGATCTGCTTCCAATCGAACTCTGGTGTGGTTTAAATTAAATATGATCGCAACACGGACCAAAGACATGTAAAAAAGCTAAAAACAGGACATGATGTCACAAGATGCGACGCTAAACAGGACAGAATGCACAAGCATTCCTGTTTTTTTTTTTTTTTCTCGTTATAGTCGTGATGTTGTCCAGCAAAGTTCAGCCCAGGCATCAGAACTACAGCAGATGTTTGTGTGTGTGTGTGTGTCGTGTCCTGCAGCTGTTTTGACTCCTTTACACATTTTATAAGCTCTTCAGAGCTCTCAGCTGGTCAAAATACCATCATATGTAACTACGCACATACAACAAGCCCAGATGAACACAGCTTTGTTTTGGATGTTCAGTAAGTTCGCGAAATATACATAATTAAATCCGACCAATCAGGTTGTGTGTGAACACATGCCTATGACTTTAGGTTTGGTTGTTAAAAATGCCAATTTGAATGCCAAGCGAACCAGAACTGTTTTTTTTTTTTTTGGTCCGGACCAAACGAACCAAGCTAACCGAAGTGCCTTAGACCCTGTTTATCGTCATCAACTTGTTCCGATCGCCCAAAACACATCTTAATACCAGATATAATCAGGACATACTTTATTTCTTAATGCATGTGTAAAACATTTTCAATTATCACCAAACTACTGAGTGCACCTTATTATTTCAAGTTAGATTTATATAATATTTGCATGTAAATATATCATCATCATCTTTTATTATTATGATTGATTATTATGTTGTTGTATTCAGATGGGAGGAAGGCCCATTGCGTTTCGTCAAAATCCAGGACATCGACACCACCCGTGTCCGTAAACCCAACTTCATCGAGACTTTCCAGATCGAAGGCGACTGGTATTTCGCTGTAGTCGACAGCTCCAAAGCCGGTTCCACCAGCCTGTACCGCTGGAACAGTAACGGTTTTTACTCACACCAGTCTCTCCATGCCTGGCACAGAGACACACACATCGACTTCCTCGAGATGGACGGCAAACCTCGCCTCATCCTGTCCAGCTCCTCGCAGCCCCCGGTGGTGTATCAGTGGAACCGCAGCCAACGCCAGTTCCTCTACCACTCGCAGATTACAGACTCAGGCGATGTGCAGATGGTGAAGCACTTCTGGTTGCGAAAAGTGCTGTATCTCTGCCTCACGCGCTTCATTGGCGACTCGAAGATCCTGCGCTGGGACAACCAGCGCTTCGTGGAGATCCAAACCCTGCCGTCACGCGGCTCGATGGCCGTGTATCCGTTCAGCGTCGGGGTGAGGCAGTACCTTCTGCTGGGGAGCGACTATTCCTTCTCTCGGATCTATCTGTGGGACGACCTCACTCAAAGGTTCCTGCCCTTTCAGGAACTGAACATGCTGGCGCCTCGAGGGTTCAGTCTGGTGTCTATTGACAATAAGGATATTCTGTTAGCGGCCAGTTTTAAAGGAAAGACCATGGCGTACCAGCATCTCGTGGTGGACCTCAGTGCCAAATAGTAGACGTTTAACTGGGGCTTAAATGTCAAGAACTGCAACATTTCCACCCCTTTTCTCCATCTGCTTTCACACATGAATTGATTCTGTCATCATTGCTAAATACACTCACACATTAGTTACTATAAGAGGAAGCTATCCTAAAGTGATAGTTGATTTAACTCCCATGATTTACTCACCCTCAAGTCATCCTAGGTGTGTATTAGAGCCCGATCGATAAAGGATTTTGAAGGCAGATACTGATACAAATATTTTTGGGTTTTAAAATCCGATATATCGGCCGATTTTTTTTTTTCATTAAATATTGTTGGATTTCACACACAAGCTAACTTTTCTGCACAAGATACGTTTGATACTTTTTCTCTATGTCTAAATGTTCACCCCTCGCAAGTATAACTTACATTTTACAATGCAGGAACTGTAACTAGAGATATGCTAGTTATAAATACAGTAATCATTACTTTATTTAGGCAGAAAAAGTTCATTGTGGTTTCCAAGCTCATTAATGTTAACGTTAGCGGTCTTCCACTGATATTGGCATTAGCTAGCTTTGTGGTTAGCTAGTCTATGATGAGCCATAATTTAGCAATAGATAACATCATACTGCAAATTGTAAAACATACATTTTCAATATAACAGGCCAAGGAGAGATGATTGAAGTGTGTTTCGTCCGTTTTTATTTTATTTTTTAAATCGGCCATTATAACTGCCGATACCGATATTTTGGAAAATGCCCAATATCGGCCGATAATATCGGTCTGGCTCTAGTATACAGTACACTACACTACACTACATGTTTTCATATCACTATAAAGTAAATAATTTGTTGACTACATAATGCATTAGTGGGAAAAGAACAGCAGTATACTATGTTTGCTGTCGAGACTGAGAGGACGAGTAGAAATTTAAAGTGAATATTGATTGATTAGGTGTAATGTGTGCATGTTGTAGAGGAAATGGCAAGGCAGCAAACATTAGCAGCAGAAGCAGGTGAAACCAAGGCGATATTTTAAACTTTATTTGTAAAATTCCCAGTGCGTTGGCCAACAGATAGAGTCATGCTAGGAGTAGGACAACAATCATGTGAAAAGACATCCTCAAGCCTACTCTCCATGAATTATTCATGTTCAACTGACTTATTCAACATTTAAAAATGATATAAAAAAATCAAATTAAAATATGCAAGACTAGTATGCAAGTATGCAAACCATATTAAAGCATGCTGTATTCTTTCACTGTTAAAGGCATAGATATATGGTTAAAGGGATAGTTCACCCAAGAATCAAAATCATTTACTCACCCTTCATTGACCTCCATTGAAAGGATAAAAAAAGATATTTCTCCAGTTTGATGTCAGGAACATTTTTTTTTTAATGAAATTAATACTTGAATTGAACAAGGAAGCATGAAATTGATCTAAAGTGACAGTAAAATAATTTAAAATTATACCAAATTCAAATATTTTTTAAAAAAATATTCTATTCATGAATGACGAAAAAAAAAAAAAAAACACATCATGGTTTCCACAGACATATTTAACAGCATCACTGTTTTCAACATTGATCATAATAAAGAAATGTTTCTTGAGCATCAAATCATCATATTAAAGTGATTTCTGAAAGATCATGTGACTCTGAAGACTGGAGTAATGATGCTGAAAATTCAGCTTTGATCACGGGTATAAATTACATTTTACAACACATATTGACAAAGAAAACAATTATGTTAAATTGAAATAATAATTCCGATTTTTACTGCATTTTCTATGAAATAATTGGCATCTTGGTGAGTATAAGACACTTCTTTAAAAAAAGACCCCAAACATTTTTGGGTGAACTTTCCTTTAAAGGCTGTTTTTTACCTGTCTCTGGAATACAGTTACATCAAATCAGAAGAGAGGAAGTCCAAGGAGTTGTTTGAATTGGTTTCAGGAAGTACTGTAGTTTTCCAGATGTGTTGGCTACCACATGTATCACTAGAGAACATCCTGAGTAAACCATTATGCAAAATGTGCTGGTCATGTACAAGCCACAAATACAAACCTCAGCACTGACTGAAGCAAAGCACGGTACATTCGGTCTGTACATTCATTGGCACACGTCATTGTTCTTAACCATATTTTTTGACCATGTTGTCAGTTGATGCAACAGAATTACATAGAACATGTGGTTTACTTTGCATCGGATTAATTACACAACTCTAATCTGTACTATTACTGTGTGCAAAGAAAACATTTTAAAGCAGTTTATCGTCTTCATATATATCTGGTGCTGGAAACAGTTTTCTAGAAGCATCAATCCTGGGTTTCTTTATTCAGTGAACATTAACAGGACTCTATCACACTCTACTGGAGAAAGCATTAAGCACAGGCTCACTGTGGAGAAGACTATTGCTGTATTCAGTAGCACATACTAGCATACTATTATGGAATGCCAAAGCTGACTTAATTAAAAATAAATAAATGCATAAATAAATATACGAAGAAATGTAAAAAAGCAAAAATACATAAATAAATACAGAAATAAAAATATAAAGAAATGTAAAAAAGTACAAATAAATGAATATTTCCTTATTTATGTATCATTGTATTTTTTCACACATTTATTTATGTATTTATTTATTTCTACATTTATTTGTTTATTTATTTCCACTTTTATTTATTTCTACATTCATTTATGTATTTATGTTTTTGTCTACATTTATTTATTTATATAAAATCTCTATCTATAAACTTTTATAAACACCCATCTTTTGAACCCCCAAAAATGTTAAACCATGACACCCTGCCATTGTTTTATAACCATTGTTTCTACCACTATTCAAGTTTAGCTTCTTTTTAAATTTATTTTTGATCAGCACTTTGACATGAGGATAAAAAAAAAACTTAAAAAGATTGGCAAGTCATTGGAGATTCAAAAACAGGAGTCATCCTATACATGGTGTAAATTAATAAGCTTTTTTTGTGAGCAAAAATATTGTCTCTTTCTTTTAAATAACCCTTGGAATTTTAGAAAATGGTTAAATGGTGTTTGTCTTTATTAAATGTTATGTAGGACACTGTTCTGTAGCTGTATGATGACCAATTGTGAATAGTACAGCAGATATGATTACACAGTACTGTAGCCATATGTCTAAAGGGCTAAATATGGTTAATACCTAAAATGTAACTTTATATAAATTCACAACAACATATATCAGTCAGTTTCCTGTATATAAAAACAGTTTAAAACAATTAATTCTACAGTAGGTCAAATATCATTACTTTGTCCATCTGATTCAACTATGTGTAGGCTATTAATATTTTTTAAATATACAAAAACAAATCTTCTGTAGGCTGAGTGAAGAGTGAAGCTCAACTGAACATCTGGATGTTTTAATCCTTAGTCCAGATAACTCCACTGTCTATAACGTTTATTTAAATAAACAAATACCTAAAAATTATTAAAAGTTGGGACGGTTATTAATATTAATGTGTTTGTTTCCAGCGTCGTTTTATGATATTTCGGCGTATCTTTCTCCCCCAATTGGACGCATCAGGAACAACCCATATAGTATAAGGCTCCAGTCTATGCTCCAGGTCTACAAACACTGTATTCTGCTGTCAGGCCGTTAGATGGCGATGAAACACTTTAGACCAACAACAGGTGGCTCGCGAACTAGCATCAAACTCTTACTCACGGTGATTAAAGATTATTAAACGAAAAGATTGAAAACTTGCAAAACCACCAAAGGTACATCTCGATATATTTACCAGGTAAATCGGAATTAAATATAAGAAGAAGAATAAAGGAGTAAAACGGCGCGCTTTTTCTTGAAGTCCGTCTCGTGAGTTAACCGTGAACTAGGTTGGCTCATGTTATTCCCGGACGGACGTGTATTTAAACTTTTTTACAGTCTGTGATTTAATTTTAAACCTATACTTCGAGTAAGTATAAGGTTTGGTTTTATTAACCGCGAGTTCAGTGTTTGAAGCTTTATTCAGCACAAATGCAGATTTGAATGTTCGATCGCTCTGTGATTGTAGTAGCCCTATATTACCTTAATGGTCATTTTTTTGTCAAATGTTTAGTCGTTAAAGTAAGATTGTGTTTTTGTTTGAATCGAGATCGCTATCTTTTAATTAGCAGTGGAATGTCTGGAATGTTCTATAGAACGTGACGTCACAGTCGAGTACTGGTGGTTCGATTAAAAGCTGACTTTCACAGACTTTCAAACATTCTCTTCATTACTTTGCTGATAATTTTCCGGCATTTATTGCAGTGTAGTTATTTAGCATTTCAAAATGGGAGCAAACTTTTCTTGTGTTAATTGTCGTGCGCATGATTCTGACAGCGTGGACAATTTACACAAAAAGGAGAAAGTCAAGAGGAGGAAGGCAAAAACCATCAAGACCCGCTCGAGTCAAGGTAAGTAAAAGGACCAGACATGAAAATGTAATTGGTATATGTAGAATATGTAAAGTTCTGTTTTTAAAGTCTTATAAATAATAAAAACTTTTACTTGAGAATTCAGTAACATAAAATACTTGACATATAACGGAAACTACACATCTTTGATGACAGATATGTCAATGTATTTAAACAGACATTCAAATGTATTACCTCAAATTTTATTGAATGCGAAATTGCTCACAAATTATAAATTATTACAAATTATGCCCAGTTGGCCAAATTCATTGTCTGAAAATGAAGATGATGTGCTAATCAGATGGCAAATCAATGAATTCTACATTTGCATGTATGATTGTCTAAAGGGTTACCAAGCAACATCTGGATGGCCCAATTAATATTTACGCACACAAGTAAATTAAATTTAATGGTGTATGTTTTGAAATTTAAAGTATTTGTAATTTGACACTTAAACAGAGAGCCGAACATTCTCGCCTGTTCTCACTGACCGACAACTGAGGAAGCAGAATGCACGAATTAGACTTGTGTGAATGCCCCCGAAAACTCGCTTCATTAATTACATTAGCTGCACCAATATTAGGGTCTAGTAATGAATATGGTTATGGTTAAACTTTTATTTATAATATTTCATTAAACCCATCTTTTGTTTTATCATTTCCCTCTTTAGATCAAACTTCTCATCTTGTTTCCTGTACCATTGAGGCTGAAATCCTCAGCGTTGCAGAGAAACCTGGTCATGCTGAAGTCAATGACGAGTGGAGTGAAGACGCCTTCCAGGACTTAGTGGGAGATTTGGCAGAATGGTCTGCAGACGTCCTCAACTCTTTGAGCTCTGTCTCGATTGTTGACGTCGTCCAACCTACAGCCTGTGCCACATCTGATAGAGTTCCAGTCCTAGATGTGGCCTCCTATAGAGCCAACGTCCGTCGAGTTCCAGTCCGAGATGTGGCAGACTGCAGTGTGGACGTCCCCCAGGTCCCAGTCAGCACCACATCTGCTCCAGGATTGGAAATGGCTGACTGTTGTGTTGATGTCCCTCCAGTTCCAGTCTGTGCCACGTCAGACTGGGAAGACGATGGCCCTCCAATTCCAGTCTGTGCCACGTCAGACTGGGAAGACGATGGCCCTCCAATTCCAGTCTGTGCCACGTCAGACTGGGAAGACGATGGCCCTCCAATTCCAGACTGTGCCACGTCAGACTGGGAAGACGATGGTCCTCCAATTCCAGTCTGTGCCACGTCAGACTGGGAAGACGATGGTCCTCCAATTCCAGACTGTGCCACGTCAGACTGGGAAGACGATGGCCCTCCAGTTCCAGACTGTGCCACGTCAGACTGGGAAGACGATGGCCCTCCAGTTCCAGACTGTGCCACGTCAGACTGGGGAGATGATGTCCCCCATGTCGGACCGACAGGGGACGCTGTATCTGAGAATGAGATTATTTGTAAGTTGACTGTCATGACTCCGACACAACACAATACAGACAAACTTGTGTTGTGATATTATATCTGTCTTTACTCATGTCAACTCAGGCAAAAAGCAGTTTTCATGTCAACTCTTCTATGTTTCTTTTAACAGACGTCGGTTGCTGGAGCTATGAAGTCGGCAGGAAGCTCGGTGAAGGAGGATTTGGAAGCGTTTACGCCGGGACTCGCTTGAAAGATGGCCTTAAGGTATCACTTATTTTACTTGCATTATCTATCAGCGTATATTCGAATAACTCTTCTTTTCAAGCATTCTCAGTGTATCTTATGTTCACTACTTAGATCACCTGACCTTTTTAAATCGTTAGACATGCTCTACATGATTAGAATTTAAATTGATGAAACTGAACACGTCTGTTCAAGGTTGATGGCTGAAATATGAACTGCACACACATTGTAAATAATTCTAACTCAAATCCATTTTTTGTTTTGTTGATTAGGTGGCGCTGAAATTCGCTGATACCGCGGGTATTGAGTGGATCAACATTGTAAGTACTCTGTTTCTCTCAGTTCATTTTTCAATGGACAAACTGCTATTGTCTGTAGTTTAGTAGTGTTCGACATCTTTTCTCCATGTACAGTAAGATCATACGAATTGTCTTTCTTCTAGGAGGATAATCCTGAACCCGTTCCTCTGGAGATCGGTCTGCTAATTCTCGCCAACAAAGGCCCCAGGGTTCCCCAGATCATCCAGCTTCTGGACTGGGACGAAGAGCCAAATCAATACATTATGGTTTTAGAGTTCCCTACACCCTGCGAGAGCCTGATCGAATATCTAGACCGGCACGATTACTACATCGACGAGAACGTGGCAAAGGTTATAATGCATCAGGCAGCAGTCGCAGCTCAAACATGCTGCCAACGTGGAGTCTTGCATCGCGACATAAAGTTAGAAAACCTCCTGATCAACCCGGAGACGCTGGATGTCAAATTGATTGACTTTGGATGCGGCGAAATCCTGACCAATCGGGGATACACGTCCTTTGCTGGTTTGTATTATTCCTCAGAGCTGTAATGTGGGTCTCAAACTTAGATGACGGGCCAGAAACCGTCAAGGTCTTACAAAGTATCATGTAATGGGATCCACCATTGTGAATCAATAGCATCAAATCATTTCTTGCATGCTAATGAATACTTTTTTCTCTTTTTTGCAGGCACAGAAGAGTACTGCCCCCCTGAGTATAAGTTATTCGGCTTATATCACGGGAAACAAGCGACAGTGTGGTCACTCGGGGTCCTCATGTTTACACTGGTGTGTGGAGAATTCCCAACTTCAGAAGACTTGGATATGCTAAATGACAACATCTGGACAAGAGATGGCGTATCACAAGGTGAGATCTACATTTCAGCAAAGATCACTTGCAATTCTAAATCATATAAAGTAGAACAAAGTAATATAAATGGTTGTGTGGGTAATGCAGTAATATTTAGATATTTCAGCTTAGACTCTTAATCAAAGAGAGCGAGTGTGGAGTTTAAGGTAATAATAGGACTTCTCTTCTCTTTCTTCACAGAATGCTGCAAATTACTTTGCTCTCTCCTGCAAAGACACCCATCGAAGCGGCTCAAATTGGATGTTGTCTGTCTCCACAAGTGGTTTAAGTACTTCATATATAGATTTTATGAAGAAAGATCAGAAGACCTTCTACAGAAAGACTTGCCACCCGCTGTTAAGGATTTTTAAAAACTCTTTATAAATAAACCACAGATTTGACTTTTAAACAACTGCATTGTCGACTGAAAATCTATTAAAACTTAAAGGGTTAGTTCACCCAAAAATGAAAATTAAGTCATTAATTACTCACCCCCATGCTGTACCAACCCCGTAAGACCTTCGTTCGTCTTCGGAACACAAATAAAGATATTTTTGATTAAATTTGAGAGCTGTATAACTACCACATTGGCTCCTAAAGGACTGGCTCTTGACGGCCCAGAAAGTCAATGAAGAAAATGTTTAAATATCCCAAGTGACTACCGTGGCTCAACTATATGTTTATCAAGTGACGCGAATACTTTTTGTGCGAAAAAACAAACAAAAATAACGAGTTTATTCGACTATTTCTTTTCTTCCTTGTAGGCCAGAACGAGACTTCCTTAGATTTCCACGACGCATGCGCGAGATTTGCGATCTGCTCACATCAGCTTACACCACTTCAGATCGCAATTCTCGCGCATGCGTCGTGGAAATCTAAGGAAGTCTCGTTCTGGCCTACAAGGAAGAAAAGAAATAGTCGAATAAACTCGTTATTTTTGTTTGTTTTTTCGCACAAAAAGTATTCGCGTCGCTTGATAAACATATAGTTGAGCCACGGTAGTCACTTGGGATATTTAAACATTTTCTTCATTGACTTTCTGGGCCGTCAAGAGCCAGTCCTTTAGGAGCCAATGTGGTAGTTATACAGCTCTCAAATTTAATCAAAAATATCTTTATTTGTGTTCCGAAGACGAACGAAGGTCTTACTGGGTTGGTACAGCATGGGGGTGAGTAATTAATGACTTAATTTTCATTTTTGGGTGAACTAACCCTTTAATTTCGTGACACAATAACTGTAGTGTTTTAAATTTCACGGACTTTCTCCTTTGAACGTTACTATTAATAATTGCGTCATGACCAAATACAACCAGAAACAATTGTTCAGTCTTGTTTGTGAAAGTTAATTCCTCGCGACCTGTTTTCAATTGTGTGGCGATTTGCACAGCCCGGCCGAGCAGCGCACGAAACAGGCATTTTTCTCAATTCCCGCTAAGAGAGGAATGGGAAAGTTGCCCTACACATTATGGCGGCGCCTGAAGAATTGTCTGGTCGTACGACGTGTATGACGTCATTTTTAAAGGGTAACTAAACCCCTGGTCAGAGCCTGACTCTGTGGGCAGAGGTGGGCAGAGCCCAGCGGAGGGGGGCGTGCACCTGAGACGCATTGCTTTGTATGGAACTTGCCTACGTCACCAACAACCGCTGTGTCACGTACTACCGCAAACATCCAATAGGAAAATTCAACTGCAGTAGCCACCGTTCAACCTGAAGAGGGCAGCACTAAGACGTTTTTACACCATATATTGTAGAAATAGAACACTTTATAAACAAATGCCAAAAAAGTTACTCGAATCAATGACTGGGATTAATAAAGATCCATTCTTACAGATCATTAACTAAAAAAAGTTGGTTAAGTGTTTAGTTACTCTTTAAAGACTTTTTAAAACAAAAAGTGACTCTAAAAAATCCAACACCCAGCAATGTGTAATTGCTTTGCATCTCCTTTCGAATACAACATTCAAATTACTAGACAAAAAATAATATCCTTCCAGAGAAAAGTGTATTTTGAGGGGTATAACTCCATAGACCTCCATTTTCGTTATGTGAGCGCCCTCATATGTCGAACTGCAACCAGTTCAGGACCCAGAAGTTTACTGATAATGGGAGTTCTCCCCATTTTAGACATTCTTTGGTTTGATCTTCAATTTCACAAAGATCACTTGTAATTCTGTATCATAAAAAAACTGAACAGTGCACATCGTCTCCTTCCACAGACTCGTGACGAGTCATCGGGACCCAGGTTGAGACATCCTTTCCAGTGATGTACTAGCAAGATGAACCGCTGCAACCTAAGAGTCCGCCGGGTCAATTGAGAGGAGGTTTTGGGACTATTGAAGGCTATTGGTCGCTGTAGATATCAAACTGCCTCCCATCAAGGTAATTCTTCTATTTTTCCACCACCCAGACCACAGCCAGACACTCTTTTCCTGATGTGGAGTAATTTAGTTCTGCTCCTCGTAATGTTCTTGAAGCATATGCTATTGCTCCTTCCCCCTCAGGTGTTTGCTGGGTGAGAATAGCTCCCAGTCCCACATCACTGGCACCTGTATGCTCCTGAAGAGGTTGGTTGAGGTCAGGCTGCATCAATACAGGTGGGTCTTGCAACAGAATTCGCCAGGACCTTCTCCATAAGCCTCTGGAAGGGGCTGCAGCAAGGTTACCCCTATTCATTAAACTAAAAGTTTCAAGACTCTCACTTATTTAAAATTAATTTTTCTTTTAATAAATTATAATTTTTTAAATCAAGGAAAAGCCTCTAGCATTTCTTTCTTTTTGCTGTATCGAAAACGTACGAACCGCGACACCAGTGTGTCCTATCAAACCGATCCGTGAATTTTGTGAACATTACACCCCTACTTATTACAGTTGCTGATCTACCTCAAAGTTTGACATTGTTCTACGTTTACACTTTTTTATTGCACACATTTTGTAACATTTTAAGTTCAAGAGTTTCACATACTTTTTAACACATAAAGAACTTTTCTACTTCTCTTTTAAAAAAAAGAAAGAAATGAAACATTATAACGTGATACATTTTTTTTAGCTATATCGCACAGCACTATTCCATAGAGACGAGCATTTCGATAAATATATGCACTATTTCATATTTATTATATTTTTACTTAAACTGTTGTCTTTATCATTTAATGTATGTTTTAATAAATCTGCCACTAAAACATGTTATTACAGCCGTGTCTAAATGTTTACATTTCAACAATGAAGTAGAGTAGAACGTATCATTAAATAGTTAATATAGAACTGCCGTTCTTGTGCAGTTTAAATGTTTAAATTAATTCTACAATTCCATTTGCACTTGAGTGTTGATTATTAAATAAATGTAATTGATTATTAAACTATTGTTGTTGTAGCTTTTTGGCCAATGAAAACTTTCATTTAGGTGTTTCTGTAAGCAAAAAAAAAGTAGGCATGTCCCGATCCGATCAATTGATCGGAAATCGGGTCCGATCACGTGGTTTCAAGTAATATATCACGTGAGGCATAAAACAAATATATGGCTTATAGGCTATGGTGTAATAATATGTAAATTATAATGGTGTTAGATGTTAGACCAGAGGTCAAAATCCCGGTTTTGTGAGTCCTGTCCCAGGAAATGTCCACATTTTACAGCCCCTTCAAACAAAACCAAAAAATACAGTGCAGAAAGCCTGACTTATATCAGACTGCTGGTTGTCAGAACAGTCGTGTCTCGTGTAGTTATGATCCTTTTTTCACCAACAGAGGGGATGTGTGAGCTACAGTGATTACTTGGTTGAGCTCCTTTACTTTAACATGAAGACATAGTAAAACATTCATAACTAGCTCTAACAGACATACAAAAACAAAACACAGCTAAAAGGATTCAGTGTACAATACAGGAATATATATATTTTCTAACTGTGTCAGACTTACTTTCCCAAACTGACTTGCGTTGTCTGAGCAATGAAGGCGTAATACTTCATGCTGTCCACTAGAGGGGGCGACAGGATAAGTCTTTTTCCTGTTTGCATCAGTTTAAATCACTGTCTATGGTTTAAATGACAAATAAAAGCATACATTTTATTCATCATAAATAGACCATATCTGTCTATGAGAACAAGCTGTACAACTATTTAAAACTTGAACACTGCTTCAAATTTGCCACTCTCTATAGTTTCTTTTAATATATTGTTATCACAGATTATGAACAGATGTTGTACACAACAAGGACACAATTCCCATTGGTTTGTTGGGTTTTCATGTTTTATTGGAACTTTAGACATACAATCGACACGAAACCACCGTCAGAAAATTGGAAACATAGGTCGCTGGCTAAACGCTAATGCCCAAATGCAAAAATATTGATAGTAATGGGTAAAACTCAATCAAAGTCACGTGTCAGTCATTTTGTACGTGTTTTTTCACATAAATGTCTCTGAAACGAATTGAGATATTTCCACCAAAATTGGCACACAGATGTATGGGCTCACTCTGAGGACACGTAACAAAAATTGTGTGACTGAGCCTCTTGGTGGCGCTATAACAGAACATAACATGCTATACTTAACGAATGCATTGGTGTAACATTACGAAACTCAGTTTGTGCCATCAGCACCATCCCCTGAAGGAACTCAAAAGATTTCAAGACAGCGCCACCTTTTGGTCAAAGTTTTACCAAAATTTCTAATAATGCTTATAACTTTTGAATAAATCTGCGTATTTTAATGCGACTGGTCTGAAGGTTTTTTCATTGTCACCAAACTCACATCACATCAATTTTGTAACTACGCCACCTATTGGTCAAAGTGAATCCATTTAATTACATTTTTAGTTAATTGTATGGGATTTTTCAGCCATTTTGCCTAAATTCATCTTTAAATGTCTTCAATTGCTCCTTGCTGCAGTTGGTCTGACACATGTTGGCATGTTTTGTCGTCTAATTGTGCTTGGCCCCGGTAATTGCTGCTTGCAGCTATATTTATTATTATTATTTTTTGTGTGTTATATGCGATACATCGACTAGTAGAGGATGAGTGAGTGGAGGTGGGGCTCATTGGAATATTCATGAGCTACTTAATGAAACAAGGATAGAGTTACATTCGAGGCATGACTAATTTTATTCCACAGGAGAACAACGTTTAAATATGTCATTTTGGTGATCAAAGATGAGTTTAAGGAATAAAATTATTGACCGTATTCATTTAGCCTAAATGGGGTGGACATTAACAGTGAAAAGTTCTTCATAATATTTGTGTTAGTAATTAGCTATACTTTATCAACATGTATGGATTTGATTAAAATAGCTCATTTTGTTCAGATCAGCCAGAAAAAATACATCTTTTTTTAATTTTACCATTCCAAAAAAATGTGTGAAGATTATTACTTCTTGATGATTTTACCAAAGATGTTATTATATAGCATTTAAAAAAAAAAAAAAAAAATGCACCTGTTAATTGTATGAAGTCTTGTGATTTTATTAGGTACATTTCAAATATTCATAAAAGTAAAATTATTAAGTAATATTCTCTTTACAACAAAATTATGTATATATATATATAAGCGAGTCAGACCATAGAAACTTTATTTCTATTCAATTTTCAAAATTATTTAGGCCTTATACTCTGTCTTTAGTTCTTTTTAACTTGTATCTCATTAAGGTGTGTGTTTGCTTTAGCTACTTAAACTTTTATAAACACCCATCTTTTGAACCCCCAAAAATGTTCAACCATGATATCCTGCCATTATTTAATAACCATTGTTTCTACCACTATTCTACTTTAGCTACTTTTCAAATTTATTTTTAATCAGTGAGTGGGAGCACTTTGACATGAGGATAAAAAAAAACCTAAGAAGATTGGCAAGCCATAGGAGAGTCAACTACAGGAGTCATCCTGTACGTGGTGTAAATAAATAAGCTTTTTTGTGAACAAAAATATTGTCTCTTTCTTTTAAATGGCCCTTGGAATTTTAGAAAATGGTTAAATGGTGTTTGTCACAGCGAGGCTGTGAGGGATAGACATGCATCTGTTCAATGGGCTGTACAGTTATTTAATGTGTTTTCGGATTGTTCTGCTCATGAAACACTGGAAAAATATCTTTCCAAGAAATGTCAGTTGACAAAAAACTCCCGACAATGTAAGATGTGGAAAATTGTAAGTAATCTAGCCGCTTTATTCAGCTTTTTACAGCGGATGCCATTGGAAACACGGTGGTCTCACAGCCTCACTTTCATACCTGTCATGGCGCTGCTCTGAATAAGGTCTATTCTACAGTAGGTCAAATATCATACTTTGTCTATCTGATTCAACTATGTGTATTAATATTTTTTAAATATACAAAAAAAAAAAAAAAATCTTCTGTAGGCTAAGTGAAGAGTGAAGCTCAACTGAACATCTGGGTGTTTTAATCCTTAGTCCAGATAACTCCACTGTCTATAACGTTTATTTAACTAAACACATTTTTACACTTACTTATTTTTACAGTTATCTTTCAAAAATGTGTAGACAGTGGAGTCATACCGGACATATGGAAAACATCAACAGTAATACCCATCCCTAAAACAAAATCTCCTAAAGACCTTAATGAATTTAGACCAATTGCACTGACTTCCCTGTATAATGAAATGCCTTGAAAAAATCGTAAAGGACATAATCATGTCCCATGTCATGTGAACTAGTGGTTCTCGCAATAGGACTACAGATATGGTGATGTTAGGTTAGAGCCCCAAAACAGAGGGACGTTTTTTTTTATATAATATTGGATATGTAAAATTATATTATACATTATAAAAATTATATAACATGTTATAGTGACCTCAATAAAATAGCCAAAACAAATGTGTGTAAAATTTTAATATTTCTTCTGCTTTATACAGCTAAATTGACCCTAAGGAAAATCGCTGCTACAAAATGTGGACAGGACAAATATGGACAAAATATCAGCAGGTTAATTTTATATTTGGGGAGTTGTATCCATTAAATTCAGAAATATATCATGTATTTACAGACATGATACATTACAGAAATAATATTTTGGGCGGGCCGTAGAGAAATGAGTGGGCCTATAGTTTTTCAACCTTATAAAGTAGAAGAATTAGCCTAATAGACAAACTGCAAAAATAGTTACACCTTTATTTTGCAATATTTGGCAAATCATCATGTTCAACCAACAGAGCACAATAAAGGCTGGACAAACCAGTATAGACAATAACCTGTCTATTTTATTCAGGCTAGTCAGCAGTGCAAAGACAGTTCACCTAAAAATAAAGTAAGCTAAAATAATAATATCGCAGTTAGATCGGCGGGTAAACCTGAGTCAGGCTGGCCGGGAGAGAGGGAGCAAGAAGCGGCCGCCACCAGCACCTTTCTAGCCTTCTTGTGGGTTAATGAGTCTGAAGAACTGGGCTGGGTGGACTCTGTAGAGGAAGGCAGTTGCGTGTGTTCTTTCTCAACTCTTGCTTTTTTTTTTTTCAAATAGCACATTAAAGAAAGTTGTTTAGCCATTATTATGGCACCACTGAGAGTTTTCCATTCAGAACCATAGCAACCAATAATGTTCCGGAGACTAACTTGCTTCAACAGTTCCATTTTATTCGGAAAACAAATACACACACACACACCAGTCAAAAATAAATCAGATTTATATGAATATATTTTCGTAAATACATTTGAATAATAAAATAAACAAATATATATATATATATATATATTTTTTATCAAGCTTGCCTGAGTGAGTAATTGACCTCAAAGGTAATAGGAGGAAGAACAAGAAAAAAAAAAATAAAAAAAGAGATGGAAAGCAGAGAAAATGGTGGATTTTATTTGATTCAATATGCAAACAAACTAACAAAAACTACCATAAGTGGGAAAAATACACAGTCAAGAGCAGGTGTCAGAACAGAGGATATGTGTAGGACAGCCCGGGCTGGACTGGAGGATGATGCCGACATGCCAACAGGACACTTGGGCTATTCTAAAAAAAAAAATAACCTGTGTCAGGATCTTGTTACAAAAAAGCTCTAAAAATTTATTTTTAGCTTATAGTTTCATTTTTATTTAAACATTGAGAAAACACTCCAGGTTAACTGATATTATAATGCCGTTATTACAGGGGTTAAAGAATAGTATTGTTTATGAAAAACATTTTGCATTGCTATTTTTATAGCCTATATTAAAAAAAACTATTCCCTGTATAAAAGCTATAGCTAGTATTTACGGTAACCCTTCATTTTGATAGTCCCCGTTAGACATTCCGTTAACTAAGTAATGTTGCACCTACAGTACATGTCAACTAACTCACTTTAGAGTATTATATAGACTGTCTGCCTAATATCTGCTAACACTTTAATTACACGCTCCCAACAGACTTTCTGCTGTGCTGACTATAAGTAACTTTGGAAGTACGTTAACTTATTCTACTAACTCTAACCCATTCCAGTCTACTATACCCTACTAATACTCTAAAGAGAGTTAGTTGACAGGTGAAATGCTGCTTATCGATGTCTAAAGGGGAGCAACCGTAATTGCTAGCATTGACAATTAGGGGTCAACCGATATGTGATTTTCAGGGCTGAGACCGATTATTACAGATCAAGTAGACTGGTGTAAAAATGTAAGTTTTTAAAAATGTCAAAATTAAAAAATAACAAAGGGCTTTGACAAATACTTACTGTAGGAGCCATTTTAATGTTTATGTCCAGGTTTGGCCATTAGGTGGCACTAGGGTTATGGCACATCAATTGGGGCTTATCTACTTAGAGTTAGCTGTAATCAAGCACAGGTGTTGCCAGAGGGAAAAGGGCAAACTAGTTTTTGACCGCCACCGAGGCTGTGGTTGAATGTTTGTAATGTGAAAGTGTTGGTGAAGATGGAATACTGTTCCGTTATGGAAAAGGAAATCCCTGTGTAAATCCAATAAAATCTCTCACAACAGAGAAGAAACCCGAACTTTAAGCTTTTGTTGCATTATTCAATCAAGCCAAATCGACCAACTATAACCCATTTCAACCCTCTGCATAACCCTCGGCTGTTTTAAGCTTAGCGGTTACATAAAGTCAAAAACTACCTTTTATGAAGCGGGAAGATCGTCGCGTGTGGAGTTAGATGTCCACCGTTAAAGACATGCGGAGTGGACGCTGGAAAGGGGACATCTGAAAGCTACTCATCGTGTATCTACCCGGCTGTGTTACACATCGGAACCCGGCGAGAGGACAGGCTGAAACGGAGTCAGCGCGGGGAGATCACCCGCTCAGCCCAGCATCGGTGATATGACGCGGCGGTGCTCAGCCAGCACGGAACCAATCTGTTTGAGGACAACGATACACTTCTTTCATCATTCACCAATGTGAGGACATCGTGAAACGGTTCTTCATCACGTAAGGTATGTTGTAGCGCTACAAAGTAATTGAATGGCCATTCATGAGTTGTGTGCACACCAGTGATGCGCGGATTGATCCGAAATGAGCGGGTGCCTGCGGTCACCCGCGGTTACCCGCAGTTACGGGTCATCCAAAAATGTTTTTAATGATATTCGGGTCGCGGTCGGTCGGGTCGTTTGAAAAAGATGCCAAACATTTGTATTAGTACTAGACACAATTTTTGATGAAATATACAGCCCTACACATTATTGGCTGAATAACTGGCACGAAGATAACACACAAGCTCAGTCTAAACAGTTCTCGGTTCTATACTAGTGATTCGAGAACCACTGTCCCTGTGCGTTCGGTAGTACGCAGTATCAGCTGCTCGTGCTCGTGCACTTCTCTCAACAGTGGCACCAACATGTCTCGGTTCAGTGAACTGTTGGAGTTACTGAAGTAAAATATAATTCAGGATATTGATTTATTTTGATTCGGAGGCGACTGTCAGGCATGTCTGAAAGTAAGTAACTAACTTGTGGATCAGCATTGACGCAAGACGCGAACTGTTTCGAACGATTCAGTTCGATTTAGTGTAGGTTCGACCGGTTCACTAAAAAGAACCGGTTCAAAAGAACGATTCGTTCACGAACCGGCCATGTCTATGATCACTAGTCTGCAGAGAGATGGAGGCGGCAAGAGAAAAGGTGAAGACTGGGGAGTGGAAGCTCCGCAAATACACAAATAGAAAGAGTAAAAGTGTGGGAGACATTTGCTGAAATAATGAAATATGATGACCAAAGTGCTGGCTTTGCCTTTATGTGTAGGCCAGGCCTACGTCTTCTTGCGATGCTGTGTTGTTACACGTCTATGGCCCAATAACGCTCCGATGAGCATTTACTACTTTTAAAAAATGCGGTCAGGAAGCGGGTCGGGTACAATGTTTTTTTTTACTTTTTTTTGCGGTCCGAGTTGCGGGCGGGTAGTTGAAAACGTCGGTCGGTTGCGGTTTGTTTATACATTGACCCGCGCATCACTGGTGCACACTATCATACCCGGGCGTAAAAAATCCAATGCATTGGTGAAGAAAGAACTGAACAGTAACTTTGTAGTGAAAACAAATTACATTGACAATTGATTATTATTGTGGTGACGTTCAAGTGCACTATGAGTTTACTTGAAAAAGACGCGTCAGCTGCTGAGGCGGTTCCGCAATCAGCTGAATGTAACAGTAGAGCAGATGGTTCGGGTGTGTTAAAGGAAAAAGAAAAACGTGTTGTAACATTAACTGCAAAGGCATTTGAACAAAAGCTGATTTATATTTCCATTTTTGGCGTGCTATCAAGACGCATAATTGCTTTTCAGCGTGTTTATGAACGCTGTTGACTTAACGTTATATAAATATATGACTTACCTCAACCCCGTCCCTAAACCTAACCGTCACTGGGGTTAATGGCATTTATGACTGTTCCCTTACCATCCTAGGAAAGAAAAAGATATGACTTACCTCAACCCTATCCCTAAACTTAACCGTCACTGGGGTTAATGGCATTTATTACAGGAGATTTGACGTCGTGTACAGACACGCTGAATGACGCGGACGTTAATGGCGTAGACATGCACGCAAACACGCGGATAGCTCAAAATGCGTAGAGATAACACGCCACTTGACTCGAAAGTGGTGTGTATGTTTACGCAAAAGTCATGATGTCATGTTGCCTGGAAAGACTGCAAAATGATAGGAAGGCTAAATTAAATAAGGCTTCTAAGCTAAGGGAAAAAAATCAAAGAGCTTATGCAAATAAGTGATAAAGAAGGTGTACAATGTACAATGAGTGCTCTTGTTGATTTGTGTGATGATGCAAAATGTGTTCATGATTCCTTGCTGGTCATATTACCTGAGGGTGAAAGGGAAAAACATGATATTTGGTTCAAAGCAAAAAAGATTTGCAATGATGAAATGCTGTCTGAGGTAAACCGCTGGTTAAATGCTATTCAATTAAAAAAAGGTAACAAAGGTAATGAATGTGGGGATGAAAAAGGTTCTCAAAAAGGTAAAAGGCATGAGCAGAATAATGATGATATCAGGCCAGAGGACAGTATCTCAAATGTTCCTAGCAAGCAATCAAGCAGGAGGAGTTCTCGTAGTGGAAAATCTACTGACTCTGCAAGTATAAAGGAAAAGGCAGAAAGAGCTGCACTGCTTGCTCAGGCTGCATCTTTAAAGGAACGGCATGCATTGGAGGAACAGGAGCAACAACTAAAAAGGAGAAGAGAGCAACTTGAGCTGGAAGCTATGCTAGCTGCCTCCAATGCCAAACTGGAAGTGATGGCCTCTGCCTCTGACATCAGCACTACATCTAATGGAATGAGTTCTTACATGAGTAAAAGCAAAAGAACAGCAAATGTTACTGCGCTCAATCCTATGGCAAAGGAATACAGGCCTGTAAACCACCACCAAGCACAGCAGGGCCAGGATTGGGCATTGCCAATTGGCAATCCACAACCTACAGCTAGGCTAACACAGCAGTCTAGTCAACAAAGCCAGGCTGGGCTAAACCAAAGGATTGGTTCTCAAAAGGACGGTCATCATATTGTACTACCACAAAGTTTGGGATCCCACTCATTCAATGCTCAGCCAGTAGAGGAACAGCAGCGGGGGAACATCTGTTCCATAATGGAAAGGCAAAACGAAATAACTACTGCATTGGTCCAACAGCAGCGCTTCATGTTATTGCCTGCAAGAGAGATTCCCTTATTTGATGGGGATCCTCTTCAATATATTTCATTTATGCGAGCATTTGAGCAGGTAGTGGAGGATAAGGTTGGTCAAAGTGATTGTTTATATTATCTGGAACAATTCACGAGAGGACAGCCACGGGAGCTGGTACGAAGCTGCCAGCACATGGCAGCTGATCTAGGTTATGTCAAAGCAAAGGAGCTGCTTAAACAACACTTTGGCAACGAGTATAAGGTTGCCTCTGCATATATGGAAAGGGTTTTTGCGTGGCCGCCTATAAGGGCAGAAGATGTCAATGCACTGCAGGCCTATTCACTTTTTCTGCGCTCATGCTGTAATGTCATGGAGAACATACAACATATGCAGGAGTTAGACATGACACGCAACATGAGAACAGTCATGTCTAAGCTCCCATTCAAGCTGAGGGAGCAATGGATGTCAGCGGCACATAACATCTGACCGCAGAGCTCTGTTCAAAGATTTGGTGGCTTTCATTGAGAAACATGTCCATATTCTGTCAGACCCTTTATTTGGCGATATTCGGGACTCAGCACCAGGAACAGGTGGTGCTAAGGTCGTTGGGCTGAAGTCGCAGCCAGGCACAAGATTTAAAGGAAACAGTTTTGCCACCACTATTGCCCCTGTACATTCAGCAAGGGACTTTGGAGAGAGAAAGACTGTCTTGCCAGAAAATGGTTCTACTATTAGATCAAGTTGTGTGTGTTGTTCGCAAAGTCACTCTTTGGAGGAATGTCAACAGTTCAAAGGGAAGAAGCACCGGGATAAAATAACATTTCTAAAGGAGAAAGAGTTTTGCTTTGGCTGTTTATGTGCTGGGCACATGAGTCGCAGTTGTGGAAAGCGTGCAACCTGTGGGATTTGCAGTCAAGCACATCCTAGTGTGCTTCATGTTGACAGGAGAGACAAAGCCAATGCATACATGGAGCGATCTAAGGAGCTTGTGAGACCTAACAACACAGCATCTAAAGAAGCCTGTGGCCGTGTAGGGGTCGGAAGTGATCGCTGCCTCCTTTCCATCTTGCCAGTCCAAGTCAAATCTATCAAAGGAGGCAGAGTAGTACAAACCTATGCATTTCTGGACCCCGGCAGTTCAGGCACTTTCTGTTCGGAACATCTCATGCAAAGGCTTGGGTTGTCTGGTAAACGAACACATTTTCTGTTACAGACCATGGGACAGGAAAGGGTCGTGCCAGCAAATTTATTGTCTGACTTGGAGGTGTCTGGTATGGGTAGTAATATTTTCTATAAGCTGTAAGTGCAGACAGTATTGTCTCTGAAGGAGAGTTGGCAAAATGGTCATATCTGGCAAAAGTACAGATTCCCAACTTAGAGGCTAATGTTGACCTATTGATTGGAAGCAATGCTCCCAGGATATTGGAACCTTGGGAGGTCATAAACAGCCAAGGGGGAGGACCATATGCAATTAAGATGGTATTGGGGTGGGTCCTTAATGGCCCTTTGCAGTCTAATGACGGCAGTTTGGAAACAGAGGCCCCTTCAGTAGTCGTCAACAGGATTTCGTAAGACGATTGGAAGAAATGGTACACAGCCAGTACAATCATGATTTCAATGAAAGAGCTACAGAGGACAAAGGCCCTTCAGTAGAAGACATCAAGTTCATGGAAATTATGGAAAATTCTGCAACACTGGACGATGGTCATTACAGTTTGAAGCTGCCCTTTAAAAGGAACAATGTTTCTCTGCCCAACAACTTCTCGGTAGTAAAGCAAAGGTTGCTTGGGCTGAAAAGGAGGTTCCTTAATAACAAAGAGTTTTATGAGGAATACAAAATGAACCTCAACAGGGTGATCAGTCTGGGCTACGCAGAGCAAGTTCCAGATCAGCAGTTGGATCACAATAGTGGTAGGGTGTGGCATCTCCCGCACCATGGTGTATGTCACCCAAAGAAGAGGAGTCTGCGGGTGGTGTTTGACTGTGGTGCGACCTTTATGGGAACATCTTTGAACCAGCAGCTCTTGCAAGGTCCCAATTTGACCAGTACATTGCTTGGTGTCCTGCTCAGGTTTAGGCTGGAACCTGTTGCAGTTATGGGTGACATACAGGCAATGTTCCATCAGGTCAGAGTTGCAAAGGAGGATAGAGACTTCTTGCGCTTTGTATGGTGGCCAGAGGGAGATCTCAGCAAGGAAGTAGCTGAGTTTCGTATGACTGTCCATCTGTTCGGTGCTGTGTCCTCCCCGAGTTGTGCTAGCTTTGCTCTGAGAAAAACA
The DNA here is from genome assembly GCF_016745375.1 of Pimephales promelas. The sequence continues at coordinate 7,792,563 of NW_024121199.1, read as the reverse complement.
GCAGCTGATAATCAATCTGAATTTCCAGCTGAAGTTCTTCAAACAGTAAAGGAGAACTTTTATGTGGATGATTGTTTGAAGAGCATGCCCTCTGATGAAGAAGCTGCCTTTATGGTCAAAAATTTAATTACTCTCTGTCAGGCAGGAGGATTCACTCTGATGAAATGGATTAGTAACAGTCGCACCACCCTGCAACTACTCCAGAGGAATACCGAGCTAAAGATCTGACTGAACTGAATCTGGATAGAGACAAACTTCCTCTTGAGGGAGCTCTTGGCTTGCAATGGTGCGTTGAGAGTGATTCGTTCAAGTTCAAAATGGAGATCCAGCAGAGGCCAGTCACCAGGAGAGGAATGTTGTCAGTGGCTAGTTCGGTGTACGATCCTCTTGGCTTTGTTGCACCTGTGGTTTTGCCTGTCAAAATCATGCTACAAGAACTTTTCAGAAGAAATTATGGATGGGATGAGACTGTGCCACAAGACATCTTGCAACAGTGGTTCAGGTGGTTGGAGGAATTGGATATGCTGTCTGAATTTAAGGTTGATCGGTGTATTAAGCCCAAGGGCTTTGGACAATCAAGACATGCTCAGCTGCATCACTTTGCAGATGCTAGTGAAACAGGATATGGTGCCGTCACATATCTCAGGATGCTGAATGAAGGAAATGATATTCATGTTGCATTCCTGATGGGCAAGGCCAGGGTTACACCTTTAAAGACTGTTACTATTCCTCGCCTGGAGCTAACTGCTGCTGTGCTTGCCATTCGTGTTGATCTGCTGTTGAAGGCTGAGCTGAGATTCCAGTTGCAGCAGTCCATTTTTTGGACCGACAGTCCGTCTGTGTTGAAGTATATAAAAAACGAGGATAAACGTTTTCATACATTTGTGGCCAACAGGGTTTCGACTATAAGAGGAGCCACTAAAACTTCACAATGGCGATACATCAGTTCCAAGGAAAATCCAGCGGATGAGGCATCCAGAGGAGTGAGGGCTGGAGACTTTATTCATGGCCGTAGGTGGATAGAGGGTCCAAGTTTTTTGCGTAAACCAGAAGCTAACTGGACAACAAATGTGGTAGAAACTATCATGGAACCAGATGATCAGGAGGTCAAGAAGGAAGTCACAGTGAAAGTTGTGGCTGTGGATGGCCTACCTGATGCCACAAACCGGTTACTGACTTACTTCTCAAGTTGGAGTAAGCTTAAGGTGGTAGTAGCCTGGTTACTTAAATGGAAAACCATCCTGTTGGCAAAATGCTGCAGGAGGAGGGAGGAGAAATCTGCTGTTGCTGGTAAGCAGACTACAGACAATAATGTGCCACGAAGGAGGCAAGGGTTAAAGGACAAGCCTGGAGGGCAAAATTTGTCCATAGATGACCTTATGGGAGCTGAGCTGGCTATCATTCGATACTGTCAGCAACAGAGATTTGGAGAGGAAATCGCCATGTTGTCCGCTGGGAAATCTACAGTGAGCAGGCGTAGTACAATCCATAGGTTGGATCCGCGCTTGGATGATGGGCTTCTCAGAGTTGGAGGGCGGCTGACTAAAGGTTCTTTGCCAGAGTCAACACCAGAGTTAAACATCCGTTAATCCTCTCCAAGGATCAAAATGTGGCCACTCTCATCCTCAAGCATATTCATCAGCAGCAGGGCCATAGTGGGCGGAATCACACGCTATCAACACTACGGAAGAAGTATTGGGTCACTAGCGCCAACTCCGCTGTAAGAAAGGTCATTGCAGAATGTTTCTGTTGCAAGAAATATAATGGAAAGATGCAGGAGCAAAAAATGACAGATTTGCCAGAGGAAAGGATTCTTCCTGACAAACCACCATTTCAACCCGGTCTCATCCCAAGACGTCATATAACTGACGTTTTGGGACGTCTTTTGACCATACGTCAATATTCGCCTTTTTAGGGCCCCCTTAAACGTCGGTAGATGAGGTTATGGGATCCTAACTCTACCCCAGACCTAAACCTAACCCTAAACCTAACCCGTCACCTAACTGACGTTAAAGGTAAAGCGTCAGTTGTATGACGGCCCGGGATCGCCATCTACCGACGTTTAAGGGGGCCCTAAAAAGGCGGATATTGACGTATGGTCAAAAGAAGTCCCAAGACGTCAGTTATATGACTTTTTGGGATGAGACTGTGTTAACCATTTACTAACGTTGGCATTGATTATTTTGGCCCAATTACAGTGAGGAAAGGACGTGGTACAGACAAGCGCTATGGCGTGATACTAACCTGCTTGGCAAGCAGAGCAATCCATCTGGAAGTGGCTGACTCTTTGAACACTGATGCATGTATCAATGCTCTGTGACGTTTCATCTGTAGAAGAGGTCAAGTTTCTCATATTATATCTGATAATGGAACCAACTTTATAGGAGCAGAGCGAGAACTAAGAGAGGCTCTCGCAGCTTTGGATCATGGAAAAATTCAGAGAGTTCTACGGCAAAGGGGAGTTAAGTGGAGTTTTAATCCTCCAGCAGGTTCACATCATGGTGGGGGTTGGGAGCGTGTTATCCGCATGCTGAGAAGGATTTTAAGTTCAGTTCTTCAACAGTAGACCCTGAACGATGATGGGCTTCATACAGTTATGTGTGAAGCTGAAGCCATCCTAAATGATCGGCCTATCACCAAACTCTCAGATGATCCAAATGATTTGGAGCCACTTACTCCCAACCACATTCTTCTGATGAAAGGAAATCCATCATTGCCGCCAGGATTGTTTGAGCCACATGACTTGTATTTAAAAAGGAGATGGAAGCAAGTCCAGTATATTGCTGAACTTTTTTGGAAACGTTGGATACGGGAGTATCTACCTTTGCTGCAAGAGAGGCAAAAATGGAATGAAGCCTGGAGATATTGTCGTTATTATGGATCCTACCGCCCCACGAGGTTCTTGGCCACTAGGAAGAGTGTTGGAAGCTTTACGGGATAAAAAGGGATTTGTGCGTTCAGTGAGTCTACAAACAAAGTCAAGTGTCATTCAACGTCCTGTTACAAAGCTCTGCCTTTTGCTTGAGGCTGCAGGTTAAATGGGCAATTTTTAGTGTTAATGTGTGAACTCATTGTAACAAATGTTGGATAATATGTTATGTCAGGTTGGTAATGGCTCCTTAATTTGGTTTGTTTTGAATTGTAATGTTTGTTAACCATTCCAATTGGGGGCCGGTGTTGTAGGAGCCATTTTAATGTTTATGTCCAGGTTTGGCCATTAGGTGGCACTAGGGTTATGGCACATCAATTGGGGCTTATCTACTTAGAGGTTAGCTGTAATCAAGGACAGGTGTTGCCAGAGGGAAAAGGGCAAACTAGTTTTTGACCGCCACCGAGGCTGTGGTTGAATGTTTGTAATGTGAAAGTGTTGGTGAAGATGGAATACTGTTCCGTTATGGAAAAGGAAATCCTTGTGTAAATCCAATAAAATCTCTCACAACAGAGAAGAAAACCGAACTTTAAGCTTTTGTTGCATTATTCAATCAAGCCAAATCGACCACGGTAAGCGCGTCAACTATAGCCCACTTCAACCCTCTGCATAACCCTCGGCTGTTTTCAGCTTAGCGGTTACACTTACTTTAAATGATTTTAAACATATATTTAATATATGCCTTCATATATTTTTTGAAGCCTTCTTTTTTTACAGCTCCTCTCTGGATTAGATATAAGAAGGAGAGCCTGCTTAAGCTAAAAATAGCCTATAATGACTGTCTCAGGATTCTCCTGAAGAAAACAAGAAGTACCAGGGCAAGCCAGCTGTTCTGTAGGCTGGGTTTAACCACTTTCATGGCTTTGGTGAGAAATCTCACTTTCAAGTTTATGAGCAGGCTGGACCGATCCATGAATGAGCTTATTGTTCAGATAGTAGATCCAAGTCGTAGCTCCGTGAGGTACATGTCAAAAATATGGGATCACTGGTATCTATGCCTTCATTAGCTCTATTCTTCTGTTGTTGCTGTATTGAAGGGGTATATATGAATGTGAGATGTTTTATTGATTCTGCGTATAGTATTGTCTTCTGTGGGCCTTGAGCCTGTAATAAAGTTTATATTTAAATCTGAGAACTGTTAATAATAACATTATTAATAATAATTATTAACTTAAAAAGTGCAGGAAGCACCCAGCTGTAAACATTTTGTAAGTCTATTTTTAGTCTTTTAGTTAATTTTAGTAGCATTTCCAATTAATTGAAATCATGAAACTTATTCAATTTATTTAGTTGAACTAAAATTACATTTTTAGGTGTTGTAAATGAAATCACGCATCTGCGCCATTCATTTAGGGACATGCACATATATATATTAGCAGCAGTAGTAATATTAATAATAAAATGTTTGATTAGTCTATTACGATAATTATTATTAATATAAATGATAATATGTATAGTAGGCTATAGCAGTTGCAAGTTAAAGTAATGTAATAGGCTAGTGCTGTTTAGGCTATATAAATATATTAGTTATTGTATTTTGCTATTATTATTGGTATTTTGTTAATATATTTGTCCTTGTAATTACATAAATAAATACAAAACTTTTCAGATCTGTCATAAAATGTATTAATTCGTCAATTGATGTTATTGTTTTTACCTTCACTTTGTTGCTGCAACAGTTTGTTAAGAATTATGGTGTACAAGTCTTGATTTTCCTTCTCCTTTTTAAGTTTTTCGATCTCTAATTGCAGTTTTGTCTTTTGTAGCTCTAGGACGTCTCTCTGCAGTTCCAGCATTTCTTCTCTAGTAGAGGCTGGAGAGGGTAGTTGCTCTGTAAAAAAAAAAAAAAAATGTGTTCAATTTACGGTAAAATACCGGCAGCTGTTGCTTTACCGTATAAAATACGGTAGCAAGACTTTACGGTAACAAGGTCTTACAGACTTAACTTAAATTTACAGAAATAAACCATATTTCATTATCTGATATAATGTTGTATTATCAACCAATTGAAGTATCAATATCTGTCACAGAAGTGATGAGTCACATGATATATGGAAGCTCAAAATGCAGTTAAGACACTTAATATTATTATATAGAAGCTGCAGTGTCAATTCACACAAACATTAAACACCATCATGGTATACACATGACATTTTTTTAAAAGGCAATAAACATTAATTTAACAACATTAAATGTCACATAAAACCCATGTGTACATAACTGATTAGAAAAAGACTAAGCAAATGAAGAAACAAGTTATTTCCTTAAAGAAAGCTAACATTTAAGTCAGAATTGTTTTTAGTAAATATTTAGTTGCATCCATTGACCAGTCTGTCGTTCGACATGATGCATAAAAAAATCATATGCATATTTGTATGATGTAAAATGCATGTAACATGTGCATGATGTACGCAAGGATTCAAAATTAGTCAAATTCAGGCGTTACATTTTTTTTCCTGTTGATTTGGATTTTTCAGGTTTACACCACCCATCTCAATACGATTGAAATTAAATTTGGATCGCGCTCATACAGATTTTATATGAAGTCTTTTCGGTCTGATTGACCCATCAATCTGATTACGTGATAATCCAACAGATTATCTGAGTGCATGTAAACTACTTCTGTTAAAAAGGGATATGAAACCATCAACCAAAAACAACACCGCAAGAACCACAGATACCTTTATAGACAGTCAACCATGCAGAGTGATGGGAGTGGCCGATAGAGTTCCCAGCCAAGCAGGTGTACTCTCCAGAATCCTCCAAAGACACATTCCTGATCTGCAGTACCTCCATCTCCTTATCCGTAGTGTTGACGCCTGCCGTCTAGAGAAAAGAAGCCGTAGAGATTTGAGAAAACCCACCAGAGGAGAGTGAGTTTTGACAACGAGTTGTTCATTTTTACTCGCTGTTTGACAAATATTGTAAACTGTGTTACTATATTATTTTGTGTAGGAACATGAAAATTTTAGCTGAAATTGATAGGCACACTTCTGTCAATCTCAGACTAGTAAAGAAGTTTTACCTTCAAGATTCGAATGTACGGCAGTCCGTCAGGGCCGACTCTGCTGCCGTTCACCTCGATGTGCTTCAGCCACTGGATGTGTGGCTGAGGATCACTGAAGACTTTACACTCAAACTCCACGTCACTTCCCACCACTGCGGTGCGGTTAGCAGGCAAACCGGCCTGGAGGACGGGCCTGTGCGGTGAACGCTCTGTATCACACACACACAAACATTATATCTAGTGTGGTTAAAATGAGCACACATAAATTGGTTTCACTCCTTTCCCTGATCATCCCTCTTAAAGAAATCGAGAGAGCGCTTTTTGTGTGAGTGTAGTGAAATATTGCTGGAGTGTATAGTAGAGTGCAATAGTATTTATAGCTCCTAACGGTAACACTTTATTTTACGACCCGCAAACAACTGTGTAAGTACACTGAAATTACGGTGTACGTTTCTGTAATTTTAGTGTACTTCCGTGTAGGTATAAGGGAACAATATGTTAAGTTTGGGGTAATAAAGGGGTAACAAACAGATAAACAACCTGCAAATAACTTTGTAAGTACACTGAAATTACGGTGTAAGTTTCTGTAATTTTAGTGTACTTCCGTAAGGGAACAATATGTTAAGTTTGGGGTAATAAAGGGGTAACAAGCAGATATACAAGAAAATTATTTATTTAGTTAAAAAATAACAGGTACCTATTCTGTTAATATATTCCAGGCAAAAATTGTACGTCTGTTGTATATAAAACATCATATTTCTGGCAAAATATGTTCTTGTGTAATGTTACAGGGTAATTTTGACATCTGTGGGTTAAAAATTAAACACACACACATTTATATATATATATATATATATATATATATATATATATATATATATATATATATATATATATATATATGCACTTTGATACATTAAATTTATTGGTTTTCTTACTAGATTACTTAATGTTAAGTCAAAATAATTTGTTTTTGCTATGATTTTAATTTAGACCTTACCATGTGGTAACCGTAATTAGTACTTACGTTATCCCATTGCATTGCAATGACACTTAAATGTCAGGGCAAATATACTGTGTAATTAAAACTTTTTTTTTTTGATAACAGTACCTTTCTCTGTAATTATTACAGCGCGTGTTGTTTCGTATTGCTACATTGTAAGTAGCGTTTGTTACCCCCTTGTTCTGTGTAGTTACAGGGTAAGTGTAACTCCTGCGGGCTGTAAATTAAAGTGGTGCTTGTTACCCCCTTTTTACCCCAAACTTATATTGTTCCCTTATACCTACACGGAAGTACACTATATTTACAGAAACGTACATCGTAATTTCAGTGTCCTTACACAGTTGTTTGCAGGTTGTAAAATAAAGTGTTACCCTCCTAACTTAATAAAATAGGCTGTGTGACTGAGGAATGATTACCCCAAAATGTGCATCTGTATGCAAGTTTGAGGAACTTTTTTTAAGTTGCTGATCCCTGATTTAACTTTTATACATTTTAGGTATTGCTGAAGATGAATAGATAAAGCTTTTTTTTGTTGTGCGACAAAACTAAACTAAACTTTTTTCCAACAACTCTGGCTGCATGGAAATGTTGCAACCTATAGGCTCATTGGAAATGAGTTCTTCCACTTGCATTTCTTGAAAACTCTCACTTACAAATTACATTTAAAAAGTATAATGACCTTGCCCAAAAAAATAATGACCTTGATCAAAATCCTGCACACGATGTCCTATTACAATTATAACCTCTGATTGTTCTAGGAGGTCTTAATGGCATAAATGTATTAGTGTCTTGTGTGAGAGTGACTAATTCCAATGGTGTGTATGGTGCAGATGATTAAACTGTGTATGGCACAGTTGCCTCTGTCTACATGGGTTCACTGATTGGCTGTTCTGGACTTGATTGATACCTTGATGCCTAATTCCACTTACTCTAATCTCAGACACTAACCATGTCTCAAACACATCTGAATTCACTGCTTCACGTAAACACTTTTCCATTTGGAATGGATCATTTAACACACACCATCACAAGAATACATGTGCTTGTCCTTGTAGATGACATTTACATCAACTTAAAGGAGAACTCCGGTGCAAAATGAACCTTTGGTCTAATAAAACATCGGTACCTAGTCAATCGTTCTCTGAGATTTGATTTCATGATAATCGAATGTAAAGAGTTTTATCTCTAAAAAATGTCCAGCGTATAATGCTAATGGGGGCATTGACTAAGCAAAAAGAAATCGCTAGTTTTTACCACTAACAAGGCTCAAAATAGCCCCACACTAACACAGAAACATAATGAGGGTCCATACATGCAAAACGAAGCATTGCGAACTTTGTAAGTGTACAGACCGTTTAATGAGAAGATACTTTATAAAGACAGTGCACTTCGTGTATACAGGCGGCGCCATCTTTGGAAAACAGTCTCGACAAGTCAAATCACGAACGACATGCTGAGTGATCTTAAAGGATTAGTTCACTTTTGAAAAAACTTTTGCTGATAATTTACTCACCCCCATGTCATCCAAGATGTCCATGTCTTTCTTTCCTCAGTCGAAAAGAAATTAAGGTTTTTGATAAACATTCCAGGATTTTTCTTCATATAATGGACTTCAATGGGAACCGGATGGTTCAAGGTCCAAACGACAGTTAATAACAGTTTCAGATGCAGCTTCAAATGTCTTTAAACGACACCAGACGATGAATAAGGGTCTTATCATGCGAAACGATCGGTTATTTCAAAGCTTATTCCAAAAATGTAACTTTTCTAAGGACAAATGCTAGCCTTGTAATATATTGTGAGGCGCGTTTGCAACGTCACGTAATACGTAATTACGTTCAGAAGGTCACGGGCGACGTAGCCGGAAATACAGAATCAAAATCGTCCGACATCGTTGTTTTACCTTTTAATTCCTTTTTTGTAAACGGTGTTTGAGCTAGTTTGCACGTTCAACCTATGCGTTCAACTTGTAAACACTGACTCTGCACTTCCGGCTACGTCGCCCGTGACCTTTTGAACGTAATTACGTATTACGTGACGTTGCAAACGCGCCTCACAGAATGGAGAAAGGCTAGCATTTGTCCTTAGAAAAGTTACATTTTTGGAATAAGTTTTGAAACAACCGATCGTTTCGCATGATAAGACCCTTATTCATCGTCTGATGTCGTTTAAAGACATTTGAAGCTGCATCTGAAACTGTTATTAACTGTCGTTTGGACCTCGGTTGGACCTGGTTCCCATTGAAGTCCATTATAAGGAGAAAAATCCTGTAATGTTTTCATCAAAAACCTTAATTTCTTTTCGACTGAGGAAAGAAAGACATGGACATCTTGGATGACATGGGGGTGAGTAAATTATCCGCAAAAGTTTTCAAAAGTGAACTAATCCTTTAACCGTATGAAGTTCAGCAAACTTCTGAACTGTATGAACGGAGTTCAGGGATCGACTTGTAGAGACTAAGATGGCTCCTGTCCGTATACGCGAGGAACTGTTTTTTTAAAGTATCTTCTTATTAAACGGTCTGTACACTTACAAAGTTCTCAATGCTTCGGTTTGCATGTATGGACCCTCATTATGTTTCTGTGTTCGTGGTATAAACTAGCGATTTTGAGTCTTGTTAGTGGTATAAACTAGCGATTTCTTTTTACTTAGTCAATGCCACCAGTACTAGCATTATACGCTAAACAGTTTTAACTCTTTACATTCGATTATCATGAAAACAAATCTCAGAGAACGGTCGACTAGGTACCGATGTTTTATTAGACCAAAGGTTCATTTGGCACCGGAGTTCTCCTTTAACTTTTAAAATGCACAAGAAATAAGACTGACCGACTACGTCCAGCTGGTAGGTGTGATTGATGCTGCCGTATTTGTTTTCCACCAGGCAGGTGTAGTTGCCTTTGTCTGACGGCACCACCGACTCCATTATGATGGTCCCCATGTTCTCCTGAATCTGTGCAGTAACAGATAAGAGCTTTGAATGATACCAGGATGTCCAATCAGTGCAGTTTCCAGGAGGGAAAAAATAAACATAGCTTCATAATGTACCAATTATATTTAAATAAAAAGGTGAATCTGATTCAGAGCTCTTCAATTTTAGATTAAGACAGATTCACTTGGATCCCAACATGCATTAGAAGGCTGATTGTCTTTTAAGAGCAGCACCAAGTGTGAAAAGAAAAGTGTGTTTTATGGTGGAGAGTGAGAATCAGGCCACTCCATGTCCACAATTGTGTGTGATCTGAATATCATGTTGTAACAGAGTCGTTTGAGATGGAATATCACCAAACAGCGTAGGGAAATCACAAATTACTTTTATAACATCCTGCTTCTGGGCTTTGGATAAAATCAGATAGAAACAATGGCAATGACTGTAGTATTTCAGAATTAGACAGTCTGGCACACCCCTGAGCATTATAAAGGGAAACGCCATCATCAACAAACAATTCACCAGTAGATGGCGATATCACCTCGCAATCCTCGGCAGTGGGTGCTGAAACAACTGCAACAGACGAAGCAACAGAATTAGAATTCAGATTATCTATTTCTTCAGATGTTTTTCTGGAATGATACAACTTTAACATATTTGCGTGACATGTCCGAAATTTCCGTTTCCGATCTGGAGTATGCACAACATAATCGGTCTCACTCAACTTTTTAGATGCCACGTATCGACCAACAAATCGAGCAGACAGAGCAGAACCAGGGACTGGCAAAAGTATCAATACTTTGTCTTCAGGTTTAATCTCACGAGTAACAGACTTTGTCGAAATACTTTTTCATGCTCCTCTGAGCTAAAGACAGATGTTCTTTTGCAAGCATACACGCAGTATGCAAGCGCTCTCTGAATCGGCTAACATAATCCAGTATATTTTCCTTAGGTTCGGCAGCCTCACGCAACATTCCCTCTTTTAAAACTTTTAGTGGACCACGCACGGCATGTCCGAACTCTAGATCCTCAGGACTAAAACAAAGGGTTTTGCCAACACCAAATAAGACTAACGGGACTCATCCCACTCTTTACCGGAGTTTCACCACACATATCCATATTGCAACACTTTGAATGCGTACGAGTACGTAACAAGCTGCGATGTTAGCATGTCGTCCTTCAAATAAGTCTGAGTGACAGAACTTTATACATGAAGACCAAAGGGCTAGACAATAGTAAACGGTCCGGTCAGTAGATAGATGAACACTACAATCTACTCTGAGCAATGTTGTTTCATCAGTTGTATTTGGTTCACACCTTTACAGACACAGATAGAGTTGGTTGCATCTTGAGGCACAGTAACAATGTAAATGCATCTGACTAAAGTTAACTGAAATACACAATCTTTCACTACAATTCAATCGTACAACACAGCAAACAGGTTAGAATTATGTAATAATGTTTTTGATAAACAAGGAAAGCAGCATGCCATGAAGTAATCGAAAATGCCAGGTGTCTGATTGAGAGTTTAATGCATGCTTTTTTTCTCTATGGTTTCTTTTTCCAGTTGCCCTCACCTTGAAGCCTCCGATTCGCTGGTCTTTCTTAAACTCTTTGCCATTTTTGAGCCACTTGAGAGTTGGTGTAGGGTTACCATTGGCCAGGCAACGAAACTTGACCGTTTTGCTGGCGGGAACCTCGAGGAGCTTATTCTCCATCTTATCAGGATGAGTCCAAACTGGAGCCATTGCTGAGGAACAGATAGAATAAGATGGGGAAAAATAAAAGAGGCATTTGAAACTACTGTTTCGAAACTAAATGAAACTACAATGTGAACAATATTAGGAGAATGACCATCTTAGAAAAGTAATCCAAAGCAAAAATAAGTGTAGCCCACGTTACAGGAGTGTGATTGTACTAAAGACTAGTCGCCAGATCACTGTTCTTATCACACTGCATGGCTATCTGGGGAAGTATTCAGTTGCTGCCGTGTGCACATTAGGGTTGAACGATTTTGGAAAATATCAAAAAAAAAATTCACCAATATTGCGATTGCGATTTAATATGCAATCATTTTTCAAGCTGTTTATCTTCTCATTGAATAGTAGGCTGGGAATCTTACTGATGACTTCATAGCGGGAGATTCAATCAGCTGCATTCATACCAATGCACAGATCTCTGGTGAAATATAAGATGTGGTTTGTCCTATCTGTTTAATCCTAACTGACTGGGTTTATTAATTAAGCCCCGTAAGGTCCGCCATGCTGGTTTGTTTCCATCTAACTTAGCTACCACAATTCCTTGCACTCAGGTAGTTTGGTAGTCGCCATCGCACGTCTGCAGCTATTGTTATTAAAAATGATAGCCTGCAAGAAGCTTGCGATCAAACTTGTCTGTGCGCTGATTTGCAGCAAAAAGGAGAAAAAGAAAAGAACATTATGGAGGAGGAAATTGTTGGGGAGATGCGTTACTCATTATGTTCACCTGTTTCGTGTTTAGTTTCTTCTTTACTCTAGCCCTGTGTGAAAGTCTTTCTTTGTTTGTTGTCTTTGTTTTATTGTCTGTTTAGGTGCTGTTGAATTATCGTCTTCATCTTGGATTATTTGCTTGTCTTTCTTTAATAAATTGCTGTATGAAGATCCACATCATAACTACTCCTAACCTGCAACTATACACTATTTAATTTACTGAAACAAAGCTTAAAATGATGTTTGAATGATTGTGATGAGGGTTATAGCCAATCACAACAAAAGTCATATAAATATAAAGATCTTACGATTGCAAAGATGAATTGCCGGTTAGATAGGTGAGAATGATCTCACTTGATTTTGTTTAAAAAAACGTACCCTCCTCTTGGATGTCTGGTCTGCTTTGTGATTGAAGAGGCTGAGTTAGGAGTACTAAGATCAGCAGCATCATGGTTTTCTTCATCATTATCATCAAGGATTCTCTCTGCATCCGGTCAGCCCTGAAAAAACATAATTTATTTTCATTTTCTCCATTGTTACAGCACCTCTCTTCCCAGTCTGTCTGTAACGCTCTGTTTAGTTCCTGTCTCATTGAAGCCCCTCCTTCCAAAGAGAACAGTGTGCTCTAATTGGTCGGCTGGACCAGTGTATTGCGATTGGTCAACCGCTTAAAGCGTTTTTGGGGAAATGTCCCGCCTGCTGCTGCATCCCAATTCGCCTACTTATAAACTCAGCAAAAAAAAAAAAAAAAAGAAGAAACGTCCCTTTTTCAGGACTGTGTATTTCAACAATAATGTTGTAAAAATCCAAATAACTTTACAGATCTGCACTGTAAAGGGTTTAAACAGGGGTGCTTCTCAATATCCCTCCTCGTCTCCTCGCTCCTCCGTTCTCCATTCTATGACCTGGAAACTGATTGAGCTCAGCCATCTTGTAGGACATCTTGCCCTTCAGACACAATGTGATTTGTGCTGCGCTATGCCATATGATATTATATATATGTGTGTGCGTGTACACATATAAAATCGAAATCAACACACGAATCATGAGCTCAGTTCTTTTTTAGAATAAAACATTTATTCAAACATTAAATCTGACAACAAAGGAAGAAATTATACAAATATTAAAACACACCTGACAAGCCAACTTGAATGGAGATAGGTCTCCATGACACAGCTTTTCTGACGATGTCAAAATTGTATCGTACAGCTCAGGAAATTTCGACAGTACTAGCCGTTCATCCATTTTGATTCCGTGTTTGTTTCTACGTCCCATTGTAGTACATGTTTAAACTGCCCTGTCAATCATCTTGGCATTTCAGGGAGTTTAGAAACAGTGACATATATAGAGATTTAGAGAATAACTACCTTTAGAGGGACTTTGTGCTTTGGAATTTTTGGGAAATTTGGGAAGAGAAACTGTATGGTTACTGGAAGAAAATGAAATAACAATAAAGGCTAAGTTTATGACCTAGTTGATATAAAATATTAAAAGATTTTCCTTTGTTTTCCTTTTAACCACAAACTGGCGGTTAAAGCTGGCCCAGTTGCTAGACTGCCAGTAAATAAGGGGGCTATTTGGCCCAAACCATTTCCTGTTTTATTCTTCTGGGAAAACTGACTCATGGTGAAAATGTGTGGTGTGTGTGTGTGTGGAGCCCGATCTCATGAAAGTTCGTATCTATAGCACGAATGTCATTTCTCGTGCCATAGGCCAAAAACAGTTTTTACGTGTATATGGTATGCGTTTTTCGCGTGCATATGATATGGACTTTTTGGCGTATAATACGCACAAACTCCCCACCCCCCTCCCCCCTAAACCTACCCCAGGGTTTTTTAGTGCATAGCGTATGGACGCAAAAACCATTTTTGGCGTATAAATGCCACAAGAAGTTACATTCGTGGTATAGATACGCATTTTCATGAGACTGTGTTGGTGTGTGTAAGGGCAGAACAATCAAAGAGGATTGCAAAATGAATCAAAATGATGTAAAGTGGAGGAAGTTTGTCAGCTGACCTATCTGATGGATTTGTGATATATTGGATAATTAATTAGAGCAACAATAAATAAAGCAACAGTTCAAACATAAGTAGCAAACGGTTAAGAATTGGTTACCTGCATAATTTATTTAGTCGCATATCAAGCAAGAATAGAGAACCTTTTTATTTTCCACAGATTTCAAAAGTTCTTGGAAATGCACAAAATAGGACTTATATGCTTTCTGTGTTCAAAATAATTATTATACAAGCAGTTTTTATGACCTTATATCAATATCTAATATCTACTTTGCATGTGCTTTATTTGTGCTATATAGAACATAACATATACATAGATACTCCATTTTCGTCTCTTTAATATCAATAATAATAATATTATTCAAATTCAACGGAACAGAAGAGCATGTGTTTTTATTACAAACCAACATAAGAGTCCATTTTGTGTACTCACATTTTTCTTTCTGAAATCAAGACAACTCCAGCTCAGGTTCAGATGTTCATAAAATAACTGGCTCCCAAATATTCACTGGTCGAAGCTCCACGGTTCTCCCTCTGACAGATGTATTCGTCCTAAATATTTTGTGAAGATTATCACTATGACTGACTCTTAGACTAACAACCAATTTCAGTTGGCAGTCTGACTCCACCTCCATCACGAACACACGGGTGTTTGTGCGTACCCCTGGTCAGAACCAATGGCTCACCACACCACAAAACCCCAAAAGCTAGTTATTTTAGTCGATTAAGTTTTAAATATAGGTATTTTTCTGGATATCCTTTGTTAACCACCGGGACCGCTGGAGCACTTGGATGGATTGCTCAACAATCCCTGAGTTGTTATTTAATGCAACAAAGCGTGCTTTGAAATCTCTTTGCTATGCGGTTATAACTCAACATTGATCTGGACTGTAACTAGTGTGTGCCAAGAAAACATTTTTAAAGCAGTTTATCATCTTCATATAGGATTTCCGGTGCTGGAAACAGCGGTTTATGAAGTTCTCCAGAAGCATCAATCCCGGGTTTCTTAATTCAGTGAACATTAGCAGGACTCTACCACACTCGCACTATGGAGAAAACTATCCTTTTAGCAAGGCCATCAACAAGTAAAGATTTTTGGATCACGAAACGTCCACCATCAGTGGCTAACTGTTCATGCTAACCAGACAAACCTTGCTCACTCCTTGTAGAATTAGCATCCAGCAAAACGTGCCACGGATTCAAGACTGTTTGTTGATCATATAGGCAACATGACATCATGACTTTTGCGTAAACATACACGCCACTTTCGAGTCAAGTGGCGTGTTATCTCTACCCATTTTGAGCTTTTCGCGTGTATGCATGTATGTCTACGCCATTAATGTGGCGTAGCACACATTGTCATCAAATAACATCAAATGTCCGAGCGAAACGAAGCAAAATGTAGATCTACATCTGGGGAGCGATCTTTTTTTTCCTAGGATGGTATGGGTACACTCATAAATGCCATTAACCCCAGTGACGGGGTTGAGGGAAGTCATATATTTATATATACAGTAATAACGTTAAGTCAACGGCGTTCATAAACACGCTGAAAAGCGATTATGCGTGTTGAAAGCACGGCAAAAATGGAAATACGAATTGGCGTGTCATACACACGCTACTTCATGAGATCAGTCTGATATAGGGATGATTTCACTATAAATCATCATGTCCACAGTCTGACGCAAGCGTGCAAAGTTGTTTATTTTTTTATTCGAGAAGGAATGGCGGAAGGAAGTGAGATTTTCCAGCCTTTTAAGAGGACCAAATCTGAGGTGTGGTCATATTTTGGTTTTTACAAAAGTCCTGAGGGAAACTTAATCGAGGATGGTCACCCTGTCTGCAGAACATGCACAAACAAGTCGCTGTAATAAGGGGAAACACTTCAAATCTGTCGATCCACTGTTATAACTTATAGGCCTTGTGTAGCCCCGCCCCTTTTCAGCTCTGCGCTCGTTGTCTTTTGACTTCCGGTCTGTATTTTCACAGCGATCTTGCATAGGTATGAATGAACTGCTCATAAAAAAATGTCCCGGTTGACATTTGTTAAGACATCTGCATTACAATGCTTATGAGAAACATTACATTACATAACTCTACAATAAGTAAATCCACTTCACCAGCTAATTACTCCTTGACAGCGATGCCATAAAAATATACAGAGCGACCGCAAAAACGGAAGTTCAAAGACAATATTCTAAAGATGACGTACTGATCTAATACAAATGATGAAGTACTTATCCAATACATCGTGAATAAAAGGCATTTATCTTAAAACAAGCTTAGTGCCCCATGAACTTTTGGCGTTTATAGGAGCATACACTGAAAAAAATAATATGCTTACTTATCTAATCAATAAAATTGTGGCAACATATTACAAGCAATATTATCAATTAAATTGTACAAATTAGAATTAATTAGAATGTTAATTTGATTAACTATTACTCAATTGTAATTTGTTCAATTTAATAAATAATATTGCTTGTAATCTGTTGCCACAATTTTATTGATTAGATAAAGAATATTCATTTTTACAGTGTATGCAATCACTTAGTACAGCCGTAGCTGGTTTTAAGTCTACCACGTATGGTTACGTTTTTATGGCTTATATCTCAAATGTCAATGGAGAAATTGTATTGAATTTTTACTTTATGAGATTCTGCACAGTTCAGCGCACTTGGGTCGGCGTTCGTAGATCGACTGGTAGAGACTACTTTTCAAAGATGGCTTCTTCCTGTATTCGCGAAGTTGACTGTGTGTATAAAATATCTGCTTATTAAACTGTATGGACACTGACAAAGTTCTCAATGCTTCGGTTTGAATGTAGGGACCCTTATTATGCTGTCGTGTTAGTGTGGGGCTATTTTGAGCCTTGTTAGTGGTAATAACAAGCGATTTTTATTTGTCATTACTCTATGCCCTATAGACTGGCGTTATACTAGCATTATAGGCTAAACTGTTTTTAGAGATAAAACTATTTACATTCGGCAATCATGAAAACAAATCTCAGATAATGGTTGACTAGGTAACAATGTGTAATTAGACCAAAGGTTCATTTTGCGCCGGAGTTCTCCATTAAAAGGGGAAACTGTGAAAATGCATCTAAAACGAACAATTTTATCAATTTAAACTAAACATTGGACTCAATATAGTGTTCCCTACAACTTACTAAAGATCCAGTGATCCATGGATATTGACATGCAGCCAGGAATCGTGACATTTATTGCCTGATTTCGACACCGGGGAAATAAAAGCAATATAGACCTAAACATGAAGCAAATTTGCCTGTGAACGCTTTATTTAAATACAATATAGGTAGGTCTAAATCCAGGTGATCAGTGTTATATATCATATCGTCCAGCCCTAAAACTTATAGGGGTTTTTTTTTTTTGGTCAGTGTTTATTAAAAAACATCCAATAATGCAGAATATGCAATGATAAATATTTAACTGATAAATTGTTAATATATATAACAATACAAAATATATGTGTATGGTTTTACAGCTAAAATCAGCATATTGACACAAAATGATAACTGCAAATTAGAGCCAGACCGATAAAGGATTTTGAAGGCCGATACCGATACAAATATTTGTTGGCTTTAAAATCCGATATTCCGATATATCGGCCGATATTATTTTTATTTCAGAAACGTGCAACAAAATATTAACAGATTTCCCTAACATTAGTTATTTATTTATGAGTTTTAACTAAAATAATATGATAATGCATTTTAAAAAGAAACTTGTTTCTATTGTCACAACAGAACAGAGGAACATCAAAATATATTAAAGTTCTGATAAATAAAATAATAATTAGTCCCTACATTGCCTAAAAGTTATAAGCTACCTTATAATTACAATGTCAACTTGCTTATTCCCTTTACCTGCACTTTTTGACAACACACGACATGGTTGATGCGTGATTCGTCCATTTTTATTTTATTTTTGAAATATTCATTTATCGGCCATTATAACTGCCGATACCGATATTTTTGAAAATGCCTAATATCGGCCGATAATATCGGCCTGCCGATATATCGGTCTGGCTCTACTGCAAATCCACCTTTGGCTGACTGGAGTCCAGTTGTTTCGATCCATTTGCTTCTCTTTCTATAGCAGTCTGTAAAAATATACCTCCATTTTTTTGCCAAATCTAGTTGTACAGTCAATCGCAAAGCTCTTTCATACTTTATATTAGTTGTGTTTGTTTTTTGCATTCACGCTGAAAACATATACAGCCGCTCAGTCTTTTTGCCACTCACTGTGAGTAACTGCAGGCACTCCGGCCCACGGTGACGTCACGCGCATACCCTCTATTACTGCCTGAATCTGATGAACGTTACTGTGAACTCGTTCATTCTGGTGTCTGTGAACGCATGCTCTCTCAGTTTAACTTCATTCAATCGGGTGCCAGATTTCTATAACCTTAAACCATTAGACACAATGATTGACATAGTTTTTTTTAAATATGTTCTTCATAATCCTTAATGAAAAAGCATTTCAGACTGTAAGTTAGATAGGGTCATTCAGGAACTCCCAAACTTGGTCCTTCTCCGGACAGAGATCGAATGGTGTGCATGATCTTTTATCCTTCACAACTCGCAAGGCCGGGAAGCGTTTCGCCAACAGCTCACAAACCGTGAAATGCCTCTGTTCAGCAGCCTGTGTGCATATACAATCACAACCACGGAAATGAATAGACCTTAATCAGGGTAGTGACATGTTTAACTTTTGAGAGGAATTATCAAAGCTGCGTGGGGTAAAATTACAGTGTGTTCAACATATTGTGCTGTTGTTTAACAACATTCATTGTCCAGCTGATGAATTGCTTTCCAAAAAATGTAAAGAAAAAAAAAAAACAGTTTTGAAAATATATCATCTAGGACCTTTACACAGTAGCCATTTTAAGATTGCAAGTCTGCCTTGTTTTCACCTGCATGAAAGGAATAGTTCACCCAAAAATAAAAATTCTGTCATTATTTACTCACCTTCATGTCGTTCCAAACCTAAAAAAGCTTTCTGTTCAACCATTGACAGCTAATCAACTACCACTTTGACGCTTCAGAAAGTTCATAAAGAGATCGTAAAACTAATCCATTTGAATTGAGCGGTTTAAGGGCGTCGATCACTTTATATGATAAAGTCTTACTTGAGGGTGAGTTAAAGGATTAGTTCACTTTTGAAAAAACTTTTGCTGATAATTTACTCACCCCCATGTCATCCAAGATGTCCATGTCTTTCTTTCCTCAGTCGAAAAGAAATTAAGGTTTTTGATAAACATTCCAGGATTTTTCTCCTTATAATGGACTTCCATGGGAACCAGGTCCAACCGAGGTCCAAACGACAGTTATAACAGTTTCAGATGCAGCTTCAAATGTCTTTAAACGACACCAGACGATGAATAAGGGTCTTATCATGCGAAACGATCGGTTATTTCAAAACTTATTCCAAAAATGTAATTTTTATAAGGACAAATGCTAGCCTTTCTCCATTCTGTGAGGCGCGTTTGCAACGTCACGTAATACGTAATTACGTTCAAAAGGTCACGGGCGACGTAGCCGGAAGTGCAGAGTCAGTGTTTACAAGTTGAACGCATAGGTTGAACGTGCAAACTAACTCAAACGGCGTTTACAAAAAAGGAATTAAAAGGTAAAACAACGATGTCGGACGATTTTGATTCTGTACTTCCGGCTACGTCACCCGTGACCTTTTGAACGTAATTACGTATTACGTGACGTTGCAAACGCGCCTCACAATATATTACAAGGCTAGCATTTGTCCTTAGAAAAGTTACAATTTTGGAATAAGCTTTGAAATAACCGATCGTTTCGCATGATAAGACCCTTATTCATCGTTTGGTGTCGTTTAAAGACATTTGAAGCTGCATCTGAAACTGTTATTAACTGTCGTTTGGACCTCGGTTGGACCTGGTTCCCATTGAAGTCCATTATAAGGAGAAAAATCCTGGAATGTTTTCATCAAAAACCTTAATTTCTTTTCGACTGAGGAAAGAAAGACATTGACATCTTGGATGACATTGGGGTGAGTAAATTATCCGCAAAAGTTTTTTTTTAAAGTGAACTAATGACGGAATTTTTATTTTTGGGTGAACTATCCCTTTAAATCCACCATGCCATCTAACTAAGGTCTATTACTTGGAGCCTACATTTTAAAATCAAGTTCTATTAAGAGTTAAGTCAAATGAAATGGTGAGTTCATCAAATATAGCCATGTTGAGCAGTAGTAGTACCTTATGAAGTGGTGTTGATCCATCATCATCAGTCAGACATGGATCAGCCCCACGGTCTAACAGTAGCTTTAGCACACAATGGTGTCCGCAGTAAGACGCCCTATGAAGGGGTGTCGCCCCGCCACGAGTCTGTGCATTCACAGAAGCGCCACTGTCCAGGAGTAACTCACACACTGACAGATGACCTGCTCGGCTGGCATAATGCTGCTCCAAAGAATGAGAAGGTTCTGGGTTATGAATTATGAGATGATTGCATTAGTGGTGAATTATAAAATGAACAAACCAAAGCAGTGTAGTGTGCCTGGTCCCTCATATTTGGATCAATTCCTTTTTTAATTAACGCCCTGACTCTCTCCACATCTCCATCCATTGCAGCTGACCAAATACCTACAAACAAGTATTCACATTTTTTTGATATACCAATATTGTGTGACATGATGATATATGAACATAAGCAGCACCTCTCTCAAAGTCCATCTCCTCCAGGGTTTGATGGACGCTCGGTGTTGAGCGATGGGCACTACAGGTGCATTGACTTCCGTGGGAATCCATCCTAAATGCTATAAACCAGCATAGACCGCAGTTGTGTGATATATAAAGTGAAGTGTAAAGTGGATGCAAGTTTAAAAAACTGTGTTAAATAAACGTGCTTATATTTTGAATAAGCCATATCAAAAATAAACATAACATAACAGTTACTTAATATTTGTTATGGACACTAATGACTAAATCAGTTCAGCTCTTGAACACATTTAGCTGCCTGATAACGAACAATTGACACTTCAAATTCAGAACAACCAAAAAAAAAAACTGTCATTACCTGCACATGAGTTGAAAAACACTGCAACATGAGCACTAGTGAAAGAGATGTGCAACTGCGTACAACAAAACGAATGGCCTTTCAAAATAAAAGCCCTGCTTGTGAGACTTACTATTGACATACCAAAATAAAAGTCCTCCATTAGGCGGCATATTGAATCGTTTTGGTTGGGCTAGTCTTGACCTATACTTGTTTTTGTTTTTGTCAACAAATGTATGAGTTTTGTGAACACATAGGGTTTGCTGTCTGAGTGTCCACATTAATTTGACCACCATGGATGGAGAGTCAGACTCTAGTTTAGATACGATTATTTCTAGTATGCTGATTTGCTGCTCAAGAACAGTATTCATTATTAATATACACATAAATATTAAAGGAGTTGTTCACTTTTGAAAAAACTTTTGCTGATAATTTACTCACCCCCACGTCATCCAAGATGTCTTTCTTCAGTCGAAAAGAAATTAAAGTTTTTGATGAAAACATTCCAGGATTTTTCTCCATATAATGGACTTCAATGGTAACCAAACGGTTCAAGGTCCAAAAGACACTTTCAGTACAAACTGCAAACTGTTCAAAGGGCTTTAAATGATTCCAGACGATGAATAAGAGATTTATCAAGCGAAACAATCGCTCATTTAATAAATAAATAACAAAGAACAGAGCAAGGCGACCATTTGAGCTTATAAAACCTAAACTTTATTATTTTTATTTTTTTAATGAGCGATCGTTTTGCTTGATAAGACCCTTATTCATCGTCTGGAATCGTTTAAAGCCCTTTGTCTTTTGGACCTTGAAATGTTTGGTTCCCACTGAAGTGTAACGTTATTATATGGAGAAAAATGCTGGAATGTTTTCATCAAAAACCTTAATTTCTTTTCGACTGAAGAAAGAATAACATGTATATCTTGGATGACATGTGGGTGAGTAAATTATCAGCAAAGATTTTTTGAAAAGTGAACAACTCCTTTAAGCATAAACTGTTTTCAACACTGATAATAAGAAATTATTTCTTCAGCAGCTAACCAGCATATTAGGATCACGTGACAATGAAGTCTAAAGATGCTGAAAATTCAGGTTTGATCACAGGAATAAATTACATTTTTAAATATATTAAAAAGAAAACGGTTACTTTAAATTGTAATAATATTTCGCAACATTTATAAATTTACTGCATTTTTGATCAAATAAATGTAGCTGTGGTGAGCATAAGAAAAAATCTTACCGACCCCAAACCTTTACTGCATATATCTCCACACATAAATAAAGACAGACAACCAGACTTTGATTAAAACAGTCTATTTATGGAAGCACACTTCCGTAATAGAGTGCAACAGGGTTTGGTAAAGAGAGAACTGATAGATCCTCCCCTCCACCACTTACATAAATACAGCCTGATACATAAATAAATAGCTTGCACCCTTTCCATAAGGGTCTGATATACATAGAGATCACACTTAAAGTGCAAAAGTCTATTTTGATTGCCTTCATTTAACAGGATTGACAGAGTACCAACAATACCATTTGTCAATGAAAATCAACAGCATGTTTTATAACAAAAAAAACACTGAAAAGTCAGAAATCTCTGACCGAGATGTTTAGGTTTTCATTTAACCATGCAGCAAATAATCTGAGCATCATTTTATAAATGTGCTACTTCTCACTACACAGAACTTCTGGACACAAACACACAAAAAGTCGGACAGTGGGATTGATGAGCATATTTTATATCGGAAACACTTTACAATAAGGTCTCATTTGTTAACATTGTATTGCTCTCATTTGTTAGCAATACAATCTTTGTTAATGTTAGTTCATAAAAATACTCATTGTTTGTTCAGTGCATTAACTTAAGTTAACAGATATAATAATGTATTAGTAAATGGTAAAGTGAACATTAACTAAGATTAATAAATGTTTTGTTTATTCTTAGTTTACGTTAACTAGTTAACTAATGAAACCTTATTGTAAAGTGTGACCGTTATATATCATGATAAACATTATAAGGAAGCACTGGATTTGATAATGACCCGACAAACATCCCATTAAAATTTTTGGTGTGGGTTGGTCACATTTCAATGAAAAATAAAAAATGGAGAAAAGCAAAAAGCATACCATTTCCACATATTATAAAATGATATGATTAAAATAGCATATTGGCACCACTGGTTAATTATTGTGCATATTAACCTATGGCTAAGTGTTATTACACAGTTATCAAAAATTAAATTTTGCAAGAACGCAGCAAAATGTGGTTTGCATTTGGTTGAAGTCTGTCTGACTGCATGGATTTAATAACTACAAATGGCTGAAAACAAGAACAGGTTATATGGGAGGTAGATCAACAAATGGCAAATCGAAAAATTAATATCGTTTATGTATAAATGTAAAAACAGAATATATAAGAGCTATATATTTATGTTGCATATTTGACACCAGAACTGTCAGTTATGAGATGTTTAAGGTATATATACAAAAGGCTACTATTATATGGGTTTGTTTCGCCTGCGATAAGCTGTGCAACAATAAGCCTCCTATAAATTCATTGATAAATCTTAAATTCGATAGACATATTTGGTTGTACTGATTGATTGAAATGTTGACTTCATTATTTGAGACAAAACACAACATGAAACGATACATTCAGTAAAATCGAACAATAGTTCAACACAAAGCATACATAAAAACAAAACCAAAAGCAATAAGTTTGGTTTGACAAATATTTGGAATCTCTACGGTCAGCTTTCGCTACGTTGGCCATGACTACAGACCCTGGATGTGCTCTAGTGCATGAGAGTAAAGCTCAAAGATTAGAGGTGGGCAAACCAAGTGCTAGTGTTGCATACGGTTCCACGGGAGCGTGAAACTTAAAGGGGGTCGGGGGTGAGGGAGTGCTGGGAATAGCTGGCTGGTGAGGTTTCTGGGCAGGAACCGATGTAATTGGTTATCTCACACTTTGGGACATGTGGAGCGGAGTCAGCATCTCCTCAAAGATGGCTCCTTTCACATTCGAACCACGCAGATTCGCTTCCTGTAGATCACAGCCTGAGAGATCGCAGTTCTGCACACACATTACAGAAGATGTTTTTCAGTGCAATAATGGTGTCACAGAATAACACCTTCAATCAACACTAGCTGTGTTCACATTAGGGCTGTCAATCTTCCTCTATAATACTATTCGAAGTCCATTCCTTATTTTAGTTAATATTCGAATATTAAATGCTCAAATTTACCTATTATTAATATTTACGACATTACACATTCTTATGGATCGTCAATGCCACTATAGCCTGTGGTTGTTGTTACACGTTCGGCCCACTAGAGGGACATCTAACATTACTACAATGAACATTTAGGGGCTGTTTACACCTGGCCACTTCATGTTTTCTCAGATCGGATAGCTCTGATTTATCAACACGATTCAATTTACACCTGCTCACATAAATGTGTTTTTGGAAAACGGATATAAATCCGATCTTCAATTCCCGCGCTATATACAGATGTAATGAAGTGCACGTCACCGAAAGCAACAGATTTGAGCTGCATTTTATTGATCATCGGCTAATTTCAAAATCAGCAAAAACAGCAATAACGGAGAGTGGCAACAGCCCTGGTAATATCATTTCGTTTTTTACTTTTAACGAAGATGGTAGTGTTAAGCGTCCGCGACTTACTTTCACTTTGATTTGCGATAGATTGCGGCGCGTTGGCTTGATGAATAGGGGCTCAGATCTGAGGTGATGTGATCGTCATATCGCGTCGGAAGTTCCGGGAGTCTCCCGCATATTGATAGCGTCTCCCTGATGGCCGCAAATTAGTTAAAATCTCCCTGAATCCGCGCATAACATAAATAGCGCGCAGAGAGGGAGTGAACGAGACCTTGCGAATGTGCCACGCGAAAGCTAGTCCCGCGCTCTCCTATTGTTAATAAGAAAGCGATAAGGGGCCGTTTACACCTGGTCACTTCGGAAGTATATATTTATTTTTAAATATATATAAAAGCAATATTCGAATAGTAACTTAAGCATTCGAATAGTATTGATTTTTTAAATATTCGAATTATATTCGAATTTGCGGAATTCGTTCCAACAGCCTAGTTCACATAGACCCGGATTCCAACAGCTGGAAAACAAAAGGTGTCCATGTAAACGCAGCTACTCTCACCTCAAGATCTGTGCCGGCTAATGTAGCTCCTCGCAGGTTACAGTTCTTCAGCTTGGCATTCTTCAGCGTAGCCACACGCAGATTAATACCAGTCATCTGACTGCCCTCCATGTCAACTCCTTTTAGATTAGCCCCTAAAGTGCACAGAGAGTAACAGGACAATGCAACATTATCATCATCATTTCCATTAGCATCTATGATTAATTCTGTGTGCAGGACTTTTACCCTCTAGATTGGCCTTGAGCCCAGAGGGATCCTCAAAGTTACATCCTTTAAGAGACGCTCCCTCCGCGTTGGAGCAGAGCATCTTCACGCCCTGAAGATTAGCACCCTAGAGCACAGAACAAAGTGATCAAGCAAGACTTCATATAAGGTCAAACGAAAGCGAGAGATGTCAGCTCACATCCAGGTTGGCTCCGGAAAGGTCCGCTCTCTCCAGGTTTGAGCAGCACATGTTTGCATAGGTGAGATTGCAGCGACTCAGATTTGCCATTTTAAAATTAATATAGCGCAAATCCAGCCGAGAAAGGTCCGCTCCACTGAAATTAAGACCCTGAGAGGGGAAAAGACACCTCAGTACCAACATCAGACTGACTAATACACCTCAGTGAACAGTTATGAAACTAAAGTCTTCTACCTGACAGCGAAGCTCCGATTTGGTTGGTGTCGCCAGCAGAAAACGAACAAATTCCTTCCGTGAGAGTGGAGAGTGGTCTTCGGGTGGATGAGAATTCTGCATATCATGGAAAATATGTTATTATACATGTGCATATGATATGCACAACCTCGAAAAGTTTGGGGTCAGAAAGAGGTTTTATTTTTGGAAGAAATTAGTACTTTGACTTTGATTAAAATTGATACAAATATTACAGGGTAATTCCATTGGTGGAG
Source organism: Pimephales promelas (assembly GCF_016745375.1). Next base: position 7,766,088 of record NW_024121199.1, on the reverse strand, counting down.
ACATGAATATGTATTGAAAGTGGGTCATATATGCTGTAGAATAGTATCATAAATGTCTAATTTGGGTCCTTCTTGGCCGATAAAAGGCAGAAAATTACTTTTTAGTGCTTGTGGATTGTAGACAACAATCCCCATAGTGCATTGCAATGCTCAGCTCTGCAGGCCACTCCCACTGCTCCGCCCATCAGTGTAGACTAGAGTTGAGCTCCACTCTACGCTCCCGCCAGGAAATCAATTCGCACAATGAAATCAGATAATGCGCGCTAATATAATAAGACGATGTAAGAGCGTCAAGGCGCCATCAGCCAATGGATTGGCGTGATTCTATATGGGCTTCAGACAATCGCCACACTTACTCCGCGCGTAATTTTTACACCTCGGAGTGTTTTGTCTTTGGCATCTTCATTAATCCCCTCGCTATCAGACGTCCCGGGAGTCTCCCGCATATTGATAACGGCTCCCTGATGCCCGCAAATTGGTTAAAATCTCCCAGAATCTAGACAGATCAGACTGTGCTCCAAACCGCATTGTGCGCCCAAGAGACTTTGCGTGTGTGCGCCTCATGACACCGAGACTCGGGCACCGAAATTTTTGTTCTTATTCAGTCTGGTTATTACCGTTTACGTCGGAATCGGTTCCCTATTGGCACCGTGTTTCGGTACCCAACCCTATCCATAATGCATCCGTCTGCGTATTCAGTACCTTTGTCCATATTTTCCAAAAGTTTCTGCCGGTGAAATCAAACGCACTGGCACTGATCTGTGATAGGTCTGTTAGCGCATTAGGTCCGACCCCCTATGGGCGGGTTTGAAAGGGTGAGATTTAGTGCTTGTAATCTTTATAGGAACCCCCCCTCTTACACTTCCTCCTACAATGACTTAAAATGACGATTTTTGAGTCATTGTAGGAGGAAGTGAAAAGGGTAAATAGCGGATTTCTCTCGTCTCAGGGGAAAGTAAGAGACTGTTGCACGACCTTTCAATAGTATAACTGGATTTCTAACAATGGAAATCTTAATGCAAATGGGTGGAGTGTCCCTTTAAGCAGCACAACTGTTTTCAACACTGATTATAATTAGAAATAAGCACCAAATAGGCGTATTTGAATGATTTCTGAAGGATCATGTGACACTGAAGACTGGAGTAATGATGCTAAAAATTCAGCTTTGATCACAGGAACAAATTACATTTGACAATATATTACAACAGAAAACAGTTATTTAAATTTGAATAATATTCCACAACAATACTCTTTTTAATATAATTTTTGGAGCCTTGGTTAGTTGATGAAGAAAACTTTTGAAAGGTAGTGTATGATATCATACATATATAAAATATAATAATACCTTAATGGTGACTTCTAGTTGCTCTGCCAGTTGCTCTATCCCAAAGAATCGAGCTTCTTCTAGTACTCCTATAAAACATAAAACATCCAACTAACTAAAGAATAAAACTGACTTGGGTTATGACAAGAATATATTTTTGTTGTTAATTACAATTATTTCTTGAACAATGGTGTATTTTTAGAAAATTTTCCATGGCTTTATAACAAACCTTGAATTATAGTGATTTTCCAAGATTAAACTTTATTGCAATAATCTACACTCCAAACCTGAATGTACCATCTAATGTATACATAATGAACTGGATAAGAACTATCATCTGCGAATGCTTTAGTTAAAGTTGGCATGAAATCAAATTTGACAAATCTTCTTTTTATATGTAATATTGTAGTGTGTATTATAAATTATTTATCTGTGCACTTCATTTTTTTTTTTTTTTAAACAATCCAATAATTTCCTGAAGGACGAAATCAAGCCCCGCTCTACATTTTTTTCTAATTTCAGAAGCCGTTTCACTCGAATATAAGTCAAAACAAGGAAAAAATGACAATCTGAACTTCCGTTTAATGCCGACTTTAACATTCAGGCCCTACTCACCGAGTAAGTTGATTCCTTCATTGACAATGATCTGGCCATGCCTCAGGTAGTTCAGGATGGGCTCAAAGTACTCTGGGCTTCGATCAATGAGGTAAGCCCCTCGTTCGTCCTGCTTATTGCCCCATACATCTGCAGATCAAGAAAGCGGGGGAAAAGAACTCTGATATAACTGTGCAACAACCAGCAAAACAAACAATGCTTAAATCAATCAGTGAGTGTACGGGAACTAAACTTACCCTTCTCTCTGAACATGTGTGCTAGCATGCTGTCAGGCTCCTTACTCACAAGAGTACTCCTTAAACAAGAGCAAACACCAGAAATACACACCTAAACGACAGGCTTTTAGCATTATTTATATTAGTGGTGTCCAATCCAGCTCCTGGAAGGCCACTAGGGTTGGGAATCGTTTGAATTTGAACGATTCTGATTCCGATTCCTTGTTTTGATTCCGGTTCCTAAAGATTCTTGATTCCGATTCTTTTAAGAGGCAGGGTCAAAAAAGTTTAGCTAACCTTGCTAACCAACGGTCTTTCTGAAGGAAATACTCCTTCTGTCACAAATACTCCTTTTGTCACAAATTTTGCCGAGATTTCGTTATTTTTAGAAAAGTGAAGCCACACTTTGGACCGCCGACGTAAGCTACTCATGTTCGACTCACGCGGTTATGCCAACACTTCCGGTAGACGCTTCTTCATTGATGTTGTTCAGCGGTTTCTTCTTCCGCTCGGCGGACTGTGAATATCGAAACTAGGAATCGAAATTTTTACTTTTGAACGATTCCGGGAAAAACGAAAAGTTAGTCCCGGTTCCAATCGATACTCGATTCTCGATACCCAACCCTAAAGGCCACTGTCCTGTAAAGTTTAACTCAAACCCCAATTAAACACACCTGAACCAGCTAATTAAGGTCTTAATATGCATACTAGAAACGTCCAGCCAGATGCGTTGAGGACAGTCAGTGGCCCTCCAGAACCGAGTTTGGACACCCCATAGTAAACAAAAATGATCTTCCACTCAAACGCATACACATACAGTACAGACACACACACGCACAAAAACGTGTTGTCAGAGCTGCTCTGACGATTTTATCAGTAAAATAGTTAAGCAACTTAAAAGCTACATGACATTTCTCACTAGAACAGCGCTGTTCTTGAAGCAGATAAACGTACAGTTTTCGCTATTAGTAAAGACGCCGCTGCCAAACAGTGTTGAGAGACACACTCTGGTAATTCTCAACCTCTCTCTCTCTCTAATAACTGCATTAGTCTGCTATCAATGGCTCAAGCCTCCATTACTAGCTCTAAAATAATGTTTTGGAATTAAGAAATGGAGGAGTGGGATTAGAAATCAATCCTACACACGAGTTTTAGGGAAAAAAAACGTAAAAAACAACATCTGAACAATGTCTTGAGGTGTGGTAGCCGTAGTATAAGTGGAATAACTGACTCCAGTCCATTGAATTATCAGAAAATAATGCACACCTGAGGTGTAATGATCTACCACTTCGGGTGTGCATTATTTTCGAATAATTAATTATTCCTTACTTTATATAACCACTCTAGATAAAGCATTGCTGTGATTTTACTATGCTTTAGATGGTTTCCTTCCTGCCTAAAAACACCTCTTAACTATTGTCAAATCACAGCCTTTTGATTTATTTCCTTTCACTTATTTATTCATTTACAAAGAGTGGTTACAGTCATAGAAAAGAACTTGATATTTCAATGACAGTTACAGTGAGCAAACAAGACAGCAAATCATGCTGCATGGTTACCTAGTGGTTGTGAAATGGCGCCCACCAATATTCAGCGTCAGCCAATCAGTGTGTGATCCCGAGATGTCGTCTGACAATTTCCCATCGCTCTGAGGATCTGAAACACACAGTCATAGTTTTACACACTGACCTTCAGTTTCATTGAATAATGATAATACATTTTATGCAAAAGTGACTTTTTACACTTTTATGAAAAATGGCTTCAAGCTGTTCATTTGTGTTCCCTCCTATGGGAATCCAGCTCATGTTCTCGGCATTTCAAACAGCATATTCTACCGGCTGAACTACAGGGAAAACTAAACGATGTTGGCTCACCGATGAAAGCGTCTCCTTCTGACACATATAGCACATCATCATCTCTGTGGAATACACACAATAACCAGTCAGTACATCCGAAACAATACCTCTCGTTTGCCTATCCCAGTCAAGAATCAAGTACAAGGCTGTGATCGGGTACACTTTATTGAGTATAAGTAGTGCGGCGCCTACATCATGACTGAAAGATGTTTTACAAATAACTTGAAAGTAAATATGCATATTGTATGTACTTTTATATAAAATCATAGTAAATTCACTTCAAGATTATAATATTTGGTAGAATAAATGGTTATTATTTAGTTGACATGTAGATGTGAATTTATAGTCAACAGAATGTCTAAAGAGGACCATGGAAATAAAGTGTTACCAGGTCATCTTTGTTACCTCATTTGTTTATTTAAAGCAGGTTTAAATAGCAATTTGTTTTTCTTATTTTCGTATTGTTCCCATCGTCTTTCATAAATGAATGAATGATAGTTGAAGAATGCTGATGCAACTGTACCTGATAAGCGCAATGTCATCTATAAGACCACCTTTCCCATTATATAGGTTACAAGCCCTGATTCCCAATTTATTGCTGGCGACTGTCAAAAGATCAGGCAGAGTCCCATAGACGGCTACAACCTGCAAAAGAAGCAAAGTCGCGAAGGCATTAATATTGCAATGTTTGCATTACAGACAGTGTTAGAATGTTTATTACAATAATTGCTTACACTTTATTTTAAGGTGTCTGTGTTACAGTGTAATGATACACTTAAGTACTGAGTAATATATACAGTACTGACTATAGGGTTAGGATTAGTGTTTGGTAGTATTAGTTTAAGCTGCACGTAATTTATTGCTATTACAATAGTAACTAAATGTAGTACACTGTGTTAATGTAGTATAGACACTGTGAAACTAAATGTACTATAGACACTGTGAAATACAGTGTTACCCAATAATTATTTATAATAAGGTTCCATTTGTTAAAAACTACACACGCAAGTTTACTTTAACTAATATTGAAAAAATTATTTTAAAGGATTTTTTAATCTCAGTTAATGTTAATGTCAACATGTATTAATACATTATGACAATCTGTTTATATTAGTTAATGGACCTGAGCTGATATAAACTAAAAAGGACCAGTTTGATTTTTAATAACTAATGCTAACAAAGATGAACAAACAAAATTAACATTGCTCGTTCATATTAGATAATACCTATAACTAACTTTAACTAATGGAACCTTATTGTAAAGTGTCACCATCCTTATTAAAATTATCATCATTGCATTGTGAATTAAGCAATATCTTTCACTATCATAGAATATTTCAATAAATATTAAATTTTATGTATCTGAATACATATGAAATATGCATGTTTAGTATGTAAATGAATAAAAAAATAAACAATATTTAAACGTATTAACTAGATACGTCAATACATTAATATTTAAACAATATACATGTATTGACGTAACGTTAACTAGTTAAATACAGAAATGCATTTACGACGTATAATAATAAACAATAATGTTACAATAACCTTAGAGCGAGCTCTTGTGTGGCCTTAACCATATCGTCGGGAGTAAAAACTTAAATGTTTTGAGTTCTAACAGTTTTCGGTGTCTTTATTAAATAAAGTGAAATACAGTTTCATGCCATTGACAGGACATCTCTGTCTGTCCACACAACACTTACTGGAGTTGGCCAGGCTAAACGTGTACTGCGTGTGTTCACTCACCTTGCCATTTTTGGAGGTTCCGTTGACAAAAAGCGTCACCCTTCGCATGCTTTGTGTGCACTAATTTAAAGTATTAACTGTACAAATATTAATAAATTAATATCTCGCTAACTTATCTATGTATTAAACTAATACCTACGTAAGGGGAGTAGGAAGAACCAACCTAGCTACATTGTATCAAGATGACGCAGAAGCTGTCCAATCAAAATGCGAATATTCTGGCAGACCTCGACGATTGACCAATCACAGGACGCGTTTCATAAATAGGGGCGTGCGGTTCGGACCAATCGGACACAATTGTGGCGTTGGTTATTTTAATGAAAAACTTGCCTGGTGAGAATGGAATTTTTTGACGCAAGGGAAACGATTACCTCAGTGACTGTGGCCTGCTCAAGTCAAGCTACTCATTCATTACAAAGCCGTATTTAGGACTGCGGGAATATTCTGGAGGTCCCAGCCTACGATAGACTGTGTAAACAAACTGTCAAGCTGAGGTAAAATCTTAAAAACTAATCCAAGATCTCATTCTCATTCACTCACATTCTAATGCAAAATATAGAATTGTTAAAAAATTAATAAAAATGTGAAAAATCATATACTGATAGCATCATATAGAAGCCTTTATAGTACACTAGGGGGCAGAGTAGGACCAAAGTCTCTGGTAGAACACATCTTTTTATTATTTTTTTTAATTTATTGATTTTTTTTTTTTGATCGGCTTGTTTATTTCCTATAATTGTAACATTACATTTAAAAAAATGATTATTTGTTTCTTTACTCTTGTGAACTATATATATTGTTTTGACAGCCTTCGCATGTACACACAATCTAAATTATCATTAAAATGTATTTTTATTGACAAAACAAGTAGAATATGCTTCAAAATATACAATATAGACACACACACACACACACACATATATATATATATATATATATACAAAATATATTCACCCACACAGGGAAACTGTGTGTTTAGGGATTAATAACATGAACATTATGATGTCCTATATACCGTAATTATCTATAATATATCTATATAATTTCTGCATGTGTTTATTACACTAATTGATACTTTAATAGTACATTTGAGAAACTCTTATATTGTTATATGGCCAACAGATGTGTTTGTCCTTCTATCTGGATCGTTTAGTAAAAATAAAATAGGCCAAATGTAGAAGCATTGATAAAAGACGTTAAACAATAAGGCAGCGAGTGGTCGTATCCTGCGTATAGCTGTCTGATTCTTACGCGATGGCCCCAATCTTATCTTCTGTAAAAAGGCTGTCTTCCAGAATGTCCCAGTGTGTCTGCAACTGCCCACATACTCTGCAAACACAGGGAAGATAATCACTTCTCTTGCCGTTGACAAAATTTCCTTCAGCTAAAGAAAAGTTTCCAGTTCTCCCTTGATTTCCCATTCAGGTTATTTGGGTTGGGTATTGCCTTCTTGAAAAATAAATGAGATAAGAGCCACATGTGTACACACTATATAGAGTGTGTTTTCTTTACACAGGTTTACAGAGATAACGCTGTGACCTGTTTTATATTCAAAATTGCTGTCATGCATGTAAGGTTTTACTCCTTAACTGGCCTTGTAAGACTTATTAGTTATGTTATCAATTGGGATGTTACCCAGATTACTTCTAGTCTTATATTGTTTGACTGATTACACATTTAATCAGTAAACTTGGAACCAAAGCACAGCTGTGCCACGGTTTAGTTTACACTAGAAATACAACAAATCCATTCTTTACCCTTCTCTGTCACTCTGACAAAACACATTAAAAAGTCCCGTTATCATCTGGACTGGACTGATGGATCAGGGTAGCAGTGACATTTTAAAGTGCCTCCGTTATGCTTTTTCGAATATCACCTTTAATGCAGTGTGTATTATAACTGTTTGTGAATGTAAAAGGTCTGCAAAGTTTTAAAGACCAAAGTGCACAACAAATAAATGTATTGTCTCCTCAAAGACAATAGCAATTCAAACATGTCTGAAATGAGTCGTCAGTAATTCCAATCTTACAAACCTACGTAATGTAACAAATTTGCATGATGCCAGTATATTGTCTTCATTGGCTGCTTGTGAACAACCATAGACATACACTAGACGTCACCTTGGCTACGGCAGTTCATTGGAATGAATGCGTAAATAGAGCCACCATCTTGAAACAGGGGACTCCACTTTAATGCATCAGCGTCAAAGTAGACACAGGTCTAACGGAAATAAAATCACCATAAATCATCATGAATGCGATCTTTCTCGTTCTTTTTTTTTGTTGTTGTTGGTTTGTTCCAATGATCAGACATGTATTTATCATTGATTCCAGAATTTTTTATTTATTTATTTATTTTTAAACATTCTTCCTAGTTCAGATTTCATTTGTGAACATCATACGCTGCACAAAAGTCCGCCACCATCAATGAATTCGAAATAAAGGCAAAGATAGCAGCGTTACCTAGTTACTTCCTATGACAAGACCCCTGTTCCAAGATGGCGGCGGTTTTGACGCATACTTGGAACCATAGATATCTATATAAAGGCTAGATGTCTCACGGCGGAGTATTTTATCGTCATCACCGGCGGCCATCTTGTCACAGACAGGCTTTCTGGTGGGCTCTTTGGTATCTGATGTAAGAAACACTCTTATCTCGTTGAAATCTTTGACGGATTTACAAACGGTTTGGTTTCTTACAAACGTTATTAACGTGGCTATAATTCTGGATGATTATTTATTTATACACTTATTATTCATAAGTATGCAGTATCATAACTACATGTCTGCCGTTTATAACAAACCAGACCGTTTGAAAATCGGTATAAAATTGAGCAAGTTACGGTGATTTAAAAAGTACATGCACCATTAAAACAATGTTACCAGTGAGCGAGCTGCCTGTGACAAGATGGCCGCCAGGTGCTGACGTCGACCTCCATTGGCCAGCAGCGCAGACGAGATATCTAGCCTTTATATAGATATCTATGATTAGAACCCCAAGGTGACGTCTAATGTATATGTCTATGGTGAACAACATCTACTTTTCCCTTTCTCAAACTCAGTAGTTGTAGTTGAGACCCGCAAGAGTTTACTTCGTGTTGTTGATGTCGAGAAAACGTTGTTTTCTGCTGCGAAAGCAAATCTTTTTTGATGCACTTCCAAAGGATGAGACTCGCGCTGGAATTTATACCGTAAAACTGGCGCCATTGTTACTGTTTATAGTGCTAAGGAAGACTCAAGAGCTGAAATACAGATATGCTAATAGTCGCTTGGTTTCTGACACGCGCTGTACGCGGTAGACCAACAGACTGGGCCATCTGACCAATCAGAGCAGAGCAGGATCTCAGAAAGGAGGGGTTTAGAGAGATTGAATCTTTTATCGAACTGTTTCAGACACTGTGAGAAAAGAGCTGATGTTTCAATGTATATTATGAGAAAATTAAAGTGTTTTTGACCTTTTAAACATATTGTTGGAGACTCCAAAACAAAATTAGCCACTTTGACCTTAAAACTATATAGAAAAAGTTTGAAAAAACTTTGATTGGACTTGATTTTGAAAACTACTGTAGGAAAGAACTTGATTTTGTCCTTTTGGGACTTGATTGGATGGTTGTGGTTTGCTATTGGTGGATCTCATGTGAGTGACAGGTTCCCCCGCCCTCATGCCAGTAAACATACATGACAAGAGATGTTGCTGCAAGAGAGAGGGGAAGTTATTTTGATTATAGATTACGAGGCAAAATGAAAGATGCATGGAGAAATCGCTAAGACATTTATACTGCGATATTCCATAAAATATAAGAATTGTCCATTTTAATGACTTTAAAAGGAATAGTTCACCGAAATAAAAATTCTGTCAGTATTTTTCTGTGGTGGAAATACATTTTTTTCACACTGGTCTTTTTTATACAACAATATTTCATAACCACCTCCATAGACAGTGGAGAGCACGATTGTCGGATATCATAACTCTATGTATTATTTTTTTATATTATATATATTTTTTTTTAATATTTCAGAATATTTCATTTTTGGAAATGTTGACTGGTGTGTTGTTTCTAGGTGACATACCTCCACTGTGCTACAGCAGTGTTAGAGTGCAGTTAGAGTAGAAAGTACTGTACTGCATAAAGAGGGAAGTGTAAACAGCAGTTAGTACTAAGCTTCTGTCTTAGTGCGTGACTTGTGTAAATTGTCTCTAAGCAACTGTGGCTCTCAATATGGTTCTGAAATGGCTAATGGGTTGTAAAGTTCACAGAAAATTATGATAAACAACTATCCCTACTGAAAGGGAGAAGACATTTATATTTCTAGTGTAACATGCCTTTTGAGTTGAGGGTTGCCGGTTGTGTTTGGCTGAGATGTTGCTGAGGCTGATGAAAGTCACAGTGAAACATTTCTTCAGTTTTGAGGAAACACCGGAGTTGTGTAAGAGCAACCCTTGTGCCAGTGGGTCGTCTGAAAGCTGCACCAGTCCATGAATAAAGCATCAGGTGCCGTGCAGCTCTGATTTGTTTTTTAGGAACACTTTGAAATAAATCAGATGGATAAATAATAAATGCATACAGTCGGAGAGGAGACGAGATAAAGCAGAACACAAACACAGAGAGAGATGAAGGAAGAGAAAGCGAAATCACAAACACTAAATTACCTTAAAAACATCTTTAATTACTTCCTCGTCATGACTTTCATCAGTAGCTTCCTTATTGTATCAACAGAATTATTATTATTAACTATAACTACATTTGAATGTTTATAACATATACATTTTCAAATATATTAGGCTATATTAATTATACAAATCATTTTATGGGATGCAACTGTGCATTGTTTTAAACAAGGAAATATGGTTTCCTATTAACCTTATATAATACATTTGCATAAAATATATTTTACACTTTAACAACAAAAATACATTTTTGAGGAACATTTATGGCAAATCTGTAACCAAAATAGAAAATACAGAGGTGAAACTAGAAAAATTTGAATATTGTGCAAAAATTCATTTATTTCAGTAATTCAACTTAAAAGGTGAAACTAATGACTCATTACATGCAAAGTGGTGCTGCTAGTGAGCTTTTTAGGTGCTGGTAGCTCAGGGGTCCAGATAGGAGCCAGTAGCTCAGCGGGCTAGGGAGGAGCCAGTACCTTAGAGTAGAGCCCGACGGATAAAGGATTTTTTGAAGGCCGATACCGATACAAATATTTGTTGGTTTTAAAATCCGATATATTTTTTTTTTCAAAACTCACAACAAAAAATAAACAGATTTCCCTAACATTAGTTATTTGTAGTTATTTATGAGTTTTAACTAAAATAATATGATAATGCATTTTATAAAGAAACTTTTATTGTCACAACAGAACAGACTGATGACTGAGTGCCCTCTGGTGGACAAACTATACAACTCCAACACTCATGACATGGTTCAAGCGTGTTTCGTCCGTTTTTATTTTATTTTTGAAATATTCATTTATCGGCCATTATAACTGCCGATACCGATAGTTTGGAAAATGCCTAATATCGGCCGATAATATCGGCCTGCCGATATATCGGTCTGGCTCTACCTCAGAGAGCCAGAAAGGTGCCTGTAGCTCAGGGGTCCAGATGTCTGTTATGATTTTGAGACACTTGGCTATTTATGAGATCTCTGCTCGATTTCCTCACAAATGTAGTTGAGTAATTTCCTCTTCTAAAATGGTAGATGGCGCTAAGCTATGTTATTAATTTAGCGCTAGTCTCCCGTGAGAAGCACTGATTTGAAACTTGTGCTTGCGTTTGCCTTTGCCTACAGTCCTGTGCGTCTAAACACAGGACTGTAGGCAAAGCCTAGTTCACACTACATGATTTTTAGCCCAATTTAAGCCCGATTTGCAAATCGTTGAGCTCGCTGACAGGTCAGGATGTTATCGCGTGCAAATCGCGGGGATTAGCGTGCGATGAATGCTCGCCAATCTGATACAATGAAAGAGGCAACAACGCATCAAAGACGCTCGCAAACGCCTCACCGATCCCAGAAAAATATCTAGCATGCTAGATATCCAGAACTGTCGCATGATTTAACCTCACGTGATGTCATGAGCTACAGCCAATCAGAGCAAGGCATAAGTAGAGGTCACCGGATAAATCGTATTTTTTATTTTTTTGCATTTTTTCTCACAGCAAATCATCACCCAAACAGTGTGCAGCACTAGTTTCTGTCTGACGTTCATATTCGCTTGTTGTGTTCTTCGTCTTCTTCGCTGGGTATTGGCGCGCGTGCTGTTTCCCATCATTTCCGGGTTGTTTTATCGTGTGATTTTTCGTGTCAAACTGTGGTTTGTAGACAAGAGAGAATCGTTGTTGTCAACTCGTGTAGTGCGTTACCTCCTGTTGCGGATCAATCACGTTGTGTCGTGTGGTGTGAACAGTTCAACAATTTCAACACTCCTGATTTCAGAGAGAGAAAGTCATGTAGCGTGAACCGCACAGATCAGCCCGACGTTTTAAAATCATGTAGTGGGAAAAAAATGTAAGGTGCCCTGATCCTGCCAAGTCTTGCTCTCTCATTAATGTCTGACACAGGGTACTTTTTGTGATGTATTTTTCTATTAATAAAAAGCCCATTGCTCTGCTCTACCCATTTATAATTATGCAAAACTAAAATGTGTAATTAGCATTTCAGAGAAAATCATAGACCTACCTGTAGAGTTCAGATCTGTCTGTAATTATCAAGATTTGAATAAGCTGCTTAGGTAATGTTGGAGCTGAATTTAGCAGGAAGGTAGATCTCCAGGAACAGGATTGGGCACCCCTGCGGTAATAAAATCTTTTTTTCTTCTTCTTTTTTTTTTTTTTGCGAATCAGAAAAGTTACACAAGAAATGCATTTAATGGCACAAGGTATTGCAGAAGATGGAGTCATTATTATGGGTCACAGATGGAGGAAAGCCGTCATCTATACCTTCTACTCAGACTGAGAGCACCAGTATCTGTTTTCTTTGACTTCTGCAGCACAGCATGAGGCATCAGATCAAAGACCAAGGAAATGGTGTTTCAGATGGTGAAGTAACTTCTCTCTCTGCTCCTGTCCGGGCTGTCCACGGGCAAATTGTTTTTCTTACAGCGATGGAATTAATTGGAAAGTTCTGTGAGTGAGTCACAGTTTCACTCAGTTTGGACTGTGTTTTCCCGTTTGCACCATTTCCCGCCACTAATTTGTTGTCATGGTTTCTGATTTGCATTTTCATCACTGGCAACTGTGTTTTGACATTGACCTCATTTATATCTGTATATTTTAGTTCCCTTTTTTCTGATCGTTGTTTTCGGATCTCGTCTATGGTTAATGTATGATACGCTACTGCTACTCTCTTTATGTGGATTTACTTGTGGATTTATTAAAGCTACACTGTGTGATTTTTACCCCCATCTAGCAGTGAAAAGGCATATGACTATCCAGTGAATATTTCTGTTCTTCTCAATTCCGATTTCGTTTTAACTCCTACGGTGGCCAATGTAGTCCAAGATTAACGTGGCTTCCGGTTCGACCTCCTCCACGAGTGTTAACTCAAACGTAAACGTGAAAGGCGAAGCTTGAATTAACGGGTATGTCCCTCTTTGGCTAATGTACTTTCAAGCTGGAGGGGCAACATGCCGACCGACATTAGAACCCCTTGCCCGTATCTATTTTTAATGCCATATTATACACTCACAAGAATACTTTATTACATGAACGAAGTAAATATACATTAATGAGCACATATATTTTTGAAAGAACTAAGTGTTTTTAGCTAAGAATAAACTAAGAGAGTTACACAGTGTGGCTTTAAAGACTGCTTTTATGCAGACTATTTGTGTGTGTTCAAGCAGCATAGTCCATCAGCTCTGCTCTTCTGCGTGGCATAACGGTGTACGTACAGTTTACTTTAAACATACATTGTTGTAATTTTTAAGGGGTCACTAATCTCTTACAATAACAAAGGCGTATATCGGTGACGCAAAGCATCAAGCGGAATTATGGATCTTGTCGTCAAGCTGATGGATCTTTTATGAATGAGTGAATACATTTATGTTTTAACATGACTGGTATGAAGCAGTGCGCGATTGCTAATGAGAGATGGAACGTTGTGACACGCAACGCGAGTCCAGCGGATATAAAGAAATAAGGACATTTCATTCTACCGAACTACATGCAAGTGCTAAATTAATACTTTCAGGTCAGTTTATTAGACGAATTAAACTTGAGGTAACGTTGCGCTGTTTTACTTGCTCTAACAGAGACACTATCACACTAAATGACATTCGAGTGTGTTGAATGTTGTTAGTTAGGTTGTTTGTTGGCTGTATGAGACGCAGTAAGCTATCGACGGCATCTCGAAAGATGTTGATCTTCGTTCTAGTCTTCTTTTTGTCTCAAAGTCTGCTTGCCATGGTCCATAATGTTTGAACAAAACAACAACATCCTAGAGCGTCCTGCTAGTTATAACGGGCATAACCCAGTTGTCCACGTCCGTCGCCATGGTTACTACGGGAGTGCGAGGTCAAATCTGGCGGAAACCAGGGGTAACGCGGATATGACGTCATCGACTGGCGACTCCTCACCCCTGCTCACACGCCCCGTTACCTTGGTTAAAATCGTAATTTTCTCACGATTTACAAATAGTTGGAAACATTGGGGATATTGTAAGTAATCAACTAAACAAAATATATAACATAGTGGTTTTGGGTTATTTTACTGCAAAAAATCCTACATATTGTACCTTTAAAAGAGACAAATATCCAAAAAGAATTACATTCACGTTAACAGATGCTTAAAGAAAAATAATTGGGTATTTGAAAAGTTATTACCTTAAACCAAATAATATTCTGCTTGCTAAAAGATCAACTGTGTCTATTAGTGTGATTTCCCAACCTCCAGCTGTTTAGATGCAGTCACGGAGAGGCTATGCAGTGTTTTGTAGGGTGAGAAGGGAAAGCCTTTGATGAATATTTCATGAGCGATCATTCAGCTATAGTTTTCCGTGGCATGACAGCTGTGAAGAGTCTCTCTTGAAACATCCTTTCTGTCAGAAAAAGATGATAGTATGAGAGAGTCTTTGTAAAATCCCATCAGCTAACTTTAAGTTTAATGTAAAGCTAAGTGACTTTACCATCAAAGAACATTGTAAAGCTTGCGTTTATTTTATTTAGCAGACATTTTTGAGTAAGACAGACATCTTTGTTAAACTACAGGACGGGACTCAACCTTGCATCCTAACATGTTATACAAAAGCACTGTGAGCAATGGACATACTGTATTATAACTGCATTTTTGAGTAAACAATTTTGAGTGAAACTGAATTTTCTGTACGAAATAAACGTAGAGTTGGCTTAATTTTATCCGTTAATAATTAAATCTCATAAAGTATTTGAATAATATAATTTTTTTTCTCAATCTCCGGGGCCTGGTTATGTAATAGTTTGATGAAAGCTTATGAAAACATACATACATTCAATCGAACCTTTTCCCCCACGCATGCACATGACATTAACTTTAAATCAGAGGGTTGTTATCCATCAAGCTGGTTTGAAGTGATTGATACAAGACTAGTTTGGAAGCTTATGTATCCCTAAAGCATAAATCATATGTATTTCTTGTACTGCCACAGTTTCCAAATGATGCATGGTGCATCTGTGTGTCAAATCCCGATATTCATGATGACACTCATACATAAAAGTGATATGAAATCTAAGTTTCTGTTGGAAACAGAAATACTACTCTACAATTTATATTCATAAGCAGCAGTTATGGTGACAGGGCGTCTCCCTTATTTATTTATTTATTTGACATATTTTGTTATTCCTCTATTTTTTCTTTTATCAGGACTAGCAAGTGATACATTTCTGAGTGAAACAGGATCTTCAGCATGAAATTTTGTCTGTGATTTTGTCATTGTAATTTGGATATTATGAAATAATATCCAAGACTGTTTTCCAAGATGGTCTGTATACATGAAGTGAACTGTCTTTATATAGTATCTTCTTATTAAATGGTCTGTACACTTACACAGTTCTCAATGCTTCGGTTTGCATGTATGGACCCTCATTATGTTTCTGCGTTAGTGTGGGGCTATTTTGAGCCTTGTTAGTGGTATAAACTAGCGATTTCTTTTTACCTAGTCAATGCCCCCAGGACTAGCATTATACGCTAAACAGTTTTTAGAGATAAAACTCTTTACATTCGATTATCATGAAAACAAAACTCAGAGAACGATTGACTAGGTACCGATGTTTTATTAGACCAAAGGTTCATTTTGCGCCAGATTTCTCCTTTAATGGATGAATGACTATAAAAAATACCTGAATCATGTCAGGAAGCCTTTAAAAATTAATGTTGAGACTACTTAAATTGGGTCGTTGCTTAATTCCATGATGTTGAAAAAACGTAATCCAGTTATGTGGAACCTGTTGACGAAAAAAAAATTTAATTAAAGCCAACATCTCATTTTTTTTGAGTGTTTCTTGATGCCATGATGTTGTCTTTAAATATAAGGGGGAAAAAATTATATCTGGGGCTAGTGAAAGTAATGTTCACTTGCAGAAAACCACTTTTAAAGTGGAATCGAATACTGTGGGCTGCAGGATTCTTTCAAGGATCGGATCTTTACTTATCACAAGACTTCCTCCATCTGTCAACACATTAGGCCTGGGATCAGCAGTGAGTAAGCAGTCAGGATACGGATTCATCAAGGCAGAATGAAGCTAAATGATCAGGACCTGTTGATCTGTTGCTCTCCTCTCCTCCCAGAACCCCTGTAATAGATGAAGCTCATTTACAAGTTAATAGCTGCCCTCATTTGTCATGCCTTATTTTCATGTTTATCTGTTTCAAGCTGATGCATAATGAGTTTGAGCATGTTTTCCACAATTTATCCACATCTAGACTAGAGTAGCAGTGGTCAAAGGTGCTTGTTGATGGAATGAAGCTGCATTATTCATACTGAAAGGATGTGGATAAAATCACTTGCTCTGTGTTGCCTTTTTTAGCAGCTGTTATTCCAGCTAATGGTCCTTCCTCTACAAAATGACAACATAAACCAGCAAAAACAAAGAAAATGGGGAATAAACATACAATGACAAATTACTTTTTCCAGTCACGAATGCATATTAAAGGTGTGTTCGGTTGTTGCTAATTTAAAAAGTTTTTTACAATGTTTTGTAGAGTCAAATGAATAGTGTAAACTCGAAGACTCATAATTGTCATAAAGGTTTCACGGTTTGGTGCGAAGAGTGAAAATCAGACTACGAACATCTAATTCCATTGTGGTGTCGGTACTTAAAGTGCATGAAGAACAGTGATGCTAATGCTAGCTAAAGTACTAATTAATGCACTTTTAATCCATATTTAACAGTTGCCATTTTATAGTTTCGCCAATATGCCACAGTTGAAGAAGCTACAAATATATGCAATATTTTGCAATGGGCAAATGCTTAAGTCTCTCTGTGGTGAAAATCAAGCGTTTAAAGAGTAACTAAACACTTAACCAACTTTTTTTAGTTAATGATCTGTAAAAATTGGATCTTTATTAATCCCAGTCATTGATTCGAGTAACTTTTTTGGCATTTGTTTATAAAGTGTTCTATTTCTACAATATATGGTGTAAAAACGTCTTAGTGCTGCCCTCTTCAGGTTGAACGGTGGCTACTGCAGTTGAATTTTCCTATTGGATGTTCCGCACTTCGTGACGTACGTATTTCAGCTCAATTCGCGAGCTACGCCCTTGGAAGTATAAAAAACATCTTGTGTCGTCAAAACCACTGTAGGGAATCAGGAATTGGGATTGTGAGTATTGAAAACGATCAGGATAGAGTGTTTTAGCATCTATTTCGTCCCCTCTATCTCCGCTGGGATCAGCCCACTTTTTCAGCATTTTCAAATATTGCCAGTGGGTGGAGTCAGGCTCTGACCAGGGGTTTAGTTACCCTTTAATGTTGTTTATATGTCTATGTGGTGTTTTAATATGCTTTAAGACAACCCATGTGTAAATTCATAAGTCGACAGCATTGCTGAGTTTTTTCTCCTTAAAACTGCAATGAACCAAAGAGCGTCTCAAAAACATGGTTTGAAATCGCTGGTGTTTCTGACTAGACAAACTACAGGCTGGTTCACACGGGACGATTTTAAAATTGTCGGCGATAAAAAAATCACGGGTCAAACAGTTTTGGTTGTACAGTGTGTGTGGTGCGCAGCCACACGGCAAAATCAACACATCACACACGAACCGATTTGACTCCCGAGCATTCCCAGGTCAGACGGAAAATCTCAAGATCAAACGTGACTTCAGAGTAAACAATCATGGCGAACGAAGAGGATACAGTGGCGACAGTGTGTAGTTTGTTTTTAACGGGAAAAAAAAACGTTCTCAAAAGAACCGGACCACTGGACTTTCTGGTGCGCCATACTGCTGGGCGCCAGCTGTTTTGATTTTATTTCCCACACGAGGAGAAATCGGGCCAAAAAATTCCAACATATAATCGGTAATCGATACGATATCGATACGATAATCGGAGCACCCCTTAAAGTCCCCGTGAACCGGAAGTTGCAAATGACTTTTCACCAGTGTTGTGACG
Organism: Pimephales promelas; assembly: GCF_016745375.1. Next base: position 7,747,745 of record NW_024121199.1, on the reverse strand, counting down.
TATTTCCGAGAGAAACGGAATACTAAATGAGGCAAAATAGTGGGCGTGGCTTTTTTTTCCAACTAGCACCTGATTGGATCTAGAAAAATGGGTGTTTCATTCTCATATGGAGGATGACGCAAGTTTACACACGCTGTCAATCAATGCTCGCTCGGCGCTCGCAAACACACAGCAGCTGTCAGTTTGGGGGGGGTTGTGGATGTTAAGGAGACAGCCAAACCGTAAAGCCTACGTCATCGGGCATTACGGGCAAGGTCCTCCAATGCAGAGAGGAGGGGCATTTTCAAAATTTGATTAAAGATTACGAAGCCAAAAATTTTTTTGGTGTGGATTGACTTGCATGTATGAATTGTTCACCACAAAACAATCAATTTAGGCAAACAAAGTAAGCATGTTCAATTTTGATTTCATGGTGACTTTAAGATTGTCAGAAAGGGTGAATCAGGGTTAAAATCGGCCTAATAATCCTGCCGTGTGAACCAGGCTTACATTGTAACCAATCAGATCAACGTGTGATCGCCAACCAGTGGATGTCTGATTCAAGCAAAGAATTTTTTTTTTCCAAGGAAAAGATGATTTTTAAGGGATTAAATTGGGTCATCAACATTTTAGCCGTCCATGTATTCCATTAAAATCTACGTATGTCATTTCATTACCATGGCTCTACTCTGGTTTTTACATTAGTAACAATAGTTGTGACCCTATTTGGGTTGGTATACTCTACCATGGTACATATTTGTAAATTTGTAATTTCTCAGGCGAGGTTGCATGTCCAAAAGACACACAAAAGGCAAAGCTTGGGCCTTTGGTTCCAGCTCCCATTATAAATGTAGTGCTTCTGTAGAACATTTCACACACAGTTCATTCACAGAGAGCCTCCATAACCGCTTGCCTTTATTTGTATTTGTGCTTGGTGCTTTACAACTGTCGTTTAGTGTAATTGCTTTAGGGTTAGAGCAGGTGCTGGATCTCAGCTGTAATTAAATAGTCTATTTCAGTGCATTTCAGACAATCCATTTAGTGTTCCATTTAATGTTGTGCTATAATATTTCAGTAACAGATACATGAACATAAAACGACGGATCGAGATCTATTTACACAGGTGTCACATGTGGGACTGGTGATGTTTAAATAAATGAAGTATTGTTTTCATCCTCCCAGCAAATGGTGTTTTAAACAGAAAGATTATTAAATATGCCAAACGATTCAGGCTGTCTCGGCGTGAGGTTTTCCAGGATTCTTGTGAATTCCACACGTTCAAATATAAAAAATATTTAATGTTGGTGATAAAAAATGTATACAAGATGTGCTCGTCTGTGTTCTTTTATCCTCTGTTAACCTCAGAACATGCGTTCTGGTGCCATATAATAATACCAATCCTCCATATATGGATACAAAACTCTGAGACTTGACATAAGGGATGAATTTCACAGTTGCTCATTTAAGGAAGGTGCGAACTGAATCCCAAGGCAAATTGGAACATAAGAATGGGAGGTAGAAAGAGAGAAACACAGCGTAAGATGGTAAAAAGCAGATCTAATTTTAGGTAAGGACTGTCGGATAGAAAGAGAGAAAATTAAAGTGACAGATGCTCATTAATACAGCTCATTTTGCTCTCTGTATCTGTCGAGTCTCTTTCTCCAGTTTTCCATGAAGCTGTCGGATTATTTGTCTAAGTCTTAGCAGGAATTACCCAATCTCCCATTCACACTCATTAGAAGTGAAGTCAGACTGCTGTGGCATGACATGCTACACACTAATAGGACCTATTATGTGAGGTAATTAACATTTTATTCAAATTAAAGCACGTGGAAGAGAAAGATATGTTGTGTGTGAGTCGTTTCTATTCATTTTTGTCCGCCCTGCCTTAAATAGGCATGACCTGATGTAGACGCTGTCCATAAAGCACATTCATAAATCAGCTGGGATGTCTCATTTGAGTGCTCATGCTGTTCTTCTGTGCAATCCTTTCATTTGAACTCAGTTATTCAGAAGTTCACTCAAATCAGAAATCAGAACATGACACCCAATCTGGTGTTCGGTAGCATTTAAATTGGCATCAAAAGGTTTGACATCCCTTGTGTAAAAGAAGTGCGCATAATTGTATTGAATACACACTTCAAATCTTAAAAGTATATTTTTTTATAACTGTACTTGCAGCGAATATATGAAGTAAAAGGCCACTGAAATAAAACTTAAAGAAGGTACACCTCATGGCAAAATTTCTTAACTATGTTTCTTTAAGAAAATTTACTTTGTAAACATGTCAAATTAAAGTGAAATTACATATATATTACGTGCATGATATAAAAATTTAATTAAATTACTTTTTAGTTTCCATAAATGCTTGTTATGCACCACGCATTTCAATAGACAATAGAAGTAATTGTGAAGTTACATATAAAGATCTTCTTCTTAAATGGCTTTAAAAAGTTCAACTTTAAACTTAAATTTTATATATAATTAATTTTCATTTAATTAACATGCAATTAATTCAATTAAATTAAATAACATGCAATTCACTTTTCGCCTGGAGTTTGATTGACAGTTTATCTGCCATTTCAACATGACATCATGACTTTTGCGTAAACATACACACCACTTTCGAGTCAAGTGGCGTGTTATCTCTATGCATTTTGAGCTATCAGCGTGTATCGGCGTGTATGCGTGTATGTCTACGCCATTAACGTCCGAGTGATTCCGCGTGTCTGTACACGCCATCAAATGTCCGAGCGAAACGAAGCAAAATGTAGATCTACATCTGGGGAGCGATCTTTTTTTTCCTAGAATGGTAAGGGAACAGTCATAAATGCCATTAACCCCAGTGACGGGTAGGTTTAGGGACGGGGTTGAGGCAAGTCATATATTTATATATACAGTAATAACGTTAAGTCAACGGCGTTCATAAACACGCTGAAAAGCGATTATGCGTCTTGATAGCACGCCAAAAATGGAAATACAAATTGGCGTGTCATACACACGCTACTTCATGACATCAGTCTGGCCATTTTGTCGACAAACAAACCAGAGTGTAGAGTAAGTATTTACGTCGGTGGACTTGAACTTGAAAAATGGTGTGTATTGATGTCTTTCCGTGGTTGAAACAACATACCTTCTGATGTTCATTCATGTTTATTTTTGCTTTAACTAGTAGTAAAGATGACCGCTTCAAGCCACTTGAACTGAGGCACTGCCTACAGCGATCTATTAACACATTAAAGAGCCACAAAAATTGTATTTATTGTTTGAATTTCTTTGAAAGCTGAGACTTTGTTTCATACCAAATGTAACCTGCTCTGTCTTTCTATCATATGTCGGTGCATTGTCAGTTTACATGCACATAATGTGATTATGATGGTATTTTGGCAATATTGCAATTAATCTTTACCTCATGTAGTCGCAATTCTTTCATCAAACTAATGCGATTAAACTCATAATCGTAGTCACCACCATATTTGCATTCATCTATGTGGCGTACGCTGATTTTAATCGCAGTAAACACCTTAATCTCGTTGTTACTGCTCTGACCAAAGTGCACATGTGCTCAGTTCTTCACGGATGTTGTGTGTTCTCGCAACTTCATGAATGACCTCCGTCACAATTTTCTGAAGTTTTCTCCTCTCCAAATCACTAAACTCAGCACAACTCTTGGCAAACCCTGATGAACAAAGGACGCTGTTTTAATCTTCTTACATCAAATGCAAATCACATTTCTATGGATTTATGCCCAAAGCATGCCCAAACAATGCAACGCTAGCTTCTAATAGGCTGAAGTAAGTCACAGACAGGCACGAAGAAAGTATTGCAGGGTGACGCAGCATCTCATTCCCTCTTCAGGAAACCAAGGTTTCAGTCATAACTGGTGAGTTTCCTTTCAAGGGAACTCGTGCTGCGTCAAGAAATTATGTTGTAGGAACATTTTTACCCACGCCACTATAATGACTAGTGTCTGTCTTGTGTGAAATTGTGAAGAGCAGCACTAAGACGAGACGAGAGCACCTGGGACCCTGGAGTAGAGCGCAAGGTGAGGACCAATATGCCACGTCACAAACCTCTTGAAGTGATACTCCTGACAGAAGAGTCTTAGAGGCAGCGGGCTCGGACTGACGTAGGTAAAGGTTGTCCGGCAGACTCATGTGAAACTTTCCACTTGCTCATCCTCTGCTTCAATGCTGGGGACCCAAAAGCAGATGAACAGCTGTTTTGATTTACGCCGAAGGGCAGCTCTGTGGACGTAAGCATCTGAAGCCCCAACTGGACATAGCAGATTGTTTCTTTCCTGGTCTGGATCCTGGAATGGAGGAGGACAGAAGGCCAGCAGAACAATAGATCAAGCCACATTAGTGGCTAGAAAGACGTGCTTGCATCGTAACCGAATCCCATACCACACCTAGAAAAGGGATCCTCTGTACTGGAGAAAGCATACTATTGGCGTCAATGGCCCCTTTTTACCTCTTGTTCCATGACCAGAACCTGTTCGTGGCCTACCACAGTGGGCAGGAGCCCCATAAATCTGGATGGGGTTGGCAGAACGGCCCCCTGAGGGCACCGAGGTGAAATGGGCACCAAATTTTGAGGTGTTGACCACTTCCCCCTGGAGGGGACTGTCCTCAGAGGTCTTACTCCACTGGCGTCAGGACCTCAGGTCCGCCTTACCCCACGAAGACTGCGGTTGTGAGCGCCTCCCTGGCGCCCATTCTTTCTGTGGGGGAGCTTGGGTGGCGACTGTTTGGGGCTGCTTTCTCTGGGACTAGAGAGCAGCTGGGGAGAAGTTTCTGGAATGTCGGCGCCTGTTTGCTAGCCTCCTGAAACCTCTCAACAACTGTATTAACAGTGTCGCTGAAGATGCCAGGAGGTGACAAAGGGGCACTAAGGAGTAAGGTTAGGTTAATGGCGCTAAGGTTGAGTCACAAATGTCTTTCCGTGGCCACGAGGGGTGCCGCAGCACGGCCGACGGATTTGGCCATCTCATTGGTGGCCCGCAGAGAAAGATATGTGGCCCAACGCAGCTCACTGACTCTGTCCGGGTCAATGACATCGTGTGAAGACTCGCTGCAGCCTGACCAGACGCTGCATAAGCCTTATGCACTAAAGCCGACGTTGTTCTGACCGGCTTGGTGGGTAACATTGGGGCCCTCAGGGACAATGCAGACTGAGGGGAGAGATAGCTGGTTAGCATCTCTTCCACCTTAGGCATCGCCTCATAACCGTGCCATTTATATCCCAAAATTGATTAATAGTTTGATGTTTGTGAACTATACACACGATAAGAGACTAGGAAAATCAGGAGATCAGGAAAAAAATGGTAGGCCCTGACACCAAGGCAATGACAGCGAGGGCATGAAGCAGCTTGCTTTTGGGACGAACGTCCTTAATCTCCAACAAATTCTCATCCCAAGACGTCATCTAACTGACGCTTTTGACCATACGTCAATGTCCAACGTTTTAGGGTACCCTTTAACGTCAGTTAGATGACAATCCTAGGGCATCATCTAACTGATGCTTTACCTTTAGCGTCAGTTAGATGAGGCGGGTAGGTTTAGGTCGGGGGTAGGGTTAGGATTAGATAGCGTCATCTAACGGACGTTAAAGGGTACCCTAAAATGTCGGATGTTGACGTATGGGCAAGAGCGGCAGTGCGTGCTTCCAAAACCTGAGAGAAGGCACAGGTGAGGTGAGATAAGCCCAGGCCTGTTTCTTACCCCTCTGTTAGATCCCCATGACCTCCTAGATCACCGTTGTGCCTTGGCAGCAGCGGGACCCGAGCCGTGAGGAACGTGAGACTGAGAACCCTTGATTGAAGAGCGCATGGCAGGAGTGAAGCTTCTGTAATGGAAACTGTTCACAGTTCTCACAGCCAGCTCCCTCGAGAGCTGACTGTGCATGCTCCAATCCCAAACAACACATAAATCATGTGTATCCCCACCTGTGATGTAGAAGAAATGAACACACAATCTGCAATGCTGCTTGCTCACCATATGTATAACTTCTTTTTGTATTGAGACAGACAACACTAAATAAGACAAACGATTAGGGAGCGCTTACTGAGGACACAGACGCTAGCGTTGCACTGTTTTGGCATGCTTTATAGTTTCCTGGTTCGTGACGTCACCCGCCTCTAACGTCCCATCACACCATTGGACTGATTTCAAATGTGCGTTCCTACATTATGCGGGTGCATGTAAATGTAGATGCTCTTTGATATAACTGGTTCTGAAAACATGTCGGACGTAGCAAAAGTAACTAAGAGAGGCGGGTCTTTGCGAAAGGGTTGATTAAGTCTCCGAAAACATTACATTCACTTCGCACTTAAGTATATTATTTAAAGATTATACAATAATTTTTCTGTAATAGGCCTATATTTCCCATAGCTAACCCCAACAACACAAATTGGATGTATAGGAATTCAATGACTCAAAAAATATATGATGTAAAAAATGATCTTTTTTGATCATGAGGGTTTCGTAATTATAACCATGTGAATATAAATGCTGCCAGAGCCCCTGATTTGGAGTCTCCCAGTGATATAGATATTTCTGTCAGGGTCACTATCGTTAAAGACGATTGACAAGTAATATATAGTTTGGATTGGCGGTCTGGTTCTGTTCTGGGCAAGAACTCAATCCCCATCCATGACGCCTATAGCATTGATAAGAGATCATGGAGAGCAGCGATAACCACCCTAGGGTAGACAGAACATAACCAACAAATGTATTGCAGATACCATTAATGTTCAGTAATTTAATGTACAACATAATTCAAGAAAAATGAGCCAGAAGGCCAAGTCCTGACTGGATTAGAGGAGGAGTAGGGGATGGAGGGAGCAACGGGATAAAGCTGCTGATAAACTGAATGGGCCTCATATGTGGATGAGGGGTGTCGTTTTCCTAGATGTTGATCAGCTGATGTAAGCTTGACGTCTCCTGCCAGTGCTAATGCTTGATATTAACAATAGTGATATGGAAGGTATCACCATAACCAAATGCTTTTGACATGGCAAGTAATATTTAAAAACATACTCTAAAAAATGCTGGGTTGTTTCAACCCAAATTTGGGTCAAATATGGACAAACCTAAATGTTGGGTTAAAAATGCAATTAAAAATATGCAGTTAAAAAGTGAATGTTGAAGTTGAACTTGGGTTAAAACAACCCAGTATTGTAATGTAACCTTCTTTAGTAAGTGTTCTGTTCGTTTAATCGTTTAAGTTCGTTTAATTTCTACATTATTATGCTTTCTTAAAGGGATAGTTCACTTTGAAATTAATTTTTGGTATATTTTGGCTTACCTCAAGGGCATCCAAGAAGTAGGTGTCTTTGTTTCCGCAGTATTTTCAATTTTGATATTTTTAGGTCAAACCGTTTGTGTCTATCAGTCATATAATGGAGGACTATGAGCATGCACAGAGAAGTCCAAATTAAACATGATTCAATGACTCGTAAATGTAAGTACATGTTGATGGCCTAAGACACGAAACGAGTGGTTTGTGTGAGAAAACGAACAGTATTTATATCGTTTTTACCTCTTATAATAAGTGATCTGAAGCCGCAGGCACTTTGTGGCTGTGGTTACAAAAGGGTAAAACGATATAAATACTGTTCGTTTTCTCACACAAACCGCTCGTTTCGTGTCTTAGGCCATCAATGTGTACTTACATTTACGAGTCATTAAATCATGTTTAATTTGGACTTCTCTGTGCATGCTCTTTGAGGAGGACCCCATAGACCTCCATTACGGTTTGACCTGAAAATATCAAAATTGAAAATACTGCGGAAACGAAGACACCTACATCTTGGATACCCTTGAGATAAGCTAAAACATATCAACAATTTATTTCAAAGTGAACTATCCCTTTAAAGCATTTAATGACTTTGACTGGTGTAACCCAATGCACTTATGATTCAGTCATATTAAATAATTTCCTTGACCCGAACAAAAGCAGTTCATTTACATGTTGACTGACATTACTGACAAAACTTATACCATTATCTCTGGACTATAATCTCTGGACTCTACCCTTTCAGAGTTTCAGTCATCCAGTTTATGTGCGAGACAGATAAAAGTGAATTTGGCTTAAGATCTGTTAACACAACCTCCATTAACAACCACAAATTTACAAAGAGACAAAAGACTGTAGGACAAATAATGGTGAGATATGATGGGTATTCTCTCTCTCTCTCAGCTGTGCCTTTCTATGTGCAGTGTCTGTTGCAAAACAACATTAACTGCACATATCGAAACTTAAAACACATATAAAGTTAGGAATTAGTAACATGCATTCAGAAACACAAACAAAGTGCAAGATCTGGAGAGGTTACATTTTTTAATTTACATGAAAGTATACATTCAAGAATTGAGGAAAAACATCAAAAGAAGTTCAATATAAACTTTTTATATGTACATCATTACCAAATATCCCATGACATGAATGATGTGCAAACAACCACACAGAACACTTTAGATGGCCTTTTGCATTCTTCATAAACCAAAGCAAATGCTTGGCAGAATGTTAATTTAATTTTCTTGACTTGACTGATACTCATAGGACTGAAATTAGGCCATAATGAGTCAAATAATATTACACAGTTCTGAATTACATAATTGAATTAGGATTTCTCATTTCTGTAAGCTATGTATGGCACATTCTTTTGTCCTGAACAGCAAATTATAAAGATGTACATGTTAATGTTCAATGATATGTAAAAGAACATTTAGTGTTGTGTATAATGTATAATGTTAAGAGCTGCAGGTGATTTTCAAATACTTCACTGGGTTTGTAAACAGCGTTATATAGGCTACTCTTTCAGCCTCATGAATGGAAATTTTACGTTTGTGGCTTTTTATTTATGGTAGGTCTATTGTAAATGCTTTATTGCAAGCAGTTCAGATACCAACTTAATGCAAAACAGCCAGCTGACCTCAGGCACACTCCACTATCGAGGCCAGTGAAATAACTCTGGAATAAAAAAGAAAATGAGACAAAAATATTGGTTCACATAAACACCTCAAAGCAATTTTCTACAGGTGTATTGCTGAAATATAGGCGTCCCACATTGTCTGGTCAATAACCAACCCTGCGATATTTGAAAAGCAGAGAGAGAAAGAGAGAGAGAGATAGAGAGGGAAAACTACTGACCAAGAGTTGATGCGTCTGAAATACACTATATCATCACACCATAAATATCTTGGTAAATGGCGACTGAATGTTTAACCTTTTCCAGGTGGATGGTTACGATGTTTTATGGCTACACATTAATGCCTTTCACTCTTCAGAAACTCTCAATGCAACCATGCTTTTGAAAAAACTCAAGCTAGTACAAATTAAAACATAAATCTTCCCATTCATTCAGGCCCTAGCATTTCAGCTAAACACAAGGAATAAAATCAATAAGAGTAAGCATGTGGACAAAAGTGAACAAACGCTATAGTCAGTGCTGTTTGCTTAATAAATTATAAGAGCAGTGTATCTGTGTGGACTGTAACAGAAGCAGGGAGAAAATAATTGATTAATATCAAGCTTCAGTGAGAACTTAGGCACTTTCCCAAATGATGCACTTGACGTGGACCTGTGATCCTTCGCTTGCACAAGTTTGTGTCAGTATGATTCAGTACGGTTTTCAAGAGCGCCCCCTGTGTTTGTAATGTGCCTTCTATGTTTCTTTTTGCGAAGACTTCACAGCAGACTACTTTTTAGCAGCTTATGTGGCATCACGTCACAGAACATTGAGCAACATGCTATGGTTGGCAATACAGTGACAGATAAAAGACATTTTAAAGGTATTTCAAAAGAAAAAGTATAAAAACATCAGGAATATGTATAATGATCCATGTTGAAGTATACCCTTGTGAAAAAGAAGTACTACATACCTTAAAAAAAAAAGAAAAGAGAAACCTACTTATAATGGAAATAGTACTTTAAAAAAATATACTTAAGTGTGAACTGAATGTAATGTTTTCGAAGTGCATGTTAAAGGAGTAGTTCACTTTTTAAAAAAATTTTGCTGATAATTTACTCACCCTCATGTCATCCAAGATGTCCGCGTCTTTCTTTTTTCAGTCGAAAAGAAATTAAGGTTTTTGATGAAAACATTCCAGCATTTTTCTCCATATAATGGACTTCAATGGGAACCAAACGGTTCAAGGTTCAAAAGACAGTTTCACTGCAAACTGTTCAAAGGGCTTTAAACGATTTCAGACGATGAATAAGGGTCTTATCAAGCGAAACGATCGCTCATTTAATAAATAAATAACAAATTTTAAGTTTTATAAGCTCAAATGCTCACCTTGCTCTGTGATATACGTTTGTGACTCTCCTGTTCAAACTCATTCAACAAAATTAACAAATCTTTTTTCAAGTCATTTGGTTCAATCAATGAACGAAATGAACAAATTGACTCGGAAAAAGATTTTTTTCATTTTGATGAACGAGTTCGAACAGGAGAGTCACGAATGTGCATCACGGAACAGAGCAAGGCGAGCATTTGAGCTTATAAAACTTAAACTTTGTTATTTATTTATTAAATGAGCGATCATTTCGCTAGATAAGACCCTTATTCATCGTCTGGAATCGTTTAAAGCCCTTTGAACAGTTTGCACTGAAACTGTCTTTTGGACCTTGAACCGTTTGGTTCCCATTGAAGTCCATTATATAGAGAAAAATGCTGGAATGTTTTCATCAAAAACCTTAATTCCTTAATAAAGAAAGAAAGACATGGACATCTTGGATGACATGGGGGTGAGTAAATTATCAGCATAAGTTTTTTGAAAAGTGAACTACTCCTTTAATTGCAATTATATTCAAATGCATTATAATTTTCATTTAAATTAAATGCAATTATCTGAATTTTGGTGGGTATTTTTTTGTATGTAATTTTATAATTACTTACTGTTTTTGAAATAGTGTGGTTAAATTGCACCACCGAATGTACTGCCAATCATTTATAGTAAACTAAAATATACAGTAATGTCATTGTATGTCATGTATTTAAAATATGTGTAATTGCATGTTTGTAATGATGAAGTTGCATTTTAGTACATTTAAATCAACACATTACAGTTCAAATGATAATCAAGTACTTCACACGTACTTTTGCTAGTCAACACATCAAAATAAGTGTACTTCTTTAAAGCCCAACAGAAAATAATTCAAACATGATGATTAAAACAAAGTTAAACATTTAAATTGACATTACAAAGTGCACTTTTCAAAAGTGTATTTGTTAAGAACCAGCCATGAAAGCGTACTTTAAGTTTAATTCATATTAACTTTTAAAATTTGAAGTATTACAAGTGTACATTCAATACAGTTAAGCACACTTCTTTTTCACAAGGGTGATAATTTAGTAATCTTAATCAAATTGAATTGTAAATCAGTGATAGGTATACTATAAAGTTGATGATTCATGTGACTTGACATCTATCATTTGCAGAGTGTTTAAAAGTGTTATTATGCTAATAAATAATGATGTTTCGGCCACGTACATGTATTGCAAATACTACTTGCATGCACTTTCCTTAGTTTGGCACAGTCCAGTCAGTGAAAGAGCAGATGAGGAAGTGAATCTGTAATTCACTTGAATAGCTTTGGCAAATAAAGCCACTCAGCGAAGGACACAGCATATTTATATTGACATTGAAACAAATTACAGCCGTCACACAGAGCAACAACATGTGTAAATGATAGTACATATCACTCGGAAATAGCAGACTTTCTAATCCTAATCAATGACACAATGTGCTTATATAGTCATGGTGCTGTATTATAACTAACTATGTGTTTCAAATGTACACATTATACACGTATTGCTAGTTCTGCACCTTCTTTTAGAGAAAAACCAACAAAAATCACCATTTACTCACCTTCATGTTGTTCCAAATTCAAATGACTTTCTTTCCTTGTGAAACAAATAAGGAGAATGGTTGGTCTTTTCCATGCAGTTACAACAAATTTGGATTTGAAGCCTTTAAACCTTGAAAAAGGACGACCAAGTACTATGAAAGTATGCTATATTTCAGGTTTTATGAAGCCAATGATATCTTTGGGTGAGAAACAGACTGAAATTGAAGTCATTCGCCCTATATCTCTCTACAGCATGTTCAACTAGCCCATGAGAGAATAAATCATTATTTTGCATCGGATGTTTATATTGAATATGTATGATCGGGTTCAAAATGCCATTTTTGATCTGATCGCAAAAACATAATGATCTGAAATCATTGACAGCTCACTGCAGGAAACATTTCAAGGCTATTGTGTGTTTTTGGAAGACTTAAATAAAGCACACGCGTCATATGGTCTAGGTTTTATGGTGCAACTTTAGTCCCCTTTTATTGCAATTGCATGAAAAGAGCGATCTTCAGAATATCTACTTTTATGTTCCACAGAAGAAAGAAAGTCACAGATGACACAAGTGTGAGTAAAGTTATTGTTTAACAGTGACAAGAACCTAAATAGCTCATGTCTTTTGCTGTTACTAAGTCATACACTTCTTCCGCAGGCCTTACCCTGGACAAAAACAGTGATAAGAAACTCAGCATTTCACTGAAACTTGCTCTAAATGGGGGAAATAGTTTTCCGTGCCAAAGAGAACTCACCAGATAATGAGCACAACACCAACAAGTCAGTTTAGCAGTGGTTAAAGGAGTAGTTCACTCTTAAAAAAACCTTTGCTGATAATTTACTCACCCCCATGTCATCCAAGATGTCCATGTCTTTCTTTCTTCAGTCGAAAAGAAATTAAGGTTTTTGATGAAAACATTTCAGCATTTTCTCCATATAATGGACTTCAATGGGAACCAAACGGTTCAAAGTCCAAATGAGAGTTTCAGTGCAAACTGTTCAGAGGGCTTTAAACAATTCCAGACGATGAATAAGGGTCTTATCAAGCGAAACAATCAAATTCTCACCTTTCTCTGTTCTGTGACGCGCATTCGTGACCCTCCTGTTCGAACTCGTGAATCAAAATGAACAAATCTTTTCCCGAGTCAACTCGTTCATTTCGTTCGTTGAATGAACCAAATGACACGAAAAAAAGATTCATTCCTTTGAAACGAAACTGTCTGTTGGACCTTTCATCAAAAACCTTAATTTCTTTTCGACTGAAGAAAGAAACACGTGGTCATCTTGGATGACATGGAGGTGAGAAAATGATCAGAAAAAGTTTTTTTTAAAAGTGAACTAATCCTTTAAAGCATGAACGCAACATACTTTGTCTTCCTCTTCAGAGCCCAGCTACAAGACCCTTTCTTAATGTTTTTTCAGACCATTTCCATATTTAAAGTCGACATCTTTAAGGAACACGATCTTGAAATATCACTGTCCAAAGTGAGATTCTGAACCTCAAATTCAGCCACGAAACGTGCACAGATTGGCTGGCCGTATTCTCAAGCCACCTCGAAGAATCGTAAAATGTGTCATTGGACACGTTTAAATGCTCTCTTTCTGTTCCAAACTGTTCGTCTTTTGTGGCTGATAGGTGCTCGTGGAGCCATTGCTGAGGATGGAGCCCTTGGTAATGCCCGTACTGACCGTGGACAAAGGGAAACTCTCGTAACTCTCCGGCGGCCCCCAGCAACGGCATCTGGAAAGCAGCAGCTTCAGCTCCTTCTGGAAGTTATTGTTCAGGAATCCATAGATCACCGGATTGACACACGTCGACGCCATGGCGGTGAGGTGACAAGCGGAGAAAATAGCATTATGCTGGCATATGGGAATCGCCTCGTGGTTCCAGTCGAAAACAGTGTTGAAAACGTTCAACGGAAGCCAACACAGGGCGAACGCCGCCACGATCGAGGCTAGCATGGCGTTGACTCGCTTCGAGCCTTTGGCCTTTTTCTGCCGTCCGCCTCGGGCCCGTTCCACCATGTCTTTGCGTCGGCTGAGACGCAGGAATATGCGGAAATAACAGACGAGGATGAGCGCCAGCGGTAAGCAGTACTGGCACAGCAGAAGCGTGGTGGTGTAAGTCAGCCGATTGCCCTCGGACGGCCACTGCTCGATGCAGATGAAGTGATCGCTGAAGGGGTTGAAGGGAAGACTGAGGTTGTGGAAGGGCGAGTTTGTGAGGATGTTGAAGGAAAGGAACGGAAGGGAGATGAAACACGCTATGATCCAGATCACCGCCACGGCCAGGTAGGAGTGTCTGACGACTGGTTTCCAGCCGGTGGGATGGATGATGAGCTGGTGTCTCTCCAAGGCGATGAGAACCATGGAGAAAATCGAAACCGTCACGGACATGCACTGGACGAACGGCGTCACCTTACACAAAGCTTCGCCCAGAATCCATCGATCCATTAGGGTGTAGATGATGGTGACCGGCAAACACACCAGGCAAACGAGGATGTCGGAGCACGAGAGGTTGACGATGAAGATGTTGGTCACGTTGCGCATCTCCTTCTGTCGGGTGATCACCAAGACCAGGCAGGTGTTGCCCACCAGGCCCACCGCTAGCATGGTGCTGTACGCCACGATGAGGAAGGTGGTGCTGCTGAGAGAGGTCGGACAGACGGGATCCTCGAATAACCACGAGCCGGAGCTGTTGTTCAGGTGAGAGCGCTCCATCGCTTGAAAGGTCGGGCTTAATCTCCAGGAGAAAATGAAGTGGAATTGTCCGGCGTAAGACTGCTCCTTCCCAACGACAGTTTCCTTTTAGTTTCCAAGTTGTCTCATCTTCTTTCCTTGCTTCCCACAGAACTGATGATCTGTGAAACCTGTGGACGGAAAGACAAAAAATGGCTCTCAAGATCAGAAGAAAATCCAAAGTTAAAACCATTAAAACTGAATGCACGTCCAAAAAAATGCTGTTGCATAAAAGTATATTCGTCTATATTTGGTCAATCCAATCTACCTACCCATCATTTTACTCAAACACACAAAAAAGTTGTGCCAAGATGATTAGCTACTCTCTTCCATACAACAAAACTGCATACATTTATGCACATAAAGCATTTATAATATGTAGACAAAATATATGTCTTAATCCTAAAACCGTATTTTGGGCAAATGTGGGCAAAATAGTTTTCCCTTGATCTGAGCGGTACAAGACTTGGCTACTTTTCCTAAGTTTGCCTCCTGAACACACAATTTTTTTTTACTCAATTCTACAATGTTAAGTCATTGAAAAAAAAAACTCCTTAACCTTGTATTTGGGTCAAAAATGGGCACCCATAGAAATGAATGGGAAAAACTGTAATTTAGAGCATTCTAAAATAAGCCAAAATAAGATATGATATGGTACAAAATATGGTATTTTTTGAAGTAAATAAATTCGAAAATACCCCCAAAATAAAAAAAAACACCATAAATGAATAGACAAAACTTTATCAAAGACAGTGATATAACATTTATAATAAATAAAATTAGGATCACACCTGAGTCCTCTTTGCCCACATTTGTCCACAATTACAGGATTAAAGGCTATAAAGTGAATACCGTTTGAGGGCTACGGAATAGAAAAACTAACCCCACTTGACAAAACAAACAAAGGAAATTAACACTGGGTCTGAAAATATAATATATATATATATTATTAAATCAGCATTTTTTGCTTTTAATTTTTCTCTTTTCAGTGACATTCACCTAAACATTGGAGTCTGATAAAAATGTTCATTTAAAAGAAAAATGTCGAGAAGTTTTTGCATCTGAAGTCTTTATAGAGGTTTTTGATGTCCCTGTCTCATTCAATCATATACAAATAAGAAACATATCTTCATAAACCAGAACAAAATATAGACGTTTTCCAGTGATCTGTGTTAAAAGCTTAGCCTTCTGTTCACAGAATATGGTTAGCACTCCTGTTCCCTATGTACATACTATAGTAATTACAATAACTGGATAATAACTTACTATCCCTAAACCTAACCTTAACCCATGTAGATATTACCCAGTACTTTCTTAGGTAAGTACACGTAAGTGCATGGACCGTAAAATAAAGTGCAAGCAAAATATCCTCATTAGAGAAATGGGACAGTGGCAGACTGTGGCCCCTCTATCATTGATATTTCTTTTGTTCTGCTCTTTTCGACTCTAGTCGTTCCATTATTTCAATGCATTCTCTTTATCTCCCTCTTTGTACACACATAGCAGTAAAGTATGTGAATTAGGTATTCTCTGGTAAATCTCTTTTTTGGACAATCTCACCCCCAAAAAAGGCAAATACATCACACACGCCAAAAAAAACCCTGACTCATAAATTTTAATTTTGATTGCAGCCTGCATCATGAATTTTTAACGCAGCAACATTGTAATAATAACAGACCCTTACAACTCAGTAACTCTACAGAGAGAGGAATCCCATCCAGACAACACAACATCAATATTCTTTAAAGAAATGCTTGACTTTACAAATCCATATCTCTCTCTCTCTCTTATATATACAGTATATATATATATATATATATATATATATACTGTATATATATGTAAGTATATATAAACAAATAAAAACATATATACTTACATATATATACAGTATATATATATATATATATATATATATATATATACTGTATATATATGTAAGTATATATAAACAAATAAAAACATATACTTTGGACCAACTTTGGCCAAAAAAAAATGTTTTTTTTTTTGTTAAATTTATATATAAAAATAAATATATAAATAAATATATACTATATTCATAGTTTAAATCAAACCTTAAATTTAGATTGATCAAAAATATTCATTTTCCCAAAATGACAAAATGCTTTTTTTTAAATAAGTCTATATATATATATATATATATATATATATTATGCTTTAACTAATTAATTTCATCATAAACAAAACCCAAATTAGCTATAATATAAAAGTAGAATTTTCACTTTAAAACTAAAAGCACTGATCACTGTTCATTCACTGATCAGGGAATGAACTGATCACTGTTTTGATCACTGTTTTTTCAATGTTAAATTTTAAACCTTTCTAATGCATTGTGATGTCTTTTAAAAATGCCACATATTTATAATGTAACAAAAACAAAATTGGGAAATTGTAAAATT
This sequence comes from Pimephales promelas, assembly GCF_016745375.1. Next base: position 7,730,748 of record NW_024121199.1, on the reverse strand, counting down.
GTCACAGTTGTATTAATAATATACATTAATAAACAATATTTAGCCATCAAAAGGGTTATTGCTCAGATAACATTTAATAATAATCTTTATTGTGCATCCCCAATAACTGATGCAGAACTAGAACTAGACCCTATAGGAGATGCTTATGTGATGTATACAACTTTGTTATGAAACTGTTTTGGAAGCTCGGGGATGGTACCGTTTAAGCCCCGCTGCACAAACACACCTGTTTCTCCAAAGGTCTTGTCCCCTAGACTTAAAAACATTGATCCAATACTGGGAAACTCTATCAAAAAATGTGAATGCAGAAAACCTGATAATTAAAGCTGCACTTGCAGCCGCACTCCTTCTCTCCATCTGTCTCACAGATCTTTTCTTGATAATTTCTTAAAGTGCTCTGCAGTAAAATCTACTGAGCCTGCACATATAAGCACACTGGCAGGTGATGAATAACCCAGTAAGGTTTAACAATTGGTGAGAATCTAATTATGAGCAGAATCCTGCTGCGTTAAACCCGTCTGATTTCCTCCAGCCAGACTGAGACTTCAGTACAGCTCAAAAACAGAGAATAATGAGAATAAATCCTTTGGGTTTGGCCTCTTTCTGTCTCTAATTTGGCTAAGAAAATACTTTAAAAAAAGGGCAGACTTTAAAAGTTGAAATAACAAATGAGACCCCCTACTGAAGAAAGTATTTTAAATCAGGGAAACATCCGAATGAGCCCCCGAGACTTTGATTGGACGGGAGAAAAATAAGGCTTTTAGAGTGTAATTCTGCATTCAAACAGCCAAATGACATTTAACTGCAGACACCAGATGCAATCATCTCATAAAGCTTGAGAGATTACATAATCACCACAACAATAATAGCTGTGATTGGCATTAATGAATAATTCATTCGATTATGTGCATTTAAATTAATTTATGATTGCAGATTTTGTCCTTTTGCGAATGTTGTCATTTTTTTCTTTCTTTTTTTTGTATCCACACACAGTGAGATCGGTGTTGTGCAGGATTCTCTCCATCCGAGTCATTTCCCCTTTGGACAACTTTTTACAAATACTTTATTCAGTTATCAGTGCACTTATTCTATGAAATTCATTATTCATGAATTACTGTGCTGTACATTATCACAAAATATTACAGAATTACCTAAAAATGGTCAAGTGAAACATTTACCTTTCTTTGTGTTTTCAGCCTTTGGTTCCCTTGTGAAAAAGAAGTGTACTTTAGCATACTTTTAAAAAGAGTAGTTATTACGTGAATAAAATAATATACTTGTTAGGGTGTGGTAGTCAATGAAGATGGAGTAACATAACACTCTGGAGAACGTTGGAGACAAGGATAGAAAAACTAACCACAATTGACAAAACATAGTCATAAACGAGAACTGACAAACTTGTTATATATATGTAATATATGTATTTCTACTGTTCTGTATTTCCGTGTCTTGTTGCTATTCTAGGTTACCACCTGTGTCTAATTGATGGGGTGTGCCAGCGTGCGAGGCGTGTCCCAACCTGACAGCATAAAGAAAGCGACGCATGTTAGAAAGAAGTGGGAGAGAGAGGCGTGCGAAAGCAGTGTTGTTTTGTGCTTGAATTGTTGTCTTAAGCTGGATCTCGGTAATGTAAATTCTTATGTCAAACAATAAACCTTTATACGTTTGTTTGCCGAACTCTCTCCTGCTCCTTTGTTATTATTTGAGAGATAGTAGTAACAAAGTGGGGGCTCGTCCGGGATCTGAACCTGGGACCTCTCGCACACAAAGCGAGAATTGAAAACTAACAGGGGAGCGAAAGCGGCGTTGTTTTGTGCTTGAATTGTTGTCTTAAGCTGGATCTCAGTTCTGTAAATTCTTCTGTCACATAATAAACCTTTATCCGTTTGTTTGCCGAACTCTCTCCTGCTCTTTTGTTACTATTTGAGAGATAGTAGTAATAAAGTGGGGGCTCGTCCGGGATCTGAACCCGGGACCTCTCGCACCCAAAGCGAGAATTGAAAACTAACAGAGGAGCGAAAGCGGCGTTGTTTTGTGCTTGAATTGTTGTCTTAAGCTGGATCTCGGTTATGTAAATTCTTCTGTCACATAATAAATCTTTATACGTTTGTTTGCCAAGCTCTCTCCTGCTCTTTTGTTAATATTTGAGAGATAGTAGTAACAAAGTGGGGGCTCGTCCGGGATCTGAGCCCACAAAGCGAGAAATGCAAACTAACGGGACAAACAAAGGAAAGTAACACTGCGTCTGAAAGCTTTGCTGACTTGTTGTCTCGCTGCCCGATCAGGCAATGGCTTTATCTGGCAGCATTTGAGCTCAAAGGTGCCTCAAAAAACTGATTTCAGACAGACCTCGGAGGCAGCACAACATCTCCCGCATATTGATAGCTGAATATTGATATGTATAGTGGAACTCTAGGGCCATGAGTTAAAACAGACCCATGAGTTTTGTTCCAATCAGCCATTGTTAACCTGGAGTGGGTTTCCCGAAAGCATCGTTAGCTGACTATGGTCTCAAGTTCTGTCGTTATCAGCATAGTTCAACGAGTCAGTGTTTCCCGAAACCATCGTTCCAACGAACATTCGCAAACAGCATCGCAGAGTTGTGTGGTTTGAACAACAACTCTCAACCTGTGGTTAGAAGCATAATTTATATATCGCATCTCATTTGGACGTAATAAATCCTTATCTTGAGCAAAATAAGCAAGCTGACATTCAGTACAACCGGTGTCTTTTATTTAGAACACATACAAATGGAATTTACGTCTTTTAGTTCAGTGTTTCCCAACCCTGTTCCTGGCGGCACACCAACACTGCACGTATTCTTTGTCTCCCTTATCAAACAAACCTGATTCAACTCATCAGCTCATAATCACATGGGTTAATGAGCTGATGAGTTGAATCAGGTGTGTTTGATTAGGGAGACAAAGAATACGTGCAGTGTTGGTGTGCCGCCAGGAACAGGGTTGGGAAACACTGTTTTAGTTTGTCAAAAGATTTAAAGTAACGTGTTTGAAGAGTGCGATATTGCCAAATATTGAGTCTGGTAATAAAGCAAAATAACTGAGAACAATTAGAAATAGTCCTCAGATTAAATTTCTGTAATTTATATTAAAAAATCTAATGTAAATTGGATATTTTGCGACAATGGGTTTCGGGAAACAGTCGTGACTAGCTAGTTGATTTCTCCATTGATGCATCATACTATGGTAGTGAAGCAGCGAACTACATCGATGTATGGGAAACACACCCCTGGTCTATTAGGTGCTCAAACTTCATTGACCGATGGCGGCCATGTTTTTTGAGATTATCCTCATAGACAATCATGGCACCTTGAACAAAGACACTGCATGCCAATTTTAAAGCCAATCATGGGTGTGTTTCCCGTACAATGACGTAACTCTCTGCTTAACTCCCCTGGTGCCATGCATCGTTGAAGGAATCGACTAGATCGCCACGACTGTTTCCCGAAACCGTATTTTTTCCAAATCGGTCGAAATTTTACTCAAACACACAAAAAAATTGTGGCAAGATTAAACTGCCAACAAAACTGCATATATTTATGCATGTATATTTTAGGTTTATCTATCTATCTATCTATCTATCTATCTATCTATCTATCTATCTATCTATCTATCTATCTATCTATCTGTCTATTATTAAATTAGCATTTTTATCCTTTTAATTTTTCTCTTTTCAGTGACATTCACCTAAACAATGGAGTCTGATAAAAAAAATTTCATTTAAAAGAAAAATGTCAAGAAGGTTTTGCATCTGAAGTCTTCATATCATATACAAATAAGAAACATATCCTCATAAACCAGAACAAAATATAGACGTTTTCCAGTGATTTGTGTTAAAAGCTTAGCCTTCTGTTCACAAAAATATGGGATAAATTCCCATATTTTTTAAATATTTTTAAATAAATATTTTAAATAACAAATCCCCTTTCGTGTGTTCCAGCGCTTGAATATTGTCTATTGAATGAGAATTTTAAAAATTGTAACTGGCCAACTGCCGACTGACACCATTTCAAACACTCGTCAACGCCAATCATTCCCCGCTTTTGGTGCTTGGTGAGTGTTAAGTTTTGGCCATGTTTGTATTATGGAAATGAACTGCGGGAAGGTTCTTAAAAAATGTACCTTTGGGGGAATAAAAAAATAACATTGAAACAACATGAAGCAATATTGAGGCAATTTTTATCATTCCCTTAAAGAAAAGCCCCATCAGCCCCTATGGAAGCATCCATCTAAATAGAAATAACTAGCTCAAGTATAATTAACACAGATCCCAAAGGGTTATTGCAGTTAACGTACAAGTGCCAGTGAATCAATCACAGAGCCTCAGCCCAGATGTGCTTCATATACAGTTGATAAGCTGTAATAAAGCTCATTATTGCCCACATCTCTAACCTGTCCTTCTCTAAAGGACACTGATTGTTTTCAATTAGAAGGCTTTCGCCTCCGCCAATGAATCTCCTCCTGGGTGACAGTGTGTTGCAATGGAGCAGAGATAATCCGTTCAATATCTGAGACTAAGAGCACCATTGGTTGCACACACAAAGGTTCAAACATCAACAACATCTTCCCCGCAGAGCTCTCAATTCGACCGAATGACTCGAACCATGAGTCCTTCATTTCCAAATAGACAACATGGAGGGATAGAGAGTTCTGGCTAGTCCAGATCGGCTGTTGACTTATTTCAGACGCCTGTAACATGGTGGTAAACGTAATCTAAACATGGTTTCTAGCTGGCTATTTAAAAAAAGGAATTTTAAAAATTGATGCACCTCTTGATGGAAATACATTTTGTGATGTTATCTAAATCAAGAGGTGCATACATTTCTGGTCAAGATCTTGATTTGACAAAGCAATCCCAAACACTTTCAATGAATTTAAAGGTCTGGACTCAGAGGAGACAATGATTCTTCAACCATTCCTTCACAATCTGAGCCAGATGTATCTTGACATTTTCATCCTGGAATATGAACACAAAGTGTCTTCCTACATGCTTGTTTAAGAAATGAAAAGGTCAATTAGGGTTAGAAAATCTGTTGCCAAACATATAACATGCCAGAAACATATAATCACTGCAATAATGATCCGATCATAAGCATTTGCCTATTTAAATCCAAACATCAGCCTTTTTATTTCTTTTTCTTTTTGGCCGATGTATTTTTATATATATAAAAAAACATGTTATTTTAAATTTTAATGATATTTCACAATATTATGCAGAATTTTTGATCAAGTAATGGCAGCATTGGTGAGCAGAAGAGACTTCTTTGAAAAATATAACAAAATATAACCGACCCCAAACTTTTTAAAGGTCGTGTGTATAAACAGGTATCGTTAATGTTACTTTGTAGATGTTTTACAAGTGCACTGTAATTTTAACGGTAAAAGACTGAAAAATGCTGCAGTGCAAAACTGTTAATTTGTTAACTCAAAGTTTATTTACTATTTATGGTAAATAACTGATAGATCTCATGGTACATTTAATGTAATTTTACAGTAAAATACTGTTAAATTTACAGTGAAAAAGAACAACTCATTGTACATTGGACAAATTGGACATTCCCGCAATTCCCTGTGTGACACTTCACTTTTTTTTTTAAATTTTTGTTGAAATAACGATGGTTCTTCTTATTTTTATTGTTTTTTGTACACTACGGTTTTCGTTACATTTAACGTTGTTAAATTAATGTTGACTCTCATCATCACATTGTTGGTTGTCAGTGTATAACAATGGTACAAAACAGATATCAATACTTCAATAGGTTGGTAAATTAAAATTATATCAGATAATGAAATACGGTTTATTACTGTAAATTTTAAGTTAAGTCTGTAAAACAAAAAAAACCGAGCTGCCAGTTTTTTACCGTACAAATTACAGTTTGATTTTTTACAGTGTGAATGTTTTGGAGGGGTGGGTGCCATTTTCCTACCCTCTATGTAAGTATTCACGTGGCATTTAGAGCTCAGGTAACAGATCTCTTTGGGTATTAAAGATCTCCTTGTAAGAAACCAGCAGCAATGCTCCCTAAAACTAGCGAAAGATGAATTTTCCAGCCGGGCTTTCAGCTCATCCAGGGCTTTGCTGGCGCAGGAGCTGAGAACAGCTAAACCTGCAGGTCCCCATTGACGCTAGACTTCTGTTTTGCCTGAAGTGCAGGTATGAATTTTTAAGAGGTACTGCGTGAGTTCATGACTAAAAAGGAAAAATGAAGTAATGCTGATACTTGTAATTCATTACAAGCCATGCCTTTCTATCTGAAACATGCCAGTACCTGGTGTGTGTTTGGAGAGAGAAGTGATGTTGCCTATAATTAATTGCTGTGTGCAAAACATGCCCTAACTTACAGTTATTATCTTCAAGAACCTGTGCATTAGCCGGCATAATGCAAAGAGTGCCTACATTTAAAACAGAGCTTGGCATGGGTGAACACACCCTGTGAAAGCAGGAGGGGTCCAAGATGAGTTTTTGCTTTGATAGTTCAGATGTGAGAACCCACTGTGCTACAGTCGGATGAAAAACATCCCATAAACAAGCATGTTTTATTAAAGTTAATGAACAGTGGTGTGCCGTGCGGTGTGGACGGACATTCATTATTGGTTTTATATTCTAAGGGGTAAAATCATGATTTGCATGCAAATACAGCACGTTTTAAACTCTGTGCATGCTTTGCTTTTATTTATTTAGAAGAACAGCATGAGCTTTACTTAACAGTGGGGTTCAGAAATGTGAAACCGCCAACATCTGGGGTTTTGTCCTTTACATCCTGGAGAGTTTTAGGATTTTGAGCGATTTAAAACAGCAAAAAAAAAGTTTAGATTAAAAAAATATATTTTTGAAAAGAATAATTAAAATTAACTACAATTAATTAAATAACTACAATTAATGCATAAATTACATAATATTATGTACAATTAATAATAATTGTGTGTATAAAATAATTATAAATACATAAAAAAATAAGCTATTAAAGAATCTGCACTATATTTATGTGACTTGTTAGCATTTTTTTGCACTATTTCTAGGTCATTAAATCAGTAAATCTGGGTCAACGATCAACTCTTTACTTCCATTAAAGAATAAGATGCTTTTCGGATCATTCTTAAAGTGCGTCTAATAAGATTTTTCGGATTTGATCTTTCATGCAGAGTGTGAATGTAAAAGTTCTGAAACATTTGTTATTGTCAAACAGTTATTGTCTTCTAAAAGAATGAATGTAGTTACAAACCTACGGAACAATGTAACAAATTTGCATAATGCCAGTATATTGTCTTCATTGGCTGCTTGTGAACAACGTCTACTTTCCCCTCCCTCAGACGCTGTAGTTGTAGTTGAGACCGCAAGAGTTTGGTTTGTGTTGTTGATGTCGAGAAAACACTGTTTTCTGCTGTGAAAGCAAATCTACTTTGATGCACTTCCAAAGGATGAGACTCTCGCTGGAATTGATACGGTAAAACTAACATCATTGTTAAAGTTCGTATCACTATAGATCAAGTGCTGAGAAAGATCTGGAGCTGAAATTCAGATATGATCATTTTGTTTGGATTCTGAAACGTGCTTTAAGCGTTCGACCAATCACAACAGGCTGCACCATCTGACCAATCAGAGCAGAGGGGCTTACTGATAAGAATAATTTTGTGGTGAAATACTACAGAAAAAAAAAAACATGAGTTGAAATTAAAAAGAAAACGAAGTAAATTCAATGTTAGTACTCAATTCAAGCGTTATGAAAGCATAAATATCAACGTTATAAAATTAAGTAAAATTACTCAACTTTTCTGATACTGATGTTCCCATCATGCACTGGGCCTTGAATAATTAATGAAGGGCCTTGAATAAAGTTTTCCAGCTGTATTTACACTGTTTTATCATTGCTTTTGTTCATTTTGTGACATTTGGATTGCATTTTCTACTCCAAATGACACATTCAAACACAAAAAAAACGAACCATCAAATGTTACCGTCATTGTGTATTGTCTACCAAGTAAACTCTCTACATTCACAACGATTAGCATCTTCCAAATTTTAGAAAGAAGATTAAACAACTTAATTTTGATACTAAAACCAACAGCTACTGCCTCTCTATGACCATATAATGCATTTATGTTCAGCATTTATGTTTAACCGTCAAGTCAGATTTAATTTTATCACACATCAAGACATTAAAAAAACCTTTAAAAACATAGAACAACACTTGAGTTAAAGGGATAGTTCACTTTGAAATTAAATTTTGGTGTGTTTTAGTTTACCTCAAGGGCATCCAAGATGTAGGTGTCTTTGTTTCCACAGTATTTTCAATTTTGATATTTTTAGGTCAAACCGTTCTTGTCTGTCAGTCATATAATGGAGGTCTATGGTCACCACCTCAAAGAGCATGCACAGAGAAGTCCAAATCAAACATGATTTAATGACTCGTAAATGTAAGTACACATTGATGGCCTAAGACATGAAACGAGCGGTTTGTGTGAGAAAACGAACAGTATTTATATCGTTTTACCTCTTGTAACCACAGCCACAAAGTGCACGCGCCCTCTGATCACTTGGGCGTAGCTGTGGTTACAAGAGGTAAAAACGATATAAATACTGTTTGTTTTCTCACACAAACCGCTTGTTTCATGTCTTAGGCCATCAATGTGTACTTACATTTACGAGTCATTAAATCATCAATCATTAAATCGTTTGATTTGGACTTCTCTGTGCATGCTCTTTGAGGAGGTGACCATAGACCTGCATTATATGACTGACAGACAAGAACGGTTTGACATTAAAAATATCATAATTGAAAAAATACTGCGGAAACAAAGACGCCTACATCTTGGATGCCCTTGAGGTAAGCTAAAACACACCAACAATTAATTTCAAAGTGAACTATCCCTTTAAACTGTTCCAGACCTCTGAAGCAAAACTCAAATATTATTTGAATATCATTTTTCAAATAATTCATTACATGTCACAAGAGATCAGGAAAGAAAAAAACTGGTTTCATAAAAGTGGCTTCAGAATTCAAAAAAGAAAGAATTCTTGAGATCCCGCTTGCTCATTTTAACAATGCTGCGATGACTTATGAATCTGACTGCAAATGCTTATTTTCATGAGGCAAAATAATATCCCGATCACATAGGTAGAGGAAGACATATCTTTCTTTGTCCAAGCACATGTTTTACTGAAACATTTGTCTGTGAAGACCTCAAAAACTGCCAAAACTGATCTGCATTCAATCTAAAGCTAAAATCTGAAGATATTTATAGCTTACATTTGTTCCTCGTGCACTTAATAATAACTTCATATCGCTTATGTAACAGGTGTTTTTAGTTAGCATGTCTTTGGTGGGTGATAATGAGCAGAGTTGAGTGTGAAACAACATTTATAATGAAAAAGCAGCGTTTGCCCATTTCACCAGCGAGTGTGAAGCAAAGCTTTTGATGCGTCAGTGTTTGCGTTTGTCTTTGATACCTTGGGTTGTTAGGCATTTATGAAGTTCAGACAGCTCTGAAGAGAAACACAATTATAATGAGCTTATAAATATCTAGCATTCACAACATTCCCATGGTGGAAATGACTTTGAGCCTTCACTCATTGGTGTGTTTTTTCAGAGCCAAGCACTTGTGTTAAGAGGATGGCTCTTGTTGAAAGAGATAGCTACGAGATGAAAAAGATATTTACATATTTCCACAGTAATAAATGCAAAAGCATAAATTATTCTAGTGTGCAGAGATTCAATATTTCTTTGCTGTCTTGAATGAGAATGAGATGACGTAGTGGTTCATTTGATCAACATACTTTGTTAATAACACTATGCATATCTGAACTACAATCAATCATGCACAAACAATGCATGACCTCTTAAGATGTCGTTTATTGAGGGATCCTATTAAATATATCCGTAGCCTAAAACAAATTCATCTCTACTTTCACCACAAACGCACACTGGTTTCCATTTTTATGGGGACTGCCCAAAGATGTAATGATTTTTAATACTTTCTGCATTTTTAAATTTCCAAAACACTTCATTTAGTATGATTTATAAGCTGTTTATAAACCCCAAAATGTCCAAATTTAAGGTTATGACTAACCATCACTATCCATAATAGCCTTATTGCCTACCAGGATGCCGGGCGCGCACACACACACACACACACACACACACACACACACACACACACACACACACACACACACACACACACACACACAGCATTAAACTGAATAGAACAGCACAGAGCCAAATAGAAAAAAAACCCCATAAGATGAACAGGGAAACAGAATAGAATAAAACAGAATAGAATAGAACAACAAAATAACAAAAAACAAAATGTGTCAATATAGAAAATAACAGAATAAAACAGTACAATATCATAGAATAGAATAGAACAACAAAATAACAAGAATGTGTCAATAAAGAAAATAACAGAATAAAACAGTGCAATAGAATAGAATAGAATATAGAATACAGACCGATGGTCATAACCATGATCATGCCTACTGACAGGACTGAACAATTAATCCGATTCCTATCTGAACCGAACATCGTCGTAGTCTCCAATTTCACGTATACGACTTAGAAACTATGCAACATCTTTCAGACCCTCTGCATCCATAAATGAAATAGGCTGAATCCACAAAGCCACACTGTAAAGATCCGTTTACCAGGAAACAAAAACGCTAAATGTTTCAGCAAGTTCGCTTAATGAAGCCCCATTTGTGAAACTCTGCTCTCCCGAATCTTACCGTGTGTGTGTGTCCGTCGCCAGCGCAGATGTACTGGAGCGACTGGTGTCTGCTGTGCTGGAGTAACTGGTGGTTTGAGGAGCTGAGGTTTATCAAGCAAACCTGAGGCGCAAGAAGGAGGCGCCTTCGGTTGTTGTCGAGCGCGCGAGAGGTGTTTGTGTTGACATTCACTTCACTTCCCTTTTGGGTTCTAGAGACTTATGTGTTATACCGTATATAACAGTCACTGAAAAATTGTATTGCCTTCAAAATCTTTTTCCTATTTAAAACCCACCCTCTCTTTTAGCCCAGTGTTCAGTTGAAAAGGGAGTCAAAAGGTGTTTTACCCTAGTAGGGACATTTTTGTTTTGATTTTTGATTTATATATATATATATATATATATATATATATATACAATAACAAAAAGCAATAACAAATATTTTGCATATTATTTTTTCATGTCATATATATATATATATATATATATAACAATAACAAAAAGCAATAACAAATATTTTGCATATTATTTTTTCATGTCATCTGGTTTCATGTTGGATGTTGACTACCAGTGTCATTGATTTTTGAGCTTTTAAGGGATAGTGTCGGTTCCCTTTGACTTTCATTGGTTTTGCTTTTGTTTTATTTAAAAAACATATATAAAATTGATAGCTAGTGATGCAGTCAAATTCAAAATATTGGAGAGAGTTGTTTCTCTGAGAACTTGGATTTTTGTGCATGAGTCAAAAAATGACACCCAAAAATATTTGTGAACTATATCTTTAAAAGGTCTCTCAAACAGAAAGGTCCAAATAACAATAATTCAATAATAATTCCTTACAAGTGAAACTATTATTTCTTGGAAGACTGCAATTTGCCATCCAAATGTTTCAAGAAACATTTAAAAAATATATTCTATTTAAAAAAAACAAACAATGATGTTCATAATGATGTCAAAAAATAGGCCAATGACATACCGTTTTGTTGCTTTGGATATGTGGTCAATAATTTGATTTGAATTAAATGTTTTGAAAAGTATATATGTTGTTTGAGAGGAATTGTCAAAGTAAGAGTTATTTAACAGATGTCAATAATGGGCTGCGTGAACTATTGTGTGTGCAAACATCATTTATTTTTTTAATGGTTGACTTACATGGTTGATTTTATGACAGCAAGTCATTTATACAAAGAATAATGGATGACTTTGGAACTGGCAAGGTTACTGGCAACTCAAAACCTAACAAAAATGTTATAATAAATTTCACAAAAAGCACACCTCAATATTTCATCTATACTGCAGTGTAGGCTATACAGTCTACATTCTGGTAAGATATTAAAAGTCCTATAAAGAACCACATTAAGACACAATTATTCTTGAGACTTCGAAGAAATGTAATGCACATTCCCATTAGGAGCACACTTCCATTAGAGCAGTGTCATTAAACACACACTGTTTTCTGGAACAATCCATATAGAGCCTCTTCTCTTTCAAAGGTTTAATCTGTTCTTCAGGTTTTATCTGGACCTACTTGGGGCTTCCTTGTAATTGACATTTCCAAATGATGTTGTTTGTCCACTCACAGACCACTAGCAGTCGGACTGCACCATATCCCTACTTTTAAATCTTTATAATCGAGATTTTTGTCCTACAAATCAAATGTGAGAGGTAGTGACGTTGGTTTAAATGAGTATGGACTATGAGTGTGGATCCATCTGGGTCATGGGACAAAGGTTTATTTTGTCAATTTGAACATCTTTTGTGGTTAAAGAAAAATTGTCCAACCCCCCACTTGAACTCTCTATATAACATCTCAGGTTTTTACATTTCTGAGTGAGCATTAGGATCAAAATTACGCTGATCCTGCTTGGTGAAATCATGGTTATCCCAGGATGCTCTCATCTGGTAATGAATAAAGGTGCTGCCAAATTAGCGAAATTTCATGGGCAAAAAAGGTCTATTGTAAATAATGTAGTGACGTATTAAGCACAACTCACAAAGAAGTCTCTCAAAATCAAGCAGCTTTCTGTTTGGCAACATGGCAAATCCACATGACCAACATGACAATGCCCTTTGATGTTCCCAGAGTGTATATGTGAAGTTTTAGCTCAAAATACCACACAGATATTTTTATACAGCATGTTAAAACTGTCACTTTTTGAGGGTGAGCAAAAACGCACCATTTTTGAGTGTGTCCCTTTAAATGCAAATGAGCTGCTGCTCCCGGCGCAGGGGGGCGGAGCTTCAACTGCTTGTGTCCTTTTACCTCATACAGACATGCACTGAAAATTTCAAAAACTTTTAGCCTTTTATGTTCAAACCGAAGTCAGACAATGATGAAGAGACTCAAGAAGTGACAACACGTTGACAACATTTCTAAATGGTTAGTTGCAGGTGAGTATATATACGCACAACCGGCACATCCGGGAACTTAACTGTCAATTTTATCCCTGCCCCCTTTTGGGGGAAACAAACTAGACTCCCCATATAGACTTCAATACAAAATAACGGCAAAAACCAACGTCCGTACACAGCCGACAGGCGTAAATAACTTAAGAAATCACTTATATAAAACGTGTCAAGTAATTATATGTCCACCCTGCCTGCCATAGAGAGCATGAAAGATACATTTTTTTATGCCCGTAATCAACTATCCCAGGCTACCTGCCATCATCATCATAAATTCATAATATACATTAAGGTTTTTTACTTTAAAAACGAAATAAAATCATTCAAGGGCTTACCTGGTGACTCGATTAGGTACAAGTAAATGTCCGGGTAAGACACCTCTGGCCACTGGGTGGGGTTGTTACCCCAATTTGACGCTGGGAGAATAAAGGGACATGTTTTTAAATTGACCAAATTAAGTTTGTCTATGTATCTTTCATGCTCTATGGCAGGCAGGGTGGACATATAATTACTTGACATGTTTTATATAAGTTATTTTCTTATTTTGTATTGAAGTCTATGGAGTCTAGTGAGTCTAGTTTGTTTTCCCCCAAAAGTGGGCGTGAACCTATTCAGAGACGCGTATACATAAGCTACATGTACATTCTACATGTAGCTTATGTGTGTAGTTATCATCTAGTCATTGATTAGCATATTCTGTCTTGATAATCTATAAATCGTGTTCAGGGGGCGGGGTTATGTACATCTTAGGGTTAGTCTCTACCAGCCGTTTGTTGTAGTGCTAAACCCTTGTGTGGTGTTCATATACAGCCAGTGCATTTTGGGGTTTTCTAATTCAACACAATCAAAAATTTTTATGTTAAAATACTCAACAGATGTTTCCTTCATCCCAATTACAAGCAATATAAACAGCATATATGGTTAATATTTTCTCTTTACCTTTGTTAGATCACATTTAAGAATCACATTTAAGACCCGAACACCATACAATTTCTTTAAAAGAAAGTATATCGCTTTGCTTTGAGCGCTGTAACTTTGCAGATGTTGTTTACACTCAAACAGCAACATTACACACCAACTAAAAATAGAAAAGTGAAATCATAAATAGCTACATGTTGTATGCATGCAACAGCAAAGGGTAAAATGTTTAAACAATATGATGTATGCACTAAATCCAATGTTAACTGAGACCTACATATTTTTAAACACTCGACTATTGGCTAACTATTCGTTTTATTTATTTATTCGCATAAAGTGAACTACCCAACCTTATGACGCTATCGGCCACTCTCAACAATTTCTCCTGAATCCATTCGAAATGTGGGGAAATCTTTTGCCCTTACGTGAAATTCCCAATCACATGGTTTCCTGTTGAAATGATGGATTTTGCCTGTGAAAATTCACTGAACAATGGTAAATGTGACCGCAGCAGCAAACCAAAGCAAATCATAAGTTCTAAAATATCTTCTAACATAATTACTAAAATTACTATTTAGATATTTCATGGCAAGACAGTGTCGATTATTTTAGAAACATTTACCATCTATTCATTCTGGGGAAACTAACAGTCAGTTTTTAGAAAGTAGTGAATGAATAACAATGTGTCAGTGTGAAATTATATTAGTAATGAGAAATGATATTAATTAATATTAGCAGTTTGACTGCTGCTCAGTCAAGGACACTGTATTGTTTTCCTTGACGGCTCGTTATTAAGAAGCGGAACAATTATGAACCATTTGCATAACTTTGAACCTTGTCATATTTCTCAAAAATAGGTTTTTTTAAACATCCACATCATAAACACAAAAAGAATATCTTCCACTTCCACATTGAGGAGAGATTCATCCTACATTTGTCACTTCCTAAATTGGGCCCTATGTAGGAAATGAGGCTTATCCAGAGCCGTCTGTGTGGCACTGTGGGGGAGTGTGCACGTGCTCTCAACACTCATCCCACGAGAACGAGATGTTAATGCAGCGCAACACCTAACTCACCATCCTCTCTGAGTGACACCGAACCTCTCAGACTATGCAGTGATTCCCAGGGCCTTAATAGCATAGAGACTGAGAGACACAGATCAGTATCCAGAATTATGGTTGACTGATAGTTGCTTTTAATAGAAAATTCTTAAATCACTACATTTGGCCTACATTTGGTTACATTTTTGGTGGTTTAACCCTTGTGAAAAAGAAGTAGGCCTACACTTCAGCATCATTTTATAAAGAATACTCAAAATGGAAAAAAAGGTACAAAACAAGTTGTCACTGGGGTTGTGCCTTTTCAAAGGGTAAACTTTTGTCCATTTCAGGTGCTAATAAGTAAATTTTTGGTGCTAATATGTAAATCTTAGGTGCTAATAAGTATTTTTTAGGTGCGAATATATAAATTTTAGGTGCTAATAAGTAGCCTATATTTTAGGTGCTAATATGTAAATTTTAGGTACTGTTATGTACATTTTAGGTGTCTGCCAATATGTACATTTTAGGTGCTAATATGTACATTTTAGGTGCTATTATGTACGTTTTAGGTGCTAATAAGTATATTTCAGGTGCTAATATGTAAATGTTAGGTGCTATTATGTACATTTTAGGTGCTAATATGTACATTTTAGGTGCTATTATGTACATTTTAGGTGCTAATAAGTATATTTTAGGTGCTGATATGTAAATTTTTGGTGCTATTATGTACATGTTTGGTGCTATTATGTACATTTTAGGTGCTATTATGTAAATTTTAGGTGCTGTTATGTACATTTTAGGTGCCAATATGTACATATTAGGTGCTAATATGTACATTTTAGGTGCTATTATGTACGTTTTAGGTGCTAATAAGTATATTTCAGGTGCTAATATGTACATTTTAGGTGCTATTATGTACATTTTAGGTGCTAATTATATTTTAGGTGCTAATATGTAAATTATAGGTGCTATTATGTACATTTTAGGTGCTAATATGTACGTTTTAGGTGCTATTATGTATAAGTATATTTTAGGTGCTAATATGTAAATTATAGGTGCTATTATGTACATTTTAGGTGCTATTATGTACATTTTAGGTGCTAATATGTACATTTTAGGTGCTATTATGTACATTTTAGGTGCTAATAAGTATATTTTAGGTGCTAATATGTAAATTTTAGGTGCTATTATGTACATTTTTGGTGCTACTATGTACATTTTAGGTGCTAATATTTATCATTAAGGTACCAATATGCACACTTTAGGTAAAAAAGTGTATCTTTTGAAAAGGTTCAGCCCCAGTGACAGCTTTTGTACCTTTTTTTCTGAGAGTGTATAATGTTATTTAAAATAATGTGTTTTCAGAAGATATATTTATTTATATATTTTTATATTAATATGTTTTTCAGACAATTTGGTTTCGATTTTAAAGTCTGTGTTACAGTGTAATTATAAATTTAAGTACTGAGCAATAATACTTAACTACCTGTATTTAGTGTTAGGATTAGGGTTAGTTGCATGTAATTGCTAACACTAAATGTAACAAGGACACCATCAAATAAAGTGCGACTGATTGTATTATAGTTTAAATATATCTGAAACGCAATCAATGCTTTTTTGACACACTTAAGAAGGACTTAAGTACATCTTTATGTGTAATTTCATCATTTCTTTAAATATATTTGTAATTACACATTACACATTTGCAATGATAAAATATAATGTAATATAAAAAACACAGTTAGAATGATAATTAAGTCTTTAAATGTGCTTTAGTATGTTAGTCAACACATCACATGACAAACATGATAACTAAAACAATGATTAAAAAACTTTAGACAATCAGTACATTGGAGGTGAGCTTTCCTCCTTCCAGGGCATCTACAATGTGAGGAAAGCTCAGAGGAACATTAGTGAGTCCAACCACCAAAGCCACGGACTCCTCTCATTGTTACCATCAGGCAGACGAAGCAGATTCATGACCGTACCAGTCGGCCGCGGGACACCTGGTTCCCTTGGGCTATCCAACCCGATCTCACGACCAAGTCGTACGAATTCGACGAATGATTAAAAAGTGGCTAATTCGTAACAATTCATACGACCTCACTCGTACGAATTAATACGATTTTGCTAAATTGTACATATTTTACGAATTGGCCAATTCGTATGAATTCATACGAATGACCTACCCCTTACCCCGCCCCTAAACTTAACCATCACGTGGGTTTAGACAAATCGCACGAATTAGTACGAATTAGACACTTTTTAATCATGCGTCGAATTCGTACGAATTGGTCGTGAGATAGTGTTGGGCTATCAGACTGCTGAACTGAAGCAAATACAGTACAATACACTGCAGTCCTAGAACAAGTATAATACAGTCTTCCAAACACCATTTCACACATGCTATGTGTACTGTGAATATCTCTGTGTTAAAACCCTAACATCAATCTAATGTCTATTGTGATGTGTCATATATGTTGTATACTCCTTGATTTAGCTGTCAGCGCTGTCTGTGTATATTATATAGTTTTTTGTACTGTATATTGTTCCTCTGTATAATGTGTTGAGTAAAGTGTATTTAAAACTTAATTTTATAGTTGCAATGTTCGGATCACACTCCTAAGCTTTTCACACATCATTTACTTGTAAATACCAAGTTCTACCAGAACGACCATGAAGGTGAGATAAAATCACAATGACATTCATTAATTAATAGACCAGAAAAATGAAAGCAAAGTTTTTTTCCTCAGGCGCCGTCCGTAGTTCACATCCGGAGGGTGACGGACTCTGCATCTCCTGCCTGAAGATAGAGAGGTATGTCCAGGGATCATCCTGGTGGTGGATGGGGGGAATGTTTGCGTCATCATCATCTGCGAACTCAAACATGTGTAAGTACCGAACTTTTATACTCCCCCAGTATTAGATAATGATTGGTTAGACCAAAACGTAATGAGTGACGTAACATTTGAGTCTTCCTGGCAGAAGTTTACGCTAGAGCTTTCCTTTCTGTCGTGAAACTCTAGATAGCACAAGCTCATAAGTCCTTAGCAATTACATAATTCTCTACGGGGCGCAGCTGATTGGTTCCTGCTGTATTGGTAGCCAATGAGCTTGCTGCTAAACATTCAAATTCTTGCCTATTGTCTGCTGTATCAGTCTGCAGGACGCTCTCAGAAACCATCCACCTCCCCAACTCCACCTGTATACATCTGCTACGGGTAATTCATGTATTGTACAGCAGCAGCATGTCTTGCTTGCTCACACACGCTTAAGGCCAATTTATACTTCTGCGTAGGGTGCGCGCAGTAGGTACGGCGTAGCATACGCACAGACGCGTCCCATACCGCGTACCCTTCGCCGTCGCCTGACGCGCACCTCCTCAAAAATGTAACTACACGTCGCGACGACGCGGACCGCAAGATCGGTGATTGGTTGGCTTGGTAGCATCACATTTCCTCCTACGCATTTCCGTACGTACCTTCTCACGCATTTCCACCACTGTCTATGATTTCCACACGTTTCATCTCCTCCGAAGTCTTCTCTCATTTCTGCCTTTCAGTTTTAGTAATTTCACTAAAGTGAACTGTTTTTCCACCTTAATAAGCTCCAATTCCAACATGATCAGCTCTCTTTCACTCGTAGTAACCTAGCCGCGAGGAATCTAAACACAGTGGAACATTAAAACTCTCCGCCGCCAACTAGCGTTTCGGAGCAGTACTGCAGAGCAACCAAGACCTGAACGCAGAAGTATAAATGCTTACAACGGCGTCGCCTACGTGCGTAGCCAACGCCGTACACTACGGCGTACCCTCGACGCAGAAGTATAAATTGGCCTTTAGAAGAAATGGTTCTATTTAGAACCAGAAATGGTTCCATCCCCCGCTTCATATATGGAACTCCAAAATGGTTCTATATAGAACCATTTTTTTTTTTGGTAAAAGGTTCTATTGGCCAAGTATACGGAACCCCAGGGTTCTATATAGAACCCAGAGAAACCCTTTTTTAAGAGTGTATAGAACCTTTTAGGGGTTCCAAATATGTAGTGCTGATAGAACCTTTTAAGGTTCTATGTAGAACCTTTTCTTCTAAGAGTACATATACATATACACATATACAGTAGTAGGTTTGGGTATCGAGAATCGAGTATCGATTGGAACCGAGACTAACTTTTCGCTTTTCCCGGAATCGTTCAAAAGTAAAAATTTCGATTCCTAGTTTCGATATATATTTACAGTCCGCCGAGCGGAAGAAGAAACCGCTGAACAATACCAACGAAGAAGCGTCTACCGGAAGTGTTGGCATAACCACGCGAGTCAAACATGAGTAGCTTACGTCGACGATCCAAAGTGTGGCTTCACTTTTCTAAAAATAACGAAATCTCGGCAAAATTTGTGACAAAAGGAGTATTTTTACAGAAGGAGTATTTGCTTCAGAAAGGATTATTTCCTTCAGAAAGGCCGTTGGTTAGCAAGGTTAGCTAAACTTTTTTGACCCTGCCTCTTAAAAGAATCGGAATCGAGAATCGTTAGGAACCGGAATCGAAACAAGGAATCGGAATCGGAATCAGAATCTTTCAAATTCAAACAATACCCAACCCTATACAGTAGAGGGTATGCGCGTGACGTCACCGTGGGCCGGAGTGCCTGCAGTTACTCACAGTGAGTTGCAAAAAGACAGAGCGGCTGTATATCTTTTCAGTGTGAATGCCGCGAAAAACAAACACAGCACATATAAAGTGGGAAAGAGCTTTGCGATTGACTGTACAACTAGATTTGACAAAAAATCTGAGGTATATTTTTACAGACTGTGATAGAAAGAGAAGCAAATGGATCCAAACGACTCGACTCCAGTCAGTGAAAGCTGGATTTGCAGTTATCATTTTGTGTCAATATGCTGAATTTAGCTGTAAAACCATACCCATATATTTTGTATTGATAAATATATTAACAACTCATCAATTAAATATTTACCATTGCACATTCTGCATTATTGGATGCTTTTTAATAAACACTGACCAAAAAAAAAAAAAACCTTTAAGTTTTAGGGCTGGATGATATTATATATAACACTGATATAAGTGATCACCTGGATTTAGACCTACCTGTATTGTGTTTATATAAAGCGTTCACAGGCAAATTTCCTTTATGTTTAGGTCTAATATATTGCTTTTATTTCCTCGGTGTGGAAATCAGGCAAACATAAATGTCAGGCAACATGATTCCTGGCTGAGTGTCAATATCCATGGATCACTGGATCTTTAGCAAGTTGTAAGGAACACTATATTGAGTCTAACATTAAGTTTAAATTGATAAAATTGTTTGTTTTAGTCGCATTTTCGCAGTTTCTCCTATTAAATCCAGTCACGCAGCAGATCTTTTGCCACTCAATCAGGCTGAGGGGGGTTGTTCCGGCGGGAAAGTGAGGTCAATGCATTCCCTCTATACACATATGTGTGTGTGTTTTGTGTGTTGAGTTGGTAACACTTTAGAACACGATTCCTTCGTTAATGAATAACTACAGAAGAGCCAATGAGTAACACAATATTAACAATCTATTAACTAACACGAAACTCTGATTAACAAACTAAGACTAATGAATAACCAATGCAGGACAAATGACTAGTACTACATCAACATTTTAACTGCTACTACAAACAATAGGTTACAAGGTTGTTTACATGATCAATATGTAATAGCATAGCAGACTTGGGAAAGCTGTTACTGTAAAGGGATACTCCACTTTTTTTTTTGGAAAAAGGCTAATTTTACCACTCCCCCAGAGTTAAACAGTTGGGTTTTACCATTTTGGAATGTATTGAGCTGATTTTCTGATATTTAGTAGAATATCAATAACCAGCCAGTTTCTGGTCCCATTGACTTCCATAGTATTTTTTTTTTACGTACTATGGAAGTCAATGAGACCAGAAACTGTCTGGTTACTGATATTCTTCTGATACTGATAGTCGATAAGCGACTTACAATTGCTATATATGTCAGAGGTAGGGGTTAAGTGTCTCACAGCGGATTCGAACCTGGGTCTCTCACACCAAAGGCATGTGCGCTATTACTCACTAGTTTGTTAATCAGAGTTTCTTGATAGTTAATAAAAGTTACTAGATTGTTAATTCAGGAACATGTTCCTTGTGGTGAAATAACTTTAACCCACACATGCAACACTTATCATTGCATCCCTTTGTGCACAGGTATACATTTCCAATGAGTTTTTAGTTGTATCTGTCTCTGTCACTGTCAATTTCCAAGCTTGAAATAGGACTTCTTTTGGATCATTGGATGAGTTGTTTCAGTTATTCCGTAGAGCCATAATTATGAGCTTCAATTCAATCTGTTCATTCTGCACATAATCAGACAGAGCGAAATGAGAAGAACAGAGTGTGAGAATGTGTTTCACAGTGTGTGATGTGTGAACAAGAGGTGAAAAGAGAAATTGGTGAAGGTGAGAGATAGGCAGTTTGATGGTGGCTGGATCAGATCACATCAGAACACGAGAGGAGGGAATATGTAATGTGTGTGTGTGCTGAGAAGTGTCATTGTACATAAAAAAAAACTGTTCAGCATGTCTCCAATATTGTGTTTTTTTGATAACTGTTCAAACCACGGTTCATAAAATGCTAATAAATGCCCACATTTAATTCTTTCTATGATGCAAACAACATCTTAAAGTCTCTCTGTGGTAAAAATCCAGCTTTTAATGCTTTTAACACTCACCTAAAGGATTATTAGGAACACCATACTAATACTGTGTTTGAGCCCCTTTCGCCTTCAGAACTGCCTTAATTCTACGTGGCGTTGATTCAACAAGGTGCTGAAAGCATTCTTTAGAAATCTTGGCCCATATTGATAGGATAGCATCTTGCAGTTGATGGAGATTTGTGGGATGCACATCCAGGACACGAAGCTCCCGTTCCACCACATCCCAAAGATGCTCTATTGGGTTGAGATCTGGCGACTGTGGCGGCCATTTTAGTGCAGTCAACTCATTGTCATGTTCAAGAAACTAATTTGAAATGATTGGAGCTTTGTGACATGGCGCATTATCCTGCTGGAAGTAGCCATCAGAGGATGGGGACATGATGGCCATAAAGGGATGGACATGGTCAGAAACAATGCTCAGGTAGGCCGTGGCATTTAAACGATGCCCAATTGGCACTAAGGGGCCTAAAGTGTGCCAAGAAAACATCCCCCACACCATTACACCACCACCACCAGCCTGCACAGTGGGAACAAGGCATGATGATCCATGTTCTCATTCTGTTTACGCCAAATTCTGACTCTAACATCTGAATGTTCAACAGAAATCGAGACTCATCAGACCAGGCAACATTTTTCCAGTCTTCAACTGTCCAATTTTGGCCTCTTTTTCCTATTTGTAGAGGAGATGAGTGGTGCCCGGTGGGGTCTTCTGCTGTCGTAGCCCATCCGCCTCAAGGTTGTGTGTGTTGTGGCTTCACAAATGCTTTGCTGCATAACTCGGTTGTAACGAGTGGTTATTTCAGTCAAAGTTGCTCTTCTATCAGCTCGAATCAGTCGGCCCATTCTCCTCTGACCTCTAGAGTCAACAAGGCATTTTCGCCCACAGGACTGTCGCATACTGGATGGTTTTCCCTTTTCACACCATTCTTTGTAAACCCTAGAAATGGTTGTGCGTGAAAATCCCAGTAACTGAGGAGATTGTGAAATACTTAAATCACCTTTATTTCCCATTCTGACATTCAGTTTGGAGTTCAGGAGATTGTCTTGACAAGGACCACACCCCTAAATGCATTGAAGCAACTGCCATGTGATTGGTTGATTAGATAATTGCATTAATGAGAAATTGAACAGGTGTTCCTAATAATCCTTTAGGTGAGTGTATGTCTATGTGGTGTTTTTAATATGCTTTAAGACAAACCATGTGTAAGTTCATAAGTCGACAGAATTGCTGAGTATTTCCTCCTGCAGTGAGCCAAAGGCAGTCTCAAAAACACGGTTTGAAATCGCTGGTGTTTCTGACGTCACAAACGACCTTGTAACCAATCAGATCAATGTGTGATCATCAACGTGTGGATCTCTGAGCTGAGTGAGTGAGTGGAGGCGGGGCTCATTTGCATATTCATAGTACCACGTATACTAAATGAGGCAAGTTACATTCAAGCTATTAATTATCAACATAGTAAAGTAAAATGAACGTAAAATATAAAAAGTCACATTGTGAGACATACGTTGTCAGGTACAAAGTCGCAAATAATAGTAACAATGTCACAATATACAAGAAATAAAGTTGCATTCATGATATATGAAGTCATATTGTGAGATATGTGAAAATGCCCAAAAATAAAGTTGCAACTGTGAGATATGGAGTCACAATTTTGATTTTTAAATCAAATCTCACGACCAAATCATACGAATTCGAAGAAAGATTAAAAAGTGGCTAATTTGTAACAATTCATACGACCTCACTTGTACGAATTAGTACGATTTTGCTAAATCGTACATATTTTACGAATTGGCCAATTGGCCCCTAAACCTACCCATCACGTGGGTTTAGACAAATCATACGAATTCGTACGAGTGAGGTCGTACGAATCAGACACTTTTTAATCATTCGTCGAATTCTTACGAATTGGTAGTGAGATAGCGTAGGAATTACATGAATGTTAAAGTAAAGTCAAATGTATTTGTATTTTTCATAGAGCTTTCATAATCCAAATTGTTTCGTAGCAGTTTACATAGAGTCGTTCATGTCTATTATGCCTTTGCTTAAACCTAATGCTTTTGCATTCAAACATGATTTTGAGCTTGTACTCGACTGTGTTCAAGCTGACCAAATGGTAGGAGAAGTCTGAGAGAATAAAGAAAGTCATATTCTGAGATATTAAGCCACAGTCAGAGATATTCAGTAATATAGTCATAAATGTGAGATATAAAGTTGCTGTCAGCAGTAAGGATGAAGAAGGAAGATTATTTTCTGATAACAAAATCAAAATAGCAAAATACGCAGGCTTATCAGAAAAATCAAGAAAACAGCTGACAACTGAGAAGATAAATACAGGGCAATACATATTGTACATAGGCAAACCAATAAAAAGAAACGAGACACAGGTGCAGGGAATTAATCAGACAATAAATCAGGGAAACAGAATGGGAAAACGGTGCAAAAACCAAATCAGTGTCAAACCCTGAACACCCGTAACAGTTGCAATTGAGATAAACAGTGGCAATCACAAGAAAAAAAATTCAGAATTGACAATTATTATTGTCTTTGTTTTTATTTTGGTTGGAAACAGGTTTGCAAAATGTACATAGTCGCCCAAAAAAGTACAGTGAAATGTATAATTGTAAACATGCATTGCATGACTAAATGTGCTTGAATACGTCAGAAAGTGCTGCAACACAGAGTCAAACAAGCCCTTAATTTGATAAAAGTCAATGAAAGACTTGACAGCAGTTCATTAAGGCTACAATACTACTGACACACACATGGCTTCAAACCAGATGCTAATTAGTGACCATTAACTTGTTTTTGCTATTCTGTTTCACACCACCTTGGTCATGACCTCATTTCCATTCTCAATGCCTCCCTGTTTCACAGACAGATCTCCATGGTGAATGTGATTTCACCAAGTACATGTTCCTGGATCAATATCATTTTATCCTGGAACAACATTCCAATCAACCAATCAGAATTGAGGTTTACAGTTCACAGTTTGTGTCACGTTTAGGCCTACAACCTGGGTGCTTCTACATTTTATTCACCTATAATTTCCTTTGACGTTTGGAAGACTTATGTGTAGGGTTAGGAATAAGACTAAGACTGCATTTTTAGACAGGAATGTTGTTCCAGGTTCAGCGAATCAGAGTGACAGTAAATATACACCAAATCATGTACATACTTTCAAACACAGATACACATATCTTAAAAATATAATACTTGCCTTTAGCACATAAACTCTGTGTGGGATATTTTTTTTATAATAATGAATGTTTCCAGATATACCCACAAAAACAGCTGGGTTGTTTAGAAAATGTGAGTTTAAGCACATTTAGACCCCTAATAAGAGTTGTTAGTACTGTATCCATAACATTCATGCATTCATTTTAATATTTCTTACAAAGTCATGCCAATGAAGACCTCTCTACAGCCTTTTCATAGTTTTCAGTAATGTAGAGGGCAAACTGCAACACAGGCCTGTCAGTTTTCCATCTCAAAAGAAGAAGAAAAAAAACAAAAACATGTGAACAAAAATGTAAGTGGTCCATATTCAGCACCTCGTGCAGTATTTTAGTCATTTAAAACAGTGGGATGTTCTTTAATGCATGAAAAAAACTTAAAGTGCCTTAATGTACTAAAACAGTGAAATTAAAAGATCAAATTCAATACACCTTATTGATGATCCACACTATAAACAGGCAAGCAGAAGAGCCCATTTTATGAATGCAACATGCTATATGGTTAGCCAGAATATTAAAGCAATGCGCTGCTTCTTAAGCATTTTCCATAGAAAACCATTATAAAGAAAGTTGCGTAATGAGAATCTGCACAATGCTTTAATATTCTGGCTTCATCTGTTCGCCTGTACATAATGTTAATAAGGTGTAGAAGTCTATTTTGTACAACCCTGGTAAAAATGACTAGTGGTCAAGAGAGAAAAGACTTGTTTTGCCCTCCAACTTCAATCATTTTTGTTAAAAAAATGACTCACCATCATGCCATTCCAAAGCCAAGTGACTTTAATCTGTGAAACCAACCTGATCTCATGAAATGGGTCTCTATAGCACGCATTGTATTTAATGTGCAAGTTATATGCAAAAAAAAAAAATATATATATTTTAATGACATACACACTGTGAACCCCTTGGGTAGGATTAGTGGTGACAGAAGGATGACAGGATTGCTAATACAAATGGTCAAAATGCTTCCAGTGAGAGAATTCTCAAGTCTGTTCAAGTGACAGACATTTCCACATCTGCTACAGCAAGTAAAAAGTCTGTGCTCCATCTACCAGCAAGGGTGTAATATTGAAGAATATGTGGAGGAATTCTTGGAGTATTGCCATTTAACATCCTGAGATGACAGAGACCTTATAGACTTGTTTCGGGAGTGGATTGGACCGTCACATGGGAAGGTTGACACCGGCAAGCAATCCAACCTTCTCCATTCATCCAACCCGTTCTAGTCGAAACCCTTCCAGATTGCACACCTGAGTTTGCTCCAGTGTTGGCTCCGGCCCCTGAGTCCAGTCCAGTGTTGGCTCCAGCCCCGGAATCCACTCCAGTGTCGGCTCCAGCCCGAGTCCCCTCCTGTGTCGGCTACGGCCCCTGAGTCCACTCCAGTGTCACTCCAGTAGCTGCTCCAACCCCTGAGTCCACTCCAGTGTCGGCTCCAGCCCAAGTCCCCTCCTTTGCCTACTACGGCCCCTGAATCCACTCCAGTGTTGGCTCCAGCCCCTGAGTCCCCTCTCGTGTCGGCTCCGGCCCTTGAGTCCAGTCCAGTGTTGGCTCCAACCCCTGAGTCCACTCCAGTGTCGGCTCCAGCCCAAGTCCCCTCCTTTGTCGACTACGGCCCCTGAATCCACTCCGGTGTTGGCTCCAGCCCCTGAGTCCACTCCAGTGTCACTCCAGTAGCTGCTCCAACCCCTGAGTCCACTCCAGTGTCGGCTCCAGCTTAAGTCCTCTCCTTTGTCGACTACGGCCCCTGAATCCACTCCAGTGTTGGCTCCAGCCCCTGAGTCCAGTCCAGTGTTGGCTCCAATCCCTGAGTCCACTCCAGTGTCGGCTCCAGCTCAAGTCCCCTCCTTTGTCGACTACGGCCCCTGAGTCCACTCCGGTGTTAGCTCCAGCCCCTGAGTCCACTCCAGTGTCACTCCAGTAGCTGCTCCAACCCCTGAGTCCACTCCAGTGTCGGCTCCAGCCCAAGTCCCCTCCTTTGCCTACTACGGCCCCTGAATCCACTCCAGTGTTGGCTCCAGCCCCTGAGTCCCCTCTCGTGTCGGCTCCGGCCCCTGAGTCCAGTCCAGTGTTGGCTCCAACCCCTGAGTCCACTCCAGTGTCGGCTCCAGCCCAAGTCCCCTCCTTTGTCGACTACGGCCCCTGAATCCACTCCGGTGTTGGCTCCAGCCCCTGAGTCCACTCCAGTGTCACTCCAGTAGCTGCTCCAACCCCTGAGTCCACTCCAGTGTCGGCTCCAGCTTAAGTCCTCTCCTTTGTCGACTACGGCCCCTGAATCCACTCCAGTGTTGGCTCCAGCCCCTGAGTCCAGTCCAGTGTTGGCTCCAATCCCTGAGTCCACTCCTGTTTCGGGTCCAGCTCAAGTCCCCTCCTTTGTCGACTACGGCCCCTGAGTCCACTCCGGTGTTAGCTCCAGCCCCTGAGTCCACTCCAGTGTCACTCCAGTAGCTGCTCCAACCCCTGAGTCCACTTCAGTGTCGTCTCCAGCCCAAGTCCCCTCCTTTGTCGACTACGGCCCCTGAATCCACTCCAGTGTTGGCTCCAGCCCTTGAGTCTGCTCCAGTGTTGGCTCCAGCCCCTGAGTCCACTCCTGTGTTGGCTACAGCCCCTGAGTCCACTCCAGTAACGGCTCCAGCCCCCTAGTCCGCTCCAGTGTCGGCTCCAGCACGAGTCCCCTCCTGTCTTGGCTACGGCCCCTGAGTCCACTCCAGTGTCGGCTCCAGCCCCTGAGTCCGCTCCAGTGTTGGCTCCAGCCCCTGAGTCCGCTCCAGTGTTGGCTCCAGTGTTGGCTCCAGCCCCTGAGTCCACTCCAGTGTTGGCTCCATTGCTGGTTCCAGCTCCTGAGTCCGCTCCAGCCCCTGAATCCGCTCCAGTGTCGGGTCCAGCCCCTCAGTCCGCTCCAGTGTTGGCTCCATTGCTGGCTCCAGTCCCTGAGTCCGCTCCAGTGTTAGCTCCATTGCTGGCTCTAGCCCCTCAGTCCACTCCAGTGTCGCTCCAGTAGCTGCTCCAACCCCTGAGTCCACTCCAGTGTCGGCTCCAGCCCGAGTCCCCTCCTTTGTCGGCTACAGCCCCTGAATCCACATCCAGTGTTGGCTCCAGCCCCTGAGTCCATTCCAGTGTCGCTCCAGCCCCTGAATCCACTCCAGTGTTGGCTCCAGCCCTTGAGTCTGCTCCAGTGTTGGATCCAGCCCCTGAATCCACTCCAGTGTTGGCTCCAGCCCTTGAGTCTGCTCCAGTGTTGGCTCCAGCCCCTGAGTCCACTCCTGTGTTGGCTACAGCCCCTGAGTCCACTCCAGTAACGGCTCCAGCCCCCTAGTCCGCTCCAGTGTCGGCTCCAGCCCGAGTCCCCTCCTGTCTTGGCTACGGCCCCTGAGTCCACTCCAGTGTCGGCTCCAGCCCCTGAGTCCGCTCCAGTGTTGGCTCCAGCCCCTGAGTCCGCTCCAGTGTTGGCTCCAGTGTTGGCTCCAGCCCCTGAGTCCACTCCAGTGTTGGCTCCATTGCTGGTTCCAGCTCCTGAGTCCGCTCCAGCCCCTGAATCCGCTCCAGTGTCGGGTCCAGCCCCTCAGTCCGCTCCAGTGTTGGCTCCATTGCTGGCTCCAGTCCCTGAGTCCGCTCCAGTGTTAGCTCCATTGCTGGCTCTAGCCCCTCAGTCCACTCCAGTGTCGCTCCAGTAGCTGCTCCAACCCCTGAGTCCACTCCAGTGTCGGCTCCAGCCCGATTCCCCTCCTTTGTCGGCTACAGCCCCTGAATCCACATCCAGTGTTGGCTCCAGCCCCTGAGTCCATTCCAGTGTCGCTCCAGCCCCTGAATCCACTCCAGTGTCGGCTCCAACCCCTGACTGTCAGCTCCAGCCCCTGAGTCCGCTCCTGAGTCCACTCCAGTGTCGGGTCCAACCCCTGGGTCTGCTCCAATTTCGGCTCCAGCCCCTGAGTCCACTCCATTGTCGGCTCCAGTGTTGGTTCGAGCCCCTGAATCCGCTCCAGTGTTGGCTCCAGCCCCTGAGTCCATTCCAGTGTCGCTCCAGCCCCTGAATCCACTCCAGTGTTGGCTCCAGCCCTTGAGTCTGCTCCAGTGTTGGGTCCAGCCCCTGAATCCACTCCAGTGTTGGCTCCAGCCCTTGAGTCTGCTCCAGTGTTGGCTCCAGCCCCTGAGTCCACTCCTGTGTTGGCTACAGCCCCTGAGTCCACTCCAGTAACGGCTCCAGCCCCCTAGTCCGCTCCAGTGTCGGCTCCAGCCCGAGTCCCCTCCTGTCTTGGCTACGGCCCCTGAGTCCACTCCAGTGTCGGCTCCAGCCCCTGAGTCCGCTCCAGTGTTGGCTCCAGCCCCTGAGTCCGCTCCAGTGTTGGCTCCAGTGTTGGCTCCAGCCCCTGAGTCCACTCCAGTGTTGGCTCCATTGCTGGTTCCAGCTGCTGAGTCCGCTCCAGCCCCTGAATCCGCTCCAGTGTCGGGTCCAGCCCCTCAGTCCGCTCCAGTGTTGGCTCCATTGCTGGCTCCAGTCCCTGAGTCCGCTCCAGTGTTAGCTCCATTGCTGGCTCTAGCCCCTCAGTCCACTCCAGTGTCGCTCCAGTAGCTGCTCCAACCCCTGAGTCCACTCCAGTGTCGGCTCCAGCCCGAGTCCCCTCCTTTGTCGGCTACAGCCCCTGAATCCACATCCAGTGTTGGCTCCAGCCCCTGAGTCCATTCCAGTGTCGCTCCAGCCCCTGAATCCACTCCAGTGTCGGCTCCAACCCCTGACTGTCAGCTCCAGCCCCTGAGTCCGCTCCTGAGTCCACTCCAGTGTCGGGTCCAACCCCTGGGTCTGCTCCAATTTCGGCTCCAGCCCCTGAGTCCACTCCATTGTCGGCTCCAGTGTTGGTTCGAGCCCCTGAATCCGCTCCAGTGTTGGCTCCAGCCCCTGAGTCCACTCCAGTGTCTGCTTCAACCCCTGAGTGTCAGCTCCACTCCAGTGTCGGCTTCAGCCTGTGAGTCCACAGTCCCCGTCCACCTAGAATATCCCAGAGTCGCCCGCTCTCCCAGACACAGCCATGGAGGCCATCCCCAAGACACCTGTTCCAGCACTGCCGTCACCTCTCTGGCTAGGTTGGTAATTAGTTCTGTCATCCTTGTTCCCTGCCTGATGGTTTCTATGATTTCTGATTGATTGGAGTATTCTGTTCAGGTGTGTCATGTTAATTATCTTGCTAGCTCCTTTGTTTGCCGGTGTAAGCCCTCAGCTTTTGTCTGTTGCTTGTCTTGCATTGTTTAACGGCTGTGTACAGTACGTGGTTGTGATTTCTCCATGTTTTTCTCCTGTTTGTTTAATATTTGATTAAAAGTCAGTTTGAATACCTCCTTCATCGTACGCTTCTTCACAGCCACCTATTCTGTGACAGAAACACAAACGGAGATAATTTTATGAATATCCAGTTGGGTGAATTCAGTTCAAAATGGCTGTACACAAGACTTGCTCTAAGGTTTAATAATGCACCCAAGCATGTCAGCAAAAAAAGAACATGTTGCCAACATTAAAAGTAACAAAGACCAGTTTGCAAGTGCAGCTAAAATAACTGGAAGCGAACATTAATGTTGCGAATTGCACCACTCGCTCTTCCATTTAAAAATAACTTGGACAAGACAAAGGATTTTAACATGGACAAAACTACTTGCTTCACATTAAATGTCATCCACCATGACAACGATCTCTCTAAAATCTCTTTCCTTTCTGGAATTAGGCCATTTAAAAGAGATTTGAACTGAAACCTTGAGCAAATAGCCTATAAAACTAAATAATTAAAATCTGGAAGAGAGGCTTAACGATATGTGACTCAATTCTCTGTATCTTAACTCTATCGAATCAATCCCGTCAATGCCAGGACAACTCATTGCAGCGGGAATTAGAATGTCACATTGGTTCAAGAACTAGAAGAAGTATGTAAGAGTAAGATTGTGGGAGAGCATAGAAGTCCAATCCGTCAACCCAACCTTTAAACAAGGATCAATACAGCCCGAATGAAAAGCTCAAGAAATCATTTGACACTTCCACATCTTGCGCACACATACATACATGTAATGACACACATATATTCACAAATGTCACCACCCCTCACACGATTTCCTTAACAATGCACCGATTTGGAGGAAGCTGATAATATACAGAGCAATATTCCAGAGAGATAGACTTAGAAAAGTAAGAAATGTAACCTGACGCTTTTATCAGCACATGAGGGGAATGTCATCCTACAGTGAGTACATGTGCTTTCAAATGATGTTGTACTTGTAGCAACGTCATAATTCAATATTTTAGAGCTCAGGATCTCAGCATTCAGACTGTTGAACTGTCAACCCGTTCTCAAATTCATTTTGACAAGAGCAAGTTACCTGGTTTAAAAGCCTTCAGGTCACAACATTTCAAGATGTCACAAGGGTTAATTAAGATTTGTCACTGTGCCCTAGTAGATGAGGTTTGGGGTAATACTGTAACATAAAGGAGTGTAGAAACTAGCTCTCAAATCATGATTTCAGGCACATTAATAAGACGTACATCACACTTTACAAGAACTATATGTTAGTTTGACATTGGTGGCATTGACTGCCATAAATTAATACACTAGCTCTGCTCCCTTTATTGCAAAATTGCCCCCACTGCTACACTTCAAATCTGAAGCAATATGCTAACCCCAAAACCTTGTGTTCTCTATGTAAAACATAAAGTTCTGAATAAAATTTAAATCACAATTAATTCCAATAGTTTGACATAAGCATGTTGCAAAACATTGAATTGCATCTCATTTGCAATTAAATGAAAATGTATTGTAGTTTAAATTTATATTACAATAAGTTTTTAATTGTCCTTTAAAGAGACAGGTCACTGTGAACAAAGCTGTTTTTGAGGTGGTAAAAAGGTGTTGTTTTACATAACCATTGAGGAATTTTAACCCAAGTATATTACAAACTATACATGAACACCTTAAAGAATCATACCAACTTGTGGAAAATGGGCATCCGATGGTCCCTTTAAGTAGCCTTATGTAGTATGTCAATATCAAAATAAGTGTACACTATTCTTTAAAGCACAACTAATATTAACACATGATTTAATATCTATTTTAAGGTAAAAAGTGCACTTTTTAAAAGGATAAAGGAGTAGTTCACTTTTAAAAAAAACTTTTGCTGATAATTTACTCACCCCCATGTCATCCAAGATGTCCATGTCTTTCTTTCTTCAGTCGAAAAGAAATTAAGGTTTTTGATGAAAACATTCCAGCATTTTTCTCCATATAATGGACTTCAATGGGAACCAAACGGTTCAAGGTCCAAAAGACACTTTCAGTACAAACTGCAAACTGTTCAAGGGCCTTTAAATGATTCCAGACGATGAATAAGGGTCTTATCAAGCGAAACGATCTCATTTAATGAATAAATAACAAAGTTTAAGTTTTATAAGCTCAAATGCTCGCCTTGCTCTGTTCTGTGACGCACGTTTGTGACTCTCCTTTTCGAACTCGTTCATGAAAATGAACAAATCTTTTTCAGAGTCATTTGGTTCATTCAAGAACGAAAGGAATAATTGACTCGAAAAAAGATTTGTTCATTTTGATGAACGAGTTTTAAAAGGAGAGTCACGAACGCTGATCACAGAACAGAGCGAGGCGAGCATTTGAGCTTATAAAACTTAAACTTTGTTTTTTTTCTTTAAATGAGTGATCATTTCGCTTGATAAGACACGTATTCATCGTCTGGAATCGTTTAAAGCACTTTGAACAGTTTGCAATGAAAGCGTCTTGGACCTTGAAGCGTTTGGTTCCCACAGAAGTTAATTTCTTTCCGACTAAAGAAAGAAAGACTTGGATAAATTATCAGCTTAAGTTTTTTTTTTTTAAAGGGAACTACTCCTTTAAGTGTCTTTAGAAATATATGAATGTATTCCCTTAAGTACTTTTTTAAAGTGGTCTATTATTTCAGTATCATTATATTATCCATTTTATTATTGTAAGTTAAGGTTTTCTTTAATTCTACTTCTGTGATTACACTTTCTACAAGTGCACATTCAGAACAATTAAGCTTACTTTTTCACAAGGGTGAGCTTGTTGCAATGCATTATGGGATTTCCCTTTTTACAAAGGATATTTGATATGCTGTTTAAGATAATGGATAAGAATTATATATCTTCCATGTTTCTACAACCTTTACGTCAAAAGTGTGGCTACGGTTTTGGAACAGAGCTTATACAAGCATATCCGGGCAGGTACAAAACTATCTGTTATCCAACTACTGTGGAACACACACATAATGAGGTGTGGATCATTAATGAGAGGGCAACAGTATGAATAGGCCACTTTCTAAATACTTTTCGGTATTTACTGAAACTACATTGTAATCTAGTGTTGCTCGCTGACAAATGAGATGAACCAGTGAGATAATTACAAGTCTATATATAACTCTTAACAATAGCCCAGCTAATCAACCTCTATGTTTAGCTTTTGTATTAAGTTAAATAGATAGCTTGGGTGACACGGTATTCACACCTGTGACATGGTTAAAACCAGAAGCCTTGCACTATAACCATTATTTTTAAAAATGTGGTTCAAATGTAATAGTTTGCCTGAGCACCACTATTAGCCTAGGCCTACTATTAAATTGCATTGTCTAAGTCATCCTACATCATTTGTGCAATGAATATCATGCAGCTTGTTCAGGAGGTATGCGCCATTACTTTTCTGAGTGAGTGGGCTTGCAATTCTCCAAAGAAGTCCATTTTGAAACTCCAAAAAAAAACATTTTTATCCAAATTTGAAACAATGTCAAAGCAGAATCTAGAAACATGTCTCTAGAAACATGCAATGCTAGTGATTTGTTCCTGAATGAATCAGTGTTATTGAACAAATCGTTTGAGTGAATGATTTCACCTATATCAAAAACTAGCGAAACAAGTGTTAAAAGCCAGGGGTCTTTCTTTCTTAAAAAATATGAACTTACTGAAAATGTCACCACTGCGCAGCTTCACTTGTTTGGTGGTCTGAGGCTAAACTTGTTCTAATATTTCATTTTGTTGAAGTAAGTGGCACCACTCATTTTTTTTAAAGGGGTCATGAACTGGCTTTTTAAATTTTATTATATTGTTGTCTGAGGTCAACTTATGACGTTCGCTGAATGTACGTTGAATGGTTTTTGCATTCAAAAACATCAAAATGAATAAGTAACAGGCTATTTTGTACCATAGTTTTGAGCCCAGCTGAAAAACGCTGGGTTTTTATGGGCGTGTCGCACTGAAGACTCGGAAGTAAACGCCCACTGCTGTGAGTGGAGAACAGTTTTGCATATTATAATGAGTTTCAACTCACCTGTCGATGCACTTGGGGGAAATAGTTTTGAAAACGTCCAATGTTGTAAAATGGCAACCGGAATGATTGGCCCATACATGTTCGACCCAGAGTCCGTGTGTTGCACCATTCCTGTCAGATCCAATATAGACGGCACAGCACCGTTCTTTACTCTTAATCGGTCTGCAAATCCAGTCTTGTTGACAAAACAATCCTCAGTGAAATGAAGGGAACAGACGGACGATGTTTTACCTCATCAGCTGGAGCGTCATTAAAAATAAAGTTTATCCATGCAGTCCTATTGGAATCCAGAGGATTTTTCCTGTCTTCTTCCACAACCAGGCACTGCACAATATTCTGTATTACTTGGTAGCTTGATCCGGTTGTCATCACGAGGTAGGCATCTATGTTATTTAGCTATGCATGTAAAGCGGGAATCGGTGGGCGGGGCTAACGACCGTGTTGAAGCAGGCGTTGATCTTCTTCTGCGGGGGTGGGGTTTTATCCTTTTTGACGTCTAGTTGCCCACATTGAAAAACTCGTTTGCTGAGCCTGGTGTCAATAAAAGCTTTTATTGGACGAACAAGGACTTTTTCAGGTTCTGAAACTTACAGGATAGTCTTATAATATGATGACCTCTTAGATGTCAAAAGCTCAAGGAAAATTTGATTTCTCAGTTCATCACCCCTTTAAATAAGCCTGAGAGGGATCCTTTATTCACCTGGGCCAAAAACTCGGCCAGTGTGGCTTGGAGATAAGGCAAAGACTCGTTTGTAACTAGGCTCTCTTGTGTATTATAACAAATTGCCCTCACCCTATACAAAACCCACGGCAATAAGACAAACAGTAGATAAGGCCACAGTCTTTGTTTTGTGTGGTATGTCTACAAATGTTTTAACCAAACTTGAATATCTATGATTTCTGGAGGATTTTGTATGCATGTCCTGCTGTGTCTTATTTTCTAAGGTTAAGATTGCACCCCTGTCTTAATATTTTTCATAAGTGTTTCTTTTTTCTCTTGTTTTAGGACAATTCTGGAGAAAATGGGCCTGCTGGGGAAGGTCACTCCCTTGCAAGCCCTCCCAAAAAACAAAGTGAGCAAGTTAATAGACACATCTTTGCTGAAATGTATTGTGCTGTTGTTGGTAACAGACATAGTTGATGTGCTATGCTTTAGGATTGCAAGTGTCCTGGGACATGTGTCGGAGGGAGTGGGAAACCCCAACTCCACTGCTGCAACTTGGCCCTGGTTTGTCCTCACACAATGCTCTAAACAATGCTGGGTTGTTTTAACCCAAATTTGGGTCAAATATGGACAAACCCAAATGTTGGGTTATAAATGTAATTTAAATTTTAACCCAACTTCAACTTTCACTTGCAACTGCACATTTTTTGGTAACACTTTAGGGTGTGGATAAGACTAAAATGACACCTTCATAATCATGACATGACATTATGAATATGAAAGAAGGTTTATGCATGTTTGTGACAACTGTCATTAAGTGTCTTACCCTCAATAATGACATTTTTAATGCAAATATGACTGTTTGAGATGTCTTTGTTATAACACCTTGACATAAACCGATACATCATAACCTGTCAGTGTCTTTGTTATGACAACTTGACATTACAAGACAACACAACCTCTCATCCCTTACGAAAATTAATGGTTTTTTGTAGTAACTATGATTTTTTTGTAGTAACCATGGTTCAACCATGGTTTTTTTTAGGTGGTTTATCAAGCGAAACGAGCGGTCATTGCAAAAATAAAAAAAAGTTAAGTTTTATAAGCACAAATGCTCGCCTTGCTCTGTTCTGTGATGAGCGTTCGTGACTCTCCTGTTCAAACTCATTCATCAAAATGAACAAATCTTTTTTCGAGTCATGACTTAAAGTGTCCTAGATAAGACCCTTATTCATCGTCTGGTGTCGTTTAAAGCCCTTTGAAGCTGCACTGAAACTGTCTTTTGAACCTTGAACCATTTGGTTCCCATTGAAGTCCATTATGGAACGTTTTCATCAAAAACCTTAATTTCGTTTCGACCGAAGAAAGAAAGACATGGACATCTTGGATGACATGGGGGTGAGTAAATTATCAGCAAATTTTTTTTAAAAGTGAACGACTCCTTTAACTAAGATTAATAAATGCTGAAGAAGTTTGTTCATTCTTCAACATTAACTATTATTGTAAAGTGTTACCAACATCTTTAAAAGAGGAATTTGAACAACTCATTCTGAAAGGGTGCTATCTATCTCTGAAAATAATGATATGGTCTTTGAGAAGTAGAGATGTGACTACAGATAATCCCAAACCTGGGAGCTGAGACCAGTCCTGTTGAAATATTTCAAATGGCGGTTGAGAAAATAAAAGCACGCAAGCTTTGGCAGAGAATCTCAGACGGGTTCACGGTTATCGTTAGATATGCAAAGGAGATTCCTCATACATAAACAACACTGTGTTCTGTGTAGCGCAGAGACTGTGTCAGCAGCCGTGTAAATCAAAGGCAATCTCTGGCTCATAACCTGCACAGGCCCAGGACGCCCATCATTCGCTCTGCCCTCTGGGGAACTGTAAGTCAGGCACTAATGTGATGTACAATGTCAGTTTCCACAGATGTATTTTTTCTCCTAACAAGCCCAACTGGGAAGCATTCCACTTATTTTGCACTTCTCTCCCATTCTTTACCTCATTGATCTTATATCCTCATCTGACTCCCATAAAAGACATTTTTCTGTTGTTTGTTCATAAAGCGTTGTTGTTAGTTATGTTTGACTGGAACCGTTTGGAACCAGAATTAAGAACTTAAAGGGATACGGTCACGTTTCCTTTTTCAGTTACCCATGTAAATACGTTTGTATTGTTTGTAAAATGTGCTTATTTTAGTTACTACAATGACTGGGTAATAACTAGTACTAACACTGAACCAACCCCTGTTCCATGTACTTACCTTACATTAGCCAGTACTTTCTAGGTAAATACACTGTAAGTACTGTAAAAGGAAGCGTTACCAGGGATACTTCAGGATTGAGCATTAAGCTTTGTATTTGTAGGAAACCTGTAGTATTTTCAAATGACTGTGCTTTCCACCCTCATATCCCCCTGAGACAAGAGATTTATGTATTTTTTGTCTGGAAAAAATCCTCGTCGTCATTTTGCGTCATCGTAGGATTGTCCAGAGGCTAAAGACTACAGTCAGTAGTCGGGTCTGTCCCGCATGTCCTCAAACCGCTCATAGAGGGTGATCTCACTCACAGAATGAACACATAGTGTCGGCCATCTTTGTTTGGAAGCTAAGCTAGCAGAGCAGGCTCTTGTTCTGTGGAGAAAGCTGAGTAGTCGGGGTTACCATCCTCTTTTTCCCGGACATGTCCGGCCGTCGATGTCTGGGATTCAGCTTTTGCTTTCTGCAGTCGACATTCATTGTTTACATGCACAGCTTTTGTTTCAATCGAACTGAATTCCTTCTGATTGGTGAATCTGACTGTAGTGTTTACATGAACGCTAAACAAGTGATCGGTTGATATGCGTTTTAACGTTGCTAAGAAAATTCCCGCTCGTCCGTGAGAGATACGAGACCGGTGCGTCTCACAGGTGTCGCTCATCGGTAATCACGCCACCGGCCTCGCGCCGTTCTCCCGCGGCCCTCACTCGTCCCGCTCGCCACAGTAAACATGATGAATGGCGACTAAAGAACGCAAAAGCCGAATCCCGGACATTTTGGGCGATCTCGAAACACATTTTCGGCCAGACTCATCACGGAGACTCACTAGTAGCCTAGACTTGTTGTTTAACGACTGCGCTCTGTTACCGGTAGGCGTGGCCTCCTAGGGCAGCGAAGCAAGTGCATTCTGGGAGTTGTTGTCTTTTATCCACATTTCTCAGTCTTTTCTCAGATCACCTCTGCTGCTTTCCAGAGCTTTCGCAGACAGAAGTGCCCGCGCCCTCAGATCACTTGGACGTGGCTGTGGTTACAAGAGGTAAAAGGTTTTCTCACATAAACCGCTCATTTCGTGTCTTAGGCCATCAATGTGTACTTACATTTACGAGTCATTAAATCATGTTTGATTTGGACTTCCCTGTGCATGCTCTTTGAGGTGGACCCCATAGACCTCCATTATATGACTGACAGACAAGAACGGTTTGACCTAAAAATATCAAAATTGAAAATACTGTGAAAACCAAGACACCGAGGTAAGCTAAAACACACCAAAAATTCATTTCAAAGTGAACTATCCCTTTAAGCAGACAGTCTACTAATAAGAGTAGCTGCAAAGGTACTTATATTCAACAGGGACCATCAAAATAAAGTGTTACTGTATGTTATTCCATTATTTTCAGTTTTTCCATCTCATATTTACTGCACCTATGAATAATTTTCAAGTCAAGTCATCAATGAATGGTTTAGTTGTTTTAGTTTGGTGTTGCATGTTTTGTTCAGATGAGTGACAGACAGGGAGATGTGAGTTTGTGAGGCAGCAGATGTTGGGCGGATGCTGATGTGGAAAACTCATTACTCTTGGGGCCGGAGAAAATGATCATCCATCTGCAATTATTACAAGGCTTTAAAAATGCCAAAAAATGTCAAAAAATTAAAAATGGTTCTTCTCTTGTCACATTCAGTTATGAATCACATGAATTATGTAGACCTAAATGATAGAATATTTTCAATTCACATTTTCAAAGTATTACTGTATCGTGAAACAGTTGTTGAATATTGAATATTTAACTATCTTATTAAATCTTATTAAATATAAATATTAAATATTTACTGATTCTTGTGATGAGTAGAACATTTTGAGCCCCTTTGTGAACTCGTGCAGGAGAAAAAAAAACTAAATGCCATATAAAAATGTACAAACACAAACTTTGAAGACCATAATTAAGGTAATTAAGAAACAATAAGGCGTAATATGAAAAATTGTTGTTTATTACACATCTGCAGATACAGACTGATCATTCACTGTACAGCATTTGCGGCAGATCAGAAAACGACCACAGCTGCGTATTTGTAATGATTAGACCCAGCTTCCACCGTTGAATGAACACATCACTGCCCTTCATGTCAAATATACATTTCAAATTAATAATTGTTCCTAGATTAACAAAACCTGCAGCGCTCGTTGACTAAAATCCTATTGTAAACATAATCCTCTGATCATCCGGACTCGTTGTTTCCAGCTGTTTCGGCGCATGACATACGTCACTCACGACCGGTTAGCGATTGGCTATGGCAGATCGTGAGTGACTCTGGGCAGATCCAATAGTTTTGAACTTTAATAGTGAACCCGCCTACAAGGAGAGAGGCCAGACTCTATGTACAAATGAAATGTACTAGAGTCTGGTTGAAGCAGGCTACCACACCTCTTCAACGGTAGCCAACGCATTCTCATCCTTTAACGTCTGTAGAAAGTGCTCCCCTTTGGCACATGGACTCTCCCAGTCACCCCTGTCATTCAGTGAGAAATGGACTATTCCAAAACTTTCCACCGGAGTTCGCGAAGTGACGGTGAAGAGAGTTGACGGGTAATGAAGGGAAAAGTAGATCGGCTGAATAAGTGTATATAGTTTAGAGCAGGGGTCACCAAACTTTTTTCTCTGGGGGCCACATTATCGTTCCTGACTGTGATGGGGGGCCGGGGCTATATAAAATAGAATTGTGTGACCAAGACCAAACTGACCACCAGCAGGCCTCATAGTAGAGATTACTAGCCTGGCACAGCCATATTTGTTTATCATTAATAGTTGTTTGCAAAAGTAGTAATCGAGTCTTCACACTTTGTTTTAATTTGAAATACCACAGATTTTCCATTTATTTATTTTCGAATACAAATAACATCAAACCTGTCAAGGTAAGAAACATCTGCCTAGTTGAGGTGAGTGGCACTGGTAAGGATGAATGAAAAATTATAAATTATAGGTAGGCCTGTTACTATTTATAATAATTGTGTACAGCACTTAATAAAGGTAAAATAAATAGGCCTATAAAATAAATAAATAAACATTGAAATTATAACAACAACATGAGTAATAGAACTAGTCAGCTCTTATGCCTATCCAGGTGAGCATGCTCAATAAACAACAAAATACCAAATGCAGACATGTTATTATTTTCCAAAAAGCAATTTAAAAAAATAGGCCATGACGACTTTTGGGGATTGCCGGTTCAAGTAGTGGGGGGCAGAGGGGTTGGGGGGCCAGTCAAAGGGGTGTGGCGGGCCTGATTCGGCCCGCGGGCCTTAGTTTGGTGACCCATGGTTTAGAGTGAGATACAGAGTATTAGCCAAATCGGAGGAGTTTTACTGATTGTGCGTGTGCGTGCATCACACTGTAAGTAATCAGATAATTGTTGAACATTCTCAGTAATCGCTAATTTGCCTGTATCTGTGTTTACATCTGTGGTTAAAGTTGTTTACTTAGTTATATTCTACTGCTGTGACATTATTAGCATCCATGTATATTGATGTCATTCTTATAATAGTTATATTGATTCCTTTATCTCGAATGCATGATTCTATCTCAAGTCGCGAACATGCGCTCTGTTGTTTACATCTCGGTTCGACCGCACGTGCAGCAGTAGTCATGCTCGCATGCACAGCTCGTGCACGGCTCGTGTACAGCATTAGCGCACACACATCTGTTCTCACCTTTTTCAAGTAGATTATCATAGAGATTGTATTGTTATTTCACCGCTATT
This sequence comes from Pimephales promelas, assembly GCF_016745375.1. Next base: position 7,689,722 of record NW_024121199.1, on the reverse strand, counting down.
CGTCAGTATTTTAACATATAAGTTCATTTATACTGTTTGTGTTTTATATACGTTTATACATATTTATATCTGTATTTTGTGTTCACAGAACCACACATCTATGCACATTTAATAAAACAACGATTTGGAATATATCCTGAGTGAGACATCATTGTTCTGACCGGACAAACTGTAGCCTTCAGCCAAACCTGAACTAGCAATTAGAGCGAATAGTCACAAGATTTTTCAACGTCATATAGAACCAGTGTTGGGTAAGTTACTCTAAAAAAGTAATTAATTACTAGTTACTAATTACCTCTTCAACAGTGTAATTAGATTACTGTACTAATTACTCTCTCTAAAAAGTATTTAATTACTTTTAATTACTCTTTTTTTTTTCAAAATCCCATATCAATCTCAACCAGCTGAATAATACAAGGATAGACATGAATCTGTTTTAATTCTTTCAAATAAATACTATAAAAATGCATGAATCATCCTTAAACTGACCAAGGTGGTGAAGGTTACATAATAAAAACATACTTTTTAACATTTTGATGTTAAACCCACTATTGTTAATGTCTGATCTCATGACATTTCACACTTTTTTCATACATATTTTACAATAATTCATACGAATTTGTACGAGTGCGGTCGTAATATTTAGACACCTCATAAAATGATTACGAATCGGAATCGCTGTGAGATCGGATTGATCTATACACAGTATTCACATCAATTACATCGGAAGTAACTGTAATTAAATTACAGATAATTGAAGAGTAATCCCTTACTTTACATTTTCAAGGGAAAAGTAATTAAATTACAGTAACTAATTACTTAGTAATTAGTTACACCCAACACTGTATAGAACGATATGCAAAAACGGCGCTATACTACGCACATGGCACCCGTTATCGTTAATACTGTATAACACGCGCTGTGAGGGCTAAGTTTAGGTGTGGGGTAGGGTCTGCGTGTCATATTCACGCTAAAGGATTTATGACGTCTTGGGTTCGCGTGTTATATTAACAATAAAGGGTGCCATGTGCGTAGTATAGCGCCGTTTTTGCATATAGCGTTCTATATGACAACAGGAACAATCCTTCATAAAACGCATACAACTTTAGTTTACAAAGATGTGAAACTCACCGAGTGGGGGTGTTCACTGATAGGCTCACACAAAAACTCACATAAAAATCGCTGTAAAAGATGCTTTCCAACAGGTTTTATCGTAGTTTTTGTCCAACTCCATTGACTTGTATTGTATGTTCTGTGATGTACGGTATTGCTTCGCCGCCGTAAACGGAAATGGGGTTGTTTGTATTCTTTCTGTAGTCTTATGCAGTCGTGGTATCGTAGGCTACACTATACAAGTGGTTTGCTTGCAATCGGCAAAGGTGCATTATCGCCACCAACTGGGCTGGAGTGTCCATTATTCAAGCTCTCAACGGAAGAATGTCCGTTGTGAGGCGTTCGGAAATATAGGTCTACAGTTTTACAACGAATGGTAAAACACCCATTGAAAAGCATCTTTTGCAGTGATTTTTGTGTGAGCATATCAGTGAACACCCCCACTCGATGATTTTTTACGTCTTTGTAAACTAAAGTTTTATGCATTTTATAAAGGATTGTTCCTGTGCACCTATGCTACCATTGTAGAGGTGTGGGGGTGCAACCACAGAATCCGAAAATTCTCAGGACAGCAACATCTGTCAAAAAACCATCTTAACCATTCTATTTCATCAGAAACAATCTTAAAACAGGGCTTTAATTGTAAAATACCGAACTTGTCCTTTAATGGCTATGGTGGTTAGGCTACAGCTCTAGGGTGCGTTTCCCGAAAGCATCGTTAGCCAACTATGGTCGCAAGTTCCGTCGTTACCAATATAGTTGGTAATTTGCGACCAACTTGGGACCAACAATGGAAATTGCGACCAACTTGCGACCATAGTTGGCTAACGATGCTTTCGGGAAACGCACCCCTGAATTGTTAGGTCACAGTTTGTGAGTTTTCTGACTTATAACTTATAAGATAGGATTTATTACGCCCAAATGTCATGCGATATAGAAACGATGCTTCTAACCACAGGTCGAGAGCTGTCGTTCAAACCACACAACTTTGCGATGCTGTTTGCGAATGTTCGTTCGTTGGAACGATTGTTTTTGGAAACACCGACTCGTTGAACTATGCTGATAACGACGGAACTTGCGACCATACTTGGCTAACGATGCTTTCAGGAAACGCACCCCTGAATTGTTTGGTCACAGTTTGTGAGTTTTCTGACTTATAACTTATAAAATAGGATTTATTACGGCCAAATGTCATGCGATATAGAAACGATGCTTCTTAACCACAGGTCGAGAGCTGTCGTTCAAACCACACAACTTTGCGATGCCGTTTGCGAATGTTCGTTCGTTGCGTTGGAACGATTGTTTTGGGAAACACCGACTCGTTGAACTATGCTGATAACGACGGAACTTGCGACCATAGTTGGCTAACGATGCTTTCAGGAAACGCACCCCTGAACTGTTAGGTCACAGTTTGTGAGTTTTCTGACTTATAACTTATAAGATAGGATTTATTACGGCCAAATGTCATGCGATATAGAAACGATGCTTCTTAACCACAGGTCGAGAGCTGTCGTTCAAACCACACAACTTTGCGATGCCGTTTGCGAATGTTCGTTCGTTGCGTTGGAACGATTGTTTTGGGAAACACCGACTCGTTGAACTATGCTGATAACGACGGAACTTGCGACCATAGTTGGCTAACGATGCTTTCAGGAAACGCACCCCTGAACTGTTAGGTCACAGTTTGTGAGTTTTCTGACTTATAACTTATAAGATAGGATTTATTACGGCCAAATGTCATGCGATATAGAAACGATGCTTCTTAACCACAGGTCGAGAGCTGTCGTTCAAACCACACAACTTTGCGATGCCGTTTGCGAATGTTCGTTCGTTGCGTTGGAACGATTGTTTTGGGAAACACCGACTCGTTGAACTATGCTGATAACGACGGAACTTGCGACCATAGTTGGCTAACGATGCTTTCAGGAAACGCACCCCTGAACTGTTAGGTCACAGTTTGTGAGTTTTCCGACTTATAACTTATAAGATAGGATTTATTACGGCCAAATGTCATGCGATATAGAAACGATGCTTCTTAACCACAGGTCGAGAGCTGTCGTTCAAACCACACAACTTTGCAATGCCGTTTGCGAATGTTCGTTCTTTGCGTTGGAACGATTGTTTTGGGAAACACCGACTCGTTGAACTATGCTGATAACGACGGAACTTGCGACCATAGTTGGCTAACGATGCTTTCAGGAAACGCACCCCTGAACTGTTAGGTCACAGTTTGTGAGTTTTCCGACTTAAAACTTATAAGATAGGATTTATTACGGCCAAATGTCATGCGATATAGAAACGATGCTTCTTAACCACAGGTCGAGAGCTGTCGTTCAAACCACACAACTTTGCAATGCCGTTTGCGAATGTTCGTTCTTTGCGTTGGAACGATTGTTTTGGGAAACACCGACTCGTTGAACTATGCTGATAACGACGGAACTTGCGACCATAGTTGCGACCAACGATGCTTTCGGGAAACGCACCCCTGAGTGGTTTCTGTCGCAGGGAATCAGTGGTCACTGTCAAGCACAGGCAAGCTATTAAGAACACGGCTTGAGTTGAGGAGTGAACAGACCTTCCCTTGCTCACATCAGTTCCCGAGAGCCTGAATCAATGCAGGAAATAAAGGCCACTGCACATTCAAGCACGGATGATTCTCAGTCTCATCTGAGTGACAAATGGAGCCAAAAATGACTAATCATTCCAAAGAGAAGTGCATAAAAAACTGTTTTGGAAGACACAACAAAATATGTTGTTGAGGTTCATTTGTTCACTTTTATTTTCTTTGTTTATTAGCTGTTAAACTGCTTAGACAAATGCATTGAAGGAAAAATATCTGTAGGGATCTAAAAGTAAAGATCCATTAAAATGTTAATCTAAGATTACAACATATTATGCCATATGATATTTTACTCAAACATAATAACATTATAATGCTTAGATCTATTCATTTTCTCTTTTTTTATTACACAGACAAAATATTACATGATTATTTTATAGTAATATTTTTGTTTCGTTTTTTAACATTAAACCAACAGGAAAACGGCTACATTCTACAACTTGTATGTGCATTTTAAACATAATCATTTTTTTCATTTATATAATGCTTTTCTTCCACACAAAGTGATATACGAGTTCATTTTTGGGACATGTATTATAATTAAATTCTACGTTATGTAAATGCCACGCCCACGTTTAATTATTTGTTGACGTTTTAAGGTGTTACCAAAATTCTCAAATTCACCTATTATGCTCATGACACAATGAATATGCAGATTGTTTTATATTAGGCCTATCATTTATTTACTGATGTAAGACCTATCAAGTCATACGTGTTTACTTGCATAATAAATATAAAAAGCTAAATTCTGTCCAAAGGTATTATCTTCGGTTTGTATGCCTTGAATAAACTGCATTCACTGACTCTGATAAATGGATAAAACCATGAACGCAAAATCTGCATTCGAGAATAATACTTTATCAAGATTACATTTCATTAGGAGGGTAAAAAGTAAATGTAACTCTCCCAGGATTAGATTTTCTCTCTATTTCTCTGTTTCCCTTTCTCTCTCTCCTTTTCCTCCTGTATCAATCTTAATTCTTCCTCTCTGCTTTGGGTCAGAGTCACTTGGTGATGCATGCACATGTTTTCTACATTTTAAATCTTGTTCATCCTTCATCCTAATCATCCATTTCTAATGCCCAGACCACCTCCATTTGAGCACATCAGAGCTGGAGTCAAATTCATTATAGATTTAAAACCAACCAAGGCTGACCAAAAATATAATAAATTGATTTAGAGCTTAAAAGGATAAAAAAGAAATCTGTTTTTATTCATTCAGCCTCATGTTGTTTTTTGTACTTGTAATTTGTAAGAGGTTATAGCATGAACATTCAGCTAAATTTCTCCTTTTGTAACCGAACGTTTATTTCTCAGTAAACTATTTCTTTAAATCTGAAGATATTTTCCTTTGTTCAGTTTCTTGGAGATGTTTAATATAGAGTACCAAGAATGAGCTTTCACTCTCATAACAACAGGCATGAGAGGACAGATTAGGGTGAACGAGTCCATGGTGAATCACTTAGCTGTTCTGTTATCAGCGTGTTTCGTGTTTAATATTATCTTTAATTGTGTCTGTGTGTGTTTGTGTGTAATTGATCAATATACTTTATTACCTTGAAATCGGACTGTGAACCTTTTACTCTTGCACAACAAAATGCTCAATATGGATCTTTGAAAAAAAAAGTGTAATAGTCTAATTTAACACACACACTTTAATAACTAATGTCCTCTTGACCACTGTTAAAAGCAGTATTTTAGAAGTGCATCTCAATGGCTTGCCTATTTATTTTGTTTCAAAATAGTTTATTTTGTAATTAATGAAAATCAATGTAACCATAAATTAAATATTTACTCTATAAACATAACAAGTATTTATGCCTATTGGACTCAAACTTGTTTTTGTAATGCCCTTTATATGTGAAAAATTCAATACTCCCCACATCATGAAATCATTCATTTGTAGGTTTCAGGTTGCCATCGTACTTTCTGCGTGCACTGAAAAGAATATGTCAGGAAGTTAAAAATTGTGGTACAATAAGTGATTTTATTTAATACGACTGAATTAACCTGACTACATCAGATTACCACAATGAAAGGATATTTAAGGGTAGAAATCAAGCCTTAAGTTATACATGCACTCTGTAATTGATTTTTTTTCTTGTGCAGGCTGTTTAACAAATGGTTGCTGCAAGGATGAGTTGATGCAGGATCTAGTTGCTGGCTAAGGGCAGGACAATGGCAGTGGAAGGAGCAGGGCAGGGACCCAGAACACAGACAGCATGATGTCCCACGGCACAGTCGAGCGAGGGAGGAGGCATGATGGAGGTTTGGTAGATTACACGTGGGGACGACTGAAGGAGATTAGCTGATGGCAGTGGAGCCCTGGGCGCACACGAAGAGCCAGTGAGGACGATGAGGCTGGACGGCCGCAGTGATGATTGTCCGAGGTGAAGCCAGGGGGGCCTGAGGACAGAGGCAGAGCCGGTGGGACCGAGGTGAAGCCAGGGAGGCCTGAGGACTGAGGCAGAGCCGGTGGGACCGAGGTGAAGCCAGGGGGGCCTGAGGACTGAGGCAGAGCCGGTGGGACCGAGGTGAAGCCAGGGGGGCCTAAGGACTGAGGCAGAGCCAGTGGGACAGAGGTGAAGCCAGGGGGGCCTAAGGACTGAGGCAGAGCCGGTGGGACCGAGGTGAAGCCAGGGGGGCCTAAGGACTGAGGCAGAGCCAGTGGGACAGAGGTGAAGCCAGGGGGGCCTAAGGACTGAGGCAGAGCCGGTGGGACAGAGGTGAAGCCAGGGGGCCTAAGGACTGAGGCAGAGCCAGTGGGACAGAGGTGAAGCCAGGGGGGCCTGAGGACTGAGGCAGAGCCGGTGGGACAGAGGTGAAGCCAGGGGGGCCTAAGGACTGAGGCAAAGCTGGTGGGACAGAGGTGAAGCCAGGGGGGCCTAAGGACTGAGGCAGAGCCAGTGGGACAGAGGTGAAGCCAGGGGGGCCTAAGGACTGAGGCAAAGCTGGTGGGACAGAAGTGGAGCCAGAGGGGCCTAAGGACTGAGGCAGAGCCGGTGGTACAGAAGTGGAGCCAGGGGGGCCTAAGGACTGAGGCAGAGCCGGTGGGACAGAGGTGAAGCCAGGGGGGCCTAAGGACTGAGGCAGAGCCGGTGGTACAGAAGTGGAGCCAGGGGGGACTGAGGACTGAGGCAGAGCCGGTGGGACAGAGGTGAAGCCAGGGGGGCCTGAGGACTGAGGCAGAGCCGGTGGTACAGAAGTGGAGCCAGGGGGGCCTAAGGACTGAGGCAGAGCCGGTGGGACAGAGGTGAAGCCAGGGGGGACTGAGGACTGAGGCAGAGCCGGTGGGACCGAGGTGAAGCCAGGAGGGCCTGAGGGCTGAGGCAGAGCCGGTGGGACTGAGGTGAAGCCAGGGGGCCTGAGGACTGACGCAGAGCCGGTGGGACCGAGGTGAAGCCAGGGGGGCCTGAGGACTGACACAGAGCCGGTGGGATCGAGGTGAAGCCAGGGGGCCTGAGGGCTGAGGCAGAGCTGGTGGGACCGAGGTGAAGCTAGAGTCGGAGCCGGAGGGAAGAAGGAGCCCAAGGGGATGAGAGATGCGAGGTAGGGTGATATCTGATCAAGGCGGAGCCAAAGGGACGAAGGAGCCCAGTTGCAATGCAAGGACAATCATTTCTGGTAGAGCCAAGGCTGAGCCAATAGGTCGACAGGCTGAGGTGGAATGACAGGATCAATGGCTGGAGGAGAAGCTTGAGATCCTCTTTACTGGGCAGAGCTGGAGACTTGAAGACCCGAGATAAACCCACACCATGGAGAGGGGTCAGAAGAGGGGCCAAGGGACTGAAGGGAACCAGCGGAGGAACTGGCAGTTTTTTGAAGAGGAGGTGGAAGAAGGAGGCTCTGCGGGAACTCTGGAGACACAAGAGACTGAAGCCTCCTTTCTACTGCATACGACAAAGGACAGCCGTTGGACCGGAAGTTATTCATTTCCAATGGAGAGTAGTACAGGAGCTGCATGAAGTTCCGAACATGTGCATTTGCGGAATAACACCTGTTCAGACTTCTCGTCGGGCTCCGGCTCTGGGGCAATGGTCGGCTCAGTCCATTCTTCTGGCTCGTTCATCTCGGCAGGCTCGGGCTCCACTTCTGTGGTAGGCTCAGGCATTATGTCCATGGGGGTTGTGGCTGATGGCTGGCAGGGCTCTATGATGACAACTAAAGAATTTGGGGCAGGGGTGACTGGAATGGGCACGGAGACTGTGGCAGGCTTAGGGCCTGTTCACATATTGCGTCTTTTGCATGCTCAAGTACGTTATTTCCAATGTACACTCATAATGGATGCGACGTGGTCACGGTGTGACGCACTCGTTTTTTCCAAGCGCGTCCGCGCTGCAATGAGATAAAAACATCTAAACTTTTCAGAATGCCACAAGCCGTGACCGTAGGTCACCTGATAAGAACCAACCAGAGCGCAACCGCCCTAGCGCTTTGGAAAAAGGAGACTGTGGTGCGTCTAGCGTTTTCCACGCGTTTTAGGTGCTATATGTGAATGATGCCTTAGTCTCTTTCTTCTTCCACAGTGAGGGGAGAACCAGTTATCCACAATGCATAGTTGAAGTACTGGAGCAGGGAATATCTGGACACATGGACATGAGTAGGAGGAAGTGGTCCTTCAGCCTGCTCCAAAAAAACATCTTCAACATGCTCTCATTCCAGTTTACCTGGTGGCATAGTTCTAGAATGTCTTCAACAAAATCCTCCAGTGGCCATCACAGTATTCACAGTATTTTTGTCATGATAACTCACACAGTGATTGGCATGATAATGGGTATGACAGTGTTGTATGTTTGGTCTTGGCAGAATAGATCTTCCACGGTGCTACTGCTTTTATTGTACGGGACTTTATTGTACATGACTTGCTGCTGCCAATACACACACAACATGCTGCTGTGAGTAAGCAAGACATGCTGCTGCTGTATAATATAGCATACATGAATTACCCATAGCAGATCTATACAGGTGGAGCTGGGGAAGGTGGAAGGTATCTGAAAACGTGCTGCACTGCAAGGCAAATGCTACCCAAGTATTTGAAGGTTGAGCCGCGAGCTCATTGGCTACTGATACGGCAAGTACCAATCAGCTGCGCCCTAATGATGTGATTATGAACAGGTCGAGTAAAAGGACCTATTAGCCTGCACTGTCTGATTTTCATGCCAGAACTTTGCATGAAATGCGTGTGCTGTGTCCCTCCAAAATGATCCCACAGTCCCTCACTGTTTCAGCCTCCGACAACTCACACAATTACCAATGAGAGCTCATCAAGGGCATTGGATGAAACGTGCAGGGGACACAACAACAACAAAACACAGTAAACAATGGTAGGATGAACAATGGACTAATAATGGAAGGATGAACAATGGACAAAGAATAGCACACTGAGTAATGGCCAGAGAAGATATTGAGCTATTGACCATTATTTCCATCAACACATAACTTTATGAAAGAATATAACTAAAATATTGAATGACTTCTTTATTGGTTGAGAAACAGATGCTTCATTTGCTATTAGCCGAATCAACAATGACTGGTATTTACCCCTGCCCTTCTGCATACCCTGTCTTTCCTAATATAGCTTCTGAAATGCCCTGGCCTTTCTGGAAAAGAACAACAAACCTTAAGTCCAAACTTTCAGCAGGAACGGCATAGATTGAGAGAGACTGAAAAGACCTCGGGTGACATGACCTGACCAACAAAACAAAGCAAAAACCACCAACACTGGAAGACTGTGTTCACATCTTATTATACCACATCGCAACTACAAAAAAAGATGAATTGGCCAGTTGAACACAGCATTTTACATTTCAGCACTTATATTCGAATCTAGTCTTATCTTCATCAGCAGATATTGTATTGTGGATGTTGGTGTTCAACATGAAAACAAAAGTGTAAGAAGTTTAATTTTCTTCCAAACCAAAGATGTCACTACATCTCATCTCAACAATTATACTTGCACCGCTATGGGTTTATTAATTTTAATTTAATTGATAAATAAATGTCTGTGTTTTATTCCAACTGAATAGTTTTATTACAGTTAAATTATCCATATAATTTTATATGTTGGATATTAATAATGTAAATATTATTGTGGTAGGCCAATCGATTGGATACTTTAATCTTGAATTCATAAATAATTTAATAAATTATATAATTATATTAAATTCAAAATAATCAATATTAAATTGTCAAATATATATGTATATATGGATACTGAATATTTGACTTTGTTTTATTTTATATTTAATGACATTTAAAATAATTATAGATGCATTTTCCATAATCTGTAAAAATCAAACGATATTTGTCATGCAATTGCCCCAGGGGGTCATCTATGGCCCCGTTCATGATTTTAAAATTATAATATAACAGCTATAATTATTCCATTTATTTTCCTTGCCATATTGGTTCACCATCTCAATCTCACCTCAAGATATTTATGGAAATTTCTTGATTTAATCCTAGATTCCCTGTTTACTATGGCCTAGTTACATTGAGCGGTCGGGATACTGATCAAGCCCTCCCTTTGTGAAAAAGAAATACAATTTGGCATATTTTAAAAAGGAATATTTAAAGGAAACAATGCACTTAAGTGCAAACTGAATGTTTTTTCATGTATATTAAATTACATATAACACACCACGGTTAAAATTATGATCACATGTGTTGCAGCATGTTCATCACATCAAAGTAAGTGTACTTCTTTAAAGCATGACAAAAGATTATTAAAACTTAAAATATGTACTTTTAGGTAAAATTTATTATTATTATTACAAAATGTTTTGTAACTCTTTCGGCAAGAAGAGACACATGGAAAATGGCATTCAGTCCTGTAATATACACAGCCAGTGACGAAAATAATTTATCACAGCACTTTTTGTAGTCGGCACAACCGTCCCTTCATGACTTATCCATAAGGTCGGGGGAAGGTGGAGAAAAACAGCATAACATCTTCGATTTATTATTGTGAAGGGCAAGAGATATGTCTCTCTATGAATGTGCCCGAGGAGACAGAGCATTGAGATCTGACAAGCGTTGATTGTAGCCTTATAGGATTTTTCTCGGTGGCTGAGAATTGATCACGCAGCAGTGCCTGGTGAGAGGCAGAGACAAAATTGCTCTTGTCAGGGTCAGGCAGCTGTCAAGACACCATCCAGACCTGATTAATAGAGTCCAGGGGTAAGCCGGCTCGTAGGGTTGCTCTCCGGAGAACCAAAGCTCCTCTACTACAGCTAACTTCAAACATGTCTGAAACACAGGTAAATTGGATCTGGCAACAGCAGTTACAACATGCTAAATTAGATGCTTTTCTGTGAGAACACAATCCATAGCAGCCAGTGAAGTATTTGATCAGACGAGCTACTGTAGTGCACTGGCTAATTCAGTTCTTAGAGGTGCAAACTCAAGCAGATCAATAGAAAGGTTAACCATGTTGAACACATTAAGAGCTGAAGATAAGGTAAGGAGTCTCCATTAAGATGACACACAATGAGATAATAAGCGTGGGTGGACTAGAAGAGCTTTAGACTAGTAATGTTCCCAAATATGAATAAATACCTCATTCTGCAAAATAGAAAAATATATTTTAAATATATTATTTTCCAAAAAAATTAAAGTGTTATTTTTAACACAAGGGGTAAGGTTAGGACAGGTTTGCTGGTTTGGATAGGTTTAAGGGTAGGTTAAGGTGTAAGGGAAGGGTCAATGCATTAAAGGGTATTGTACGCAATAAAACGTGTTTGAAATGTCTATGTTAATGTTTTATGTGCAAAAACCAATGAGGTTTGTTCTTTTGTGTCGGTTGAGCTTTCACTTACCATAGTCATTGTGCTCTATGTATGTACATTGATCAGTGTTTATATGTGAATAAAACCCTAAATAAAATCTGTTCATCATTGCAGGTGTAAGGAAGATAAAATTGATGTAGTAATGATACATTGAATGGGTTGATGCAAGTTAAAAGATAATTAATATTGTTGATAAAAAGGTGCAAGTTAAAAATCTTTATTTTATATCTTAAGGTTAAAAAGTTAAAATGTCGTTGCATTGCTGCACTGTTTGGTTAAAAATATTTAATTCATTTTTTTATAAAACGAGAAAGAAAATACATATATGATCGGTAGATCAGTGATCTATTGCTTTGTGAGTTAAGGTTAAAGAGCATAGGATAAAAAAAGACAATATGTGTTTGGAATGCTTGTTTAGCTTCTATAGCATTTTGGGGTTTTTGCTGTAAGTTTAAGTTCCGGTTTGTGATCGGAGGATCTGTTAACAATTGCTTATGCCTTGTTCAGCCTTAACGCGCGGCTTACATTCGTCCATTACAACATTGGACTTGACTGAAGCCACATCGTGTCCGTGTCATATCTATTTCCCTTTTAACAGGTAAGAAAGTGGGCTGTAATATGTTTTAACCGATTTCTATAAGTGTCTAATACCATAAGGAACATGTAGGGAGTAAATTTATTGTTTATAGTAATTGATATATGCACATTTAGCAGGCTAACCGTGAAGTCTTGATTCAGTGTTGCCTGTATGCTAACTATGTCACGTGGCCCGAGATTAAAAGCGTGGTGCTAATGTAAAAGTGCAGGTGCCGCCATTTTCTCTGTGTATTTGTTTTATATTGTGGAAAAAAGCAAGGTAAAAGTATTATTGTTAAAGTTTATACAAAAATAGTGTTTAATGTGAAGAGGCAATATACTTTCTGTGTTAAAGGGTTAGTTCACCCAAAAATGAAAATTCTGTCAGTATTTACTCACCCTCATGTTGTTCCAACCCCGTAAGACCTTCGTTCATCTTCGGAACACAAATTAAGATATTTTAAATATTAAGATCGCTCCTGCATACAGTCCATAGGCTTCTTGAGGGACTGGCTCTTGCTGTCCTTGAAAAGTCATTAAAGACATCGTTAAAATAGTCCAAGTGACTACAGGGTCTCAATCTTAAGTTTATCAAACGACGAGAACACTTTTATGCGCAAAAAAACAACAAAAATAACGACTTTATTTCAACTATTCGTTTATTTCTCCCTCTGCGCGAGTCAGGTTACTAGTTTAATAGCGTAAGCTTCTGTTATTGTACGTCACACGCATCACACACACATGACCAGCGTCGGCCAATAGTGAGCCTACGTGTGACGTAGCTCTACGCAATCACACTACGTTAACTGACTTACAGGCTCATGGAGAAGGAAGTGAATAGTTGAAATAAAGTCGTTATTTTTGTTGTTTTTTGCGCACAAAAAGTGTTCTCGTCGTTTGATAAACTTAAGATTGAGCCCCTGTAGTCACTTGGGGGGCTACAAGAACACTATGAGAACACTATGAGGTTGCCATATGCCTCAAGTGCCTCTAAATTTTTTTATAGGAACTGCAGTTTTTCCTCTGAACATCTTCAGTGAGTTCAACGTTGATTGATCATGCTTGTTCATGAGAAGCGCTGTCTAAGCGACTTCATCCAATTCCAAAAGAGATGCCCTGCACTGGGGAGAGCTTGCTCTTTTCCCAATTGACCTGGTTGGTTTGATTGACAGTGTGGTTGTGGCATAGACCCCGCCCTCTGTGATCTGTACACCATCCTCCATTGTTTCAACGACAGCCGGTAATGTCTCTTGGAAACATAAATGTTCTATTGTGGGTTAATCCTGTTGTTGTGGCTTAAAAGTGAATCCTCAAGTGTGGATCGTCGTCTTCTGTTTGTGATCCACCGTCACCTCCAGTAACAGTAAGTGTATTTTATGATTTTTGAGCAAATAGTCTTTTCAGTCAATGTCAGCCAATTCAACAACAAATGCGCCCAAGTTGTTGTCGTCGTAAGATATCTGTGTATTAGAGCCCGACCGATAAAGGATTTTGAAGGCCGATACCTGTACAAATATTTTTGGGTTTTAAAATCCGATATTCCGATATATCGGCCGATATTTTTTTTGTTATTATATATTTTTAGGGAAACAGATTTCCCTAACATAGTTATTTGTATTTGTTTATGAGTTTTAACTAAAATAATATGATAAAGCATTTTAAAAGGAAACTTGTTTCTTTTATTGTCACAACAGAACAGAGGAACATCAAAATATATTAAAGTTCTGATAAATAAAATAATAATTACTCACTACATTGCCTTATAAGCTACCTTATAATTACAATATCAGATATGTTTGATACTTTTTCTCTGTCTAAATGTTCACTCCACACTCTAACTTTTTACAATGCAGATATGCTAGTTATAAATACAGTAATCATTACTTTATTTAGGCAGAAAAAGTTCATTGTGGTTTCCAAGCTCATTAATGTTAACGTTAGCGGTCTTCCACTGATGATAGTGGCATTAGCTAGCTTTGTGGTTAGCTAGTCTATGATGAGCCATAATTTAGCAATAGAAAACATAATACTGTGAATTGTAAAACATACATTTTCAATATAACAGGCCAAGGAGAGATGATTGAAGCGTGTTTCGTCCGTTTTTATTTTATTTTTGAAATATTAATTTATCGGCCATTTTAACTGCCGATACCGATAGTTTGGAAACGGCCGATATATCGGTCTGGCTCTACTGTGTATATAATTTAAACCTTGTTTGTATAGTGTGTAACCACACGTTTATAAATATATCTATTTTTAAAGATATTGTATTAAAAACTGCATATATATTGTTGTTCTGTAAGTTAGCCATCTTCTCACATTTGCCACAGAAGCACCTGTATGACAAGTAAACATGATGCAACAGGTCCCTCGCATAAATGTAATTTCGCTTACACGTAGCAAACTTTATCACAGAATGTGTATGTAGTTTCAACGTTAGTGTTTGTTTGTGTCTGTGTGTTGCACATCCATAATTGCAAAGGGGATGCGATTACAACTCTATAAGTACATAAATGTATCAAATAACCATAGCGAGACGTACTGGTCCATTCTCATTTGTGTTTATTCTTTATATTGTGTGTATACATCATGAGAAAAGTGGATTTCTGGGGGTGAAACCCCATTGACTCCCATTCATTCTGCACTCGGCCACGAGCGCCCTCGTATGGACAGAGACGTGTTACTGCAGCCAGTCCAGAACCCGGAAGTAACCAGCCAGTGCCAGAGACGTGTTACTGCAGCCAGGTCCCTGGTTGTGTTTTTGGCTTTGGAAAGGGAAAAAACACAACTCCTCCAGATAATCTCTCGGGGTACCTAGTGTCCGATTTACAAACGCTGTGGCCGCACCGCTTTACCATCTAGCTTTGACTGGCCTGCTTACATAGTAACGGTAACACATGGCACCCTTTAGCGTCAATATGAGACCCAGATATATATGGGCTAGAAGGCGCCTCCTAGTGGTCTAACCCTACACAAGACCTAAACCAACCCATAACTGAAGTGTGTTATATTGACGCTAAAGGGTGCCATGTGTGTTTGATGTATATGCATTGTCAAAACTACGATGAGAATGCGTTGGTATTACACATGATGTGCCTATTGCAATACAATATCGTCACGTTATATCAATGCTCTACCATATATTTAGCTAATTGGTGATAATAGACAAGAAATGTACAGTTTTCTACCAATTTTGCTGAAAACTTTTCTTTAGCCATTCGGCAACCCTGCATCCATAACATCAGTTTTTGCTTTTGTTAGCAAAAAAAAGGATGTTATGCATTTTTCTGGTATTCAACATTATGCCACAAATGTTGCTGTGTTTTAACTGTTGGAAAGTTACGAATACGTACTGAGCTTTCTTATTGATGCTAGAATATTCCTTTAAGAAAGCAACTTTTTTATTGCATGCTTATGCTGTGGCAGTTTCTGCATTCCCTAGTGCTGAAACCACTGAAAGATAAATGCACTAACACATAATTCAGAAATCCACCATGATTAAACACACCATCTGGGATCCTATATAGCATATTTAACACACTGTGATATGCCATGGAATAATCAGTACACATAGTATGTGAATTTGCATGCATCTAGAGAAAACACATTATCCAGTTCCTTCCTGAGTGGAGCTGCCGACTGACCTCTACCAGACCAACCAGTCGGCATGGAAACCAACCACCTCAGCTGTGCGCTAATTAGAGTCATCGTGTGCAGTTCAGCCACTCCCTGGCACAAGCTTCCGCTCCAGAGGACACTTCATGACACTATTCCCTGCTCATACACCTGTTGGACTTATTAGCAAAAGAACAGTCCCCTAGTGTTTGCCGAGTGAATATCTCATATTCGCGTTCACACCAAACTCTCTGGAGAGCAAGAGCGGGAGACTCAGCGGCTCTGTAAATGCAGTCATTGAATGTGTGCGCAAAGTCAAATTGTTTCTTCTCTCTGGAGCAAAGAACAAGCTTTCCATAAAAGTCCAATTAAAGTTCCAGTATTTTGGAACAATGCTTTATGTCATGGACTGACTCCATCAAAAACAAATTACACCTCGCAATGTGATGTATTACTCTGGCGGGAGACTCAAGGGACAGAGAGGAATGAACAGACAACAGTCTGGAAAAGACATTTATCACACGATGGGTGACGGGGAAGAACAATTTATTTGCTTTTCCTGGGCTGCATCCCAATTCACATACATCTACAGCACTACAAAAGTATGTAACTCAAGGTGGGTGGGAAAGTATACATAGTTTTAAGTATGTAGTACAACAGTTTGACAGTATTGAGACATATAATTCACAAGTATATCATCATTATTTTTCTATATTTAATAAAAACTGCTCTGGAAGTGTTTCATTTTTGGATATTGTAAAAAAACAAACTCTTTTCTACAGCGCAAGGGTTCGTAGGCATGAGCCTAACCTTGTTAAAAATAAGTACATTTTAGCATACTTTTAAAAAGTACTTATTATGGAAAGAGCAAGAATAGATGTTATTCGATCTGCGTCATCAATGTTTGCGGCGGCCATATTGTTGACATAGAAACCATGGCAACTGTCAGTGTGTCAATTGACAAGCGAGGTAGCGTCGGTATTATCCATGGTATTATCACTGGGTTTTTTTTTTAAACAGCGTGATGGTGTGTTGTGTAATACACGGCTGTTCAAACAACAGCAATGAGAACCTCTGAGTTAGTTTTTATCCGATAAGTTACAGTCGGTAACTTATCGGATAAGTTATTGGATAAACTCTTTAAAAACAATCTTAAAGACTCTTTAATCAGAGGTCAGAAACGCTGCATTTACATTTATATTGTGTTATATTGTTTTATCATGTTTATTTTAACTATGTAATGTGTTGTGTAATTTTATGTAAAGGCCCAGGGACTAACATTGAGAATTAGCCTCGGCTAAAATGTTGTAGTATGGAACATGAGCTTATGTGACATACTTGTCCCTATTCAAATAAACTTAAAATAAAATAAATAAATAAAAATAAACTGTCAGAAAACGTGAAGGGGAGAAGACAGAGTTGAGCCAGCGCAGGAGAGGCTAGCTAGGATAAATAGGCTAAACTTTCTGCCAACTCCCCACAGAAAAGTCTGTTCCCATCATTTTACCACAGGTTTCACACATAATCCGTGTGCAATGAGTGTGCGGTGCGTATTTTGAGGAAAATTTTGAGGGAATAATTCCTCCATTGAGGAAGCAGAGGCTGAGGGCTCAGGGGTGGACTCGTCCATCACCCTAGCTGAGGTCACCGAGGTAGTCAAGAAACTCCTCGGTGGCAAGGCACCGGGGGTGGATGAGATCCGCCCCGAATACCTCAAGTCTCTGGATGTTGTGGGGCTGTCTTGGTTGACACGCCTCTGCAGCATCGCGTGGCGGTCGGGGACAGTGCCTCTGGGATGGCAGACCGGGGTGGTGGTACAGGGGGATCACACTTCTCAGCCTCCCTGGGAAAGTCTATGCCAGGGTACTGGAGAGGAGAATACGGCCGATAGTGGAACCTCGGATTCAGGAGGAACAATGCGGTTTTCGTCCCGGCCGTGGAACACTGGACCAACTCTATACTCTCTACAGGGTGCTGGAGGGTTCATAGGAGTTTGCCCAACCAGTCCACATGTGTTTTGTGGATTTGGAGAAGGCATTCGACTGTGTCCCCCGAAGCGGCCTGTGGAGGGTGCTCCGGGAATATGGGGTCCTTTGCTAAGGGCTGTCCGGTCCCTGTATGACCGAAGCAGGAGCTTGGTTCGCATTGCCGGCAGTAAGTCAGACTTCTTCCCGGTGCATGTTGGACTCCGGCAGGGCTGCCCTTTGTCACCGGTTCTGTTCATAACTTTTATGGACAGAATTTCTAGGCGCAGCCAGGGGCTGGAGGGTGTCGGGTTTGGGGACTACACGATTTCGTCTCTGCTCTTTGCGGATGATGTTGTCGTGTTGGCCCCTTCATACCAGGACCTTCAGCATGCACTGGGGAGGTTTGCAGCCGAGTGTGAAGTGGCTGGGATGAAGATCAGCACCTCCAAATCCGAGGCCATGGTCCTCAGCCGGAAAAGGGTGGCTTGCCCACTTTAGGCTGGTGGAGAAATCCTTCCTCAAGTGGAGGAATTTAAGTATCTTGGGGTTTTGTTCATGAGTGAGGGAAGGATGGAACGGGAGATTGACAGACGGATCGGTGCAGCTTCAGCAGTAATGCGGTCGATGTACCGGTCTGTTGTGGTGAAGAAGGAGCTGAGCCGTAAGGCAAAGCTCTCGATTTACCGGTCAATCTACGTTCCTACTCTCACCTATGGTCATGAGCTTTGGGTCACGACCAAAAGGACAAGATCCCGGATACAGGCGGCCGAAATGAGCTTTCTCCGCAGGGTGGCTGGGCGATTCCTTAAAGATAGGGTGAGAAGCTCAGTCACTCGGGAGGAGCTCAGAGTAGAGCCGCTGCTCCTCCACATCGAGAGGGGTCAGCTGAGGTGGTTCGGGCATCTGTTCCGAATCGTGAGAAATTTTCCGGTTCCGATTCCGGTTCCGCCAAACGATTCCGGTTCTGGTTCCGGTTCCCATTCAATTAAAAATATTAGTAAGAGAAAAATCCACAATCCTTTTTGTGTTTATTTCTTATAGTACTTGACAAATTAGTTTAACAGACTGGTAATGTAAACAAACTCAAAATATTATAAAGCAATCTTTGCAAAAAAAAAAAAAAATTATAAAGGAAATTAAAAAATTCTGCATTCTCTATAATAATTTAGACCTCTCCTTTATTGTATCTCCAACAGTGAAGAATACCCTCTCAGAAGGAGTAGAATATGCTTTAACACACATGTGTGTAGAACAGATTATTTTTTAAAACGGTTTGAATGATTGATTCATTAAGACTTTACTTATTTCATTACTGGATAAATCGGCGCTCTAGCAGTTAATAAACACAACTGCATGCGTCTTGCGGAAGAACATTGTTGCCGGAGCTACTTCTCTCTGTTTATGTCCATGACGAGTCATGCAGGCATTGGGCTACTCCGCAGCAGCTGCGATCCGCCGGCCAGTCTAAACAAGAAGTCCGAGTATTAACGCTTATTACAGGCTTTACGTAGTGATTCAAGATAAGACAAAAACACGGTTTGAAAAAAAAAAACATTATGATGCACTCGCTCATTGTATATATTTTGTAAATTCTGAGCACAAAAAATATACGGACTGCATCTGTTTTGACCACTACCGTCAATGTTTACTCAAACTATAATCTCACTAATTCTGTAACGGAAATCATTTGAATATGTGAAACAAATAAATATTGAGACTGTGTGATTGTAAAGCAGTTTCATATCGACAACTGCTCTCTCTCTCTCTCTCAGCGCAAAAAGATTTGAATGTAGGCTAGAGAGTGACTCGGCGGTCGGCGCGCGCAGCGTGCGTGTGTGTGTCTGTGTGTGACAAATGCAGCGCGTGTGAGAGCAAATCGCAACTTCAGTGGTTAAGTTTTTGTAATTTAGGAATAAGACGGCGTCTTCTACTCCCAGCACTTCGCCCACATGATGATATCGCATCGGCATCAGAACCGTTTTCGGAACCGAAACTTAGAAATTTTGCACGGTTCCGGTATTTTTTCAAAAACACAACCGGTTCTGGAAAAGAACCGGTTCTCGGTTCCCAACCCTACTCCTGGACGCCTTCCTGGGGAGGTGTTCCGGGCACGTCCCACTGGGCTGAGGCCCCAGGGAAGACCTAGGACATGCTGGAGAGACTATGTCTCCCAGCTGGCCTGGCCTGGGATCCCCCCAGAAAGCTGGAGGAAGTGTCTAGGGAGAGGGAAGTCTGGGCACATTCTCTGCTTAGACTGCTGCCCCCGCAACCCGGCCTCGGATGAGCGGAAGAAGATGGTATGGTATGGTAAGTCGAAATTGTATGTTGTAATGTCAGAAATGTGAGCTATAAACTATTGTGAGGGGGGAAAAAAGTTAGAATTAGCCTGATAACTCGCAATTACGAGTTTATATCTCACAATTCTGAGAAAAGATGTCGGAATTTCGAGATATAAACTCGCAATTATGTGTTATAAACTCAGAATTACGAAAGGTAAACTCGCAATTGTGAGAAAAAAAGTCAGAATTGTGAGATAAAAAGTCGCAATTCTGTCGTTTTTCTCAGAATTGCGGCTTTATATCTCGCAATTCTGACTTTATATCTCACAATTCTGACTTTATAACACGCAATTGCAACTTTATAACACGCAATTGCGACTTTATTTCTCACAATTCTGACTTCATATTTTTATTTCTACAAAATATGGTGTAAAAACGTCTTAGTGCTGCCCTCTTCAGGTTGAACGGTGGCTGCTGCAGTTGAATTTTCTTATTGGATGTTCCGCACTTCGTGACGTACGCAGGTTTCAGCTCACCACGCTCCTGGAACGAGCGGCTTGTTTCGTCAAAACCACTTTATCGAGTCAGGAATTGGAATTGTGAGTATTGAAAACGATCAGGATAGAGTGTTTTAGCATCTATTTCATCCCCTCTATCTCCGCTGGGGTCTGCCCACTTTTTCAGCATTTTTCAAATATTGCCAGTGGGTGGAGTCAGACTCTGACCAGGGGTTTAGTTACCCTTTAAAACCAAAGACAGTCTCAAAAACGTTTATGACGTCACAAACAACCTTGAAACCAATCAGGTCAACGTGTGATCGTCAACTAGTGGATCTCTGAGCTGAGTGAGTGAGTGAAGGCGGGGCTCATTTGCATATTCATAAAACCGCGTATACTAAATGAGGCAAGGGTGTTGAGTTACATGCAAGCTATTTTAGGGCATAAACTTTTTTTTAAGGAGAAAAAAACATTTTAAAATGTCATTTTGGTGATCAAGTGAGTTTTAATTGATAAAATGATTGACACAAGTTCACATTCAATACAATTAAGCACACTTCGTTTTTCATAAGGGTGCTCATGCACAGATCAATACTTCTAAAATCTTCACTGAACAAAGAGACATCTGGCCACTTCTGACATCAGTTATGTCAAAGCAAAAGACTTTCACTCTAAGATAGAAAAGTGTCCAACTGTAAAGTCTAGCAAACACATTGATCTATGTAATAATTACAAAGTTCGTTTATTGTGGAAATCCATTAATGCACCTGACATTATGTAACGTTTTCCCTTAATCATTTTCCATAAAGTGCCCACGGGAAATCTAGTAAAAGCCAGAAGCAGAAACGCACAACAATGTCTTGAGCAAATCTGTATATCAGGAGGACATTGATCCGGTGCCAGTCGGTTTAATTGAATATTCCGCTGGAGACAGCAGTCGTGATGCTCATATCGAGTACATACTAAAGCCGTTTTCTGAAATGTCACAGTGATGGGAGAATCAGTTTTGACATATGCAATCTCCTTGATCTTGGCTGAACGAAAATGTATTTAGCATGCGGAAAGAAAAATGACAAGTGAGATTATTTCAATATCTCAGCTGTTTCTCAAACAGCAATGAGATTAAAGGAGCCTCAATAATATTGTGTGTGTGTGTGTCTCCTGTACAGTTTCAGAGAGTTCTCAACACTCTCATAATGTGCTCGGGATGTCAATATACCCCCCAAAAAATTATCTGAGAAATACTATCCACATTCATTTTATATATGTACATCTCTTATACATCTATTTCAGCTATAAGGGAATTTGCTTTTTCAATGTGTAAGCAATGCTGTCTCTCTTAACTAAGCGATGGTGAACTAAAACTTGGCATGATGGGACACTTGACTGTAACCTGCATTTTATTCCCTTCCTGTCATTCCTGACCTGTACACCACACAATGATGTAACTGCATCTTCTCTGCATCACTGTCCTGGCCAAGAGGTCTTCAGAGACACTAACCGAAGGAGACAGGATGTTCCTCGACTCCACAGAAGTGCGCACGTACACCAGCAAGCAAAACATAGACAGTTGTTCAGCCAACCTAGCATGCTGTTTCATTGACTGCGACAGACAATAGTTAAGTAAATGAACATGAAAAACAATGCAGATTAACTGCATGGGCTATTTCACACTAAATATGGAGTCTTGACTCTTTTCTATCTTTTCTTGATCCCAGCATTGTATTTTTCATCAAATAATGCATTCAAAAAGCATGTTTTATTTTGTGAATTTTTTTCTTTTTAACCCTCAGGTGCTCTTCGTTTCGGAGTCACACTTGTTATCTTCCCGGTCAAAAGTGACCGGACACCTAAAAATTAAATTTCCTCCATCCCAGTAAAACCAATGCAATTTATTTTTGTTCTATAATATTTATTCTTTGTAATTTAGTATTTTGAGACAATTTGATTGAATTTATTAATATTTATGCAATATTTATGGTCTATTTTTGCCATGGAAAAATATATATATTTTTCTATATATATTATTTTTTTCTAAAAATTATTAATGCAGTATTTTAGTTTAATATAGTCTAGGCCTTCAGAAAAAAATACTTTTTGAAGAAAATTAACACCATCTGGTTACAGTATAGAGAAAAAGCGTAGAATCATGGCACTAGATGGCATGTACAGCTCTCTATGGAGAAGAATGTGAATTCCCCAGATGTTTATGAACACATTTTTTTTTTTTTTGGTGGTGGTGGTGGATTTGAATATATAGTTGAAACAATCTCAAAAACGATTTTTTTGACCGAAGAGCACCAGAGGGTTGAATTAGAAATTGAAAAATGAAAAAAAAAAAATCCTTGAAGAAAAAAAAAAAAACATTAAAAATTAAATTTGCGGGAAAACGTTGTTTGGTATTTGTTTTATAAAATGTATTTATTGAAAAAAATAAAAACTTTTTAACAAAAATGTTTCACTGCTTATTATTTTAAATGTTTATTGTCCATTAAATCGGTGTCTTAAATGATAACAAAAAACAGGAAATGATATCATAAAGAACCCCTGTACAGAGGTAAGTAAGGTCACTCTTATAGTCATTAAATTTAAACTTATATGGAAAATAATTGGAAAATAATTAAATTTTAAAAAACAACAACATGAAAACAAATAGTAAGAACTTAAGATATTTTAAAACAGTAAAAAATAACATTATTTTTTTTTAAACATTACTGTAATAAATAAGCATTTATTTATTCTCCACTGGGCTCTCTAGTACATCCCACCCTGCCTCGGTCAGGCATCGACTCTACTACACAACAGTCTTCCACTCCTCTGGCTCCACCTCATCCCTCCACCCCTCTGACTTCACCGGGGTCCTACTTCTCTTCCATCCTTCCCGTGGTCCTGACTCCCTCCGGGTCTGCCCTGGCCTGTTGAGCCCCTGTCTTCACCACGGTCCCGTGAGCCTGCAGTTCTGGTGTCACCTCGGGTCTCGGTCTATTCCATTCCACCTGGGATTCCTTCACTGTCATCTCCGTCTCCATCAGTCGTCACCATAGTGTCTCCTCTCTCTCTCCTTCCACTCCCCCATGAACTTCAACCAAATGGAACTGGATAATATTCTGTATAATGTTCCAATCCAATCTAACGTCTGAGCTAATGCTGCCTGAATCACAATCATGCTCTGTTCGTTCGTCGGCCAGAGGAGGACTGGTCCCCCGACTGACCCTGGTTTCTCCCAAGGTTTTTTCTCCATTCTGCCACCTGATGGAGTTTTGGTTCCTTGCATCGGATGGCTGTGTTTTGTGGCAAGCCGTTTTAGCTTTTATTCATTTCCAGGATAGGAATTCTTGATATCAACAATTCAATTTTTTGATATCAAGAATTGAATTGTTAATATCAAAAATTAAATTCTTGATATCAACAATTAAATTCATCAACAATTACATTTTTTATACCAAGAATTACATTTTTGATATCAACAATGTTCTTGATATCAAAAATGTAATTCTTGATGTCAACAATTGTATTTTCACTAGTGAAATGTCACCATAGGCTGCCATTCAAAACCAATTGTTGATATCAAGAATTGATTTCTTACTAGTAGAAATTCCAATTTCACATATCAGAAATAGAATTATTACTAGTAAAAACCTTTATTTTTGATATCAAGAATTCAATTCTTACTAGTTGAAATGTCTATTCTTGATATCCACAATTGAATTGCTACTAGTAACAATGTTCATTTTTGATAGGCCTATTAATAATTAAATTTTTACTAGTGGCAATTTAAATTTCTGATTTCATGAATGTAATTGTATCTGGTAAGAAAGCCATTTTAGATATCTGAAATAATATTGAAATCAGAAATACATTTTCAGACATCAAAAATAATTAATTTTTACTAGTAACACTTGAATTATTGATATCAAGAATAGACATTTCAACTAGTGGCAATTTAATTATTGATATCAGGAATTCACATTTTTAGTAACAATGTAATTATTGAAATCAAAAATTATATTTCTACTAGTTAAAAATCAATTCTTGATATCAACAATTCATTTTGAATGGCAGCCTGCGGTGACATTTCACTAGTGAAAATACAATTACAGATATTAAGAATTCAATTGTTGATATCAAGAATTCAATTGTTGATATCAATTGATATCAACAATTAAATTCTTGATATCAAAAAATGGCATTGTTGATATCAAGAATTCATATCCTGGAAATGAATAAAAGCTAAACCGGCTTGCCATAGTGTTTAACAGATCGTGCTTTAACAGATTCCAGTGCTTTTGGAGTTGCAAGGAAGTGACATCATGTTTTGCAAATAGTGTGAAGCTGGCAATGCAAATCTAACCTTGTGTTTTGCTCCTTGAGTGTAAGGTTTTGCTAATTGTGGGAAAAGTTCGATCTTAGTGTGTAAGGTATCGTATAAAAGAAACTGTAATAGAAATGTGATGCATCTGTTTTTATAAGGCTACAGAAATTGGCCAAACGCAATAGCCTATTTGTAATAAACACCAAAACAACATTACACATACTAACCAAGTTTAAGAAGGGCCCAGGAGCGACAACGAAACGACTTTTGCATATTAATAATTTGCTGATTAGCCATGAATAATTATACTGTGAAAGCTGTTTAGCATATTGAACTAGAGTGACATGCGCTACGTGCTCGAGTCTCCTGGTACTGTTAAGCCGTTCAGAAGACGCAGCCTATCATCATTTGTTTTTATGAACCTCGCTGTACGGTCTCCATGGACAAAGCTAATTCAATGAACCATCAGGTCATTAGCACAGAGCAGAATAGCGGGCTTATCTCAGTAAAAACTCATTACGGAACGTACCACCGTCTTTGTGTGATATGCTGACATCGTTTCCATTTAAAAAGGCTAATTTGGCAGATAGAGATGTATGAAATGATTGCATTTTGCAGGTGGTTTGCAATTGTTTGCTGTCATTGCTAATGAAAACAGCTTCATATGCTCCACTTGCTAAAGTGTGTCCCCCGGTAAACGCCTCGTATATTACACCTCACTGATACTAGTGGAGGTTTTCCAAATGCAGATAAGCTTTTTGTGAAAGTGGGGATGTTGAAAAATAATTAACACCCTAATTAATCATGTATAGACAAGACACGCTAGCTGAACACCATGGTGTGTGACATGCTAGTGTGACAGCTTTGAATATGGGTGTTTTTAAAATTAGCACATTACAGAGAAACCATGTTTGAAGGGAGCTGTTTATTCATATTCAGGTGTGTGTGTGTGTGTGTGTGTGTGATTCTAGCACAGAGATCTCCTGAGACAATGCTGCTTTAGTTACAAGACTACATCTTGCACAGGAATTTTTTTTTAATAGAAGTTAAACGCAATTTTCCATTCCAGTGCTCTACTTTCCCACTATTTTTCAATGTAAATGCAAGACGGACATCTTTGATATATCGTTGTGGCCTTGTTTACAGCTGGTATTAAGATGTGTTTCGGTCGATCGGATCACAAGTAGACGAGACAAACACTTTCCCATTACACCTGGTGTTTTAATCCGTCTCTTCTGTCCACTTTCAAACACTTCTGTCCTGATTTCTTGGAGAGGAGGGTCTATATGCGGGTAAATGATCGTCTTTTCAGATCTATTAATCTAATGGACGACATAAGGTCGTGTAATTTGCATTTGAACGTGACCGGGACTCAGAAAAACACACTGAGAGCATCAGCTTTAGTTTCTGCTCTGACAGATTAGACCATCCGAACGCTGTGTGTGTGTGTGTGTGTGTGTGTTAGACATCAGGAATGATGAAAGAATATTGTGATTGGTACGTTTTTCATCTTCAACCCAAACTTGAGTCTTCAGTCGACAGTTTAAACCCCATCTATCGCTGTTCCCATAATGTTCCCGCATTACATCAATAGCTGGAGAGAAGACGGCCTCTAGTGTCTGTTTGAACACATTCGATCACATGAGCGTTTATTGTCATCCATAAGAGGAGAATAGTAGTTGAGCCGAATAGTTCAAGACGCTCGTGTGTCGTGACGTCTGAAAAACGTCTGACGCATGTCTCAAGTTCCCCCAGTGGTGGAAAATGAAGCTGACCAAAAATCAACGTTGATTCAATGTTTGTCTTTTTCAACACTGAAAATCATTGAAATATCAACATTGATCCAATATTATTTAGGATTGGATTTTCAACCTCAACCAAAATGATGATTCTGATGGAATTTCAACATTGAATCAATGTCACATAGCTATCTGGGAAGCAATCCGGTCAATGTGTTTTCAACTTACTCTGGAAGTGAAGGAAACTCAAGCTCAAAGCTTTTTAGACCCGTTTACTCCTGTATTTAACGTCCACTTGGACCAAAACGCATCTTAATACCATAGTCAGTATAAGAAGTGCACAGAGCCATCTCATTGGAACTCCATTGAGACAAGTGAAGCGTTTTTGGCGATTTTTTAGCACTTCCGTCCCTGACGCGCAGACTCAAACAGAGCTTGACGACATAGATTTGACGTGAGTGACTCGTCTGTCTTTATAGCAAAGAACGTATATTGACAAGAAGTGAAAGCCAATGGGCTATATGCACGCATAAGTTCCGCATTTGACATAAGGATGCTCGTCCATTTCCGGTTGTGTAGATTAAAGCGGAGGAAAACCGGAGAAAACGGGATTATGGCAGAGTCTTCAATATTTACTGTCCTCCCGTCTTTGAAACGAAACGTACATACGTTTAGATGTAATTTTATATATAGTTATGTTTATTTAATATAATTTTAAACACAACGAGGGGTGTCTGTTTTATCTGTTTTTGTGACTAACGTTTCATTAGTATAACCATGGAGTATAAAATTCAATATAAATTCTCGGTATTGCATTGGACTCTATATGATCGGCGGAAGTTATCGAGCATCCTTAATCCTTATCCTTCACCGGAAATAACGCCGTGCATAGAGCCCATAGAACGTTCCATTGCAACACCAGCGCCCAGCAGCAGCCCTACGCTTCCGCCATTTCGGGGTGAAAGCGACTCGGCAGTCATATAATATATATTTAGTCCAGTGCAGAGATCATTTTTTAGGTTGAAATAATTAGGCTAGGTGATTATAAAACTCACAACAGTTAAATTTATAGCAGTTAAAAAGAAGTTACTTAACCGGGCTTTTACCCCTAGAGAAGTTCAAGGATTTAATTCATTATATTACTCTCCACTTTAAGTGTGATAGGTAAAAATAAAGTGATATCAGTTCATAAAGTTGTAATAACATTAGACCGTTTCCCGGGAGGTACACATAACGTTAGGCTACTTACTAAAATAAGTAATCAATGAAATAAATTAATTCAGCAAATGTTGTACTAAAATGTAAATGTTTGACGATAAATATATAACAGCAAAAGAATAGCTTTACAGTAAACAGTTTTTTTTTTTTTTTTTTTTTTGCATTTGCCTACTAGCCTATCTTATATTAATGACCGTTAAAGCAAGACCTGTAAACAAACATAAAAACCCAGCCAATGACCAAAGTGGCAATTAGTTATAGGATAACGGACACAGCGCATCAATGATCATCATGTTTGTAGCATGATCCAGGGGATTAAAACGTCCAAAATATATTTCAGGGCTAGTGGAGTTGGTAACTAATAATAGTAGTAAAAATGTAAAGTTGCATACAATGGAAATACTCACTAATGCAAGAAAAAACTACCTCAAAAAACTATTATCTGTGCTGTTGTCCAGTAACTCCAGTTGGAATTTTCACCCCGATATGGCGGCAGCGCTACTGAAGCGCCATCTAGTGGCTGTTACCAAAAAAGCATCAGAGTTTCGCCTCTTGTTCTTCTATACTCTTTGCTTTTAGTGGCTGTGGCATGAGAAACAAGAACAAACGACAACTGTTATTTGACCAATATTTACAGAAAAGCAGAAGTATTTGAAAAGCCTTGGTGGCATTGTACTAGCACACACATTTGATATTAATTTAAACATACAGGATTTATATTCACATGCATGTATAACAGTATAATGTGTATAGTAGCCTATTTCACTAAAATGTGGAGATGAAAATCTAAACAGCAAGGTATAGTTTTAGATTTTGATTAAGTGTTTTATAATCCAATAAAACCATATAAATTATGAGTACATACTTGTTGTCACTTGTCAGTTTGTTTAATATTAATGACACACACACACACACACACACACACATGTTTCTATATAGTGTATGGGAACTTTTCATAGACATAATGATTTTTATACAGTATATTCTTTCCCCTAACCCTAAACCTACCCATCACAGAAAACTTTCTGCTTTTTTACATTTTCATAAAAAGTAATTTTGTATGATATATATATATATATATATATATATATATATATATATATATATATATATATATATATATATATATATAATGTGGGGGATAAAAAAGATTAAAACAAATTAAAATACTGGTTTTAATATTTTGTCCCGATAACAAAGGGAATACCAGGCACAAAAACACGCTCACGCACACGTGCGGATTTAATGTGAGTTAGAAATCAGCTATGTCAGGTTTGGCTGTAAACATGCTGATGGTGGTCGTGTGGGTGACAGGTGTGTGTGCATCATCATGAGACATACAGTAACATGAGAGTGAAAACCTGCATGTATTCGTCCTGAGAAAACGAGCACTGGCGCCCTCTGCTGGCCATGAGCGACGAAAGCACTGTTTATGATCTACTGACCTGTTATTCATATTTTTAAAAAGTAATAAATAAATTAAATTAGGCTTTCGATTTCAATTTGTGCAAGTGTATAAACATGAGAAAGGTAGTTTGCTCACATGAGTACAAAATAGTCAATAGGTTAATTATAGATTGATGTGTAATATGAGTAAGGCTATTTCTGTGAATGTGAGAGCCATACATTTCATTAGCTGGTAAAGTGCAGTAAATAGTCAAATTAAAATACACACAAACACACACATGTTTTATCACATTATTTTTTCTTTTAAAAACACCCTCACATCACAGCAGCGATAACTATTTTTTTGTAATATGATGCAAAGGTAATATAATGTGTTGTAAATGTACATACTGCAGTATTTACGATGCTGTTAAAACACGTGACCACAGTCTGTGAAAAGGGTCCACCGCTTTTCATTTGACAGTCACTCACTGCTGATGTCATTTGTTTTGCTCTGTACCGGAAGTGCTGCTGTAACATCACAGGGAAACTCAGCTGGGCGATCAGAAAATAAACAAACTGAACTGAAGCGTCCTCATCATAATCATAATCATCATCGAGTGTCACACGACAGCAACAGGCTTATTTAAAACATCCGATCATTTCCGGTAAGTGCACCGACAGCTGAAGTGTTGCAGATCTCACACAAACTCATTTGCTGTACTGTAAGTTTATATTTATAACGATCACACTCTTTTGTCAGCCGAATAAATCACATCCAACCTTTGATCACATCACTTGTGTTATCGTAATGTTGGGTTTAGTGCCACTTGCTGCGAATAGGAGTAAACAAGCCACTCTTTACAGCTACACATTTTGAAAATAAAGGGTATCAACCTGAAGCTTGACACTCTTTTTTTTAAGTACAAAGCCCCCTTTTGTAATGATGTATTCACAATATTGTGTATATTGTGTATGACCTGTTTCTTGTTTCTCTGTGGTATTGCAGCGAGACAGACAGGTGTTTGTTTCCTGTAATTAAGAGAATGTCTTCTTCCTATTTACATGGTGGTGTGATATAACATTACATTTACTTTCTATTAATAGTAATTAATAACACAGGATGAGGGTCCAGTTCTGTGTGTATTTACTCGTTTCTCTCCCTGTTCTTTCATTTAGCAGCAGTGTGGAACAACACACAAACATGTGAGCAGGTTCACTTTGTTTGCATTTTTGTGTCAAGATGGCTGATGATTTGGCCCGCTCCGCTCAACCCTGTGCAAAGCAGAAATACCGCAGTAATGCCCATTCACAGGGGCTGTTAGACGGGCTCCTGATGCTGCGACAAGGCGGCATTCTGTTCGACGTGGTGCTCTTGGTGGAAGGAAAACCTATCCAGGCCCACCGTATTCTCCTCGCGGCCTCCTGTGACTATTTCAGGTATGTGTGACACTCCCTTCAAAATCAGGGTTATGCTCTCCGAAGCTGCAAATGTGATGAATTCATGTGATCAGTGACTTTTCAGCATCATTACTCCAGTCTTCAGTCACATGATCCTTCAGAAATCACTCTAATATGATGATTTGCTGTTTAAGAAACTTTTATTTTTATTATCAATGTTGAAAACAGATGTGCTGAAAACCGTGAGATATTATTTTTTCAGCATTCTGTGATGAATAAAAAGGCCAAAAGAAGAAGCATTGTTTCAGTTTTATTGTCCAAACCCCTCACCGTTTTTAATAAGCCTATTCATTTAATATGCAGCTGTTTTGCAGTTCACCAGGAGTGTGACATACTTTTCTAGAAGAAAAAATACCAAGTCTTTCAATTTATATGAGATTATAAAACTACACGCCCAATAATTATGCAATAATCATATTGGACCACTCGCACATAAACTACTCAATAGATGCTGAATACACATTAAGTTACTAATCATGTCAGCGATCAACAGCCACTTTATGTGACATATTTATTTATTTATGTGGGTCCGCCATGTCCATGACATAAAAATATCCATGATAAAAGAGAAATTAAAAGAATTCTAGAACTCAGATATTATTATAAAAAAGAGTAGTTCACTTTAAAAAAATAATAATAATGCTGATAATTTACTCACTTTCTTTCTTCAGTCGAAAAGAAATTAAGATTTTTGATGAAAACATTCCAGGATTTTCTCCATATAATGGACTTCAATGGGGTCCAAACGGTTCAAAGGTCCAAAAGACAGTTTCAGTGCAGCTTCAAAGTGCTTTAAACAATTCCAGACGATGAATAAGGGTCTTATCTAGCGAAACGATCACTCATTTAATAAATAAATAACAAAGTTTAAGTTTTATAAGCACAAATGCTCGCCTTGCTTTGTTCTGTGTGACTCTCCTGTTCGAACTCGTTCATCAAAATGAACAAATCTTTTTTCGACTCATTTAGTTTATTTGTGCTTATAAAACTTTTTAATTTATTTATTAAATGAGCGATCGTTTCGCTTGATAAGACCCTTATTCATCGTCTGGTGTCATTTAAAGCCCTTTGAAGCTGCACTGAAACTCCCATTTGGACCTTGAACCGTTTGGTTCCCATTGAAGTCCATTATATGGAGAAAATGCTGGAATGTTTTCATCAAAAAACCTTAATTTCTTTTCGACTAAAGAAAAAAAGACGTGGACATCTTGGATGACATGAGGGTGAGTAAATTATCAGCAAACGTTTTTTTTTAAAGTGAACTACTCCTTTAAAGCATATGTATGAAATGCATTTTGAATAAATGAAGTTAATACTATTAATGGTTTATTACCTATGATTATTTTGTAAATTTAAAGATTATTGTAAAGCTAGCATGTTCTTGGGAAAAAAACTGAACTTAATCATCTTTATTGTTCGACCTGACTCTCGGTTGTGTATCTAACACACACATTCCTTCTTTCCTTTTCTTAAGTTATATTTTTGGGCTGTTTCGCCTTTATTTAGATAGGACAGTAGGAGGACAGACGGGAAGGAAATTGGACCGGGGAAAGACAATCGACCTCGGGTCACCCGAAGTTGCCCACACGGCTATGGCTCCGTATAGCATGCTTGATATTCAAAAGATTGAGCTACATGGTTATTGTTTCCCTGTACAGCGTTTCATTCCTCTCTGTGTTTTTTTTAGGGGGATGTTCGCTGGCGGTTTGCGGGAGATGCAGCAAACCGAGATCCCGGTTCATGGAGTCACACACACGGCGATGATGAAACTGCTGGACTTCATCTACACCTCAGAGCTGGAACTGGACCTGGACTCGGTTCAAGAAGTCCTGTGTGCCGCCACTCTTCTGCAGGTGCAAGATGTGATCGGCTTCTGCTGCGACTTCTTGTTCTCCTGGCTGGATGATGACAACATCCTGGAGGTGGAAAAGCTCGCCGACATATACGGGCTGAACCAGCTCGGGGAGAAAATCCGCTCGTATCTGCTCAAGAACATCCAGACTTTCTCGCGGACGCCCGTGTATCGAAAGCTTCCTGCGGAAAAGATCTTGAGTGTGCTTTCCAGCAACGAGCTGGAGGTGAGCTCGGAGAACGAGGTGTTTGAAGCAGCTCTGCACTACCATTACACCCCTGAACAGGTGGAGAAGGATGAGGTGTGCTTACAGGTGAGGAACAGATGGGTTAGTGATATCCAGTAACAATCAAGGCTTGACATTAACACACTGCGCGTGTATTTCAGCAGTGGCGTGTAACGCAGTCACTCCTACGTGCCACTTTGATGGGTTGAAGTCATTTAAATGTAATACTAGGGCTGTGTATTGACACAAATTTCACAATTCAATTCGATTTCGATTCACAAGCTTATAATTCGATTTCGATTCGATTCAATATTAATTATTTTGGATATCAGTTACAATATGGCAAATTTTCTCAAGGAAATCAAATCTCTTAACTAATGCTGTAAACTATGGGAGTCTATAGTTGTAGCCTACTAGGCTTCATTAGCCTAATATGAAGGTAGTACTGTTTTGTAGCTATACAAACACTTAAATTACACTTTTATTTATTTTTATAATAAGAAGATATGAAATATAAGCTGTCATAAAAACTTGCCAGAATTATTAAAATATGCATTAAATATTGAAGAACGATTATAATGCAAATGTAATATGGTGTATATATTTAGCGAAATGCCCCTCAAGAGTTATTTTTTCTAGCTGACTAACGAGTTTATGTAGGTTTTCTGAGGTAAATATGACGACATGACATTACAAGCTGTTTAACTGAAACGCTGATTAAGCGAATCAATGTGGCATGATACGGATTTGGATAAGTTGTACTCTATCTTTTAACACACTTTCAGATGCTCATTCATGTTTATTTCGCGCTGTGACTGGTATTATTAAGCCGGAAGAGAGATCAGCGCTGCTGCTTCTCTTGAGCTGAGCCAGAGCGATCTCACGCCACAGCGCCAAAACCTTATTTATGTTTTTGAATTTCTAAAGTAAATGGACGTAATTTGAAAATTGAGACTTTGTTTCATATCAATAGTAACAAAGGACAAAGATTATTGTGAGTTTTTGGATGCGCGCAGCCGCGATACAATGTCCCATTCATTCAAATGAAACAGGATGACTAATCGATTCTTGAGATTTAAGAATCGATATCGGTTCGTAAAAATGAGAATCGATTAATATCGAGAAATCAATATTTATTACCCAGCCCTAATATATACGTTTTTCAATATACACGTTGTCAAAAATATCAATTTTTCTATTCATATCGATATTGAAATATCTGAAACGCTGCCAATACTCATTTTCTGCAGAATAGATACACAATACAGTGGCGCCTCCAGAAATTTTTCATAGGGGTGGCCAGATGGGGCCAGTTAAAATCTTGGGGTGGCACACCAAAACTACAGTATAAACCATAATTTCAGAATTGTATTTTACTGTTGTAGTAAACCAGCCTGTAGAAAACTATCAGAAAGACTTAAGGAAACTCCTACTGATATACTTTGGTTTACTGTGTAATATTTAATGTTACTAATGATATTAGTAGGGCCCAACTAATATGTATTATATTGTATATAATGATATATATTATATGATATATATAAGGGCCCTTGCCCCACAGCAAATTTCCAGATACTTACATAATTGTGATGAATTTAATCATTTTTAAGTTATTATTTTGCAGTGTAAGATTACAGTTAACACCTTTAAATATTACATAAATGTATTATGAATTTTTAATAAACTTAATGAGTGTATACATCAGCAGCAAAAAGTAATTCTTGAAAAAATCTGCACAGTAATTTTATAAAATCTAAATATGTTAATAAAAACAAATTACTATTAGTTCTCTTTTAAAATTCAATCAGGCATTCATGTCACAATTTTATATTTATATATTAATGTCAAGAATTCAGAAGTGCATATATAGCCTAAACTACAAATAAATAATATACAATTAAATTATGCTTATTTAAAATGTATTGAGCAGGCTAGGTATAACAAAATATATTGGCTTTTAATAATATTTCAGTGCGCAAACCCATGATAACATGAAAAAACAGAGAGCACACAGCGTGTATGCGCATCGCGGGTGCAGAATGATGTGCTCAAAGCAACATGGAGTCACAGTGTGCAGCAGCACTGCGCTTCATAAGTGTGCATTTAAAAGCTCATGTCACAAATCGAAGAAATGTTGAGCGCACAAATCCTAGTGCGATTTGTTCCTTTGTTTCACAGTTATTTTGTGTTTGATGCCGATTCATAATCCTTGTGATATGTAGGCTATGTGTGATCTAACAGTAACAAGCACACGGTAGTAAGTCGTTTTAAAAACAGCAACAAACTCCAAGAAAATAAAGTAATTTTATGCGAATACACAGCCTTTTATCTACAGATCATGCATTTATAATGTGAATATATCATATTGGAGAGAGTTTTACCGTGCATCCAAGAGGCGCGCGTGCTGTTTGAATATGAATGGAGAATGATTGACAGCCGCAGAGGAGGGAAAACGAGTTTCCGTATACTTTAATGATGTAAATATACTTCTGTCCCTCACATTAAGCTATGGAATGACTTCAGATGACTTTGTCACCCAAACTGACGTGAAAAAAGCGGGAGGCGCCGAAAAGCGCGCTGTTTGCATCCCTGCCTGTCCAAACGTGGCAAAAACACACCTAAAAGCTGCTGTAACAGTGTACCATTTGGCACTTAAAAAGCACGTCATGACACATAATTCCCCGTCTTCTTTTACTTAAGAATATTTTTGACTTATTTATAAAATGCATAACTGATGCTACAAAAATTAATACTGGCCATTGGGGTGGCCAATGGGGTGGCCAGGAGTCGGCCAGGGGTGGCCATGGCCACCCCTGGCCACCCCCTGGTGGCGCCATTGACACAATACCAGCTGCTTTCTCTCACTCTCATCTCTCCGACAGCGAGTGACACACAAACCCACTCCTTTCATTAGCTACGGATGAATATTGTTGGAATATTGTTACAGGGCTTGAATTTTGCTGTGGTATTGCAAGTATTGTGTATAATTTCACTTCTCAGAACTAAACCGAGTTATTTTTCGCTGCTTATTTGGCTTAAAGATTCAGATACACACAAAATAATGTCAAAATGTCGGTTTTGGGCGTATTCACGTAAACACAGTCAGTTATGTTTAGCAGTCGAGAAAGAAAACACATGTCTAACAGTATAATGGATCCGTGCGTCAGGTCTTAAAGTGACAGCAGTTTAATATTCCTGCTGCCAAATTATGATATAATATTAAAAATATCTATATGGCAGTTTTCCCCATGGTATCGATGTCAAAATTGTGGCCAGTGAAAATGCTGAGTGGCTTGTAACTTTGGTAAACCACTAGCCACAGCAACTGCTGAGCAAAAGAGTTCATGTCAAACCCTGGTAACAAAGTATTTCTAAGTATTTTTATTTTGGGAATTTGTACTTCACTACATTCCAAAGCATAATATCATACTTTTTACTCCACTACATTCCATAAAAACATATAATTTCTCGTTATTTCTAAGTGAAGAAATCGCCACCCCCTCTGAGACGCAAGAGCGATGTCCGATTCGTGGACGAGTTGATTCATTCCAATGAATCTGCTGAATTGGTTCACAAATAACACTGAACGATTCATTCACGAATCTGACTGATCCACAGCTGTTTTTGAGTCAACACTGATTCAATTATCCAGTCAAAATGAGTCAAGGTATATCGTCCTCTGAACTTGAAAGTGCTTGTGACTGATCGTGCAAGAATTTACTAATGAATTTTAGCACTGATTATTTTAAATGATATTCTTAGGTCAGTTATTTGTGAAGTAAATCTGCTGTAAAAGAGCAAGCTGTTTAAGAGATTGGCATGGGGGACTTTCCATAAGATCATCTTTCAATGCAAATCAAACCAGCTATTAGGCTAACTGAAGTAAAACCATGCCAATCTCTAGGTGTGGTGGAAGGTGTGTGATGATGTGGGGATATTTTAATCCCAAAGGTCAAGGGAACTTTATCAGGATGCATATTATCCTGGATCCATGAAATAACTGGCTTTTAAATATAAAAATCTGCCTGACTCTATGGGAATTTAACATAGGGGGGCCGTGACTTATGCACCCTGTATTTTAAGGAAAAACATTTATTTATTTATGATACATTATTCATTCACAAAGAAAATTTGTGTCCTTAAAGGTTGGAGTTTTCCTAATTTTTCTAATTAAGGCATTAAGATCAATATTCAAAAGATGATTTTTTATTCCTCTTTTTAGGCAACTTTAGCATGGGGGTCAAAACTTATTCACACCACTGTAGAGACGATCGCAGTGATCAGAGAAGGGCTCATTCAGCTTATCAGGCGATTGTTTAAGCATGTATGGGTTAGAAAAAACGTCTATTTTTAACATGAAATGTTGCGCAATGCACCTTTAAGTACATTAAAAAACAAATGCTGAAAATGAGAACTTTGTCTTGTACTTTTACCGGAGTAAGATTTTAATATTGTCCACCACTGGCGTTATCTAAATCAAATGAACTCTTCCTTTAGGATCCACTGCGGATGTTGGAAGCGGTGCGGTTCTGTCTGATGGAGAAGCATGTGTTGCAGCGCTTGCACAGCCGGTTAAAACAGTGTCCGCTACGAGACTCTGTGGCCGCCGCTCTACGTTACCACAGTCAGGAGATGTGGCAGCCGGTCATGCAGACGCCACTCACTCAGCCTCGCTGCAGCTCCCAGTGCATTCTGGGATTCGGTGGCATGTATTCGTCTAGCGCACTGGTGGACAATGAAGAGCGGTTCCAGGTGTTCCACCCCTCCTGGGGCGAGTGGCGGAGTCTGGGTGCAGAACGCGCTCCTCGCATGTCCAACATGGGCATCGCCGTGCTCAATAACTTTGTGTACTTGGTTGGCGGAGACAAGAACACCAGCGGCTTCCGGGCTGAATCTCGATGCTGGCGGTAAGTGGCGCTGCATTAAGGGCCGTCGTACACACCGGGACGAATATCGGCGCATGTTATTCGCCAGTGTTTTTCAACGCGTTTTTTGTGTTCACACCCAAGCGATTGAGCCGAGTGAACATGCAAATTCATTCCCTGACATTAGATGGCGCCCATTTGCTCTGCAATACCACTGCGTAACAGTTCTCTTTTATCGAGATTATTGTAGTTGCTGTCGCGTTTGACATATAGTTCTTTATGTTATGACACCAACGAGACCGGCAGCTCGACCTCGTCTTATTGCTTCCCGGCAGTGTAGACGCTACTTTGCGTATATCTTCTTCGCGTTACGTATGTGTGCTCGGCGTTAAGACCGTTTTGTGTTTGAGCGCCCCCAAGTTGTGTTTTACTGTAACTTCAGAAGCTCCAGACACGTGAGCAAAAGCGCCAATCTCATTGGTCGGATAGTTTTTGGCGCGGCGTGTCCAACTAAAAAAACAACCCGAGGCGTTTTTTTTTTTTAAATTACGCTTTAATGCGTGGTGTTTTCCACGTCAGTGTGCGCACTCACATTGGCGTCCTTTGTTCAGTCACGAGGCGTTAAACGTCGGCAAATATCGCGCGTGAAATTCGTCCCGGTGTGAACAGGCCTTAACGGTCAAATTATTATTATTATTTTTTTTTATATATGGTGAAATGAACCAAAGCTTTTTGCTCAGAACACAGTCTTGTACCCTTGACTTTTTTTGGATTTTCTCTTAGTTTTTTAACTCGAAATGATATACTTATGAGTTCAGCTGTAGCTGGTTATCCTCAGACATGCTCTAATACTCTTTAGATATGGATTTTACAAAATGTCAATGAAAATTTACTTCCCGCACCAACACTCTCTCGGGCTGTGGGCGGGACTGTGATGCTCTAAAGGGTCTATTCTAAGCCTTCACTTTGAAATTACATAATTTTTCATATTAATTTTACGTAATTTTTCAATTAATTGCGTAATTTTTCATATTTGACCGTTCACACACACACACGCACATTATATATGTGTAAATCTTTTTTTTTATTTACCATGCTGTTAATTTCCTGTATAAGGTATTTGATTGGCTTAGAATGATAATAATTGTTCCACTCTTTCCAATTACACTGATAGCTGGTGATAAGTGGTGATTGAATGTACCGATACTGGACAGTTGTTTACTGTTATCCTAGTTAGTGGATGAACACAAGGCCATGCTTAAAGGAACATTCGGACCGGTGTCGATCTATCGTATTATTAACTCACTGTCATCCATTGTCTGCAATACATTTCTTCTCCCTCTCCGTCTCTCTGCCATTTTCTCCTCTGCTAAAGAAACTCTTAAGCCTCTTAAAAGTTTTTTTTCTTTACTAGTAGGATTTTTTCTTTAATTTTAAGAGTAAACGCCCACATT
This sequence comes from Pimephales promelas, assembly GCF_016745375.1. Next base: position 7,650,755 of record NW_024121199.1, on the reverse strand, counting down.
TCTATGAATTTTCTTAGAAATTTGTCACTAGGAGCTCCTCTTTGCATTAAGATTCTTTATGAATACAGGCCCAGGTGTTTGACTTGCAGGAGATTCACTTTGAGCTTTAGCTACTCTGTTTGGGATTATTGGATTTGTATTATATCCAAATCAGAGGCCAGTATAATCCAATAAGTGTGGATTGGATTATTGGATTTATATCCAAATCTGAGATCATTGTGATTGGAAGACCGCTCATAGTTTGAAATCAGCTCCAAGATTCTCAAATGAAGTCGAATTATCGAAGAATAAATCTAGAATAAGAAGAATAAGTTACATCTATTGAATTAGAATCGTATCTGCGCGCACATGATGGGCCAAAGGTTAGAAACATTCTAGTTTGCATATGATAAATGAAACTATATAGGCACTTTATCAAAGCAACTTACAAATGCACAAGCAATTTCTCATACCAGAGACAAAAAATGACCACAATATTGCAGTGCCCGGTTCCAAAAGGTTAGTGCAGAAGTAATTGAAGGAAGTAAAAATAGAGAAGCCTTTGATTGTGGTTTTAGTAAATTGCTGACAGAACTGGTTTAGTATTTATTGTATCATCTTACCACAAAATATTTCCTCATTACTGTCATGCATTTGCTTTCTCAAGGTTCTTTCTGTGTATTTACATCTCATCAGAGTGTTATGCAGAGCTCTTGCTCTCTCTATTAAAACTGTGCTTGTTAATTGAAATCAAGCTGAAATAAAATATAAATATTAGATGAAAAACCTAAAAAATAATGAACAAAAATCATTACACCCAACACTGATTACATGTGTAATCATATTACTTTTTTTAAAGTAACACCATTACTTTTAAACTTACAACAAAATATCTGAGTTACTTTTTCAAATAAGTAACCCAAGTTACTTTGTTTTCCCATTTTTTGACTGACCGCTCCCCTGTGTCCATGTCCAAAGGAAGTCCAAAGGGATACTTCTAATAATAATCACGGAGAATTTTTTATTTAATCTCACTTTATTAACCATGTCTTTGCTGCTGACCTACAGTAATTCAGTTCAAACATACGAATAAGCAAAAATGACTTTTGTTAAACATCACGTTTGTGTTTCATTTTCGTTTTTATTGCTGAAGTAATGTTGCGTTCATGTGCTATGGTAATTATGGTAAATACCAAAAGCCGAGGTGGAAAATGCACATGAACACCCCCTCATGTGGTATTTATTTACCACTGGGCAACTCGTAGAATATTTTGATGGACGAGTTGCCGAGATGAGATAAACTTTGAGCTTTTCAAAATGGCGGAGAGCACCGCGAGAGTCGTGAATGGTAAAAATATATATGATCTAGAAAATATACAGCATATTATTTACCATTTGAGTTTTGATAAATCATTTTCTTGCTGTTGCAGATGACTTAAAGTCCCTATGAAATCAAAATTGACCGTACTTACTTTGTTTGCCTAAATTGATCGTTTTGTGGTGAACAATTCATAAATGCAAGTCAATCCACACAAAAAATTTTTTGGGCTTCGTAATCTCTAATCAAATTTTGAAAATGCCCCTCCCCTCTGCATTGGAGGACTTTGCCCAATGACGTAAGCTTTACGGTTTGGGTGTCTCCTTAACATCCATAACCACACCCCTCCAACTGACAGCTGCTGTGTGTTTGCGAGCGCCGAGCGAGCATTGATTGACAGCGTGTGTAAACTTGCGTCATCCTCCATTTCAGAATGAAACACCCATTTTTCTAGATCCAATCAGGTGCTAGTTGGAAAAAAAGCCACGCCCACTATTTTGCCTCATTTAGTATTCCGTTTCTCTCGGAAATACGTCACAACACTGGAGAAAAGTCGTTTGCAACTTCCGGTTCACGGGGACTTTAAGCAATCTAAAGTAATTAAATAACAGGTCTGGATCTCCATCGTTTTACCACATCACGACAACTAAAGCACTTGAACGCTAAATCCCAGTTCACAAGTGGAAAATATTCTATTTTCCATAGCACGTGAACACACCATTCAGTGTTGAACTTTCTTCTTCAATCCAGAATGGCAGCAGAGCTGAAAGGTTTGTTTGAGCGGCGCCCTCTACTGTACAGGCGTGAACTCACATTTCCTTATTCATTCCACCTTTGGTGTAAAAGGGCCTTTACATTTGCCAAAAGTTTATATTATTATATAAGTAATATTTATTAGCTAACCAAAATGTAAAACTTCTACGTAGAAAAAAAACGCTCATAGCGATCGTATAGCGCCACTGACTTTTGTTTTTGTTTTGTTTGTGTTGGGTTGTCATCACGTAATAACACACCGCTCTGGCCCGATCGACCAATCAAAATCAAGTATCCACAGAGCCGCCCGTGTAATAACAGTATTTCATTAATTCCTTTGTCTTCTCATCAAGGTACGATCCCCGCCACAACAGCTGGTGTACTATCGAGCCTTTACGGCAACCGCATGCAGATCATTGCGTCTGTGTGGTTGATAAGTACATCTACACCATCGGAGGACGAGACTACACCACTGAGCTGGACTGTGTGGAGCGCTACAACCCACAAACCAACACCTGGGAATATGTGGCGCCGCTCAAACGAGAGGTGAGCGGTTTGGGATTAACCGATTTAAAGACTTTTAAATCGACAATTACATCCATTGTGGCTGATTGTGAACTATGCCAGTTGTAGATATGCTAACATTATAAATATTACTATTACAGTCTCTCATATAATTGAACACTGCATCAGTTCAGGCAGGTCACGTGATCAAGTCTGGCATTCATAGCATTTACAAATGCAAATCAGATACTTCAAATTTCACTTTCCTATTAATATAACATTGTGCACGATTGTTCCTGGAGCGTGAGCTGTTGTGTGCTTAAACACTGTACACGACCAGTCAAACTTTGGAATAATTAAGAATTGTTTTATATTTTTGAAAGAAGTCTGCATTAAAGGTATAGCGGAGGATTTTCTTTTTCCGGGTGGGTAGTCTACTATTGGTCCACCTAAGTGTCAATCATACTGGTGATATGTTTACGTAAGGCCGTCGTACGTGCTCATCCCTGGCACGAGTCATGCACCGCATAGACATGGTAAACATCTCAATTTGTCTAAAGTAGCCTTTTGACCAAATGATAAATGGTATCACCCTGAAATATTCTAAAACCTTGTGTGTTCATGTGTTCATATTCTAAAACCTTGTGTGTTTATTATTACACAAATGCAACAAGCTACTTCTCCATTACATATGCAACTATGTATAAAAATAACGTATTATTAACAATGAGACTTATTAGGTTAAGGACCAACGTAATAGCACTGCTTATATGTTGCCATGTAACGTAATTGCGATTTGCAAAATAGTTTCCTCAGAACGTATTTCGTGTGATACAGGGTTGCACATATCATGTCTTGAGTCCTCGGTCACTCAATCGATCAGTATAATAAGTAAATAAAACACGGAAGGGCATTTGACATGTTGTCTTTTTTATGAATGTTTTTGAGTTAGTTTATAATTTGCAACATAATTGTGCAAGGCGTAATAGACGTTCCCTCTCGGGAGCAAGAGTGTTGTGTTTGTCCATGCGCATTTTTTTTTTTAAATTGGAGAGGGCGGGTCTTCTCTAAAATTCGGAAATATCCTCCGCTATACCTTTAATTTGATCAAAAATACAGTAAAAACTGTAATATTATAAATAGACTGTAATACTCCATTACATTACACTGCCTTTATTATGATATTTTAAAGGTTTGTTTTGGAGTCTCCTAGAATATGTTTACATGCATTCAAGGTCAAAAAACACTTTAATCTTCTCATAATATACGTTGCAGCATCAGCTCTTTCCTCACAGTGTCTGAAACAGTCCAATAAAGGATTCAGTCTCTCTAAGCCCCTCCTTTCCGAGATTTGCTCCGCTCTGATTGGTCAGATGCTCCAGTATGTTGTGATTGGTCGAACGCTTACAGTGTCCATTGCCTATTTCAGCTCTGGGTCTTCCTCAACACTTGATACACAGTGATACGTACCGTCACGATGGAGTCGGTTTTACCGTTTCAAAATCAATTGAAATGTACTTGGCATTATGGAAATTTGTCACAAACCTACGGAAGTTCGTGCAGAAAGTAAGACTGGACTTAATCACGACTCATTTCAGTTCAGAATTGCTTCTTTCTTTTGGGAGATGATAACCCCATTTATCCTGCACTTTGGTCTTTAAAACTTTGCTGACCTTTTACATTCACAAACAGCTATAATACACACTCCATGAAAGGTCAAATACGAAAAACGCATAATAGGGACACTTAAAGGAACACTCTGACTTTTTAGGACTTTGGCTTATTCAGCATATCCACCAGAGTTAGATAAGTCCATACATACCTTTTTCATCTCCATGCGTGCTGTAACTCTGTCTGACGCACCCACCGCTAGCCTAGCTTAGCACAAAGACTGGATGTAAATGGCTACAGCTAGCATACTAATCCCAAAATAGTAACAAAATAGCGCAAACATTTTCCTATTCACATAATGTGATGTGATGTTCCTTTAAAGGATCATGTGATACTTCAGCCTGCTTAAATTTCAACTTAGTCATCACAGGAATTATTTACTTTTGAAAATATAGTTGTAATAATATTTCACAATATTATTGTTTGAGCCTTGATGATCATATGAGACTTCATTACGAAAAAAAACCCCAACATAATTATTCCAAAAAGATTAGCCGGGAGTGTAAGCTGCTAAGCGTAGTGCACAACAAACTGCAACTACGGCAAGAATGTGACATGAGTTTATGAACTTTCAGCTTCATGTGGATGACGTGTGTTCACACTGTCTGCAGGTTTACGCCCACACCGGGGCAGTGATTGATGGGAAGATCTACATAGCATGTGGTCGGCGGGGAATGGCTTATCTAAAGGAGACGTACTGTTACGATCCCAGCGGGAATCACTGGAGTGTGTGTGCCGAGGGCCCGGTGGAGCGTGCGTGGCACGGCATGGCGGCTCTCAAGGGCCGCGCGTACGTCATCGGAGGCAGCAACGACGGGTGCGGTTACAGACGAGACGTCCTCAAGGTACTTCTGAAACACCTGCTTCTGCACAGTTTACATGTTCGTGGTTCGACTTGTCATGACTGTTTTCCAAAGATGGCTCCTGTCTGTACACACGAAGTGAACTGTCTTCATAAAGTATCTTCTTATTAAACGGTCTGTACACTTACAAAGTTCTCAATGCTTCGTTTTGCATGTATGGACCCTCATTATGTTTCTGTGTTAGTGTGGGGCTATTTTGAGCCTTGTTAGTGGTAAAAACTAGCGATTTCTTTTTACTTATTTTATTACCCCATATACAAGCGTTATGCACTAAACAGTTTTTAGAGATAAAACTCTTTACATTCGATTATCATGAAAACAAATCTCAGAGAACGATTGACTATGTACTGATGTTTTATTAGACCAAAGGTTCATTTTGCGCCGGAGTTCTCCTTTAAGTCATTATTTATGACTGAGCTTGGTTAATCAGGCCATAAAGAGTATATTAACTAAAACCCTTTTCATTATCCAAATTTGTCATTAAAAATGTATAAAAAAAAAAACATGGACACTGGTTCATGGGATCATCGCTAACTAGCAGTGAATCATTGAAATTGTGACTTTTGCAGTTTGATACGCGCTCCGAAACATTTGTTTTGAACAAGCAAAGGTTTTTTCTCATAAAAACATGAGACGTGCAATGGTGTTCACTGCATTCGCTGCATCGTGATGAATGGAAAAGGCAGGGTGTCGAGAGCGACATGTTTAAAAAGCTGTGAGACACGGCGCAATAGTCAGAGACGATCATTTAGATCATTTTTTTAATATTTAAATACATTATTTAAAATTATTTTTACCTCGCACACACTGAAGCACGCTTGGTGCTCGCAGTGTTTTTCAGCCTCTCCAGTCTCACTATATAAGAACATGAATGCATTTCCAAGTTCTTCAGCATTTTACAGTTTCATTTAAGAAAAACTATCTTTATATCATTAACACATGAAACACAAAGGTCTTCACCACAACCCGTCAAAATAAAAGTTCGGTTTAACTTAAAAATATATTACTCAGTAGAATTTAGAGATCTCAATTTAATAAGAATACTAACACTAATAACAATAAATTGTCAAAAAATATTTTTAAGGAATAATGACACTTTTTTCTTCCATGTTGTCATTTTAATTAATGTTTGATTTCTTTATTTAATTACTAGAAAATTCACAACAAAACATTTAATGGAATTTTTCTGTTTTTATTATTACTAAAATGGTTGTTTTTATTAATATTCAAGCATCACAGACGATGGCAGTCTGCGATCAAGGCTACTCTGGCATAATGTCGATAACACTTCTATAAATACATGATTAACTTAGCTCTCACTAGACACGCTACCTTGGCTGTTAACTGATTTTACTGTTCAAATAGTGGCAGGCTAGGACTAAAGTGGACTTGGCTGGTTTCTGCTTGTGTCTAGAAAGTGCTGGTACTTTGAAAGTTGTATGGTAACATAATTAAAGCCAGTAACTAGCAAATACACTACTTTATGTTAAATACAGATAGTTTAGGGGTTGAATTAATTAAATAATCGGCTTACCTGTTATGAAATGCTTCCCACATACATGTGTGAGGGGTCTTTGGGTCCCACAATCCTCAATCTGGTGCTTCCCTCTTTATCGCCTGAAGTCATAACATTCTTCTTTCCGCTTGTTTTATTCAGCATGGTAAAGGTATAAATTATAAACCAGGTGTTTTAAAAACATTTGAGGTCCAGCTCACCACGCAACAACTTTTGGGCATGTTATTTTTGTTCTTCTGTTACCGGAGTAGACAAAATTCAGACCGTGTCAAAATAGAGAATCCAGATCGAGACCGTTTGTTTTCCCCCAAAAAGGGGCGTTAACCTTCGATGACGCAAAAGTAGCGTTGCCTTATAAGAATTTTGATTGGCCCAAAGCAGACTTTTTACGTGCTCATACCGAGCACATTACCGGTAATTTACTGGTAATGTTACAACTTCCCTTACTGGTAATTTGCCAGAACCAATTTTCCGGTATTTTTGAGAAGGCCATGTTCACACATGATCTGTTACCAGTAAACACTGTGTGTGTGTGTGTGTGTGTGTAAGGGGCTCCTGACAGGTCTTGTCTGTGTGTGTGTGTGTGTGTGCGCAGGTGGCGTGCTACAACCCAACAGCAGATGTGTGGTCTGTGGTGAGCCCGCTGCCGGCTGGTCACGGAGAGCCAGGGATGGCCGTCCTCGATGGGAGCATCTACATCATGGGCGGAAGGTCACATGACAAAGGCAGTCGGATGAAGTACGTTCACGTTTATAACGCAGAGGAGGACCGATGGGAGAGCGGGACAGCCCTCGAGGACCGCGTATCTGGGATTTCAGCGTGTGTCTTGCTTTTGCCACATGCAGCCATGGCCCAGGCGCGCAGCTGGGAGCAAAGGGCTAAAGCATCATGGGAAGAGGTAGACTGGGACGACTCGGACAACTCGAGCGAGGACTGATGTATTAGCGATGCTCAGGTTGGCTGTGAAGTTTGGGGTGTTATAATCAGACTTTTTAAGATTGATCAGTACGTGTAACCCATCAATGTGGGATTGGTGAAGTCAACGTTTGTCCAGTAACTCAAGATCCGAATCCAAGTCTTTCCTGTTTGTGGGTTCATTTTACTGACTCTTTTAGGTTGTTTTGTTTCTGTTTTATGTCCAGAACTATGGGAAACTGTTGGGGATGCTAACAATGTACGTGCACTTTACAAATACAGATGAATTGATTTGGTTTATAATGAAGGTGCCTTTATTTTACTGATGTGTAGTCCAATGCCTTTTTTATTAATAGATTTGAATGAAGTGCAATATAGGAAACGAATGCTCTAGTGCAAGGGTCGGCAACCTTATGCACACAAACTACCATTGGAGGCTATGTTTCCATCCCTCTGTTTTCATCCGCATTTTGGGATACCGCTTTATGCCTGGTTCGGATTACACGATTTTTTATCTGTTACGATAGTCACTGTGTCAAATTACGAGATTTTGACTCCTAAAATCTTGTTGTGTTGTGGACAAGACGCATGTCAGGACTACACGTTGCTTCCTGACCAGTCATCGCATGCCGTCTTTAATGGATGAAGCGGTGAGTGTTTTATTGGCTGTCCTGTGTTCAGAAAAAAGTAAAAAAGTAAGAAAACTCGACAATGGACACGTTCCTGGATTGCTTGGAGAGGACAGGATGGGCTGTCAATCCTCCTAAGAGAACTTGAGGTAAAATATTGTTTTCTTATATATTTTTACTTTTAGTTTTAACGTTAGCACCACGTTTTAACGTTAGAGTTTCAATGAGAGTGAAACTCATTGCAAAACTGTTATCCACTCACAGCAGTGGGCGTTTACTTCCTAGTCTTCAGTGCAAGACGTCCGTAAAAACCCAGCGTTTTTCAGCTAGGCTCAAAACTAGGGTAGTAAATAGACTATTACTTATTCATTTTTATGTTTTTGAATGTAAAAACCAAGCGAACGTCATAAGTTGACCTCTTAAAATAAAATTTAAAAAGCCAGTTCATGACCCCTTTAAAAACTGCTGGATGGAAATTCAAAGATGAGTCTGGAAAAAAAATGTTAACACATTTATGGAATTATGGAACTGCGTGATGGGATGGCATACAAACCAGCGGACCCGTCTCGTAGTAGCACAGCATCTGATATACGGTTTTGAAACGCCTGAGCAAAAGTATGTCGTCAAAGTGTCTCGGTGTAAATTGTAATTATCCTCCAGAACTGTCTGACACCGAACAGCAGCGTCTTCTTCTGAAAGCAAAACAGATAACACGGTTATTGCATTTTGGTCTGCAATATACAAAAAGGATGATATATGGCGGCTTCTCATACTTAGTGATATTAAGCGCTAGTTTATTAGGAAGTGACGATTTTGTTCTCCTGGACTCACTGGATGGAAACGGTGCTTGATTCGCAAATGTTTTACGCGATGTTTCAGGCTGGTTTGTTTGCTGGATTTTTGGTTCAGGTTTGAAATTCATGATCTTTAGACTAATATCATAGTAGGCCAACTCCCCTCTTTTTTTTAAAGTTGCCAGCCAACACCAGCTTTTTTGACCATTTTCACAAAATGTTCTTGGCCTCCAGAATATTTTGTCGTATGATTTATCTGAACATGCAGCCTCTGCTTTTACACAAAATTTTATTGTAGCTTCATGTATTCTTTTTTTATCAACACTTGTGGCTAAGTTTCATAAAAAAAGCAACATTTTGAGCGAAAAGCTGACAAAATTACGTTTTTTATTAAAGAAACCAGTTGGATTCAGAACGATGATCAAAACACAGATGGAGTAGATCGAGTTCATCAACTCCCCTAGATTCCTGCAGCTCGTCCTGGGTCGACATTTCATTCAGTAACGTTAAGTTTTTGAGTTTTGACCCTGAAATTCATACAATATGGCGTATTATAATGCAACTAATTAGGCCTATATTTATAGAATTGCAAAGTATGCCTAATCAATGACTGTACCACATAGGCTATAGAAAGGCTATCATGATCATTTTGCCATCAATGAACCATGGATTTGTTTAGTTTATAATACGTTTTTTTTTTTTAAAAGTGTAACATTCAAAACTCATTGGCTTAGAGACTGCATTTGAAGAAAAATAAAGTTAAAGTAATAATAAAGTTTTCTGTAACCTTGTGCGAACTTATTCAATAGAATTAGACTTCTAGAAAGTTCTTTCAAGTGCAAAAAATAATATTTTTTATTTAGTAGTTTTTCTTATGTCTTCGGAAACTCCTTTTCCTCGATTTACTGAAGATTATTTGTAAAATGCATTTGCATCTGCCGTGTATATATCTATGCTGCATATATCTATGCCGTCTGGCTCGCTCATAGGCTGTGCTGCGCCAACTGCACGTCCAATGGCGCGGGCGCCTCTGACGTGCGACCAATGAGACAACTCTACGTCATTACACGTCAGAGCCCGCCAAGGGGGCGCCAAGTCCACGAATTTTCCATTATTTCCGTTCATTCTGTCTGTCTGACATATTAGAAGCTATGTGTCTGTCATGGATTTGCTCTGAATCCGAAAATACGGAACGCAGTTCAATACGGAACAAGACTTTTATGTGTCAAATACGGAACGATACCAGAGCCCATCTAACGGAGAGCCTTGGCACTTCCTATTAGCCCCGTTGTGTATCATCTTGGTTGCAGTTCCATTAGAATTCCACTGGAGGTGATCGCGGGCGAGAGCAGAATGAATGGGAGTCTATGGGGCTAAACGGCTAAATGTGGCTCTTTCACCTGCTTGTCGTTAAATTAACATAGATTTTATTGTTGATTCCACAAGTTCAATATAGATTATAGGCCAAAAGTCGAATGAACGAGCACTTATGTCCTTTTGATTTCTTACAGGTTAGGCTGTTGTTGGCCGGAACACGCTAGCATTCTGCTATTGTGTGACGTCATCACATTTTTGAACGGATTTTTAGAACAGATAAGTGAACTTAAAAATGCAACTTTCAGCTGAGTGTATTATCTTAGCCCTCCCTTTTGAATGTAACTTTCAAATTACTTGACAAAAAATTACATCCTGAGAAAAGTGGATTTCTGGGGGTGAAACCCCATTGACTCCCATTCATTCTGCACTCGACCGCGAGCGCCCCCGCATGGACAGAGACGCGTTACTGCAGCCAGTCCAGAACCTGGAAGTAACCAGCCAGTGCCAATTCTCGTCAATTAGACATTCTCTGGTATTATACGGAATGGTTGGCAACCCTATGTTACGCATGTGATTACATATCCTATCTGCTTTTCTTCGCCTGTGTTTTGATCTGGATTCTGTATTCTTTCACAAGATGTGTAATAGCGCCCCCTACCGCATAATAGTGAAAATACAGAATGCCGGAAAGTTCCGTCATTGGCAGGGAAATAGTTAAAAGCCACAAAGGCAACATCACGAGCTGCAAGCTCAAGCCCAAATCATCATATTAGAGTGATTTCTGAAGGATCATGTGACGCAGAAGACTGGAGTAAAGATGCTGAAAATCACAGGAGAAAGTAGCCTAAATGTAGAAAACAGTTATTTTGAGCTAAAACGTTATTTCTCAATATTACCCTTGGTTAGCAGAAGAGACTTCTAAACTTGTGAATAGAGAGCCTAAGTCCCGCCCCTCCGCTTCCGGCTCGTTGAACCTTATTTCAGAAAAAAATTGTATGGTAGTCAATGGCGAGAGACAACTTATCTTTTTTATTCCGTCTGAACTGTGCCCTGAATTACACAAATGGCGTTTGTCAATTTAAAAGACAATTTTGTCATAAGACAGAAGAGTAACATTTAGTTTTATGTGAAAATCGCTCGATGAACTACATCTCCCGGGAAGCGTAACAGCAAGCGAGATCCGCTGCTCTAGTGGTAGATCTAGATCCGCTGCTCTACAAAACACTCAGGCATGACGGCGTAACGTTACGATTATAACGTAAGTCTATAGAAATAACGACAGACATTAGCCTCAGTAAAGTTAGCTTCATTCACTGAGAGAAAATGTGCGCCTTTGGGGTTTGTAGTCTTTGTAATTACGTATTTTCACAGTCTTATACCTCAACGGTTTTACATCAAATTGCGAATTTCTTGACTTCAAAAAGTATCTTTTAAATTGACAAACATACGTGTAATTCAGGGCACAATTCAAACGAGATCAAAATATTTGTTGTCTCTCGCCATTGACTACCATACAATATTTTTCCGAAATAAGGTCCCATGGTCGACCGGAATGGGAGGGGCTTAGGCTCTCTATGATTGTGTATATACAAATGGAGAAGGAAATCTGTCAGTGGTTTATGATATAAATTTTAAATCGCCAGAAAGGTTGCTGACTTCTTCCCTAATGAATGCTGAATTACTGTTGTGTTACTCCAAAGAGAAATCAATAGAAATTGTAAAAGTTAGCTTGGGGTTATGGGCTAGTTTAACGTAAACTGTTATTCAAGTGTTCCTCTGGTGTCATTTGCAATGTAAAAAGCGATTCTGGTCAGAATTCCTTTTAATATTATGCACTGATATAAAACGCACTGCTTTACTTTTGTTTTTTTGTTTAATTTATTTTCTATCTTCAATATATCAGACTTGTTTAAACCATCGCCTCTAAACTTCCAACTGTCGATTTTAAGTTAATCTGAAAACCAGTGATTTTCTTATTTTTAATAAATGATTTGTGGAATATATGCACCAAATATCCCTTATATATGACATAAAATGATCTAAATGAATACACATTCACTCTACCCTCATGGTACAATACTTTTATTTTCAAAATAGCTATTGAGATTCCTCCAATTGCTAAAACTAATTGTATTTCTTCTAATATTTTGGAAATGCATTTCACGGTTTAACTGCATTACAACCAGCTTGCAATGTTCATGAATTGACAATAAAGAGCAAAGGATTGTACTGTAGTTGTTTGGATGGCTTTAAAAGTTTCACCGAGGGTCAGATTAATGAATGTGCAATGTTTAAAGCCGCTGAGAAGGAGAGGGGGAAGTAAATGTGAGATTGATTGAGTGACAGATGCATACGATGGGCTTTTAACGGCCTCCACTGCATTAGCACATGCTTCTCTTTTTAAAGTTACCCAGAGGAGCTCTTTTAGAGCCTCACTTAAACGGGGTTTATGGGTTTTTACACCTTGAATTTTTATGCTCTCTGTCTGTCTTGCACACTCCTCTCATGCGCTCACTTCACTTAGACATAAAAACCCTTTCAGCATCCTGTTTGGGGGAGTCCTCCTCTCTCTGACAACAGTCTCATTGGGAATATCATGTATTTCCAGCACATAACAGTCAAGTTTGTTTGACATGCATCATGCAACCGGTTTTTTTTTAACCCTCAAACATCTTTGACATTATCTATATGCATCAATCAGACAGTAGAAGATTTTTTTGATGCTGTATAATTGTTACAGTGATGCATTGTGAAATCCTATGATAAAGCAAATGCATCTTATAACAAATACAGACATTTTAAATTCATTACATTGGTGAAATACAACTAGTTTTCCGAAAATCCCTTGACAAATGGATTGCAAAGTAATCTGTCCATGACCCCGTCAAACTTCAGAGTAGATACCGACACAATCACAAGATGGCTTTTCACTTACACTTTCTTTCGATTGTCCACTTTAGACGTTCTACTACAGGTTGGCCGCGGGTCATTAAAAAGTCTTAAATCAATTTTCCTAAAAATAAGGCCTTAAAAAGTGTAAAATTGTCTTAAATTCAGATTGGATAGGTCTTAAATATGTTAGTCATGTCACCGCAAGGATGCAGGCAAAGGCAATCGTTCTGCCAGCCAGGTCAAATATTTTCTACAAGGTAACGTAACCTGTGTGTGAGACACGCGGGTGTGATCAAACAGTGGAGTCATGAAAAACATCCTTCATTTTGTTCATACAGGACAACATTCAGTCTGCAAAGTGTTTACTTATATTTGTGTAGGCCTATACTTGCATTAAAACACACTTTTAAAA